>OU015747.1:16472228-16492634 GCA_907169655.1 Acomys percivali | reverse complement strand
CAAAAAAAAAAAAAAAAAAAAAAAGTGGAACTGGAAACCCTGAGGTGAGCTCTGAAAAAAAAAAAAAAAAAGCAAATAAACAAAGCTAAACCGCCTTTGCAGTTTCCCCTCAGTGTGATTCTTTTTCTTCAGCAAGCACTTGTCAACTTATATATTCTACTTTGCCACTGGCTATAATTTCCCTAGTTATCTCTTCCTACTTAAAATGGAATATAATTTATAGATATAAAAAATCTGGCATTAAACTTACAATAAATATCATCTTACTGGAGAGAGAGTGAGAGAGAGAGAGACAAAGAGAGAGAGAGAGAGAGAGAGAGAGAGAGAGAGAGAGAGAGAGAGAGAGTGAGAGAGCGCCAGTGACAACAAAAATATCCAGACCTTTCTACACTGGCTTTCCATGAAAAATAGGCCAGTCTGAAGAGGGCCTCATGCCAAATTCTAAGGCTGTATTTCATTCTTAAAAGACAGACAAACAGGCAAGCTGGAGAGTTAGTTCAGTCAGAAAAGTATTTTCTGCATATAAGGACTTAAGTTTTCTTCCCCTAGAACCTACTTTAAAAAAAAAAATTGGTTGTGTAAAGTTCAGTGCTGGGGAAGCAGAGACAGGCAGGGCCCAGGGTCTCACCAGCTATCCAGTCCAGCTGAGTTAGCAGGTTCCAGACCAATGAGAGATGCCACCTCAAAAACCAGTCCAAAGGAATGACACCCAAGTCATCCACATATCCATGCATGCACATACATGAACATGTGCATGCACTTGGACACACACACATACAATTAGAGGGCAGAAACAGCACTAGAGAATTCGAATTTTGCAAAGAATCAAAATTAAAACAGGCTTGGTGAAAAAGAAAAAAAAAAAATCCACAATTCCTAACCCTTGGGAGGTTGAAGCAGAGCAGTTGCCTCAAAGTCAAGGCCAGCCTGTTCAACATGACAAGAAGCAGGCCAGCCTGAGCTACATACTGATACCGTGTCACGAAGGGGCGCGGGGGGGGGGGGGGCAGAGGGGGGGGGGACAAGGAGATAAAGAAAAAAACTCAAATTAGAGCAGTACAGCTAACGAAGCCCTTCCCAACTGTTGAGATAGATTCCTAACCACATTGATTCATTTCTTAAACAGTTCGCATAAGTGTGTGTGTGTGTGTGTGTGTGTGTGTGTGTCCACGTGCATTTGTAGCTCAGAAGACAATTGGTAGGAGTCAGTTCTTTCCTTCAACCACACAGATCTCAGGCATTGAATCTTTCAGGTCACCAAACGTGGTGGCAAGCACCTTTACTCAATGAGCCACTTGTCAGCCCTGATTCATTCCTTCTACAATCCTTACATTTTCTCTAAAATGATTTTGATAGAAGAGATCTGCCTCCTATGCAGTTGACAGTCTACAAGGAAACCAAAGGATTATCGCACACACTCATCCCTGAGGCCGGGGGGGGGGGGGGGGGGGGGGGGGGGGGGGGCTCCGCCTACCTGTGGTGGTGCACTCATAGTCAAAGCTAGTCACGTCATTGAGTTTCTTCTCCTGGTATTCTGGTGGGCCGATACAAAGCACATCAGACACAGTGGAATTTGTCATCTTCAGCCATAGATACAACCATTTGGCTTTGCAGTCACATTCAAATTTGTTGCCTCTTAAATCTCTGAAACACAAAACACAGACACACGCACAGGGAAACAGACATGTCTGATGTGTTTTGGTAGTAATATGAAACACTGGAATTATTCATCTAAAACAGTCCATTATGGAATTAAAATAAATAGCTGTAACCCATGCATTTCATTTCTTGTACTTATTATTGTCTTCACTGAATATCCCTTGGTGTAGTGATTTTAACTGAACAGCATACAGAGAGTTCCCAAAGATGAGACATCATCCCTTTGAAAATTATCACAGTGGAGGTAAGAAGGAATGAGAGAAAAACATCCCAGTACAGGCTTCCCATAAATGGAAACAGGATACAATGGGAAGACAGGATCACAAACACAACTGGAACATTCAAGGTCTTGTTAAACTGCATCCGGTAAGATGTGCCGCTGTCAGGATGCTTCTGGTGAAATTTGAGACGGGAAAGCAGATGGATAGACTACACAGGGAGTGCCCACCCGGCCAGCAAGCATAATTTACTTTGGACACAGGGTACAGTATAATGGCTGACTTTAACACAAGACAATATACGTGTTATCTCTCAGTGTGTACCACTTTGTGGCCAACAGTCTGGAGCAAAGGGACTTGAAAGACACAATTCACTAGGGCCTGTGACAGCATACACAAACTTAAGTTGCATTACTCACAGTTCAATCAGAGAATCTAGATCACTGAAGACGTCCCTTGGAAGAGCTTTAATGTGGTTGTTGGCCAAAGAACTAGAAAAAGAAGGTCACATTTTAATGTCATGGCAGTCATTCTGAAGTCTCTTTAAGTACATCTAATGATTCAAGGAAAACTCCGAGCCTCCTCATGAAAACATGGCTCCATCCACGGTTTCGTTCACCAACACTGAGCGAAAGACACAAGTTCCATTATACAAAAACAGCTGGATTCCAATGAAACTCTTTACTAAGCTCTTTATGCACACCTATTACACTAGAGGTAGCTTCTATGGTTCTTGGAATAAAAGCCAAGGTCCCAGGCCAGGTCTTGTGGAGCAACGGCCTTAGTTCCCGTCCCTGGGAGGCAGAGGCAGGTGGATTTCTGTGAACTTGAGGCCAGCCTAGTCTACACAGTGAATTTCAGCCCAGTCGGTCCTAGATAGTGAGAAACTGTCTTAAAAAAAAAAATAAAAAAAATTTTTTTTAAAAAAAGGAAGAACAAAACCAAAAAAAGAAAGAAAGAAAGAAAGAAAGAAAGAAAGAAAGAAAGAAGACAAGGTTCCATTTCACAGTGTGTAGGACCCTCCATCGTCTGGGACCCTCCCCATTAGGTGAGACCACACCACCCACTACTCTAGTCCAGTCACATCATCTCTGCATTGGCTCCTTGAACTTCATTGGAAGGTGGTCATTTGCAAACTATGTTTTAACTGTCTGTTTGCTTCTTGCCTGCGTACCTTCCCAACACAAAAGCAATACACAGACAGAGATCGCTGTCTGTCCATGGTTTTACCCCATCCCTAGAAAAGGGCAGGCATGCAGAAAGTTGTGAAACTGCGCTAATCAAGAAGGCGGATACGCTATTGTGAAAACTGAATGAATGAAGCAACAGTGAGACTAACAGCAGAAGATGCACAGTCCTTTCCTGAGAAGGTCTCTTAGGGTCCATCCAAGTGTATTCCATCATCTGTGTTTCTGAAATGGGCTCAGTGACCACTCATTCACGTGAAGACACTCCACTGACACATCAGGGTGACATGATAAAAATGCCAGGGAAGCGGCATGTTCAGTGAATAACCGAGTGTGATTAATTTCATCTTCTTATTAATCGAGACTGATGAGAAACCATTGCCCCTGTTTCTTCTTAGTGTGGAAAAGGTTTCTGAGATGCTCGTCCACTCCCACCTCCAGCTAAGGTAGGCTGTTGA
Source organism: Acomys percivali (assembly GCA_907169655.1). NCBI lineage: Eukaryota > Metazoa > Chordata > Mammalia > Rodentia > Muridae > Acomys > Acomys percivali. The sequence continues at coordinate 16,489,112 of OU015747.1, read as the reverse complement.
GAAGAGCGTCCAGCCCTGTTGATGCGGGGATTCTGCAGTGGCCTGCCGCCAGCCAGCCAAGGATGGACGCCCTCAGAGCAGTGCTGCTGTGGGAAGATGCTGAGTGGATCGGATGTACATCAAGTCTGTGATTTCCCCAGATACTAAAGCAAACTGGTCAAGAAATGCATAGCTCTTTCTTGAGTTTTCTTCTACTCCTAAGTACAAATGGCAACACGTATAAATGATAAACGTGTAGGTGGTTTCTAAAACTGCCTATGAAGTTAGTCCTACCTAGTCATAGCATGGTCAGGTCCACCCGAGAGTGATGATGAAATAAATATGCACTTCTTTTTACAGTAAGTTAGATGTAGTAGGAAGTTTAGGCTCACTTTGACTCCAAACATTCTTCCTTCAAATACTGACTGAGAAAGAGCACAAGAGCAGCCCCTAATTATCCCCCTTCCCACTCAGGGAACCAGAAATGGATTAGCGTGCCATCTTATGCGCCATTTTACCTCACTTTTCTTAATGAGGTACTTACACATTTTTTTGATGTGTAACACTAAACATACACGGGGTAACTTTTGGAAGTTTTTAAGGGGGGTATTTGTTTTGATTTAGAAAGCAAAGCATACACACACACACACACACACACACACACACACACACACACACACCGTTAGCTAATTATCAGTTAATTGTTCAGCTTTTTTTTTTTTAATGTGGCTACCTGGAAGCTATGCATTGAAATGGTAATACTATAATAATATATAGAATGGCCAAAGGGGAAAATGCATTTAGCAATTGCTCTAAGCTCATAATTTAAGTTCCAGAAGCCATCCCTATTTTCATGAGCTATCTACCCTACCCATGCTAAAAGCGCTTAACATCTTCCTTTCAATTTCATTTTGTCTACAAACCCATAGCACTTACTTCATTTCTCAAACTATTTAATAGCTTCCTGTCCCCATGGGTTCTATAAGACTGCTGGAAAACAAATGTCCTAGATTTTAGTTACAGATTGGCACTGCTCCCTCTGCTTTGGAACCCAACTCATGTTTTATTATGAATATGGGTCTCTAAGTGTTGGGAAAGTTCACAAAGGGCCAAGGCCAAACATTTCACTTAAGTGAGAAGATTCTGGGTAGTGACTTCCCTAAGGAAGCGAGTGAATTCTGGCGCTGAGGCATCCCTTGTGTGAGAAGTTTAAAAGAGGAGATGGACAGACTCCACACTTGAGTGGAGAGAGGGATTTGACTTTCTCATGTACTCTGGTGCCTCACATTTGACTATGTCCCCTGGAGGGGGAGACCTAGTGGCACTCAGAGGAAGGACAGCAGGTCACTGAGAAGAGACTTGATACCCTATGAGCATATACATGGGGAGGTAATCCACCTCAGGAACAGTCATGGGGAGGGGAATAAGGGGAAAATGGGAGGGAGGGGAGAATGGGAGGATACAAGGGATGGGATAACCATAGAGATGTAACAAGAATAAATTAATAAAAAAAATTCTCAACAAAAAAAATAATAATTAATAAATAAATAAATAAATAAATAAATAAATAAAAGAGGAGATGGAGACAGTTCCCTATATAAACAATGGGTAGGTCCTGCCTGCAGCCCATGCCTAATAGCAACGGCCCTCCTTCCCAACTTTTGAGGCCCACACTTATCTGCCTCAGGTGCTCTTCTCCGTGCCACCTCATCTATCCTTTAGCAGTGTCTGTCCAGATTCTCAAATCACTAAGAAAATTTGGCAAGCCGGGGAGGAAAAACAAGACTTTTTAATAACTGGAAGGATGGAATGATATTGTCATTGAGGAAGGGGAGGAGGAGAAAAACAATGATGATGATGATGATGATGATGATGATGATGCTGAGGAAGAGGAGGAGGAGGAAGAGGAGGAGGAGGAAGAGGAGGAGGAGGAAGAGGATGGTGATGATGGTGATACAGCCAGACCCTTGGCATTGGCATTTACTGTGGAGAGTAGGACTGTGGTCTTTGCAGCCAAAACATCATATACCTGTTATGTACGTCAGCCGTCCAGTCAGTAGAGTCAATGTTTAATCTTGAGAATGAGGAACCCGAGAGTCAGAAAAGCTCAAAGCCATCTCAGTAAGTGATGCCTGGAGTTCTGAACCCAGACTTGAAGTCTCGGTCCATGCGAACTGCACACTGGCATACAGGTTGACTCTGCACTCCCATGGGAAGAAAAGGAACCCCAGAACAATGACGTTGACAGGATGCACATTTTCTCCTGTGCGCGATGACATTAACAGGACATCATTCTCCTGTGTGCACCGTGCTGACAACTATGTATCCATCTCCCACAGTCACTCCCTATCTCCTCACTCTCCAGCCTCCAGCTCAGGGAGGCCTTCTGTGTGATGGCCCCAGTGCCTCGCTCACTGTGTCCACTAGCAGATGGCTTCACCAAGATCATTACTGATTAATGAGAAGACTCTTTTGTAAGTGACGATAACCCTATACTATGGTCACCCTTATACTCCAAGATACCACCATCCCTGCTTAGCACCTAGATTCAGTGGCTTCCAATTTCTTCAATTCCTTTTTTTTTTTTTTTTTTTTTATTGTAGCCTAGGGGATGATGGATATAGGGCTCATCATCTTCCTCAGACAAAAATGATCTATTATGCAAATGAAGCCCACGTCTTGGCTAATAAATGATGTCTCTCGTGACAATGATTGCCTTTGCGTTTTCACAAACATAGCCATTATTTTTTTTTCCAATCTTATTAACTTTTCTAAGCATGTGTGCCTGCTTCATTCTGATGTGCTGATCGATTCAGATCAATTCCTTTTTTTTTTTTTTTTTTAACCCCCTTTGGTCTCTGGCAAGCTATTAAGGAACTGGAGAGCTCAGCTGAAAGTACAGATTAATCTAACATAAAAGAAAAAGCAACTTTCATCCTAATGGCAGGACACTCAATGTCTCTAGGCCTCTCTACCCTCTAGGTGATGTCTTTCCCCGAGTCTCTTAAGTCTTAGTTCTTAGTTCTGTAGACTAGGAACTCGCAGATTATCATAAACATGGAGAAGGCCTTCGGGTACCAAGCCTGACACATGGCACCAAGTGGGTCTGTGAACTATGCCTCTCTCCCACTCCCTCCATGAGCACAAGGCCCTCACAGCACTGAGGGTTGTTTCTCACTTCACATGGAGCCACATGGTCCCCATGGTGACATAGGATGATGGAAACCAATGTGCAGTTGGTCACCACAATGGATGCTATCTGACAGCATAGGAACCTCTTGGGTAATCTGGAAATGAGTTTCCTCTGAGAGATGTTGTGAATATGGAAACATCATGGAAAAACAACTCTGGGTGTGTGTTCATGTACGTGTGGGCACATCTGAGTGTGTGTGTGTGTGTGTGTGTGTTCATGTACATGTGTGCACATCTGAGTGTGTGTGTTCATATACATGTGTGCACATCTGAGTGTGTGTGTATGTTCATGTACATGTGTGCACATCTGAGTGTGTGTGTTCATGTACATGGAATGCACATCTGAGTGTGTGTGTGTGTGTGTGTGTGTGTGCACATGTGACCTCAGGAGCCATCCACCTTCTTATTTGAGACAGAGTTCCTCCCTGGGAATCACTGCTTAGGCAAGCCTGGCTGGCCAGCAAACCCCGGGGATCCTCCTGTCTCTGCCTCCCCAGCAAGGACTACACATATGCACCACTGCACCTGTCTTTTACATAGATTTTAGAGGTTAAACCAAGGACCTCGTGTTTGTACAGCAAGCACTTTACAGACTGAGCCATTTCCCCAGCCCACACTCCAGATCTCATAAAACTTACAGGTGAGTCAGGTCACGGAGGCCCCGAAAGGCGTTTCTCGAAATGGTTTCTATTTTGTTCCCTTCAATGAACCTAAGGAGAGAAGCAATATGACACAACTGAGTTCCCTGTCCTTTGCATCTCTAACAGATGATACAGCGTGCTTTGGCAACAAAGTCAGAAGGCACTCCTGAAGCACACACACCCCAAGGCTAGCAGCAAGCTACACTAAACTCCACCAGGGAGGCGGCCATGTGAGCAAGAACATGTGCTCTCTGCTCCTTCCGGACTAGCCTGGATGCCTCCAGATTCAGAGCCGGCAACACGAGCAATGACATCCAGGGTTTGAGGAAGGATGGAGTATGCACTCTGCATAGAGGCCAGCAATTCTCCCAACGCAGGAATTCTCTGCAGCACTGGAAGGCTTCCAGGCACTTTCCTGTTTCTTCTTACACTGCCCTGTGCTGCCACCACCACTGAGCTATCTATCCTTTTGTTAATACTGTAGTCCCTAGAGGGGAGCCCATTGCTTTACATCTCCGTATTCTAGTTCCTGCTGAGGCAGAGTTCCGTTAAGCAAGGCTTCTAGCAACTTTGAGCTCATCCTGTCCTGCACAGCCTCATATCAGGGCAAATGGCAACAAGGCAGGGATGTCCTCAAGCTCTGGGCAAGGCTAGCAGGCAGGAAGGACAGTCTAGGGAGCCCGGCTGACTTTCTTTGTGCTGAAATGGTACAGAGATCACACAGAGACCTTGAGGCAATGACACCGGCCAAGCTATAAACTCTCAAGACATGACAGGACACTGTTCTCCAGGGCCAAGGAGTTAAGTCACATGCTAGCGGATCTTTGATGAGATGGTCCAGAGGAAAGACTTGGCCATGTCTGTGACACAATTGATGAGTTAGTTCTCTCAGGGAGAATTCTCTGATGCCTGTTTTTAAAAACTCTGGTGTCTGTTTAGGACTATACTATAGTATATATATACCCTGATAAGGTGGCTTTCTCCCTGATGCCCTGGGCAGCATGTGAACTCCACAACAGAGAAAATCCAAAGTACCCCACAGATATTCATGGGCTCTTGCCAGACCCTGGTGGCTTCAGCCCTGCAGCTGTGACACTCTTTCCACATCAAATGCACACCGCAATACTGGATTATGATGAGAGGGTTCTCCAGAGAAAGAATTCCTAGGGAGCCATCACTCCCTGAGACCTCACCCCAGCAGAGAGCTTTCTTTACCTGGGATGTGTCTGGAATCCCAAAGTCTACCTGTTCACCTCAGATAAGACAGCAGGAACAAGGATTTGCAAATCCTCTGAATGCCAAACAAGGAAATCCCAACTGCTAGCAGGATTAACGTTATCACAGACTTAAGGAATACAAGGCTGGGACAACTTAAGGACGAAGAGAAAGGCTTGGATGTGAGAAAGGCTGAAATAAGAACCGTGGCCAAGCTCACTGCTAATGGGGGAAATGGGACATCTGAGGAGGGGAAAATATCTCTCGCCCCTGCCTTTTTGTTGTTACGGTTTGGTTTGATTTGGCTTCCATTTTTAGAAAAAGGGAAATCTAATTAGACCTTCCGCAGAAGTCACAGGAGATAGAGCAAATGGGGTATGGGACAGCTGGATAAAAACCAGGCAGTTTACCCCCAAATAGGAAACTTCGTTTAAAAATAAGTAGCCCTCACAACCATCCGGCTCTATTCCTGGCCCATCAGCAAATCCATGCCCAGTCATGGACGTAAAAATACCCAACACAATTTCCCATCGTGCGTACTACATGACAGATTGAGTGTCAGCAGACAATGAATGAGTGAGTGCCTCCCCTCCTGGCCTTTGTCCCCAGCCTCCTCCTGCCCCAGCATGCTGGGAAGTAAGTCAACCCACAGGTCAACGCTGGCTGGCATGAGAATGGGCTTTCTGCACCCCCATCCCTTCCACAGGACACAAGCCAGAAAGCGCCAGGAGGCAACACGCAGACACAGCACAGCACTTACAGGTACTCGAGATGGAAGAGGCCAGCAAAGGCATCATCCCGGATCGCTGTGAATGAGTTCGAATTGAGCAATCTGAAAACAAGACAGGTTATGTGGTTAAAAACCATTTCTTCTTCTTTTGCTAGGTGCTGATCCATAGGCAAATGAAGGCGTCTCTCAGCCTAAAGGCAAGCCCTTAGGTCTCCAACTGTCCTCACCACTGTGATAGGGACAGTGAGGAAGGGATCCCTGTTGGCTGAATTTCCTGCTATCTCCAATGTTACCTCTCTCTCTCTCTCTCTCCTGGAGGATCTTAGGAAATATGAACTGATGGTCATTATTCAAAAACAGTTTTCTGCTAGGCACAACAGGATAGCTAATGAATATTTCACGATGTCCAAGAAACCCTGGAATTACAGACCTGCAAGGATCTAACCCAACTGTATTCTAGAGATATTTGAGCCCAAAGAAAATAAAGGACTTAACTAAAGTCACAAGATGGGGACAAAAAAGCCAAAATCTTTCTACCACAACATATATTCTCATGAGAAATAATCATTTTTAAAAGGTTAAGAAAGCTCTAGAAGATTATCACTATGTAGTTTTCAATTTAAGTAGCCAGGTAAATCTTTTTAGTAAGTATAGAAATCGCCTAAGATTATATCTAAGCTATATTTCAATTCTAAAATAATTAAGATTTAAAATTATGTTTTATTTATTTATTTGTTCATTTTGTTCGCTCACTCATTCATTCATTCATTCATTCATTCATTGTATACGCTCATGACATATCTGTGGGCACAAGTGTGCCACAACACATGTGTGGGCTTAGAGGATCATTTGCAGGAGTTAGTTTGTTCTTTCTACCACCCAGGATCCAGGGAGCAAACTCAGGTCATTAGTCACAGCAGCAAGCACCTGTGCCTACTAAGTCATCTTGCTGACAAACAAACTGAGATTTCTAAGTGGTAAGTTTAATGTTCTAGGAGCTATACAACGTGTTAAATACTAAACTATCAACGGCAACTTACTGTGGCTAAGTAGTGATCTGTATTTTTCCACAGTGCATTGCTTGCTGCAGCGATGGTCCCGCTCAGTCTAAGAACTGTGATAAGAGTCTGTGCTACATAGTCACCACTGCCTGCCGGGTCTCTGTTTTGTTTACATAGTGCTAAGGATGGAACTCAGGCCTTTCTGCACAGTAGACTAGCACTCTACCACTGAGCTACACACACACACACACACACACACACACACACACACACACACACACCAGCCTAGTGAACTGCTTTCAAAAGGTGACTTTGGGGCACTTATTTTCATGATCAAACCCTGGTCCTATTTGAAGAGTGATAGCAAGATAGCCTTGGTTGTCCTGGACTCACTTTGTAGACCAGGCTGGCCTTGAACTCAGGGTTCCGCCTGCCTCTGCCCCCCTGAGTGCTGGGATCACAGGCATGCGCCAGATATCAAGGTTTTTAAAGGTAAGTTTCTTTTGAGGTGAGCTGTTTGGGGAAAACTATTCATTGAGGTGACACTCTGGTTATGATCAATGCAGGCACCTTCCAATTGCCTGCTCTGTGAGTAGGATCTACCACAAAGTCCCAGTGGAGAAGTTAGCATAAAATCAAAGAGGGAACCAACCGGAACAGGAGGACAGTGGTTTAATGTGGACACTGTAAGACAAGCTAAAGCTAAGAGGCAGCCAGGGTGACTCGGGGAGCTGGTGTATTATAGGAAGACCCGCGCCAACAAGGACCCCACTTCAGGGACCCCCACTTTGCCAGGAATGCCTCATACTCACAGAAGCTGCAGGGAAGGCAGGTGGGAAAACATTCGGTCTTTGATTTCCAAAAATGTTCCATTCACTAGGCTCCTACAGGCAAGAGAGGGACAGAGTGAGGCCCAGGCTTCTTTCAGGAAATGCCCCAAACCAAGTGGGCAGTTGGCCTCATCCTCCACCTGAACTTCACACTCCTCCTCTGGTGGGGGGTAGATGGGGGGGTCAGCAGGGGGAGGGAAGCTTCATATGTTTGGCCACTGTCTTCCCAGGGAGCAAGACGAGAAGAGGAGAGCTGCTGTCCTATGCACGTGACCAATAGGAAAACTAGCGTGGCTAACTGACTCCTGGACCCTGGGCCTGGCTCCTTGCACAGACATTAGCTCAGCCAGCTCGAATCAATCCCCTAGCTTGCTTCGCTTAACTACAGGAGGCCCAGGCTGAAAAAAAAAAAAAAAAGGATAATTACTTCATCCAAGATTCTGTCTGTGCAGACACAAAGTTAATGTTGGTCCACAAAACTCTGGGGGTAGGATTAAGCATTCCCCTTGGAAGCACACGTCTCTGAAAGACACGCAGAGCACGTCTGATTAAATGCACTGTGAAGGCCTTGGGGAAATCTTTAGAGACACCTGAACTTGCCCAAGAAGTGAGAGGCAAGGCCATCTGCCAGATAAACAGTCAACTTGGGAAAGAAGCGGGGTTGTTTCTGCCTCAGGGCCCCCTATCCTTTCTGGCCACAGCAGGACTTCTATACATTGTTGGAGAACACTTCGGCTTTGATCGCATCCCAAGGGCTTAACAAGATGAATTCTAGAATCTTCCATGTGATCTGATTTACCAATAGTAAGAATCAACAAGGCCTGCTGTTCCCCACAGCCAAACTCTTACAACTTTTTAGAAACGGAAAAAGAACACGGACCCCAACCCTCTCCGACCCTGAACCCTGATGCTGTGTTTGCCTTGGAGAAGAGGCACAGGAATGATGGGATGCTGGAGAAAGCACAAGCAATGTGATCCCCAGGACTCTCTTCACCCCTAGGATTCCCTCCTCTACAACTGCAGGGGGGTACCCCAGAACCTCAGCCTGGAACAGGGGACTATCCTAGCAGGAGATATCCCAGCAGTAATGATAACACCCTAAGGTCCTTTCCACATCAACATTTCGCGAGTATGACTGTGTGAAAAGCACTTAGCAAGTAGCCAGAGGACCCTTTCTGGTTAGTTCGGCCAGTGCTGGTAATACACCCCACCATGGAGAAAGGTGGTAAAAGAGAGGCCCTCTTGAACTCAAGGCGAGAAGTCGGGGTGGCTACCTACCCTAGGGGCTCAGCTGCACACCTCATATACTGTAAAGCACTTGGAAGCCCCTCTGCCCCACCTCTTTGAAGCCACGTGGAGCAGCCCCTCCACTTCCAGAAGCTGCATGCTTTTGCCCAGGCTAGGCTCTTCCTAGCCTGCAGTGTGGAGAGATCGGGAGGGGGTTAGCCTCACAGCACAACTGAGGGAGGCTGCGGTGAGGCCTCACCCATTCCTAGTTAGCCCGTTTCAGTCTGGGGACGTTCAGCTGCTCCCCAGTCACACACCCACCCACCCATCCAACAACACAACAGAACCACTTAAAACTTTAAGGCACCCCAAAGATCACCCCAGGGCGCAGACTATGGACTCTGGTGCAGAGACCCTATCCCACGGTGGGCCCTGGGTCTGCAGCAGTACCAGCCCCGCTCCCCCAGGTAGTAGGTCTGATGCAGGTGGCCGCGGGCCACAATGAAAAACTGTCACGCGGACCTGTCTGGATTCCTGTGCTCTGGGGTTCAGAGTCCCCCCTATCCTCCCTGCAGCATAGACTCCACCCATTCTGTGCCCCCAACCCAAACGCAAAGAAAGGGATTGAGGAGGAGGGTCAGGTGGCGCTGCCCCAGCACCAGCCCCAACTCCTTGGTGGCGGCCGGCGCAGGGCAGGGCGGGGCGGAGATGGAGGGGTCCCACTCACAGGGAGCTGATGTCGCCAGGCACGATTCTGGGCACCCAGGAGGAGCCCACGCAGATGATGGACTCCTTGGTACAGCTGCAAGTGGCGGGGCAGCGCGCCAACCGCCTCACCTGAGCGCTCGGCGGGATGAGGCACGCGGCGCTCAGCAGCAGCAGTCCCAGCGCCCCTCCGCCTCTCCGCAGCGCCATGCCGGGTCCCCTGGTCCCGGATTGGGACCAGACCCCCGCCGCCGCCGCCGCCGCCGCCGCCGCCGCCCCGCACCGCGCGCTCGGACCCGGCGCCTCTGCAGACGCGGGTGCCGCTTGCCGATCGGCCGCCAGCGCTGCTGGCGAGGACGCGGGCGCCGCGGGTGTGGGAGGCCGAGCCGCAGCCGAGCAGCATGCTGGCCGCCACCCCCACTCGGCGCCCCCCCACCTGCGCCCGGGCTGCTGGGCGGCCGCCGCACCCGCCTCACCCGCGCTGGCCTGACATCAGCACCCGCGCCCGCCGCGGGCCAGGACCAATGAATAATGCACGCGGGGGCCCGCCCCACGGGGGAGGGGAAGGGGAAAGTTGGATGACCTAGGGGGAGGGGCGGGCCGTGGCTCAGACCCCTTGGGATCCCCACTTAGCCTAGCAGGAGCAGGGACCTGCAATCCTTCTATGGTCTGCAAAGAATTTCAGAGGCAGTGGACTCCTTCCTCCGGGGTTAAAATGTGAGCTTCTTTCCCAGAAGACAAAAAAAGAAAAAAGAAAAAAAAAAAGTAGGAGCAGTAAGAACTGGTATCCCCACACCCTCCCAAAAGTAGGGTGGGGAGCATTGGCTTGACCTAAGAGACGAGTCTCTGCCCTAAATGCTCTAAAGAAGCCAGACCTTTGAGCAGACTTCATTTATTTTGGAGAGTTTGATTCACCAAAAACTGTGCCTTCCATCTCCTAACCCTTAGCCACCTTCGGGAATTTACTGATGAGAAGACAGAAGGCCTCAGTAACTGTGTAACAGTCAACACCAGAGAGAAAAACTGGAGTCTGAGATGGGTCCTTGTAACTAGCCCCAGGGAACCCCTTTTCTACTACTTCTGGAATTTGTCTCAGAGAGCTTGAATGTTACCATAAGGTAGTGTGCTGCTGGGGAAATGGAGGAAAAAGCCAAAGCAGAGCAAAACATTGTAGATTTCACACACACACACACACACACACACACACACACACACACACACACACACACACACACCTCACCCCTGCAACTGCTCAGAGCTGTGACCTGTCCATCAGGCGACTAGGCAAACCATTCTGATGTCGTCATGGCCCTGAAACAGGCACAGCCAATGCAGAAGAGGGGATGGCATCAATACTGTCACTTATTTCTAAATCATGTTAGCACCATTCATGTTGGAAATTTCTGGCTGTCCACTGTGGGACAATCCATAGAGGCAGGAATCTTCAGTCTAGCTGGGCAGATAGCCCAATGGGAGGACCTTCCCAGGGTTCTATGGATATAGTAAACTGGTCAGAGCGTTCAGAGATAGAAAGTGGGCTGCTAGTAGGGCATTTCATGGAAAGAGTGTCTTAGTTACTTTTCCTGTCCCTATGGTAAAATACCCTAGCAAAAACAACTTACCAGGGGAAAAAAGCATCTATTTGGGCTTACATCCAAAGGTAGTCCATAATTTCAGGGAGGTCCTCTGTGGTAAGGGCCTCAAGGCATCTGATCAGGTTTCTAGGAAGTAAAGAAGGATGGATGCTCATTTTGGCCGGCTTCCTCCTTTTTTAATGCAGTCCAGGACCCAAACCTAGGGAATGGTGCCACCTTATGTCTGGGTGGATCTGCCCGCTTCCATTCACTTAATCAAGATTATCCTGCACAGCACAGGCAGGTCTAGTCTTAGCAGCCCCTCAAAGATGTGCCTGAAGGCTTGTCTCCTAGGTGCTCCCAGATCCTATCAGGTCGGCCTTAACCATCAAAGACATCACTGAAGGTCAACACGAATCCAACAGCTAGCAGTGATGTGAACCACTCCTCATTGATTGCGCACACATGCACACACACACACACACACACACACACACACACACACACACACACACCTGCCTTGAGGATTGGATTGTTCCATTTTCTGGGTCAGGAAGCTGAGCCCAGAGGCATTTTCCACTTTCCCAAGCTCACCAAGGACCCAGCCAGAAAGGCTTGTATTCCAGGACTGGCTGCTGGGGTCTGAGGAGAGCAGCAGATGCCAGGACTGCACAAACAGTGACCCGGCGCCCCCCCCCCCCCAATAGCACTGGCCCCTGTTTCTGAAAGGACTGCCAGGCATCAGCATGTGCAGAGGCACATGTCTAGACCTGGCCCATCTCTTACAGCCTTCTCGGTCACACCACGCCATCATCAGATGATTTTTTTCTTTCACCTGTACCATGAGGCTAATCATCATTACCACTGTCCTTAACGCCTCCAGATATCTTAGTTCCTTTTCTATTACTGTGAAGAGTCACCATGACCAAGGCAGCTTATAGAAGAAAGAGTTTATTGGGTGAGTACAACTTTAGACGGTAAGTTCATGACCACCAATGCAGGGAGCGGGGCAGCAGGCAGGCAAGCAGGCATGGTGCTGGAGCAGTAACTGAGAGCCTACACCCTCATGGGCAAGTAGGAGGCAGAGAGAGAAAGCTAACTTTGATATGGCATGGGCTCTTGAAATCTCAAAGCCCACCCTACAGGGACATGTCTCCTCCCACATGGCCATACTACCCTATCCTTCTCAAACAGTTCCATCAGCTGGGGACCAAGCATTCCAATGCATGAGAGTATGGGGACCATCCTTAGTCCAGCCAGCACACCGTGCTAGAGCCAGCTGCCGCCCATCCTGAGCAGAGTGTAGGGGGAAGCCTGGAGGAGTAGGGCTGGCAGAGGAGCCGCTATTTGTTTAGGCTCTGGGAGAGACACTAAGTGAGTGCTTGTAAATTATAAGGCACAGTTTATAAATTAAGACATAAAAATGGAAATGCAGATTACTTTGATTTGGTTCCAAGATCTTCAGTAGTTTGGAGGTGGATGGGGGGAATATAAAAGACAATCAGAGAGACACAATCTGTTTCCAGGAACTAGTAAGAGTTTGTGAAAAATGTAAATGTCCTCATTCAGATGGACACGTGTCCTAGTGAGGCCTGAGGTGTATGAGATGGTAGGACTCCAGTTTCTTTCTCAGTGCGGTCTAACACTGTCTGTACCTTACGTTACTGCGCATGCCTCAAGCTCAGCACTGCATCCATTCATGCCCCTACAGTCAACCATCAACCATGGGTCGCCACTGACTGGGAGCTTGCTAGGAGCTGGCAGTCAGTGATAAAGCAATGCCAAGACAGACACGCTTCCTACCTCTGTTGGAGACAGACCTTAAATAAAAGAACATACAAATGAATATGCAATTACAAATGGAGAGAAAGCTGCTATGGACAGATCTAGCTCTCAAGTGAAGGAGACGAGATAGCAGAGGCCAAGGACTGGGTGGTGCAGGCAGAAAGCACAGCATGTGCAAAGGCCCAGGACTGAGAAACGCTGAGTGCTGTAAAATCCAGAGCACAGGAAATGGGGTGGTGTGGGCTCTGGAAGGTAGGAGCAGATGAATCACTCACTCAGGACTCTGCAGGACAAATCAAGGAGCCTGTCACTCCCAACTCCAGAGGGAGCCATGAAAGGACTTGAGTCAGAGGATTGGCAAATTCCAAATTCCAAGTAGTTGATTCGGACTGACGAGCCAGAGCGGGAAAGTGATCGGAGCAGCTGGGTCCCATCTATGGCAGGAAAGATGATGGCAGGTGTAGTTTCAAGAGGCAACCCTAAAGGTAGGGTCAGCAGAACTCACCATTGGGTTAGATTCAGGTGGGATATCCAATGAAACGTCAACGTTGCCTCTCAGGGTTTGGCTAGAGCCTGTGGGTGATGGATGGGGCTCCACTTGCTAAGATGACAACGTCTGGAAAAGACTAGGGCTTGGTGAGAGAGCGCTGTCAACAGTTTGATGTCAGGAACTTTGAATGTCAGGAACGTTTAAATGACCAGGAGGCACCTAAGTAGTGCACATGCTAAGTGGGTCTTTGGATGCGCAATCATACTGGTCGGGAGGAGTTACAGAAAGAGGCCTTCATACGATCAGCGAAGCCTCAGTTCTTTCTAAGTTCTCAGTGTACAGCCGGTTAATTGCATAAATGGGAGACATTTCAGATGTACATTAGAGAGAAGACATCCCTCAGACGTATTCAGCCAGGAACAATGCATATTACAGAGATTACAGAGAGCTGTGGAGCTAAGAATACTGCAGTTGGAAATTTATTTTTAGGTCACAAGTAATCTTCAAATCCTAAACTGACTATAATAAATCTTCTGAGACTCTCAGAGCCTTCCTCATACTGCCTCTGTCTCTCCCCAGCTCGCCAACCAAACCCTACCCATACCCCCGCCTGACCTTCCCACGGAACCACAAGCTGGGGAAAGCCATCTCAACACCTGATGCCCCTGGCTCCCAGGCTTTCTGTAGCTGGAGAGAGAGTTGCTCATTCAAACCTCAGAGGCACTTGGTTTGAATGACTGCACTTTGGTGATGCCGCCCTCCCCCGCCCCCCGGCCTGCCTGGCCTCCCTGCCCTGCCCCGCACAGAGTTTGCCAATCCCAGTTTGACCACATCACCCCAAGCTGCCACTCTTGTGTTTTTGGCTGCTGATCAAACAAACCATTTCAAGCTACCCTCTGCTGCTGTTGTCAAGAATCTCTGTGGGCCTCCCAGGCTGGAACTCACTCTGAGATGCCCCTTGATTTCAATCAAGTCCCAAAGGACTGCCTGTGGGTGTCTGTCTTACCCCTATCCAAAGGACCCTGGGACACTGGCAATAGTGTTTGGTGACCTTTGTCACCTCATCACCTGTGAATGGAATACTGTGGATCTTTGTTAGCCTGCATCAGCAGCCACATGGTCTCATAAGGACAGTACATAATTTTGCATCATAAAGAATCAGACCTCTATGACCACATGGCTCACTTGAGGAGCACCTTCATCTTCCATTGCAGATGTCATCTCAATTAGATTGTTCCAGATACTCCATTCTTCCAGCCACACAGACTGAGTAATTAAAGCTATGTTCATAAATATTAAATTTCAAGTCCTAGGAGGCACATTCATGAAGAATTGTCTAGATAAGGTTAGTTTCTAACAATGTCTGATATGAGTTGTTTTGATATGCTAATTGCCATGAGAAGACCCACCCACTATGAGCAGGACCATTCCCTAGGCAGAGGATCCTGGACTATGTAAGAGTAGATAAAGTAGGGGCTGGAAAGATTGCTCAGCAGGTAGGAGTGTGAACTTCATTACAGAGAACCAAGTGAGGTTGTCAGTGCCCACATCATGTCGTTCCAAGGGAATCCAACATGTCTGGCCTCTGTGGGCACCTACATCACATGCATATATTCAAATCAAACAGAGACACATGTAGTTTCTTTTTTTTTTTTTTAATTAAAAAAAAAAAAAGAGTAGAAGGCAGGCATAGTGGTACACACTTTTCATTCCTGCACTAGGGATACAGAGGTAGGCATATCTTTGTGAGGTGGAAGACAGCCAGAGATGCATAATGAGACGGTCTTGAAAAATAACTAAAAGGCCAGGAGCAGTGGCACATGCCTGTGAGTTTGAGGCCAGCCTGGTCTACAAAGTGAGTCCAGGACAGCCAAGGCTACACGGAGAGACCCTGTCTCGAAAAAACCCGATGATGATGACGACGACGACGATGACAGTAATAATAACAATGATAATAATAAACACAAATTTAAAGAAAGAGTGGACAGAGTGAGCTGAGCATTCTTCTTATCGCTTCAAGTTCCCGTCCTCTTGGCTTCCCTGCCTTGATGGACTGTACCATGAAGGGCGAGCTGAAATAAACACTTTCTCCTTTAAGCTGCCTCTCCCAGGGCATTTTATTACAGCAACAGCAAAGGGGACCAAACGTAGTTCTCACAAAACCCTTGACCGAGCACTTTCATGAAACGTTAGGGAGTGCTCTCTTTTGTACCTGCGAGAGAGCTGTGCTGTTGGGAATGAGAGAAGCCACACAGCCAGAGGGAAGCCCACCTGCTGAAGGGCTGTTGCAGCATTTTAGGGACCTCAAGTCAAGCACCCCATGCACCTGTTCTGTCCAACTTAACCGGGATAGCTGGCCAGGAAGCACCCGGGATTCTCCTGTGTCCACACCCCCAGCTCACTGTGACCAGATTTTTCTAGAGGAACTCCTCATGCTTGCAGAGCAATCATTTCTTCACTGACTAAGCCATCTCTCCAGCCCTCTTTCCCCCAGTGCTGTGATAGCCTATAATATCCCCTTTGTCAAAGAAATTTTCATCATATGGTAGTTTTATTTTTACCAAGCCTACACACTTATGTAAATTATGGCACTCTTCACAATTGTCAAATTATAGGACCAACCTACATGTCCATCAACAGATGAGTGGATAAAAAAAAATGTGGTTCATAAATATCAGAGTTTTCCTCAGTATAAGGAAAAGCAAAGTTGGGGCTGGACAGATGGCTCAGTGACTAAGAGCACTGACCGCCCTTGAAGAGGACCCATGTTCAGTTCCTAGCACCCACAGGTTGGTTCTTGACAGGTACTGCGTACACATGGTATACATACCTACATGCAAGCAAAACACTTATACCCATAAAATAAAAGCTTCTTTTAAAGTACAATGAAATTATATTACTGCAGGAAAATCAAAGGGAATAGAGATCATCAGGTTAAATGCAATAAGCCTGACTCAGAAAGACAAATACCATATTTTTCTGATATGTGGAATATATATATATATATATATATATATATATATATATATATATGAAGCATGTACATTTGCTTATATGCATAATATATATACTTGATAACGTGAGGACTGCTGGGATGGAGGGCGAAATAGAGTAGTGGATGATGGGTATCAGCAAAGTGCATGATGTGCATGTACTGAAACATTAAAGATGCCATCACCTCCACAATCAATATATGCTAATATCTTTTATTTAACTTTGAAAAAAAAAAAAGAAATGTGGACACTCAGCAGTGCCCTCTCTCTTCTCTGGAACAGCATTTGCCAGAGCGTTATCTGTGCTCATGGTCTTCTCAGGGAGCCTTTGCCATCATATTCTTTTCTGCCGTGGTTTTCCATGCTTTGACCCTACATTAACTATCTGTTCTGTCAGGGATTGCTATATTGTTTATAGGAATCTGTTTTCTTCCATTTATTCTGGGGTTCTGCACTTTGTAAAAATTACTCCACCGGTTAGAGTCACTTCATCATACAAGTCACTTTATCTTTGCGTTACTT
>OU015747.1:16433112-16464049 GCA_907169655.1 Acomys percivali | reverse complement strand
GTGTGTGTGTGTGTGTGTGTGTGTGTGTGTGTGTGTGTGTGTGTGTGTGTGTTTTAATTCATCAAACTGCACAGAATCATCACTGTCATGTTTTTGACCATTTGCGGTTTCCTGGACCTCTTTTGGTGGGGACTTGCAGCAAGGAATAGGTGAGAAGGCAAAAGAAGAGCATCTTGGCTGCTGACGGAGTAGAAGAGCCATTCTCGTGTTTTCTTGCTGTCATGCCAGCTCACAAAAACCCGTGTTACCTTTCCTCCTGAAGCAGAAGACTATGGTCAGTCCTCCTCTTCTCCCTCCCCTGGAGGTTTCTGTAGGCTCCATAGGACAATCTCCATCTCCTCCTTTGCATCTTCCACAAGCTTCCATGGTCCATGCCTGGTGGCCCTTGCTCCGTCTTCAAAGCCCATCATTGTCACCACCACCTCAGTTTGTACTCTACCTCTCCTCCAAAGTCTCTGCTCCTCCTGGCTCCTGCTCCCAAGACCCCGTGACCCACTGAGCCCAACTTACCCAGCATCATTTCTCCCTCTCAAAAGCCTTTGTTTCCTCTCAGACAGAAAGTGCCATCTGCCACTTAAGGTGACCTGTTCCCAGTTCTAGGGCTTAGGGTATGGGCAGTGTGGCCTGTCTGGCTCAGAAAGGGAAATAGAAGGAGGTTAGTGGGGGGTAGGTGTGTGGGCAATACCCACAATGCCCTTCACCTCTACAACAGCTTTTCCTGAAGTATGTCTTAGTGAAGGTTCCAGGCTCTGGAGGCTTTGTGCTTGGTCCATCCCTAGCCTGCTTTGTTGTTGTTACTGCTGTTTATTTCTTTGTTTTGTTTTGTTTTGTTTAGCAGTTCTTGAACTGCCCTTTCAGGGAGCTGTGGTATGTGGTTAGCCAGTAAGCGAAACAGGAAAGACAAGAGGGTGACAAAGAGAGAGCTGACATTTCCGTGGCCCTCTCATCTAAGGTTGGGGCTCACCACCCCCTGAACTCTAAGCATATAACCAAGTCACATCTACCGTGACCCCAGCCTCCTATGGGCAGTGCTGACCCCTAAGCTCTGGTGATACCAGATTGTCACGTATTCCTGTTGCTATTAACTTCCAGACTACCTCTCTGTGGCCTTTTGAGTTCTCTCACCAGGACCTCCCCCCAACCCCGACCCCCGACCCCGACCCCCCGCCATCACTGGTACGACCAATTGCTTCGTTAAATTTCCTCTCTACACATACTTGAAGGGGTTTGTTTTCCTAGTTGGATTCTGATTGGTTAAGTTGATGAGAAATTAAATAAACTTCAGATAAAAATAGACACTTATTTCACGATACTCTCACAATTCAAATTAAAGTTCTGAGATTCTTCTCTCTCTGGGAATTGTCCCAGAATCAGGGTTCCGAGCCAGACAAAAAGGTTCCCAACCAGTCTGCCACCTTTCTAGACCTGTCACAGATAACCACAATGTGGGCATTTAAAAAAAATCACAGAAATGTATTCTCAGGTCTGGAGGCCAAAGAGGCTAAGACATCTAAAACCAAAATGTCAACAAGGCTGCTTTCTCTCTGTCTGCCTTATATGTGCAGCTTGGGTCCTGGAACTCTGAGTGGGAGCTGCAAGGGCATAAAGCTGGGGTCAGATGGGCTGTGCAACACTCTGATGGAGCAGCACCTACTCCTGTAACAGTCCAGAACCTCAGCAGGTTTATTTTGGGCGAGGGATTAGCTGGTCTCGTTAGGAGGCCCTCAATAGACGAGCAATCTCAGACTGTAAGAGTCTGAGGAAAGGAAGCTACAGCTGCTAGATTTTGCACACACTGACTGTGATAGTCCGGAAACACTTGTACAGGAAGAAGGCTTCGTCAGTTTGGACCCTGGCCCATATAGAGGAAGACTTTGCCAATTACCCATGGGTCCAAGGTATCCGTCCTTGTCAGGGCTATGCCCATGTCCACAATATCCCCCCCCCCCCCCCCCAGGACTTTACTCACTCAGGACTTCCTCTGCTCCTGTGCCAGAAAGCTCTGAAAGAAAAGGCTTGTGGCCTCTTCCAGCACTTGGAGCTGGAAACATCCCTTGGCTTGCATCTGCATCCCTCTAGTCTCTACTCCCATCCCAATGGCATCTCCTCTTTGCTATCTCTCTGCCTTTCTTCAGCAAAGATACTTATCATTTACCTGGATTTAAAGCCCTTCCGGGTAACCCAGGATGATCTCATTGGAATATTCCTAACTTAATCACATCTACCAATCTCTTTTACTAAATGAGGTCACAGATCCCAAACATTAATATACAGATGTGGGGGCTAGCAAAAAGGCTCAGTGAGTAAAGGTGCTTGCTGCCAAGCCAAAAGACCTGAGTTCTGTCCCCACAACCCACATGGAGGAAGAAAAGAACCCACTCCCACAAATTGTCCTCTAACACACACACACACACACACACACACACACACACACACACACTCACACACACACACACCAAATAAATGTATTAAAACTTAAAACATTTCCAAAAGACACGGATACATCACGTGTACGGAAGTACCATTCAACCTACTACAGTGAGTTTTACTGCTATAGAGCAAATTGAAAATGTGTGTGAATGTGTGTGTGTGTGTGTGTGTGTGTGTGTGTGTGTGGTGTGTGTGTCCTCTGTCTCTCTCTCCTTCCTTTTATTCTTTGGCTCTCTGTGCGTCTGTCTCTACCTCCCAGCTTCTTTCTACATCTTCCTTCTCCCCTCATCTCTGTCTCTTTCTTTCTCCTCACTCCCTACATGAATTCCTTTATGCCACTTTGCTCATTAGACTTAGTTCTCAATATCTTTTGCAGTTCCAGAAAGGTCAACACACAGTGTGTCCCCAGCAGATGCTAAAAAGCTGTCTCTGTCCACATCCCCAGAAGCTGGTCAACGGACACAGTAGCTTTTGAACACTGCTATACCCTTGGCCAGTGCCAATCAACAGAAAAAGGAATTGGGGCTCTCTGTGGAAAGGTGTCAGGGTTCCATTTTTATCCTTCTCTGCCCCACCTTGGCACCAGTTTTTCCTCATCTCAATCTAAATGTACATTTCCTGGTTTATTCTTAGTAAACATTAGTCTGCCAGGCTAAAGGTTGGCCATCAGTGCAAAGTTCCTCACAGAGCCGTCTGAAGGCTTCAGAGTACTGGTGCCCATTGCCTGACTCAAGCTGACGTAAATGAAGACTTCCGGTGGCTTCTCGGAGGTCCGACCCCAGCCAAAGACTTCCGATGGCTTCTCAGAGATTAGACCCCCAGCTACGGGGTTCAGAGCAGATAGAAGGTTGGACTGAAATATCATTACACTGACTAACGCTCACCAGGAATAAACTGGAGAAATGATTCAGAGCAGAAATAGAACAAGTAATTGCCCTGAGTTTTTTTTTTTTTAAATGGAAATAATGTGCTTCGAAGATGAGTCAAATTCTCTATCGTATTTTTTTACATAGGAGATAAGCAAGACCCAACATAGAACATCTGTACAGACTTTTGAAGTGAAGGAGAGAAAACTGTGTGCTTTCAGAGCACAGCCTAAGCCAGGAAGATAGGAGTTCAAAACCAGTCTCAGCTGTATAGTGGATTCAAGGCTGGCCTGAGCTACATGAGGTACTGTATGGAAAAAAAGAAAAGAAAAGAACACAAGAAAGAGTGCCCTATGGGGATGTGTGGATGGCACCAGTCTTTCCCTGTGGCTAGAATGCTTGGACAGTGCCTTACATAGTGCTATACATATATTTGCTGTATCCTAAGTAAAGAGGACAAGGGAAGCAAAAAAGATAGCATCCTCCGGAGAACCCTGACTGATAAAACCCCCATCACCAAAAGCTTTAGGAACAGCAGCTTTCTCTGGAAAAAGACTCCTAAGTGTGTGCCCAGCACTTTCTGCCAGGCATAGCCAGGGCTAAGGACCTAGGCCCTCGGGTGAGTTTGACAAATGGGCAATGTCCAAACACATAAGCCAGGTGCTCTCTCCTCACCCCATCACCGCGGCCTTGAGCTCCTCTTTGCAACCCTCTGCCTGCCAACTTGGACCAGAAGCCTGTCCCCTTCACACCACATTTGCCATGCAGTTATTTACCTGCATTTCCGGTGGCCGCAGTGCCCTGAGTCATCAATCCTCCTTTCTCTGACATGCCCGAGGAGGCATCCTCTTCACCCTGTGGGAGAATTCACCCTTATGTGAGGGCTTTACTAGACACAGTGTGCAGTCCACAAGTCAATCCAAAGCCTCTCCTTTTTTTTCTTTTTATGAAATTGATGGAGTCGGTGTGTGTATGTGTCTCTGTGTGTGCGCATGCATGTGTGTCTGTCTGCGTACAACCAATCCCATTGTCCACCATGATCCATCCATTTGGGGAAGGGGATATTGGAGACAGTCACAGAAAATCTGTACTTGGAATTTGGGCACCCACTGCCCTGTGTCATCTGTACAAATTCCAAGGTGACATTTCAAAGATAGGCTAGAAACAGTAACTGCCAGGCTGTGTTGCTGTCCCTGGGCCTTGTCACATGGACCAGGCTTCACTTCCCAGGTGCTTTATTTTTATGCCATGAGACTGATGACAGGTGGGAAGCTACTCTTCTGGACTGGTACCTTGAATAATATACCATCTTACTATTGCTTATGGGGTTTAATTTCTATAACTATTTTCTTCCGCACTTTTTGGAAGTCCTTTTTTATTCTCAGTTCAATAAACTTTACCTTCTGGGTTGTGTGATTTTTGGGGAGGAAAAGACAAACTCTTCAACTATTTGGGGGGAATGAGGTAAACTGACATTTATTTTCTCTCCTAGCACAACTTTTCAATCATCTTTTCTTTTCCCTTTTATTATATTTCTCCAGCAAACGTCCTTTCCTGGGGTCTCCATTTGTCAGCATGCCCGGAGTGACTGTGAAGGCTCGTGTTTTGGTGTTCTTTTCTGGAACTTAGATTGTCAAACCCCATAATTGTTTATCTCCTCCCCACACTGTCTCTGCAGGGCCATTCTCACTGGCCAGAGGCCTTTCTCCTACATCTTTGTGTCTGCAGGCTGCTTCCTAAAAGTCTCCTGACCAGATTGCACAGAGGTTCTACTGAGATGGCCTCCCCTCGGGCTCTCCTGCCATATCCTTCATTTCAATCTTCTGTGCAGAACCACCTCACTCTTCCATTGAGTCCACCAGACATCCAACTCCTTACTGGGAGGCTCTGTACTTTCTTTTTTCTTTCTTTCTTTCTTTCTTTCTTTTTTTTTTTTTTTTGTTGTTGTTTTTTGGGTTTTTTTGTTATTGTTTTGTTTCTTTGTTTTGTTTTGTTTTTCAAGACAGGTTTCTCTATGTTATCTTGGACTCACTTTGTAGACCAGGCTGGCCTTGAACTCACAGTGATCCTCCTGCCTCTGCCTCCTGAGTGCTGGGATTAAAGGCATGCGCCACGCGCCACCACATCCGGCTGGCTCTGTACTTTCTATCTCTATAATCTAGAGTCTTCAGTGGCCTTTGTTGATTTGAATTAAATTAAATATCAATCAAACTGAATTATGTTGGGTGGGCTTGCTAATAGTTTACAGGCTGGGCTGTTTCTCAGATGTCTTTGAAATTGGTGCCCCCTTTTCTAGGCCAAGTCAGTACCAGGTAAACCAAAACTACTCTAAGTACTTCAGTCAGATAAAATGTGTGCTGGATACTCCTATGTCAACTTGACCCAGGCTGGAGTCATCTGAGAAAAGTGAACCTCAAGAAAGTCCCTTTATAAGATCAGGCTGTTGGACATGTTCTTAATTAGGGTCTGATGAAGGATACCCAAACTTACTACAGGTGGCACCACCCCTAGGCTGGTGGTGCTGGATGCTATAAGAAAGCAGGCTGAGCAAGTCATAGGGAGCAAGCCAGAAAGCAGCACTCTTCCATGGCCTCTGCATCAGTTCTTGCCTCCAAGTTCCTGCCCTGCCTGAGTTTCTGCCTTGACTTCCTTCATTGGATTTCAACTAAGGATATATAACTCAAGTAAACGTTCCTTCCCCAAGATGCTTTTGGTCACAGTGTTTCATGACAGCAATAGTGACCCTAATTAAGACCGAATGTAATATGGGGTATTATCTGCCAGGAGTGGCCAAGACGGGCTGCTAACTCCTGGAGTGAGGCTGGAGGCCAGAGCGGGAGTCATGCTACCAAAGGGCAGAGCAGGGCTACAGCAGTGCTTGTTAAATTCTGCCCATCCAGGAACCTTTGCATATGAGAACTTTGGCGGGTATTAAAACATAGTTTCTCTGTATGGCCCTGGCTATCCTGGAACTTGTCCAGGCTGGCCTCAAATTTCAATCTTCTAGCCTCTGCCTCCTGTGTGACAGGATTAAAGGCATGGGCCACCACACTTGGTTTGCAGCTGAGAACTTTTCATACATATATAAGTATGGAAAATAAGTAAAGAAGTATTTACTGATAATCATCAAGTGTTTACTTTAACATATATATATAAACATATGTATATCTAAATTAATATATATGTCATTACTAAAGAGAAAGCAAATTTACAAGTTAATGAGATGGAAGTGACTGTATTTTAACATGAAGAAAGTTTGATGCTGCAGGTTGCAGGCATCCTCAAATGTTTCCCAGAGTTGATGGATTCTTTTATTTTTATTATCATTGGTGCGGCAAATTCTATCTCACATAAGTTCATAGCACAGAGCGACAGAAGGATGTTTAGAGCTATTTCAGAAACTGTTGGAAATTCTGTCCTAATCCCAAGTTAAAATTCATTGAATGGTGTGTGTGTGTGTGTGTGTGTGTGCATGTGCCTGCGTGCACGTGTGTGCGCGTGTGGTGTGTGTGCGCGTGTGTGTTGTGTGTGTGTGTGACTCAAACTGGAATTTTTTTTTAAACCAAGCATTATAACATAAAACAATCCAAGCATATGCTAATTCGATTCTTCCATGCTGAGACTTGGTGGTAGGAAAATATTGAAGTGTTTGTTTTCCATAATTGAACTGTTCGCTTTGTATAAAAGCAGAAAGCTCTATATGTCCAGATAACACACCGGAATTCATAACATACAATAGTCTTCAATGCAAGTCCAGATTCCTCTGTTCTCATTGATGGCTGCTGATGGGAAGTAGTGCATGAGCTATGTGGTCCCGAGGCTGCGGTGAGGGTGCAGGAGCTGCCAGACTCGCCCCACTTTGCTTGGACGTTTGAGGTAATTATTGATCATTGACCCCCACCCCACCCCCAACAGTCAGTCAGTTATGACACCCGATATCAAGGTGGGTGCGATCGAGGCTGAGGACACCGATGGCAGAGAAGGACAAGGCGCGTTTAGTCAGCTCCTTTCTTTCCACCATCCAGCCTCCCGCCATTGCTTCCTGAGGCTAAAGCAGCCAAGGTCAGCTACCCAGAGTCCTGCTGGGCAGCCCAGCCTGTGAGAAGTAGCTCCACAAAGGGAGTGAGCTCACAAACAAGGCATTTTTTTGTCTTTGTTTTTGTTTTCTTTTCCTTCTGTAACTTGACAATGTCGTTTATCCCTAAATGGAGCAACCAAGGAAATGAGATAAGAAAACTCAAGGAATGAAGAGAACCAGCTATATGGAAAGCAAACGAGCCGACTTCAGCAGCTCCACGCCTGAGTTCCCCTCTCCAACTGCCTGGGGATCAATGTGTCACCTTAAGCTTTTTGGGGTTAGCAAGACCACCATATGCCAGTCATCACTGAAACTTCATTCAAGATGAGGGGGCGGCGGCAAGGGAGCAGCATCCGGCCATGGACTTTGCTGGTATTAATTAAGTCCCAAATTGCACCAGGCGTGTTTATGCGTAATTATTTTAAAGACTCAAGTTGAGGGCCAGCGAGATGGCTCGGCAGACAGGGGTACTTGCAGCCGAGGCTGAGGACTCGCCTTGAATACCTAGGACACTGCAAGCAAGCCTCTGTCTGACACACATGCGCCACGGTGAGCTTGGACCTCACCCCTCGTGAAACACATCCGCATAATTTTTAAAAGTGTCTCTGAGGTTGGAATTGAATGGAGCATCCTGTGTTTTGCTTGCTGACTTGGCTTCGGGACTTGAGTGAGATTACTTACCTGTGACGTGCACGGTGGAAAGTTTTCTGGCTTTGTTTCTTCTTACCAACAGGGCTGCTCTTGGTCCACCTTTGCTTGTTTCCAAATCCCCAGATTTATCTTCTCTCTGGGCCGTTTTTCTTCTGAGCCATGTTTGAAGTTCTCCCAAGGTTACCCAGGCCTGCTTGCTCTGCATGCTGTGGTGCATGCTATACTGAGAGAGGGCAGAGGTGCAAGAGGGTGGAAGTGTTTTTAAGTGAACATGCACTCATTCACTAGGAGATAGGAGAGGGTGGCCCGCTGAGAAGAAACGACATGTTTCAAGCATGGTCTGGGGACCGCAGCTTTGCCAGGAGACAGCTGTGAAGGCAGCCTTCTCTACCGGATAATGCAAGCACAGTGTGAGGATGTTTGCTACAGGAGAAGTCGTGGTGAAGGCATCAAGAGGAATAAGATATCAGAACAGGGACAGTGGCAGAAACGTCTGCCTGACTGGAGCACCAGAGACTGCTGGGATTTCTGTCAACTGAAGGGACAGAGCTGAGCACAAATTTCTATTAGGTTTCTTTTAGGGATAACTGAATACAGACACAGGGAGACATGAGAACACCTAACTACATTTACAGAACTGAGAAATGTCTGGTTTTGTCTCTTAGTTATGTGTTTAAGTACATTAATAGTTTGAAAGCAATACAATGTGACAGCACCCACATATAATGCTGAAGACCACCAAGTTTGCTATCCTCAAGGTCTGAGATTGGACTCTGGTTCCAGTGGCAATTTGCTACATGGCAGGTTGGTTACTTAGTCTCCCCGTATTAGTCAAGGTAGGACAGGCTCAGCTGCTGTAACAAAGAAACCCAATCGCTCAGTTTTCTCATGTTCTACTTTGACACAGATGGGATGCAAGTTCTTTCTGGCTCTTTCTAGCTCAAAATCGGAAGTTTCTCTCATCTGCTGCCATAGCCATCTTGAACATACCACCTTTGAGGCTGCTGTGGAAGGAGAGAACAAGCCAGATGATGCGGAGAAGGGTAGGGATGGCCAGACGTGGAATCAACGTGTGCCATTTTCCTTGATTGGCTAGGCCCAGGTCTGGAACCCATGTAACCTCAATTAAAGGCTAGAGAAGCAAGTCTTCCAGAGTGCCACAGAAAATGGTCTTTGCCCGTGTCTAAGGATCAGTTTGACGAGAAGATGAGGCAGGACCTACTGAACAGTGGCTGTCTGTGACATGGAGTTTCAGTTTGATGAGATAAGAATGAGCTGAAAGCCAGGTGGTGGTGGCGCAGGTCTTTAATCCCAGCACTTGGGAGGCAGAGGCAGGCAGATCTCTGTGAGTTCGAGGCCAGCCTGGTCTACAAAGTGAGTCCAGGACAGCCAAGGCTACACAGAGAAACCCTGTCTCAAAAAACAAAACAAAATAAAAAACAAAAACAAAAAAGAAAAAAGAAAAAAGAATGTGCTGAGGGTGGGTGGAGGTGAGGGTTACAGAGGAGGGTTGTAGACATGATGCCACTGAGCGTCTGCCTCAATGTGACCGGAGGGTACTATTTGTGTTATCTATAGTTCTCACAGTTTTAGAGTTGAGCATGTTTTAAAGTCACATCTGGGTTAGCTCCATGGTTCGGGAACAGGGTGACGGTGATCAGTTCAATACCCTGCTCCCTTAGTGATTTACCTAGCGATACATGGTATTTAAAGTCCTGGATATTTAAAACAGAGTCATTTCTGATGAAAGCTTCAAAACACAAGGCTGTTTCTGGTCCTTGGTCTCCCAGAATCCTCACAAAAGCCCTCAGTTCCTCTGTCTCCTGGCCTCACCTCAGCTAGGGTCATCCAGGGACTTCGGCTCAGCTGCCAAGCAGCCGTCCCCAGACTCACGTGAGATCTAGCGAGCTCCACCAGGGGAGCTGTAGGAGCAGCTGATGCCTGGGCTGCAGTACAATTCAATTATCCAGCCTCTCCAGGGTGGCTCCAGGCCCCTGTGCTGTCTTCAGGGCTGGATGAGGATTCTCCAGTGCCGACGGGCTGAAGACAGCCAAAAGCAGTTTGTCCTGGCTTCTCAGCTGTCTTTGTGCAGAACCCTAAGAGAGGATGCTTCCAACAGGTGCAGGCTTAAAGCCCAAAGTGGTGGCTCCCTGCTATGTGTCTCAGACACATTGTGCCCCCTCTCTGGTCTTTCCTTCTTCTAAGCACTTGCTGTTGGTATGAATATTACTTCACCACGCCTTCCCCAAGGCAGGCCAGGCTTGCCAACGTTATTTGGTTTGCTGTTTGTAGCCTGCTCCATGGAGATCCCAAGTGTCAAAACTGAGGAAGTAGGGGGCTGGGCAGATGGTTCCCTTTGTAAAGTGCTTGTCTTACAAGCTTGAAGACCTGAATTCAACCCCCCAGAAGCCATGTAAATAAAGCCAATTCAAGGCCTGCCTGGCTATAGAGTGAGTTCAAGGCTAACTTGGGCCACTTAGTAAGCCTCTGTCTCAATAAGTAAGAAGCAGTGGGGTACGTGAAACTTGGCTTCCACTCAAGTACTGAAACAAGATAATGTGGAGGAAAAGGCTCTATTCTTCTCCCCTCCCCCATGACATCTCTCTACCCCCTACCCTCCCACTCCCACCCACCTATCCCCCCCCGGCCCCCACCCCCACTCAAAGCGCTCCGTGTTCCCTGGCCACCAGCTGTTCCCTTAATGCACTTCTTTCTCTCAGCACATCTTAAATGCTATTAAGCAACCCAAAACACCAATATAAATAATCAAATGCAGATGTCTTCCTGGTATGCACCTGCCAAGAAGTTTGAGGGAAGTTTTAGAGGGAATGGCCCTTCACCAGGCTTTCTGGAATGCCTTCAGGCAGGCCTAAACTCAGGGGCTCGAGCAGGACAGGACGAGCTGGTGCCCGTCTAAGCTAAGCCACATTCAGTTCTTAATCTCCCCAAAACAAACCCCACGTAGACAGGCTGTGGCAAGAGGTGTGCTGGGCCAAGGCCAAGGAGCTGATGGGAAGGACTGCAGGGGACGAATGGGTGGAGGCTGGGCAGAGGAGCATCACATAGAAACAGAGGGGCCTTGAACTTAGAATAGAAAGAACAGCCCAGAAGTAAGCCTGCCAGAGCCCCATGCCTCTCAGCCTTCCTCACATACAGCGTCATCCTATTTGTTACATACAATAAAAGACGGGTCCAGTCACCGACCAGCTGAGTCCTCTGAGATGGTCCCTCAGCTTTCCAGTGGGTTCCAGGTGGAGGCAGCTAGAGTGTATAGGAGAGGAGGGGGTGTACCCCGTTTCTCCTGGGCCCAATGAAGAGTACACACAAGGCAGAACCCAGGCTCCAGGTGTCTAATACAGGGAGCCAAGAGGATGGTACCCCCTTCCGTGGTGTCCTGTTGCCAACAGGGACCACTTCCTGCTTTTTCTAAACACTGAGAAACTCTGAAAACCCAAAGTTAACCACACCTGACCAGGACCAGGTAACTTCGTAGAATGCTGGGAATTGTAGTTCTTGGAAAATAACAAGGCCAGATGGGAAAATACAGTGGCTCATGGGTTTATCCTTATCAACCTCTGTGAAAGGTGTATCTGGGCCACTCAGCTGGGAATTCCAGGGACTGGCCCTGGACCAAAGCCCACCCTAGTCAGTATTTAATTAAAGCTCGCTTTAAATTTGGCTCAAATCATGGAACTGGTTTTTCTCTGGCAAATCTCATGATTAACAGACCCCCCCGTCCCCATCCTTGAAACTTTGAGATCTCCCACCTAACTGTTCAGCGCCTCAGTTTTCTCATCTTTGAAAATTAACAATGGTCTTCCTCAGCCGGGCGGTGGTGGTGCATGCCTTTAATCCCAGCACTCGGGAGGCAGAGGCAGGCAGATTGCTGTGAGTTCAAGGCCAGCCTGGTCTACAAAGTGAGTCCAGGACAGCCAGGGCTACACAGAGAGACCTTGTCTCGAAAAACTTAAAAAAAAAAAAAAAAAAAACAACAACAACAATGGTCTTCCTCACAGAGCCCTAAGGAGGGACAAACCAGGAAATAGCATGAAGCTCTTGACCTGGTGCTTGTTATTAAAATGTACCAAATGAGTTCTCATCTTTGTAGTGGTACCAACATGCCTCCAGCCCCCAGCACCAGAATCATCCTCCTCCTCCTCCTCCTCCTCCTCCTCTTCCTCTTCCTCTTCCTTCTCTTCCCTCCTCAAGCCCTTGTCTCCTCAGCTAAGCCCCCCAGGGTTAGTCTCCCTCCTTTCTGAGAGGACTAAGAGAATTTTCCTTCAAGGCTCCAAGGTAAATGGTTCTGCATTCCTCTAGAAGAAGAGAAAGAGAAAAACAAACAGCAAAAGTAAATAAAGGAAACATCCTACTTACTGGTTTCATACCATTGCCAGAGCAAACAAAAGGTAGTACTCCAGTGCCTTCCCCAGCATCCGGGAACCTTGGGAGGTGTGCCATCCTCACCTTTATTCATCTTGTGTTAAGCACCTACTGTGTACCAGTAAGGCATCTTCTACCCACAAGGAACCCAAAGCCACACACCTTCCCCACCCTGGCTGCCCTTTGGCATGAGCAGGGGCGTTATGGTCAAAATGTTACTACACCCAAACTCAGAAGTCAGAATCTTGGCAGGTGGAACCCAGCTGGCAGCATCAAATGTGTGTGGTCATGTAAGAACCAGTGACCTAGAGGAAGTGCAGGTGAGAGGCCTGTGCTGCTGGCACAAGGGAGGTTTGCGTTAGTGGGTCTCAACACCCACTGGTAGGACAGTGCACCAGCTGCAGAGACCCGGGGAGGGGCTGTGTGTCTGAGACAGGGAGTCTAGATAAGGCTTGGTTATGGCTCTGTGCTTAGACTACACAGTCAACCCACACCCAAGGGGGACTGTGAGTTCAACACTTGTTTCTAATGCAGCAGGTAACCGTGTTATTGACAGTATATGACACACTGAATAATTAAGTCTGTTAATGAGTATTAATAACATTGGCACATTTTATCATTTAGATCAACACTTCTCAAGCCTCTGGGATTGTTTTGGTGGTTCTGTGAGAGTCTATCTAAAGCCCTGGGACAGGAAAGCTGGTGTGTGATCCCCCCCAAAAATAATCGCATAACATAACATCTGTGAGGCTGCTCAGATCATTCCTGGGCATCTCATCTTATGAGGGCCTGGACCCCCAAATGCAGCCCATTAAGGCCTCTTCCCTCTCTCCTCCCTGGTGTGTTACCCGTCTTCCCAAGTAGGAGGCTGTTTTCCCTTCTCCTGGCACTACACTTGGATTTTAAATGTTCACAAAGGCACATACGCTGAACTGGTCCCTAGCCTTTGTGTTGAGAGGTGGGGACTAGAGAGAGGAAATGGAGTTAATGGGCACTTCTCTTGAAGGAAACGTTAGGACTGATTTCTGTATTTGTTACTTTTTACACTGTGGCAAAATACTGACAGAAACAACTTAATGGAGAAAGGTTCCTTTGGGTTCATGCTTTCAGAGGGTTGCAGTCTGCCACAGTGGGGAAGGCAGAGCACAGCTCCTCTACCCAAAGCAGGGTGACACTTGGTGGCAGCTGCTCCACTGTAGTGACAGCATCAAATGTGTGTGTAGAAAACAAAGAGCAGGCAGAAGGAGAGGAGGTAGTTATGATCTTCAAAGGGCACTTCCCTTCCTCCCACAAGCGGCCTGCCTCTGCCACCAAGGCTCCCCTCCCAAAGGCTCCACAGCTTCTCAAAATATTGCCAGCTTCTGGGAAAACAACCACCCAGACGTGTCTGGAGAAAACC
This sequence comes from Acomys percivali, assembly GCA_907169655.1. Classification (NCBI taxonomy): domain Eukaryota; kingdom Metazoa; phylum Chordata; class Mammalia; order Rodentia; family Muridae; genus Acomys; species Acomys percivali. The sequence goes on along the minus strand of OU015747.1, from coordinate 16,450,245 downwards.
TAAATTCTGACTCAAACCTTAATACTTTCCAGCCCACGAGGTGAGCAATCCTCCATTGCATATGCTCCCTCCATGGTGTGCCATGTCACCCCTGGCCCACAGCAGGGCCCAGGTGGCCACAGGCTGGATCCCATTGTGTTGGTTACTTTTCTATTGCTGAGATAAAGACACCATGGCCAAAAGAAAGGTCTTATTTGGGCTCTTGGTTCCAGAAAGATAAGATTCTGTCAGGACAGGGAAACACGGTGGAGAGCTAACATGATTGTAAGAACAGGAAGCTGAGAGTTTACTGGAAACGTCATGAGGCCTTGAGACCTCATAGCCCACCCCCCAGTGACAGCCATACCTTCTGAACCTACCCAAACAGTACCACTAAGTAGGGACCAAGAATTCAAACATCTGAGCCTATGGGGGACATTCTCGTCCCAACCCCAACATCCAAGAAAGAATTAACCAGAATAAAGCTTTCCTTTTTATAATATAAGTCGACTTGTCATAGAGATCTGAAACTGAGGAAGGCACGTGGAATTAAATAGGATTGTTTTGACCAATAGAAAGCTACAGAAGCAACATTGTGCGATGTCCAAGCCCAGGCCTGAGGAAGACTGAAAAGTGCTGTTTTCTCTATGGTGAAGCATGCTCAACAACAACAAAAGGCCATCCTACTGAGCTGTGCCCGGATAGATTTAAGCCCATGTCACTACAGTCAGGAGTCTTTTTTTTTTTAACTTAGCAACACCAACAACAGCAATGAGCCCTCTTTGGGGCAGGTGTTTCTTCTCATCATCTAAGCTAAGCCAGCTTCGTCTCACTAGTGACTGGCTGTGCAGCTGTCCGGCAGCTTCCACACTGGGGCTTTTATCCAGAGGGCTGTGGAGCTTGAGAAGGTGTTAAGATAGATGCTGGGAAAGCTTAGCATCTTCATGTCTATGCCCAGGAACTAAAGTTTAGCATTGAATTTAGTGATAAATGAAGCAACAGTCAAAGCATGTGGTGGTCTGATGGAGAATGGCTCTCATAGACCCATAGAGTGGCAGGATTAGGAAAGATGGTCTTGTTGGAGTAGGTGTGGAATTGTTGGAGGAAGTGTGCCACTGTGGCGTGGGCTTTCAGGTTTAAGACATGCCAAGTGTGGCAACCTCTTCCTGCTGCCTGCCATTCCAGATGTAGAACTCTCAGCCACTTCTCCAGCACCATGTCTGCCTTCATGACACCATGCTTCCGGCCCTGATGATAATGGACCAAACCTCTCAACTGTAAGCCAGTCCCAGTTAAATCTTTTCTTATATAAGAGTTGCCATGTTTATGGTGTCTCTTCACAGCAATAGAAACCCTAACTAAGACAGAACAAGAGGACTTGTAATTTGGTCACTAGCAGATAGCGAGGATGTTTTCCTCCTGCTGCTGTTGGCCTTGTCTAAGGTGCTAGTGATGAGGTGCTTATATTGTAACATAATTTGTTCTCAATATTGTGAGAGTTTTATAAACTTAAAACCTGATTCATAAAGGGATCCACAGGGCTCCATGGGCTTCCACATCCTGCAGAAGAGGCCATGGCCAATGAGAAGGCTGAAGACGACTAGGAAGGAGGTGGGTGTGACCTCAGGTGTCTGCTGCACACATGACCCCAGGCTCTACTGACAAGCTTCAGGCTGGCTGGCTGCTGCCACCCACAGAGAGACGTGTCAGCAAGACAGCACCACAACCATTCCTACAACCTACAACTTGTTCTGGAAGCAAGAACAAGGTCTGCCCCCTCTGTCTTCTCGGGAGTTGTAATGCCATCTGGCAGGAAAGGTTCATTCAAGGCAAATATTTCAGTGGCATATTTCAGCCCATCAGTGACAGGAGAATGACATAAAATCTCCAACAGGGCTGCGAGACACCTTGATCCTTCTTGGAGAATGTCTGCACGATCAAACTAAAATGTCATGTGAAGAACAATACTGAGAAAGAATGCAATCAGGCTAACAACTACTTGAGAACTTCCTTCCAGCAGGCACTTTTCCAAGAGGGTCATGACTAATTCATTAAATGTCCAAGACCACTCTATCAGGCATATAATTCCGCCCATCTTACAGAGTAGGGAAAGAGGCTCAGAGAGCTTAAGTAACTTGCTTGATGTCCCGGGACTCAAAGTGCCAAATCTGAGTATGAGCCGCGGCAGTGTTCTTCAAATTCCAATGTGCATGAGAACCCAGAAGCTTCTATAACCCCAACACCCAGGCTGTACTCAGCAGCACACCAATGCCCTCTGGTAAGCACCTCAACAAAGCTTATCTCTGGGAAGAGAGCCAGGAACTGAATGACCCTGTTTAAAAAGCTTTCCAGCAGGTGATGTTAACTTTCAGCCAATTTATCGAGCATCCAGGCTACGGAGCTCCCTGGGTTCTTAAACTCTGGTCCTGCAAGGGCAGGCATCCTGTGAGACAGTCCACACTTGTCTGCACACTCCTTATTTCACCCACAAACAATAATTCCCAGCAGCTGCTGGGAGAACCACAAACTTTCCGGTGTTCACATGAAACAAAGAATTTGAGGAGGGGTGTGGTAGCATAGGTCTATAATCTCAGTGCTTGGAAGGCTGAGGCCTCCACTATTTCCAGGCCAGCCTGAGAGACAGAATGAGTTCGAGGCTATCCTGAGCCATCTGAGGAGACCATGTCTCCAAAATAAATCCTAAGAATGTGTGCCAGTCTTTTCAAAGTCAGACTTCAGGAGGCTTGTTGTTAGGCGATGGCCAGAGGACAAGAGATTCTCAGCCTCTAGGTGATGGGTAGAAGCTAGCCCTGCGGTCTGCCTGTGACTAGCTGATAGGTTGCTTAAATCACAGGCGCCATGGCATGTGCCCTCGTCCTGTTCCCTCTGTCTGACGGCAGACAACATTAAGCAATCCTCTCCATCTGCGCTACAGCCACCACACAAAGTCCTCCAAACACCCAATCAATAGCTGTGAGGTTTTCTCACTCCCAAATCTTCAGTGTGTGCAAGAGTTTGAGCATGATTTATACCTTCCAGAATCCGGTGAGGGATTACGAGACACCTCACCCAAGCCTAGTGTTCAGAGACAGGGTGTGGTAGTATGACTGGGTTAGACCCCAGAGACTGTATGTGAATGCTTGGCCCTGAGGGAGCAGCATTATTAGGAGGTGTGGCCTTGTTGGAGTAGGAAGTGTGTTACTGTGGAGGTGGGCTTTTAGGGCTCCTATGCTCAAGCTAAGCCCAATATGACACACAGTCTCCTTCCTGCTGCCTGAGGATCAAGATGTAGAACTCTCAGCTGTTCCAGCACCATGTCTGCCTGCATGCCGCCATGCTTCCTGCCATGATGATAATAGACTAAACCTCTGAAACTATAAACCAGCTCCAATTAAATGTCTTCCTTTATACTAGTTGCCCTGGTCATGGTGTCTTTCTACAGCAGTGAGACTAACTAAGACACAGGGCTTCCAGGCAATGAGGACTGACCAGGAGCTAACAGGAGAGCCACCATGATAGCATGCTGGTGATTGTGTACAAGGAGAGGGGCAGAGAACAGAAAAACATACCATGCTCTATGTCCTGTCCTGAAGTGCTCACTGCCACCTCAGGAGTCGGCCAGCAAGAAGCCCATTGACAGATGCAGCACTTTAATCTCATTTCAAAACCATAAGCTCCAAATGACCTTTTTTCCTCATAACTTGTGCAGTATATGGTATTAATATATATTATAATATACAATATATCATTTTATATTGCATATTATATTATCTATATTATATAAAAACATTTTATATAATAATATCTAATATTAGCAATATTATAGTTATATGTATATGGTTTATATATTAAATATGTAAAATATAATATGTTATAATAGTATATAATTATAATAGCATTAATATTATATTATATGCATATGTTACTATATGCCATATATTAATTACATTAATACAATATGTTTATATTAATGTGATATCTGCAATTATAATAATATTATATTGCTAATATATTATTATAATATGATATATGTAATAACATATTATAATTGTGTGTTGTAGATAATATATAATATATATATAATTTTACTGAGAATTGGTACTAATGTCTCCAAAACCTCACAAGGATGACACCAGCAGGCCTATGTAGCTATTGTGCCCCACACTCAACAAGCTCTGCTATGGAAAATAATCATTTATAGGAGACAATGAGTATGTTTGAAAGTGAGTTCTAGTTGAGAGGCAGACAAAATGACAAATCAGAGAAAGATCTGACAGAATAGGATGTACCTAGATCTCACAAGAGCAGAGGAAAGAAAGACTACTTGAGAGAGAAAGCAGTGAAGAGGAAAAGAGTTTTACTGGGACAATTTTATAGAGACAGATTGAAGAGAGAACAAGCTAGAAACTGGTGAAGACAGAATGAGCCAGAGAATAAGAAGGAGCCAGAAGGTTAGAACAGATTGCTAGAATTACTTTGAGGCCAAGCAAAGTAATTCAGTCAGAAGGTAATAGAAGCCAGTTTGAATCAGTCAGCTTAGAGAGGAGTTTGAGCCAGAAGAGTTGAGTTGAACCAGCCAGCCAAAGTTCAGAAAAGAGCTAGAAAGGGTGGGCTTATTCAGTGGTACTTCTCAGCGACTGGAAATATTCTAGACCTAGATTAGATTGTACAGGGCTAGAAGCTTCCAGAACTAGGCTTAGGTTAGTAGACAGGGATAATAAGCCTTTAAGAAGACAATTTCACCAGGCAAATAAAATTCACATTTACAGAGATGTGTGACCTACAGCAAGTAGAACCTCAGTTTTTCCATCTGCAAAATGGAAATTGGTATGGTTAATAATGATTGACAGCTTGACAGGATTAAAAATCACCTAGAAGACAAGCCTCTGGACACATCTATGAGAGAGTTTCTAATTAATTGAGGTGAGAAGACCCACTCCTACATGTGGGATGGGGGACACAATTCATTCCATCAACTGTGGTTCTTGACTGTGTGAGAAGCAGAAGGCTAGCCAAGCTCACTTCTTCCTGACTGAGGATGCAACATGTCAGATGCCTACCTTCCTGCAACTGTGCCTTTGCCTTCATACTTTCCCTGCCATGGTGGACTGTGAACCCTCAAACTGTAAGCCCAAGTAAATTCTTTCTCCTGCATCTTCCATCATGGATTCCCTCCCTCAGCCAGACACAAGCCCTGGGTGGAAGCTGAGATCCCCAAATCATGGAAATGGCTGGGGATAGTCCCCCCTCAGTTTAGATAGGAGGCATAGCAGGGTATCACACACTTGGATTTTCTAAGCTGTGGGCAGAAAGAACCTCTTATATTGGCCAGGTGAGCCCAGCCCAGGCTATGTCCTTTTGTAGGTCCATGTCCCTGGAACTTTTCAAAGCCCCCAAACATGTATCATCTCCTCTACAATTCCAGAAGGTGGGTGCTTCCACCAGCTTCATGATCTACTCACTTTCAGAAGAAGATGCCAAAGCCCAGAGATCATAAAGAGTAGAGGGTGGGATTTTAAAGATGGGGACCAAAGGTGTCTGTGTCTGCATCCTTGGAATCTGTGAACACATTACTGTGAACATGTGACAACAGGGGCTGGGCAGATGTGGCTATCCTACGGATCTTGAGACAGAAAGGTGAACACTTTCTACATGCTCACCTCTCACATTTCAACAGCACAGGCTGTCCAAACGATCCACATGAAGGATGGGACAAAGAGAACAAAGATGTGTGGGTGTACTGATATGAGAGGAAGGGACCACAAGCCAAGGAATACAGGAAGCTGCTAAGAGCTAAAATAGGCAAAGAAAAGTCTCCAGCCCTACTGACTCCTTGGTGTCATCTGGCTTAGATCCAGTGAGGCTTCCTGGCCTTGGAAAACACCAGGTCAGATGTCTGTGCTAGGTTGAGCCATTGCCTGTTTAGTCTGGTGGCCCTAGAGGACCGTGGCACACTATGATGGTGTTAAGAAGCACATTACCCATCTAGGAGCAGCGTGGAAGCAATGAGGCTGTCTAGCTTAGGAGCCCTACCACCCCATAGGGCCCCATTGAAAAGGAGGTAGGGCAGAGTGGGGAAGGGGTACCACGTGGGAGGGGGGTGCACACAGAGAGGACCACGCCTTCCAAAGCTGGCAGCTTGCATCTGTAAACCTGGAGCCCTGAGACTTGATAACAGTACTTGGCCTCTCTATGCCTGTTTCCTTATCTGTGGATAGGGTGTAAGTACTGTGGACATCATGGGCCGGGATGATGAATCAATCATTCTGGACAGGGCTGGGCATGTGGCCTTAGCTGTCATCATTACAGGACATCCAGTTCCTGGGGAGCTGATTAAAATTTAAGCATATGGGGGGGAGTGGGAAATGAAAAAGACAAAGGAGGAGCCACTTGTTGAGTCCCTGCTGGGTGCCAGGCTCTGTCCTGGGAACTCCAGATGAGCCTTCTTACCTGTTCCTGATGGCCCCAAGAATAGGCTGCGGGGACCAAATACCCAAAGCCACACATGGGAAAAAAGAAGCAGCATTGAAACCCAGTTCCGCTGTGCTTGAATACCCAGCCAGAACCTCCCCTCGGGCCGAAGGCAGGACAGGCAGAAGTTGGACCGACCCCTGCAGAGTGAGTTGGTTTTCTGCCCTTCAGTTTTCTCATCTGGAGAAGGGAGCAATTAACAACCTCCTGCTAGAGCAGTTGGAAGAATCTGGAAACAACGACATGCACGAGAGAGCTCTCTGTGAAACAGCCAGTGCTGTTGAAATGAAACGGGTGAGCACAGAGAAGGTGCCTCCTGGCTGCAGTGGACCTGTTCCAGAGCCCCAAGGACAGCACCAAACCCTCTATGTACCGCGTGTTTCTGTCTGCTCCAATGAACAACCAGTGTCATTTCCACCTTACAGAGCACCATGAGGTGTGCCTATAACTGTCACACTTGGAGGTGTGACTACAAAAGAGGCACATACACCTCTTTGTCCTTCACAATTTCTCAGATCAAAAGGGAATTCTTAGCAGAGAGCTCAGTGGCCTCTGTGTGCATTTTCCTTACCGTATTAAGTCGGCTGCTTTCATCTCTTCCTTTAACAGAAGCACTCTTTGGCTTCTCTCTGGCCTACAGGAATTCCTAGGAGTACTGCTCCTGTGACTGGGGACATCATTTAATGGAGGAAGACTTCTTTGAACACAGTAATGTCATCCTGCGGCTGCCTGCAACTAACGAGAGGGTGGCGTATGTAATGTGCATACACCAGACCAAAACAAACAAACAAAAAGACTCACACCCCAGCCGTGGTGCCCAGGGGCAGGGTGATATTTTCATCACACTGTTCAGAAAGGCAAGAACTTTAACACTTTTTTATGGGTGTGTGTGTGTGTGTCTGTGTGTGTGTGCATGTGAAGGTAAGAAGATTGCCTAGAATGTGATCCTCAAGAACACTGTCCCTCTCCTTTGAGACAGGGTCTCTCATTGATCTGGAACTCACTCAGGAAGCTAGACTAGCTGGCCATGAACCCCAAGGATCACCCATTTCCAGCCCCCAAACACTAGGACTGCAAATGGATGTTATCACACTCAGCTTTTTGGGTGGGCGCTGGGTCCCTAGTGGGTATACCTCAAACACTTAACCAGACCAACCATCACTCCAGGTGCAAGAACTTTTTTATTCCTGGATTTTTCCACTTAATGCTCCCGGCCCTCAGCTGACCACAGATGACAGAAGCCTTCCATACTGAAAGCGTAGAGAAAGGGGAGACACAGTCAGTCACTAGCAATGAATCTTGAGCCGAAGTGAAGTCGGGGAGAGGAAGAGGAAGGGAGCCAAAACGTGGAGTTAGCAGCTGGGGTGGAAACATGGTCTGAGCCAAAGCCTAGCCTCTTGGGTTTCCCTCGTGTGCTCTGTACTTGGAGGCTGGATCTGGGGGCTGGACACTTATGCCTCAGGCCACACTGCCTCCACAGGCAGATTTCTTTCCTTCCTCCTCCTTCCTGGAGAAAGAAGTGTGGCAGCTGCAGGGTTTCTCGTAGCCACTGGTCCATTTCAGCAGCTGAAATGCTGGCTCGCTGTTTCAGCAGATGGATTTTCCAGCAGGAAGTAGCTGAGCCTTGTGGGGCTAACTAGCAACTGCAACCTGGTTGGGGAGCAAGTGCTGTGATTGGGGGCATCATTTAATGGAGGAAGACTTCTTTGAACACAGTAATGTCATCCTGCGGCTGCCTCCAACTAACGGGAGGGTGGCGTATGCAATGTGGATACACCAGACCAAAACAAACAAAGACACGGTATATAGAGGGTTCAGTGCTGTCCTCGGGGCTCTGGAACAGGTCCCCTGCAGCCAAGAGGCACCTTCTCCATGCTCACCAGTTTCATTTCAACAGCACTGGCTGTTCCACAGAGAGCTCTTTGTGTCCCTGGAGTGAAGGAAGAATGTTCAATGACCCTGGTGTGTGAATTACCCAGGACTGTCAGTGCTACACCCAGGAATGACAAACTGGCTGTCCTGTCCCTGAGGCTCTATCTGTCCTGTCACCCAAACTCTACTGAGAACTTAGCCCCGTTTTCCTGCAATACTACAGTTTGGTTCCTTTGCCTTAAGTAGAGACTGGCAACGTAGCCAAGCCAAACAGGGATATTGTCCCTTCACTTTACAGTTTGCAGACTGGCTTCATACGCATAGACCTCAACTTGAGCGGTTGCTTGGGTTAGAAATGCTTTTGAGAATAAGAGACAGAACAGCGTTTGAGAGGCAGAGGCAGGAGGATCGCTGTAAGTTCGAGGTCAGCCTGGTCTACAAAGCGAGTCCAGAACAGCCAAGGCTACACAGAGAAACTCTGACTTGAAAAAACAGAGAGAGAGAGAGAGAGAGAGAGAGAGAGAGAGAGAGAGAGAGAGAGAGAGAGAGAAGAGATAACATAAGCAAATAGGCTGTGCATTTCTCCCAGACGAGAAGTCCAAACATAGGTGTCTTGTAGACTCCACTACATGATAGTATAAAGAAAGATGTCAGCCAACTTTCTGGTCCCCCCTCGAGGTATAAGACTGCTGCTAAAGCTCTTTCCCAGGCAGGAAAAAGAAGGCAGTGGCCTGCTACTAGCACACAGAATCAAGTTTACATTTCTTGGGCCACTTCCAGCTGCAGAGTCTTGAGAGAAGCCAAGTATTTAGTCTTCTGGTCTTTGGAGTAGAGGGTAAAAAGCATAAACAGTTTCTGAACAGGTCACCCCCATCATCTGTCAGCGTGTGACCAAAGGATGGTCATCCAGTGCCTGTATGCCTGGGGATATCACAGAGCCTGCGTGCCTGTACCAAGGCACTGCTGAACTTCAAGCTATGGACAGCAGAGCCCATCACCACTATGGGCACCGGCACATAGTAATCTGTTCTTGGGGCTGTGGGGCTCTAGAGGGGCCTGGGAGAAGGGGAGCCTGTGCCGAATGCCAGACCCTTTAAATCTGGCCACACTGGATAAGTTGATTCGGACGTACCTTATGTGGAAGCAGTAGAGGTTGCAAGGGTACAGATGCCCAAATGGCCAGATGACCCCAGTTCCAATCCCTCCTCCCTAGGTGGGTGACCCTGGATAACTCCTCAACCTCCCTGGATCTCTCTTCTCCATCTCTAAAACGACGGCAGCAATGTGTCACCTACATCTCTAAGGTTGCCCTGAGGACTCTGCATCAATCTGTATAATCTAGGACTCAGAACTGCAACTAGGCCCTGCTGCTTGCCCCAACTGTCAGTGGTCAGTGTGGTGGAGGAGGATTGACAGAGGGGCTCCCTGGACACAGATTTCATGCTAGCCCTCTTCCCTACGTGAAATGGCCATAGGTCTCCCACAAGGAGCCCTGACCCTTTTCAGGCCACTCCACCTGAATGATTTGCTGGTGGTCAACCAGCCCACTGGACCCAATGAAGGAATGCATCTCCAGGTCTCTTCACAGAGTGTCACTGTCACCAGACCCTTGACAGGGTGCAGCAGCTGCAGAGGGTACAAAGACAGGTGGCAGGCTCTGTGGTGTACACTCAGTCTCTGTGTGCACAGCACCAGGTCTATAAAACCGTGACAGCATCCCTCTGAAGGGCATCTCATTTCCAAACCGCGGGGCTTTTCCTTACGGAAATCACGATTTCTGAGTCAAAGTGCCTGCAAGTAGTCTTCTGGCCAGGTGTCTGAAGGAGAGCGCTCTGGGCTCTCAGGTCTGCCTCCTGCTGGGTCCCAGGTCCCCACCCACCCACCCACTCCTCACCTCTTCTCTCCCCTCCCCCTGACGACTCAGTTCCAGCCTCTCTCCAGGTTGCAATAATACATACGCAAAGAAGGGACCACGGTTAGGGCCCAGACATTCCCCTGAGGATCAGGGTGGCAGACCCAATGCCCTCCTCCTATATCCCTGCTTCCCAGGGAGAGGCCTTTTCAGAGGCAACAACTTTGAGCATGGCGCAGCTGCTCCTGGCGTGCTAGAGCCCCGGCGGCGGCGGCGCGCAGACGCGCTGCGGGTGGCAGTCATTAACCGGCTGTCAGGTTCCTCGGCTGATGCAGCTAAAAATAGCGCGCTATAGATAGCAGCCTCCCCCGCGGCTGCAGCCCGCACCCCATCCCCAGATCCGCGCCGCCCGGCACGGAGGAGACCGTGCCACCGATTCTAGCTATTTATAGAACCCACACCTCAGCACTTTCCTCCCACCACACAGCCATTTCAGCTGCTCGGATGAGAAAAGAGCAGCTTGGGCCGCCACTCACTAAGGTGTGCAATCACATCTGGGGCCAGGGAGTCCTGATGTTATAGGAAACCTCTAGGCGGACTCAGATTAAAAATCAATGGCCACATAAAATGTAAACAGTCAGTTTGGCGGTGAACAAGGCCTGCTAATACAGAATGTTGTTTCAGTAAATAAACGCAGAGAGATGTTTCTTATCCGGCTGGCAGAACCCTGAATGCTTGAAGGGGCAGGGAGGGGAGGGAGGGGAGGGAGGGGAGGGAAGGGAGGGAGGGGAGGGAGGGGAGGGAAGGGAGGGAGGGGAGGGAGGAGGGGGCCTGGAGATAGACTCAGGGTGAGAGAAGAGAAAGGGAGAGAGGAAGGAAAGAAGGAGGGAAGAGAAAAGAAGAATGAGGAAAGAGATAGAGGAAGCCATGAAGAAATAGAAATGGAAAGAGAGAAGAAATGGAAAGAAAAAAGGATGAAGGATAAAGAAATGAAAAGAAGGCTGGAGAGGTGGCACAAAGGACCTGGGTTTGAGTCCCAGCACCCACTTGGTGGCTCACAACCATGCTTAACTGAAGGCTCGGGGGATCCAATGCCCTCTTCTGACATCCATAGGCACTGTACACATTTGGTGCACAGACATACATACAGATGAAATGCTAGACAGATAAAATAAATTTTAAAAAGAGATAGGTGGAGAGAGATGGGGAAAGATGAAGAGAAGGAGAAGAAGAGGGAGAGAGAGAAGAAGAAGAAAAGGAAGAGGAAGAAGAAGGAGGAGGAGGAAGAAGAAAAATGGAGATATATTATCGAGAGAGAGGAAGAGATATAGAGGTAAGAGAGAAACCTTGAGACTGCAAATATGTCACAGTCTTACCTAGCCCTCTTCCCACACAATCACTTTACTGATTCATCAAGAAAAATCTAAATCATATTTCCAAATGTTGAGGAGTCTGGTAGCTGGATAAGTGCTGACATCTGTCACTGTAGACCCCTGAGACACACTGACTTCGGGTCAATTCCTACACTGCCAGCCCAGCTTTGAGAATCTGGAACAAGGACCTCGGCCTGCTGAAGTTCGCCTCTTACAGCACTGGGGTGAAGTCACAGAGGTCAGGAGTGTGCCCTGCAGGCCAGCCGATGAAAGACTACCCTGGGTGTCGTGGCTGTGGCCTCTGGCGTGCAGTTTTCAAGATACATGACATACCCTCGTGTTTTCCCACGTTTTACTGTGTCCCCCACGATCCACTTCTGTGGATCACAGTGGTCCAAAGAAGACCACTGGGAGGAAGAAGATCTTCAGCCCTTGGCAGGGTCTGACTGTTGAATGTAGACACTCTCAGCCAAGCCTTTGATGAACCTGGACCTGTAGACATGGGTCCTGGGTCAGAGAGTAGCTAGGTAATACTATCCCAGAACATCTGGGTCCATCATGAGCCCTCACACCTCAGAGGCAATGCCTGGTCCTGCCTGGGAAGCTAGGTATAAATCTTGTGCACTCAAACCCAATTTGCATGCTTGCATGGATTCCATATGAACAGCTGGCTGCTCACTAAACAAGGAAGGAAGGCCTCCAGCTGTCCAGAGCCCATTGTACCCCTTTACCTCTTGCCTGCTGGACCCCCTCATTCTCAAATGGTGCCTCATATCATTACACCCGCGACAGCCTGCCCCCCCCCCCCCGCCATCCACCAAATCCTACTGTCTCTTTCCACAAATCTGCTTTCTAACGACTTCCCAGATGAGGACCAAAGATGGAGAGCTGAGGGCATCATCCCAACCAGGGAAGATGAAGGATGGAAGTCCTGTGACATTTCATATGAAGTCTCCAGGCACACAGTCTGTGAAACAAAGAAGTCAATGTGAAACACCAGTGTGGCTGTGTGCTCTGCAGAGAACTACAGCAGCCATGCGGAGAGAATGCTGGGGTCTGGGGTGGGGGGGGATGCTCAGGACAGTCAAAGGCCCTGGGGACAGTGGCTGCCCAAAGAGCCAGGATCCAGAGCGAGATCTGAAGACACTCTAAACCCTAGGACTTGGTATGTTAGCTGAAATATAAGGCTCTTTGGTGCTCGCACTTGTCACCACATGATAGCAAGATGGCTGCCCTTGCTCCAGACATCATGGCTTCACTCAAAGGCAAGCAAAACAAGCAAACAGACAGAAAAGCAGGGTGCTAGTGGGGGATGTTTTCTTTTTGATGTTGTTGTCTGTCTGTTTTTTGGTACAGCAGTCTGAACATGCACACAAGGCCTCACATGGGCTAGACAAATTTTCTACCACTAAGATGTACCCTTCCCTTTGCAGTGAGAGGTGTTATAGTGTAGAGTCTGAGAGTCTGCCAAGGCCTGTGGGCCTTGAACTTGTTTCTCAGTGTGGTGCTCTCAGGAGATGATGGAAACTGTTCTTAAATCACTGGGACCAGGCTGGGCATGGTGGCGCACGCCTTTAATCCCAGCACTCGGGAGGCAAAGGCAGGCAGATCGCTATGAGTTTGAGGCCAGTCTGGTCTACAAAGCGAGTCCAGGACAGCCAAGGCTAACACAGAGAGACCCTGTCTCCAAAAAACAAAAAAAACAAAAAAACAAAACAAAAAAAAAAAAATCACTGGGACCATACTGGAGAAAGGAATTGTGGGTGCTTAGCTACCTCCTCGTCTTTCACTTCCTGGCTATGAAGTGAACAGTGTGTTCTGATACCTGCCTTCTCCATCACTTACTGCTTCCTCACAGGCCCAGAGGAACAGACTAGTGGACCACGCGCTGGAACCCCCGGAACCATGTCATAATAAACATTTCTATATGAGTTGACTCAGACATTTTGAGCAGTATCAGTAAGCTAGCTAACATTGTTTCTTTCTTTCTTTCTTTTTTTTTTTTTAAGATTTGTTTATTTATTTTATATATATGAGTACACGATCTTCATGCACACCAGAAGAGGGCATTAGGTCCTATTACAGATAGTTGTGAACCATCCCATGTGGTTGCTGGGAATTGAACTCAGGACCTCTGGAAGAGCAGTCAAGTGCTCTTAACTGCTGAGCCATCTCTCCAGCCCCCGCATTGTTTCATCTTTATTGGCTTTCAGAACCCACATTCCTCTGTGTGTGTGTATGTATGTGTTCCCCCACTGATTTTTCCTAAATCTCACTGCACCAAAATACGAGAGTGATAACCCCTAGCTGCAAGAAAACCCCATAAATAAAATCCACAGGCCTAAGTCCGGGCCTTGAATGCCTTCCTCACCTACCCCAGTAGAGCAGCCTCGACTTAGCTTCCTCCCAGTCTCCTCATGAGTGCCTTTCTGGGTCCTCTGGGCCACCCCATGCGCATGAGACTGACTCAGCAACCATCCCCAGCTGTGCCTGCTCTGCGTGTGGGTGGCGAGGCCAGCCTCACAGATATTTTCTCCAGCCTCCTCAGCATGTTCTCCATCCCCCTGAGGGCACCTCCAGCCTCCTCACTGCTGATCTTCAGCACTTCTCAGGCCCTCCGGCTTCTCCAGCCATCTCTGGCTTCCACACTCCTCCTGGCTGAGGGCTCTGTTCTGGACCAGCTCATCCCAGGGGACACATCTCCACCAAGCTCAGAGCCTCCAGAAAGGAGGAGCAGGCCTTCAGAAAATGCAGTCCAACCAGGGACCTGCCTCTCCTATCTTCCAGTTCCTGGCTGTTATTTATATTAAACAGTGATATAAAGATATATTTTTCTAATGCTTCCTCTCTCTAGTGCCTGGATTTTTTCAGCCTGATCAAAAAGGCTGTAAAACATCACTTGGTGCTATTATTTCAACCTCCCCACTACCCTTGCAGATCCAGGTGTGTGGAAAGCCGACTTCTGGGCCTGCAGCCTCCCCTGAGCCAAGAACATCAGCAGAACAAGAGCATCATGTTCCCTGAGTTCCAGTGCACCAAAGCCTGCCTAGATGTTTCTCAAGATGCCCTCTCCGCCTGCAGCTTGCCTCCATACGCCTCTCCCAACCCACCTCCGGTGCTTTTTTTTCTCCTACAGACCCTCAGGGACCATGGTGCCCCTACCTGCTTTACTTCATTTTATCAAAGCTGTTGTTGTTGTTGCTGGCTTGAAGTACTGGGGCATCAAACCCAGGGCTTTGTCCATGATAGACAAGGGCTTTTGCCTCTGAGCTACATCCCACCCTCCTTTCTAGTTTTTATTTTAAGACATGGCCTCAGAAAGTTGCTCAGGTTGGTCTTGAACTCTCTCTGTAGTTCATGCAGGCCTTGAACCTGAATCCTTCTGCCTCAGCATTCTGAGTAGCTGAAATTTCAGGCCAATACCACACGTCCATCTTCTTCCTCTAAGCCATAAGTGATCCCCCTTGGTCCCTGCATCATAGCCAGGGCCTGGCTTACTAATGCTCTGTAGGGTAATAATGGCCTCTGCTCCTTGGCCGGGGATTCCCTGTCCATGACCACACACACACACACACACACACACACACACACACACAGAGAGAGAGAGAGAGAGAGAGAGAGAGAGAGAGAGAGAGAGAGAGAGAGAGAACCTACTGCCCTCTAGGTCAGACATTATCACAGAGCTCTCTCCTGTCTCCCTCAGACCTTTCCCTGAGTGCCATGCCCACCCTCTGATTAGGAAGTATTTTGTTCATCTTTAAGTTGGCATCAGATGGATGAGATGGAAGAGGTGGTATTGCAGGTATTGCATTTTGTTCTACACTCATTTCCCATACTCCTTGATGTGCCAGTGGCCAGCACCATGGTGGGCACAGTGGAACTTGATGCATACATGTGGAGCTGATAATGACTGTGTTGTGTGTGTGTATGTATCACACCTGCATAACAATGGCTCATGTAGCTATATGTTTCATGGTATGTGTGTACATACCTCATATGTGGGGCACATTATACCCAGCACATTCTACATGCTTTGCATACTAACTCCAGCCATCTTCCCAGCAGCATGAGGGTCCCTAAGGTATTCAGACAGTGAAAAAAAGCCCTCTCACTCTGGTTGGAAGTATTTCTAAGAGAAGGGTGGTTGGCCACTGGGGTTGAGTTTTTCTAGGAAGAGTCTGAGAGGCAGAGTGACTTCCAGGATGAAGGAGAGAAAGAGTATGGTCTTAGGGGACACAGGTAGAGGAGATTGTGGGAGGATATCTGTCAGGGGGGCAAGCCCAGGACAGTGGGTGCCATGGTCTGACAGTGTCAATTGTTGATGGGAGTTCCCAACTCTTCCAACTTGACCTGTGTCCTGCCACTGTCCACGAGGCAGGTAGTAGGACTGAGCTTTCCTTAGGGCTCTGAGTCTCATGCCTGAAGCTCAAGAAGGTTCCAGAGCCTGCCATTGCCCTTACCTTTGTCCCTTACAGGCAAGGAGAAACTCTTTGAAGACAGACAGGTAGGGGAGTGTGCCCATCTCTGGGTTCCTGAAGAGGCCCAGAGGTCCTCCTCTGGGTGGCTAGAGAAACTCTGAGAGACTATCCCAGGTGTAGACAAGTGAGGCACAAGCAGGCTTACAGGGGAGGCATGGAGAAAGTGGCTAATTGTGGCAAGAACAGAGCCACTCACACTGACCCAGTTGTCTACACCCCTCAGACAAAAAAATGTTCACCTTTTGCCTCTGCAAGAGCCAGAGGGGACAGCCGTCCTTGCTGTCAGTCTGTCACCAGAACAATAGGGCTAATGGCCAGGTGTGGCCGTAAAGCACTGTGCAGACAAACTGGTTGGCTGGTTTCCTGTAAGCCTTAATCCTATCTCCATTTCACTCCAGCACCTTGAGGTGGATGCGGGGGCCCCAAGCCAGGCTGCCTGGGTTTGGAGAGTGAAGGAATTTCCTGGTGTAGCTGCCAGGGCCTGTCCCACAACGTTGGTTGTGGGAACTACAGTTCTGTTTTCTTTTTAAATTTGTTTCGTTTTTTTTATAATGTATTCATGTTACATCCCGATTGTTATCCCCTCGCTTGTATCTTCCTGTTTCCACCCTCCCTCCCTCACCCAGTTTGGCTTTCATGTTGGGGCTCTCAGCTTAGTTTGAGAGATAAGGCCCATAAGTGGAACCCTCCCTCTTTCCTCACAATCTCCCCTTGAAGGCTGTGGCAAGACATGGTGGTGATGACTACCACCAGGTCTCATCTTTAGGGCCACCCCCCCCCACCACCCACCGCAAGAGTTGGCAGTGGGACAGGGAGACAGCTGGATAGGTAAGAGTGCTTGATACTCAAGCACAAGGAGACCTGAGTTCAAACCCTCACATCCCATGTAACAAAATGGCTAGGGTGGAGGCACATCACTGAGCGTCAGAGACAGAGGCTCACTGACCTGCCAGCCTAGCTGAAATGACTAGCTTTTGGTGAGAGACCCTGTCTCAAGGGAATGAAGTAATGAGTGATAGAATAGGTACTGACATCCTTCTGTCTCCGTGCACACTCCCCCAACACACACACACACACACACACACACACACACACACACACACACACA
>OU015747.1:16430055-16433102 GCA_907169655.1 Acomys percivali | reverse complement strand
ACACACACACACACACACACACACACACACACACACACACACACACAAACACACGTGTGTGTAGTCTGCAGTATAAGTCCCACTACCCAGGGCTTGTGGCCTCAGTAGTTGAAGACTACCAGGAAAGATTTTCAGAAATTAGAGTTCTCACACCAAACCCTGGAGGCTCAGGCCACATGCTAAGAGGTAGTCCCACATTGGTGTCCTTCTAGCACCCCCAAATACTCATAATGGGCAGCCAGGGTCAGGAGCTGTGGCGCAAGGTCATGTAGGATGACACTCTATCTTCTTGTAAGCTGTTGGGCATGATGGCACACATCTGTAATCCCAGCATTCAGAAGACAGAGAGAGGGCCAGGAGGTTTGTGAGTTCAAAGCTAGCCTTGCTACATATCAAGACCTTGCCTCAAAAGAGTCAAAAATAAAACAAAATCCTTTGAAAGTTCTTCTGACCACTTGTCTAAAAACCAAGTGACAATGACTTCTCAAACTCCAAGCTTTTGAAGAGCCTGTGTTTTAGTAGTGGTGCCACTGTATCACTTATCTGCTGGAACAAAGGGCTGATGTGAGGATGTGATGGCAGTTGCAGACTGCATTGGAGGCAGGGAGCTCAGCGTCATCTGTCTCCTAGAACAGGTGCTGTAAACACAGAACAACACAGCACCTCGCTGTCCTGGGAGACTTTGAGCCATCAGCTTCTGCATTGTCAGGGCAATGTTCTGTCCACATACTCAAAAGAACAAGTTCCCCAGCAATGGGGGAGGACAGCACACACAGCTGCCACCACCGCCACCACCGCCACTGCCACCAATACCAACACCGCCACCGCCACTGCCACCACCGCCACCGCTATCACCACCATCACCACTACCACCACCACTGCCACCGCCACCGCCACCACCGCCAACATCACCACCACTACCACCGCCACCACCACCACTGCAACCACCACCACCGCCACCACTGTCACCACCACTGCCACCACTACCGCCACCGCCGCCACCACCACCACCACCATGACAGGGGCAGCCCTGGCTAAGACAGGGAACTGGACCTGGCCAGGGTTCTAGTGACTGGAAGAGAGAAAGAGGTTCCCCTCTCCTCACCCCTGGCCCCTGGCAGAGGTTGATCAAACATACTCCTCCTTCAGAATTCTTTCCTGATCATTCTTTGCAAAAGCAAAAACAATGCCTGCCTGTACTGTAATTTGGCCTTTATGGTCTCTCCCCAGAGATTGGCTTTTATTTCAAAAGTGAAACTCCAGCACAAAGAAAGGAAGCTTGAATTCTTTCTGAGGAGGACTGGGGGAGAAGAAGAGGGGGAGGAGGCTGAATCCAGGGGTCTGCAGTTCCAGGGCATCTGCACCTCCTGCACAATGGGGAAAGGCCTCTCTACTTCTGCTCAAAACACAAGTGCCTTCCCATCTCAGGACTCCAGGCTTCTCGAGGAGCACAGTGCCTGGCATATGGCCAACTTTACGCAAAGGCACATACATCAAAATATACAGATACAGGTATATATGCTCAAGTAAAGGCATATGTATATATGCATATTTATATATATGTATAGATACACAATATAAGGACACATACATGCTCAAGTAAATACATATGCATATTTGTGTGTATACACACACGCGCACACACACACACACACACACACACATAAAGAAACAAGGACAGAAGGATTGTCTATTGGCCAACTAGCTTTCTTCATCAGAAAGACTCCATAAAACCTTCAATATTATGCAAAGCATGAAATGATTACCAAACTGAATTTTGATGAAAATTTCACCACTGGGGAAAGATTTGAAAGGAAAAAAAAAAAAAAAAAGCAAATATAAAACTACCCTCCATTTGTTGTTAGTATTCAGGTCTGTGAGCCCAAGCAAGCTAGGAGACTCCCTATACAGAGGGGGCTTGAGAGAGAGTCCTGGAGCGTGTTTGGAGTGTGGGGAAGCAGGCTGGGGCTGCTGAGACGGCTCTGAATACCTTCTCCATCTGAAAACGATTCAACACTCTTGATGCTTCTAAAGAGAAAGTGGCCTACTGTGTGGGACCCCATTTTTCCTTCCTATTGTGAAGGTCTCTGGCAAACACCTTTAAGGTCAAGGTTCACTAAGCCACGAGCATTTCCCAAATGCACAGTGTGCGCACTCTCAAGAGAGGCGTGATATATCTGGCTTGGCTTGCTCATAGCGAGTGACCCCATGTGCTTCCAGGGTGACTCCTGCCTTCTTCTACAATAGTAACCCAATGGTCCAGCATCTTGCTAAGGGGTTGTTATCACACCAGGCTACAGATCCCACAGTTCACTCCCCCTTTGTCCCCCAAAAGGAACTAGGAAAAATCTTAGCAACCTGGCTCTTTCCTGCCATGCCAGCATCTCATGCTTTCTCAAGAACGAACAGAGGCTGTGGTTCTTGATGAATCAGCAAGATTTTTCAGCATCCTGGAGATGCGCTAACCAAGCCTTGGGAACAACACTAGTTTAAACTATGTCTCGAGGGTTAGTGAGCTCAATCCCCGAGGAAGCCAGAAGCAAAGCTAATGTGGTCCACGGCTATTCCAGGCTTCAATATCTGCTCACACTCTGCTCAATGACAGAAACATCCTCTCCAGAGCACACTTAAGCCAGGGCTCAGTGACTCACTCAGCTCTGGTGAACGCTCCTGTGCAGAGGAGCACTGAAGCACAGGGAAGGCAGGTAACTTCTCAAGGCTGTGCAGCTAGCAAGGGCAGAGCTTCTTCACACCCAGACCCTAGACCATGGTACCTTCACAGCACTGTCCACACAATGTCTCCTTTCTTGGCTGAAGGGGAGCGGCGGTCTCTTCTCAGCTGGTTTTCTGTGTTGGGTGACTTAGCTGTCTTTAAAGCCTTCACAGATGCTGCTGACACTTAAGTCCCCATCTGTGGGCTCATCCTCATAACGAGTCCTTCCTGAACCTCTTCTTAACCTAGAAACCCAAGCAGCCCTCTGATGAGCCTCACACCCCGCAACACAGCCCTGGTCCCTACAGAGGCCACAGGCCCTGCAAGCTAGTAG
>OU015747.1:16420055-16425055 GCA_907169655.1 Acomys percivali | reverse complement strand
AAGAACAAAATTATCTTTAAATCTAGAGGAAACTGCTACACAACAGGAGTCTTAATTCAGCATGCACATCTAAATTTCACTGGGATCCCTGAGCTCTTTCATGTTTAGATGGTGGCTGTTTAGATGGGAGTTACAGCAGAGTGGCCTCAAATCTGCCACCAGGCCTTCTAGATAAGACACCTTCAGACAATACTGCCCTGAGGTGCTGGCTCCTAAGCCTGTGTTCCAATATGTCTAAAGAAACTCCAAGGCCAGAGAGAACCCGAGCCCAGGGCTCACTGCTCCTCAGGGTGTGAGTGGAGTTTGTGCGCTCTGAGAATCACAGTTGAATTGGCTAGCCTCTGGCAATGCTGGGACACAAGGTGAAAGTAACTGCCTTGAAGAGGAATTGTTACTTGGGAAAGCATTCATCTCTAGGGCTGGGTTAGTGAGCAGAGCCAGTTGCTCTAAGGCAAGCTGCTTGGTGCCTCTCGGGCAAGTGCTTTCTACCATGGATATAAGTGCCAAGTGCTGCTGGTGCAGCGCACACGCTCAGACATCCCCACCTTTAGGACTGGGCCAAACCGTTTCTAGTGAATTACCCAGTCTTGTGACAGCAACAGAAAACAAGACAACATGGCCTCTACCTTTGGCACGATTCTGAACAAGCCCTCTTAGTCACCCAACATGTCTGGCACTCAGCCCACCACAGGCTATAAGATGTTGGGAAATGCAAACGAGGAAGTGTGTGACACACCCGGAAAAGACATAAGCCAGTGGAGGAGGTGAGGTGAGGGCTGTGTTGCTTTTGTATGATATGTCAGCAAAACAGACTGCGGTGGCTACACTGTCAACTAGGCAGAATACAGACCCACCTGGGAGACAAACTTCTAGGTGTGACTATGAGGAAGTTTCTAGATTAGTCCAAGGTAGGAATGCCCTTCCCAATACATTCCATGGGCTGTGGGTCCCAAACTGAATGGGAAGCTCTATTAGTTCCTTTTCCGTTGTTGTGATAAAACACCATGACCAAGGCAACTATAGAAGGAAGGGTTTATTTTGACTTACAGTTTGAGAGGGTTAGAGTCCATGACGGCAAAGCCAAGGCACGAGGCTGATGGCTCGCATCTTGTTCCGCAAGCATGAAGCAAAAAGCAAACCAGAACTAGCGCAAGTCTTTCCGCTCCCCAAACCCATCCCCAGTGTCATACTTTCCCTAGCAAGGCCACACTCCTAAACCCATCCAAAGACTGCCACCAACTGGGGACCAAGGACCTAAATGCTCTAGGCAAAGGAGAGCATCTTATTCAAGCCACAAAAGCTGAACACCAGCACTCACCTCCATTTCCCCACCATGAAGGACTGCTTCTTCAGCACTAAAATTTCGGATCAAGGTCCCTGTCACCAACCCAGAAATGACCCAGATGTTCCCAGCCTCTGCTTTCTTCCAAGGTGTAGGCTTTCTCCCCTGGGTGATTTAAGAAAAAAATTTTTTGATGATTTATTTATTTTTATTTTATGTGCACTGGTGTTTTTGCCAGCATGTGCTTGTCTATGTGGGGGTGTCAGATCATCTGGAACTAGCTACAGATAGTTGTGAACCACCATGTTGTTGCTGGGAGTTGAACCAGGTCCTAGGGAAGAGCAGCCAGTGCTCTGAACCACTGAGCCATCTCTCTAGCCTCAGGTTTTGTTTTGTTTTTCAGCAGAGCTGGAATTTATTAAGGTACTTTAATATAGACTCAAGTATACCAGGCTAACATATAGAGAGGTGCCAAAGTTGGGGGAGGGGGAGTAGAAGACACACCCAAGTGGGGTGTGGGTTTTCTCAAGGGAGACTTACTCCTGAGATGACCTTAAGGGACTAGGCAGGGTCTCTGACTCTTGAGTCACCCTGCTCTTTCTGCTCAGACTCACAAAATGTCAAACCTGGTCAAAGTTACTCCTGGAGTAAGCTGTGGCACCATAGCTGCTAGCAATAATGTAAAGGATACAGTTCGTTGCTAAGGGCCCCCCAAGATGTAGTGAAGCAACCCCCAGGAGAGCAGCAATCTGAGGGACAGTTGGCAGGTTGAAGTGGAAGGTGGATTCTGGTGTGGTGGGCACTGCCATGTTTCAAGATGCCCAAGACTATGAAAGAAGAAGCACACACCAAGTTCCCAGGAGTGGTTGGGGTAGGATCATTTTGCAATTGATGGTGGTGGTGGCAGGGGTCTGCAGAACCTAAGTCACGTGTCATGAAGACAAGTTTTGGTCCTGTGAAGGGGAGGATCGCAGATGCTGCAGCAAAGCCCCGTTCTCCTCACAGGGGAGGCTGCAGTACTGCCTCGCTCTCCTTCCCTCAGTACCTAACTAGTCTGAAAGTCATCAACCGACTGAGGTGCTCCACTCAGCTCCTCCCAACCCCCTGCTGGCACCATAGATGTCTGACACTCAGCTGATCTTTTAAAAGTGAGACAAACAAAACTGTGTGCCGAATTGGATGTTTAGTCCCACCATCTGCGTGGCAATACAAGTTCAGGTTGTGATGGCATCCGCTCTCCATCAGTATTAGGGGACCGTTTAAACATCCACAGCCATTTACTGATTATAAACACAGTGGAAAAAAAAAAGGCAGCAAGTGGCATGTGGCCCCGCACCTGCTGCCTCCCCGCGTCAGTCAATTTCATGCCTAGGAAGCGCTGGGCTCCGTGGGGACGGCTCTATAAGCAGTGTGGTTGGTTATGAGTTCTACTTTATTTTCCCTTTTCTCCCCCATAGGGACTGGCAGATATCAACTTGGCCCCAAAACACAGTGGCTGCAAATAAATGGAAATAAACAGAAAATAGACAATGATCATAAACACACACCAAAAAAAAAAAAAAAATGTTGAATTTCCCAGTGTTAAAAGGTCCGTTTGCTCTGAGTTAGTAAATAAAAACAGAGGCGTATTTTCTCTGGCCTTCAACAGCAGCTGAAGTCATTGTTGGAGGCTTTTGTCTTACCCCACCCCACCGTCCAGTCCCTGAGAAGAGAGTCTCCAGGCAGTGGACAGTGAGACAATCAAGTGGGCTGGGCGGAGTGCACACAGCAGAAACGAAAGGAACACAAAGAAGGGGTGCATTTCACAGGCAAGAAAGGGATCTATGCACCCAGAAAGATGTTCTGGGCCATGAGTAGTTGCAGCCTCTGTCCTCCCCCCCCCCCCGACATAGACATCTTTGAGCAGTTTTCAACATCTCCTTTCTCACCTGCAAAATTCAGGGAGGCTCACAGATACCCAAGGATCGTGAATTCAGTTCTCCAGGCAAACTCTTCCAAAGGGAGGTCTTTTCTTCCACTCTCTCTCTCTCCCTCCCTCCCTCCCTGCCTGCCTCCCTCCCTCTCTCCCCTTCTAGTTCCCCCTCCCCCCCACCCGCCTCAATTGCTCTATGTATGTGTGTACATGCAAGCGCACACCCGTGGTGGTGGACACATGTGGCAGTCAGAAGACAGCCATCGGTGTCATTCTGGAACAATAGTCCACTTCCTTTGCTGTGGGGTATCTCCCTGCACCAGGGACTCACTGAGGAGAGTACGCAGGCTAGCCCAGCGAGCCACCTGTCTCTGGCTTCCCAGTGATGGGCTTATAAGTTTGTGCCACCACATCTGGCCTTCTATGTGGATCCTGGACACTGCATTCCAGTCCACAGGCTTGTGACCCAGTAATTAATTGCCAAGGGTTTGTTTGTTTGTTTGTTTTAAGGGAGTAGAGACTATCTATCAGCTTTGGTCTGAGTGGATGCTCCAAGTTCCTCTCCATTACTCTTGCCTCTAGTTTGACCAGGAGACACATCAGGAAGGGTTCTTCCCCAGGGACAACCCCCGCCCTCATCTTTCCCAGGCATACCTTTCTGTTTCGTTTCCTCTGAAGAACTGCTAAGATGTACACGTTCCCTTGTTTGTGAATCCTAGCATAGCTCCATCCATTTCCCCCATCCATTTCAGAATAAAGGTGGTCTCTATAGCTAGGCCAACTGCTGCCAGCCCACCCTAGAAGGTCAATCCTACAGGGGTCCTATTAGGAGAGTTGGCATTGAAATATTCTACTGTTACCCAAGAGAGGAGATGCAAGTTCAAAGTGAGGTACAGAATGAGTTCAAGTCTAGCCTGGGCAACTTAGCAAGACACTGTCTCAAAATATGGGAGCTGGGGATATCTCAGTAATAGAACACTTGTTCAGCACACACAAGACCTTAAGTTCAACCTCCAGTTGTGTGTGTGTGTGTGTGTGTGTGTGTGTGTGTGTGTGTGTTCGTTCCCTCTCCTTGGGGCTGTGTCTGGGTGGAACTATGAGCCTCACCCACAAATGTCTCAGATCTATTTTGCAACCAGAGAGAGGTGCAGCTAGTGGGGCTAGTGAACCGAAGTGGAACTTGGTGTGTGCCAGTTACATGTCCAGGAAGTACTGGTGGGCACTGAGAGCAGTGGGCACTAAATGGCTCTCTGGGAGATTTTGAAAGTTTCCATGTTAAAGTTTAGCTTTTTTTTTTTTTTTTAAACTGTTCTTCAGGAACATCTGATAAACTCTCCCCAATGAATAAGTCCTTAACTGATAAGAATCAGCAGTTATCTATTTCCGGAGGCATCTGTGTTTTTAAACAGCACACACACAAAAAAAGGCCTTAAGACAAAGCTGAGAATCCAGCAGTGGGAGGCAAGGAGTGGGAGGAAGGCCAGCTCCGAGACAGAGGCTCATCTCCCATAGCGGCAGTCTCCGGTTTTATTGGGATAGATAGGATGTGATAAATACCAGGCCAACACAGCTGCACTGCATAAAGCCCATTTCCGATGCTATTTCATTAAAGATCTTTTCCATTTTGGTGTGCTGTGTTAACAGCCATTCAGCGATAGCGACAATCAGACCAGGGGCTACACATCCATCCTCTGCATGCCACTTTACACACATAAAGTTTCACTGGATGCTTATCTCGGTCCCGGGAGGGCTTGTTATCCTTTCAGATGAGTCAAAAGTTAGCTTTCGGAAGGTCAGGCCGCTTAG
>OU015747.1:16398078-16413468 GCA_907169655.1 Acomys percivali | reverse complement strand
AGAGAGAGAGAGAGAGAGAGAGAGAGAGAGAGAGAGAGAGAGAGAGACACTATTTGGCATACAGACAGATTCTCAAGGTAAAAGCTGAATTGATCTAAGAGTCTATATATATTTTAAAGAAGCTGTCATTTAGCCAGGTGTGGTCAGCACTGGAAGAGAGGCAGGAGGTTCCCAAGGCCAGCTCAGCTACGCATCAAGACACTGGCTAAAAACAAAACAAAACATGCCCAAAGGGATGGCTCAGTGGTTGAGTTGTTCTTGTAGAGGCCCCAGAGGATCCATTACCAGCTCCCACATTGCCTAGCTCACAAGTTGCCTTTGACACCAGCTTGAGGCAGATCCAATCAAAGCACAAACAAGAACCAACCACGTCCTTTGACGCAGGCCTTTTATCCTCTGCAAGCGTGGTGGTTGAATAAGAATAGCCCCCATAGGCTCATAGCTTTGACCGCTTAGTCATCAGAGTGGCACTACACTGAAAGATCAGGAGGCGTGGTCTTGCTGCAGTAGGTGTGCTTTTGAGCTGTCAGAAGCACAAGCCAGGCCCAGTGGCTCCTCCCCCTTGCTGCTGCCTGCAGATCCCAATGCTGAACTCAAGGCTAGTTCTCCAGCATCATGTCTGCCTGCCTGTTGCCATGCTCTCCTCTACAGTGAGAATGGATTAAATCTCTGAAACTATAAGCAAGCCCGAATTAAATGCTTTCCTTGTAAGAGTTACTATGGTCATGGGGGCTCTTCAAACCTCAGAACACCAAGACAGTTTTTATATAAATATATATAATGAAAAGCATTTAGAGCAACATACACTGTTTTTCTTCACTGAAAAATAAGATTATTTTGATGAGAGGGGAAAGTATGCTTCTAAGGTAAAACTTGGTCAAGAATGGCATAACTCTCCTAGTTTAGTGTTTTGGTTTGTTTTTATTATCAACCTACACAACCTAAAGTCAACTGGAAGATGGAACCGTCAATGAGACTGGCCTCTGGACTTATCTTCAGAATATTATCACGATCACTAACTCATATAGGTGGGCCCAGCCCACTGTGGGCAGCACTACTATCTCTAGGCAGGTAGTACTAGACTGAACCTAAGTGAGTCAAGTAGCCAGTAAGCATTTTTCCTCAATGGTTTTGACTTCAGTTCCTGCTTCAATAGCTACCCTGACCCCTTACTGATGGAATACGACCTGGGGTATAAGGTAAAGAAAGGCTTCCCTTCCCGATTTGCTTTCAGTCAAGAGTGTTTTGATCACAGCACCAGAAATCTAACTAGAACAATTGGAAAACAGTATTTCCTTAGCAACATTTCCACTTGAAATTGGTAGTAAAAATGGCACATTTTACTATTGTAATGTGCCAGTACTGAAGATCATTGAGGAAAGAATTAGACAAAACTGTACACAGAAGCTGGGCCTATGGAGGAGGCCGAGACAGGAAGCTTCCAAGTTCTATATAATAAGCTCAAGTGCAGCCTGGACAACTTAGTGAGAGCCTGTCTGAAAATAAAGAACTGGGAATGTGTCCATGGTCAGGTGCTTCCCTCCCTGCCTCGGGCCCTAGGTTTGATCCCTGAAACTGCAGCAGCAGGAGCAACAACAATCCATCCAGAGAGATCCTAAAACGAGACTCCTGTCTTCCTGTAGTTTGGTCAGAGTCCAGAGGTGGGGCATTAACAGCCTCACAGGCTTGTTACTTATTGTTCTTGGACTCAGAGAATTCTCAAGACTACTGATGAGAAGTCCTGTTTAAACTTTTTTTTTTTTTTTAAAAGAAAAGCCAACACAAGCACTTTTATTGTAATAAAACTTGAAAGTCATTATGTGGTATGGGGCAGAGTAAAAGAGTCAGACAAAAGAATAATTTATCTCACCAAATCACTATACAGGACAGCAAAGGGCAAGAAGGGCTGAAGAAGGCAAAGCCAAGAAACTGGAATCAGCAGAAAGCCAAGGACCAAGCCCAGGAGGGACCGAGGCCAAGCGGCAGCCTCGCTGTCTCAGAGACACTCTTCTACGTGACTGGGCTTGCGCTTGGTGGATCCGCTCATAAACAGCACCTTCACTTCAAGCCCTTAGAGTTTAGGAAGTGGAGCTTGGAAGGCCTAAGATTACAGAAGTCCTGAAAATCCATTAGAAAAGCCACAGGATGAACCAAAACAGGTGACACAAGCTACATATGTCCCTGCTGGCTAAGAGAGAGACAGAGACACATACAGTGTCCTAGCGGTGACAGTGAAAGCAAATAAACTCATCTACTCACCTAGCTCCAGACACCTGTCTGGTAAAAAGCATTGAGCCAAGCTGAGTGACAGCTTTGTCATGGTGTCCATCTAGTGTCTTAAGTGTCATAGCTAGGAGGGGGAAAAAAACAAGTGTAAAAAGACCTTTTATTTGCCTGTTTCAGTTGTTGTCTGGAGGATTACTGCCACAGTCTACTAACCTAGGCCTGGTCCTAGAAGCTCCTCGCCTCAGTCCAATTTAACACAGGCCTAGAATGTCTCAGCCTCTGAGACTTACTGCTGGATACGCTCACCCTTTAGTGTTCTTTCTGAGCGCATAGCTGGCTGGTTCAACTCAGCTGTTCTAGCTCAAACTCCTCTCACAGCTAACTTATTCAATCTGGCTTTTCTCTCAGCCTCTGAATTGCTCTGCTTGGCCTCAAACTAACTTCAGCAATCTTTTCTAATCTTCTGGCTCCTTCTCATTCTCTGGCTTGTTCCATCTTCACCTGTTTCTAGTTTGTTCTCTCATTCAACCTCTCTCTGTAAAATTCTCCCAGTAAAACTGTCTCCTCTCTCTCTGCACTGCTCCTTAGCTTCCCTTTCCTCTCTCTTCTCAGCATAATTGGGTATATCCTATTCTGTCAAATCTTGTCTGATACCTTACTTTCTTTTTCTGCCACTCAGTTAAATATCACTTTCAAACATGGGTGCTTTCTTCTACAAACTAACTTTATCTTCATTGTTTGGGATTAAAGGCTTGTACCACCACATCTGCACCTAAGCTGTTCTCTACCTGATACTTGCTCTATACTAGGCTGGCCTTGAACTCCAGACTTGCCTCTGTCTCCTGGATTAATGGTGTGTTCGTATTCCAGCCAGATCACAAAGACCTAGAAGGTCTTTGGATGTGATCTCTTGCCAGAACAGCCATGTTCTGAATTAAAATTCCTCTAGAAACAAGCTTATAGGTTATAAAAACCACTCAAGACCAATACTAAGAAGGAAATCACTTTCATTCACTGTCCCATGGCACAACAGCACTCTATTGTACTTCAGAAATTGTAGCAAGTGCTGTTTCCATATCATACAAACATAATTTTGAGCAAACATGTTCACAATCATGGACAAAATTTCCATGTCTCCCTTTTAGAAAGTTAATGTTCATGCTAAACACATAAAACAATGATGTGATCAATGTAGCTGCTAAATGAACTCAACCGAGTTGAATGAACTTAAGCGGCGAGAATGTAAAGTCTTTTATCTTGGTATGTGTAAGACCAAGATCATACATGAATGTCAAACTGCCGCTCTGAGACCATGTGGCAAACTGCACCCTGGGCACCTCACCACTCATTTACTGAAGACTGGCTTGCCATGCTACACATATTACAAATTATCTCTGCCAGTCTTAAGCAATTTTGTATGATGGATTATTATCTATTATCTCTACCTTAGAGATGGGGAAAAGGAACTGGCAACCAAAACATGGAAGAACTGATGTTCCAACTACCCAGCATGACCTGCTATGTGGGCAAAGAATTAGGGGCTTTGTGTGAGGTGTTGGTGCTCATGTGATTCCCCATGAATGCCCATTTTTAAAGACTGCAGTTCTAAATGATTCACTTTCCTCTGCACCTAATACTAAACATAGTCTACTTCATATATTCACAAACTAATTATGAACCTTTTAGGTTAATTAAGTACCTAAAAGTCAATTATTCACTTTTTTGGATTTTTGAGACAGGGTTTCTCTGTGTATCCTGGAACTCACTCCTAGCCTTGAACTCTGGCCTGCCTCTGGGATTAAAGGCATGTGCCACTACTGACTGGCTCAATTATTCACTTTTTAAAAAATTCTTTTTTTTTTATGTATTTGTTTGCAAGCATGCACATGTATGTTTAGGCACTTGAGAAGCCAGAAGAGGGCGTTAGATTCTCCAGACCTAACCTTGCCAGAGCTGGGAACTGAACTTGCAACCTCTGGCAGAGAAGCAAGCATTCTTAAGCACTGAGCACCCCTCCAGCCCACTACACTCATGTCAACAGTCCCGGAACTACATGACAGAAATGCAGGTCCTTACATCAGCAAAGCAGTTCACAGGGCAGCTCTTCCTAACATGCAGAAGCTTAGGAGAACAAGCAAGGGCTCTAAAAACCGCTATGGTGGTGCTGTGTTAACTGAGGGAGCTGCCGTTGTAAGAAGCAAGCCCCTTAACTGCTATCTGCATATCATTATATTTACTATCGATCTGATTTCCTCAGTAGACAGGTGTTACCTTAAAGAAACATTAAAGCATTTCTAACAGCTAAGAAAAACCTCAGTTACCAATTAATACTGGGATGGATTTAGAAACATCAGCATAATCAAAGCAAGTTCACGCTTTCTATCCATGACAATGTCCTCCTCAGAATATCTCTGAAATATTTTTCTATTAAGGAAAGAAAATTACCTAGGGATATAGGGTTGTGAGGTGTCTCCAGCAGTCTTTCATTGTGGGCCTCTGCCAACTTCTTTAGTTGGGTGGATAAATAGGCAAACATTTCCTGAAATAACAAAATATCACATTTAAAAGTCAAATAAATACAATTCAACCTCAACACAAAATCTGACTGGTAGAAAACATATGCTATTTGCCATCTCATCCACACCTTTCCTTTTCCACAACACAGTGAGATTCAGAGCAAGGTGGAGGGGAAGAGCCAGTTACAGCCCACTTCTGGTCTTGGACTATAATATATCTCATCTCTGCAAAACTTTCCAAGCTAACACTTTAGAATCATTTTGATTGGAAAGGCAGCATGTTAAGTTGCCCAGGCTAGAGATGAACTTTGATCTGTTGCAGTTATAATACCAGTTATAAATATTATTACAACAGTATTTTTTAACCCACTAACAATCAATCAAGACAGACACCTGTTATATATTAAAACAGCCTTAGTTAACCTGGGGCAGGGCAGATATTAATCCCCTAAACTACTTCCCATAGTTGGACAGGTATGGGATACCTGTCCCAATTCCATGTTATCTGCTTTTAATAATTTCTATCAAGCTACCTCCCATACATAATCCCAAAATCTTGCTAATGCTCTTCATCTGGGCCAAATCTCCATCCACACTGGGCCATGTGCTTCTCCTCCACCTAACCCATGATGGCACAACCTTTTTTTCCTCTCCTTGGGTCTCTAAGATTGTCTCTGTCTCCCCAAGCCAGGGAACCTTAGCCATGCTTATCTCATTTGTCCTGCCCAGGTGTTAATGGCCTTTTATTGGTCAAACAGGTTAGGCTCTAGGCAAGGTACTGGTGGGTCACAGAGACAGCAAGCAGTAATTAGCATCAAAATACATCAGACCAACCTCCAACAATTCTCTTTTTCTGTCTAAATAAAAGGCCATTTTTATATACAGTAAGAACAATTATGAAAAACTATAAAAACCAAAAGGTAAGACTTCTACACATAATGTCTAATCAAAAGATACTTGACAACCTTGAAGAGATATTATCTATTTTATCTTGGTGAGTCTAAAGTTTTGAACCTAAATCAGTATCTATTAACGTTTATATCTATCAATCTAAAAGTATCTATCTAGACCTAAAAGTATCTTTTTAACTTCTAAACAACTAAGTTTAATTTAAAAATTAACTATCTGATCTTTAACCCCATCAGAGACTTGAGAAGGAATAAATTTAATTACCTGAGTAAATAGCAAGTGCAGGTTAGCATCTTCCAAAATAAAAAAATGACAGAGACAGATTGTTGTCTGAACAGTCACCCAAAACTCTCTCAACATTGGAGCATCATCTTTAGGCTTCTGGCCCAATATAGCTGACAGACGTATTTGTGAAGCAGGAACTATTGAGGACCTGTTTGTCCTGTCTTGGCAGAGTTTGCCTGTATCTAAACGTGTCCATTTTAGGAAGAATTTTGTCTGTGACAGATACAAGGACACTTTTGTCTAGTGGCTTTTTTGCCACATATGACGCATAAAGAGGTTCTTCCATGTTTATCATCTTTTTTGAGGTATGCTGTGTGTTGTCAGGAGTTAACCTGTCTTATCAGCAGAGAATCTTTAAAATAATAAAAACTTCTTTAAATGCCATCTACTGTAGGTCTCTGAGGATTTTGAAAGCCTTATCTATCTATAGAATTAACCCCAAATACTTGTTAATGTTCTTCATTGATCCTCCAGTCTCGGTTTCCCAAGTAGCTGGGATTATAGGTATGCACTGACACACCAGGCAAGAGCAAGCGCTCTGCCTAAATAACCATCCACTTCGGGGCACAGCACAACAGATGACTTCTCTTCCACCCCCTCTGCCCTCCGCACTGTTCTACACAGAGGCCAGAGTGGGCCTTCCACACCATAATTAGTTCCTGTCCTCCTCATGTAACTACTAAAAAAAAAAAAATCTCTTCAAAACTACAATGGATTTAGTATGCAAGTTACACAGCAAGTGTAGTGTGCATGGCCATACATGTGTGCACACATGTGTGTATCCTCAGGTCAAACCAGGGTGTGTGTGCTAGGAAAGAGCTCCACCTCTCAGCTATATCCCCGGTCCCATGTCTATTCTATTTAAGGTTAAGCAGCTAAAATGAACAATTCTCTTAAACTCAAAGACTACAATAACTAAAACTAAAACGAGTCCTACTTTGCCAATAGCTCAAAACGTAATAAGCGTTTCTAAGTCTAAAACGTCGCACATATAGACACGGCAGACAAGCAGCAGCTGTTGAACTGAAGTTATTTTCTTCTGTGTCTGCTTTTGAAAAGGTGTGAAATAGAAACCTGCCCAAGTCCACCTGCAGTCAGATGAGTCTACTTTCACGACCTCCATCCAGGGTCAAGCATAAAGTCTAAAGAGACATTAAGGCTAACAGGAAATAGGAAATGATACTTTGGAGGTCTAAGGCCACAAAAGCTGCTTCTGCTTCCTCCCTATGGTCTCTCTCTGAGAGCAGCTTTCCAGGCCCACAGATGAACAACTCTATCTGGTTAAGATAAAGACTGTGAGAGGGAGAATGCTGTCCAGTTTAATGAATTACCAGTTTCCTTATAGCTACAAAGACCTCAACCCATGCCAACAATATGTGTTTTATAGTCTCATTTAAAATGTTAAGACTAATAATCACTCTTAACTTTTGAGACACTTTGTAAGAACAATTCTTACCATGTCAGAATCATAAAATACTATATTAGTTATTTTTATAACCAAAATGTCAAAAAAAATCACAACTGACATCTATTAGATGTGGTAAGACTTCCTCTGGTCATAAATATATTTATATATAATATGTATATAAATATATAAAATCATGATCATGAGCTACTGAAAATACAAATTATTTTAAAAATGTCATATATAGGTGTTTTGCCTGCATATATGTCTGTGTGCCTGGTGCCTGGGGAGGCCAGGAAAGGGTGTTGAATTCCCTAAAACCAAAGTTACAGATGGATATGAGCCACCATGTGAGTACAGGGATCAAAGCCACGCCCCCTGGAACTCTCAGGAGCAGGACTAAAGCTGGAAGGCAGAGAACGCCCTTTACGGATCCCTTTGTCCCCCTAGCAGCAGGCCACCCACGCCTTTCACTTATTATTAAGCATATATTAAAGAAACAAAATTCTTCAGTTATGTACTTCAGTGCTGACACCCAATTTAAAATAATCTTCTATCTTGTGTGGCTGTCATGAGTGGCTGTAGAGTGGAACTAATGAGTATTTGATTTGTATCTGAGCTAGTTTTTTCCTGAAGAAGAAGAAATGTTTCTTTAGCAGCACTCCTGGAGGGTGCCTGCAAATGTGACTATGCATATAAGGCTATTAGAAAACTGAACTTGCACATGTTCAATCCTAATCCATTAACAAACTACTTTTAACCTGTTCTATCAATCACTGGCTAATGCCAGCAAAATTCAGAGGTTGAGACTTGCTGAGACCCAGTCACACTATGCAGCCTAGACTGCCTAGTGCTTCGGATGACTGAAGTTACACATACAAGTCTCCATTCCTAGCCAGAATTCAATTTTAACTGTAAGTAACATCAGAATAGAAATCTCTGTGTTATAAAGATAATCATAAGGCAACTAAATCTCCTGTATCATTAGTATTAAGGTAACTCAAAATTTTTAAAAATTATTTTCAAATGAAGTTCACATTCAACAGCAAATACTTATAGTATCTTTCCTGAGTATAGAGGTTGTAATAGGTAAACTACAACCTCAGAGTACAATATTGAACTGTACAACAGCCCTTGCATTAGAGTATTAAATGTCCTATTAATATCACCACACTTTACAAATACCTTCCAGTGCCAGGCACAATGGCGCACACCTGTAATCCCAGCATTCGGGAGGCAGAGGTGGGTGTTCTCTTTGAGTTTGAGGCCAGCCTGTTCTACAATGTGAGTCCAGAACAGCCAAGCTACATACACAGAGAAACTGTGTCTCAAAAGAAAAGGAAAAAAAAAAAAAAAAGAAAGAAAGAAAGAAAGGAAAAGAAAAAAAAAACCTTTCAGGAGAGTATATGGCTATCCTATGCTAACACTGAGCTAAGCAGTTTTTACCTGATACGTGAAGATGCTATAGAACTTGTACAATTTTCTGCTACAGTTAAATCTATAACTGACATTTATTATATAATACTTCTGGAACAAAAGAAATTTATAAGCAGCCCAAGCAAATATGTATAGAAAGATCTTACTTACAAGAAATGAAATAATATTGATTTTCTATGTCTTTTGTGCTGTATTTAACTTCATTTTAGAAGACCTTCACTACAGATAAACTGGACTGTATACCTGAACACTAATGTCAGCTGTATTTCTAGAAAACACAAAACCTCACACCACAGTTCAGGATATTAATGAAAAAGGAACTGACTCATATCAAGCACTATCTTTTGTATGGCCTCTTGAGTGCTGAATGATCTGCAGTCGTGAGACCCAACATCCATACTATCCCTTGACAGAATCCAGACACGAGCACTTCACTAAACTTCCAAGAGAAGGTCTTAGGCTAAGTCTGGGAAACACACTGCTTCATAGGACGGGGTGAGCAGAAAATGGTGGTCCACATCTGCCTCGGAAAATGTGTAGGGAGCCAAGGACTGAACAGATGGGCAATGGCACGGATACATATCCACATACACGGATGTCTACAGCTGAGGAGAACGGTACTAAATACTGTGGTCCCCACTGTGGCTGCACCAAGGAGCTATCGGTAAGGGTTGCCTCAGTGGCAAAAGCACTGCCTTAAGGTGCTGAAGTCCCACATGCAGGCCCCAAATCGGACATCTGCAAGAGATTCAAGAATTCCACTTTTAGGGCACAAATGCACCACCGCTTCCCAACTTGGTTCTGTTACGAGACACTCCAGTTACGAAGCCGGTGTTCTCCCGGAGCTTGGTTTGTCCTCTAAGCTGCAGCTCACAACAGCCGTTCTACTGCATGCCTCTTCTGCACTTGTCCAGTCCAGCAGATACTTGCAACAATCAATGATCGTCCGCCGCTCTCTAAGGAGAGCTGCGCAGAATAATGGGCTTCTCTGGAAGTAAGGCAGAGCGAGGACAAACTTCTAAGGCTGATCTTTCTTTTTGCATAAAGAAACTCAGAGAAACAGTGCCTTGTATTTTAACCTCTTTTCTTAAAGGCCTCTTCCGTTCAACTCCTGACCATTCCTCCCCACTATAAAGCAGATACACTGGTCAGGAAGGGGCTAAGGGCAAAGAGGCTCAATTCACACACAAAGTTCCACTCTCTCTGATCCTTTCACCCTTCAAAAAGGAAGGTTTGAGAAAAGGAATGGCTTCAAGCTGAGTTCTTGTCTGCCTTTACTGTGACAAAGGTAAAGCCTTTTCTGAAGAGACATAGCTGGAAGAAATAACCTCTAAAAATACCATTGTGGGGAATAAGGGCACAGAATAAAAAGAAATCCGAAGTTTTTCTTTAACACTCCTTTTTTTAGTACGCATAACAGCAATAACATAAAAAGGCGCTCTCAGTGATGGTTTATAAATAGCTCTGGCTGGCACAAAATAGCTTTGCCTCAGCTTCTCCACAGCTGAACCAATAAACTACCATGATGAGATGTTCACAGCAGACAGAAGTCCATTTAGACAAAAAAGGCTACATTTCTGCACCAAATCCAATAAAATAAAACCCAATGTTTATGCTATATATGTGCAATTGTGGTTAAGGAGGACATCTACATTTTCTGTAGGAAGACCTACTGGGTAAAAACGTTAAAGAACAATTTTATTTACATGCAATGTCAGAGTTCTCAGACCAAGCCTTTAGTATTCTGAAAATTATTCCATTAGAGAGCTTTTGTTCTAAGTAAATTCTATTTGAAGAATTTTAAATAAAATCAATCAGTGTATTTGAGAGCTTCTGGGGTTTTAAACACTTCCACTAGATAGAACGGGAGGAACAAGGATTAGCCATCATCTTCATGGTTCAAAGGCCTAACATGCTGGGGCCGATCATTCCCTCAGTGCTGTATGAGTAACTACAAATATGAGAAGACGGTGGGAAGACAGAATACACAGGGGCCTGAGCAGCACCCACACTCGGCCTTCAGCAGCTTCTGGGACTTGCAAATGGCCGACCAGTCCTCAGGCTTATATGTTTTCTCACCTCTCAGTTTCATATGTATAATGGAGAAAATTCCTACCACATGAACTTGATGAAAACTACATCAAAGAACAGATATAATGACCCTAGCAGAGGACCAGTGACATGGCTTAGCAGGCTGCAGAAGCCTGACCACCTCAGGTCAAACCTAGAACTCACAGTGTAAGGTGGGAACCAAGTCCTGAAAGCTGTCCTCTAACCCCCACAAGCGCGAACCCATCACCCGAGGATCCTGGTTATATGAATAAGGTTCCTCTAAAGGGTTGTCTCTCTAGCCATAACAGTCTGTAACAGTGACAGATTCATGGGAGTGTAAGACTACTATTGTTTTATTCCTACTATGTAAAAGCTTGTTGTCTGGTTTAGCCAAGAACAATTTATACATGGTAAAACTTTAAGTGTCTACTTTCCAAATGTTCACGCCTCTGAATTTTGAAAAACATACATAGCTATGACACCACGTCCACTAAAGACTCAACTGTGAGACATCTCACCACCTCCCAAAAGGTGCCTCCGCAGCCCTAGCATCCAGCATGCATCTGTTTCTCCTGCCCCTGTCTCTTCTACCCTTCCCAAGGTGCCAAACAGATGAAACCACGCGAGAGAGCCTTGTGAGTCTGCGTCCTGCAATTATTATGGTGCACTGGAGTCACTTTGTTGTACATCTGCAGTTTGGTCCTTTCCACTGCTAAGACAGGTGCACAGTGTGTTCTTTTCACCAGAGGGTGGATACGTGCTTCCAGCCTTAGGCAACTATAAATTGCATCATTACAATAAGACCCAACTACATATTTTTATACAAAGTCAAGCTTTCATTCTCTTGAGCAACAGGCTAGAAGTGGAATGGCTGGCCGCTCTGCCTGAGTTCTGCCTCACTTTTAGGGAGTGCCGCAGTGTGTTCCAAAGCTGTGTTGCATTTTACATTACCCCCAGCAGTGTCAGCCTGCTTCAGGGTGCAACACTGTCAGGTTTTTGTTGTTGTTTTAACTATGTTTTGTTTTCACACTAGCCATTTCTAGTAAGTGTGTAAGTATATAATGTAAGGCTGCTCAGTGTGGTTGTAATTTGCATTTCTCTAACATTAGAGAATGTTAATGTAAATGTAAATGTTAAGAAATATCCTTACAATTTAAAAAGTAGATAACTACTTGCCCGTGGATAAAATTAAGAGGGAAAGGAAGATTAAGTAAAATGCCACAAACATTTCATACATCAAATCTGTCTGAGGAGTAAGACAATTGAGGATCTAAGAGATAATAGCTATGCCCGTGCTTTAAACACGTGAAGTGCATCCCAAGCACTCTAATTGCTAGTTGGCACCATAGGGGTGTAGACACAAATGCCATGCCAGGGGTTTCTAGCACGCCCAGGGACATGAATAAACACTTTAATCTGACCTGACCCACCAACAATTACAGAACTTTCCTGAATGAATCTTTTCTGTGCTGTTTGTTTTTTAAAAAGATTCTGTCTAGGAGTTGGAATAGGAGCTTGCTCCGTCCACTCCACGCATCGACCTGGTATTGTAGTACCTCCAGGAATGGTGTACCCCCTCGGGAGAATAAAGAAAAAAAAAAAAAAAGAAAAGAAAGAAAAAGAAAAGGAAAAAAAAAGATTCTGTCTCACTATGTTGGTCACAAATTCCTGGGCTCAAGCAATCCTCCTCGTCAGCCTCCCCAGTAGCTGGGATGATGAGGGGCCCACACCACCGAATTTATCACTGTTTCCCCCACAGCCAATGTAAGGCCAGAGTTCCAGCAATGATGAAGAAGGTGGCCAGCTCCCACTGGTTCTTCCTCCTGGGACTAGCCTGACACAGCACAAGTGTCTTTCAAGACTCTATGCCAGAAGTAGTGAGAGATGCCTGTAGTCCCAGCATTTGGGAAGCAGACGCAGGAGGACTGCCCGAAGTTTGAGGCCTGCCTTGTCTACATAAACAAGCTCCAGGCCAGCTAGGGCCACACAGCAAGACCCTGTCCTAAAAAAAAAAAAAAAAAATCAGAGCTGGTGAGCCTGCAAAGTAGGTAAAGGGCACTTCCTCTTAAGCCTAGTGACCTGCATTCAATCCCTGCTCCCATTGACTGTCCTCTGACCTCCACACACACACACACCATGGCACATGCACATGAGCACACAAATAAATGTAAAAGAAAACTGCTTAATAAAAATGTTTTTTAAAACATATAAGGAGAGCCCCTTTCCTTTAGGTGACAAATGAACAGATAATTCCCAAGACAGATATTTCTAACATATACCAGCAGTAAAAGTAATGCATCTGAACTATTCCTCAGCCTAGGGACAGACAGGGTTGATTACCTTCTACAGGACAAATCAGAGGTGGCAAAACACGGGCGGTGGCTCTGGCCTGAGTGGCACACAGGCTAGAGCAGCAGCTCTCCGCACAGGAGCAGGCCTTACCTTTCTTTCCTTTAACAGTTTCTTGTAGCCGGCGCAGCCTAGTGACAACAAGGTAATAAGGACGTCTAAGGACGGCGAAGCGGAAGCTCTTCCTGAAAAACAGATGGACAGGGTGGGTGAAGGACTGATGGGGGAGGCTCTGGAACATACGATTCATTACACAAGGCTATGTGCACATGCATTTTTTTGTCCAGTAGTTACTTTTTCCAAAAAAAAAAAAAAGAAAAATTATCTATTTACCTGGATACATCTTGCTGATTTCCTGAATGAAGGGATCATTAAAGCCAGCAATTATAGCACCACCTACTGGAACCATAAAATTTTTGTCCAAGCTCTGAACAAAAACGTCGATTCTACCAACCCGTGCCCCCTAGAATCAAATAACATGTGGGGCACATGTTAGTCCTAGGAGAACAGACAACTGCTATGAACAAGTAAAGACCACAACATCAACAACAACAAATCAGGTTGTACAAAATGATACATGCAATTTAATTTCATCCCCACATTTGCAAAGGCTGCTACTAATTTTACCTTAATTAAAAAGTAAAAATGAGTACTCTAAAACAGTGCACAGACACTTGTGAAGGCTGTAATTGGCTCTGCAGCAGTGGAGCCCAGGGTTCCCAGAACCAAAGCACAGCTCTGGGTGGTGCTCATTATAAACTGAGCACCACACTCTGCAGTGATGCAGGCTTTCTCAGGTTAATCACCAACTCCTAATCCCTGTGAAGCAGGTGGGATTTCATTACAGCGCAAGTGGGAATCCCTGTGTAGCAGCTTTTTACCTTAAGACTGAGAAAGAGACAAAGCGTTTCTGCATGTCCTGCACCTGTGTCCTTTACAAGACAATAAGGCCTATAGGATTAAGTGGTTTAAATACAGTCTAATAAACTACAGCCATCCAAAGTGCCAAGCAGCTAAAAAACTATCTCTCCGATAACCTACTAACTTTTTTTCTTTTTCAGGTCTGTGTGTTTCTCAGTGATGGAGATTGACCCCAGGGCCAGGCAACAGGCACCTCCACCACCAGCCTTTAAACGAGCTCTACTCCATAATGGCTCGGATACAAAAGAGAAGCCAAATTTATGTTTCCAGTCAACCGCTGGCCACTTCATCTGCTGTTCCTGGCAGTTGCAAAAGCGGTACTTCTCCACAACTTGTGTCCTTAACAACGTGATCTTCTCCACAACTTGTGTCCTTAACAACGTGATCTTAGACGGTCCCCTTCCCCTGCAAATGAACCTCAACTGAAGTCTGCCATCCTGGCACGGGCTGAGCATGGAGCTACAGGAAATGAGGAACAAGTCCTGCCTCCCATCAGACACAGCTATGACCTTCTGTCTAACGTGCTGCAATTTTCTCCTCTTAAAAATGGAGATACTATCTAAATTTCAACTCACATAGTTTTTTCTTTATCTGCAGCCACAGATTTTCAATCTGTATTCACAATCTACATTCCTATTAATATTAAACCACATTTGACCTTCATTTTCACACTTCCTGCCCACCTCTGTACTCAGGGAGAATGGAAATGGCAGATAGCTGGTCTAATCTGACAGACCAGATGTGGGCAACAGGTAGAGGAGGCAGAAGCCCGGGAGGGGAGCGAACTACTCGGAGACCATCACCTGACTGTTTCAGCCTTATTCTTGCCGTGACTCTTATTTCCTAACAAACTATGAACAGAGAAAAACCCACCTCACCTCAGGAAGAGAGAGCAGCATAAACACCAACAGAATAAATGGTGAGAAAGCACAGCAGGAGCCACCAGGTAAAAAGTGGCTGAAAATACAGTCTAGGCTTTCCAAGAGGAACCTGAGCTGGAAGTGGGAGTCTGAGAGAAGGGGGAATCAGTGCTCCACACTGCAACACCGCTCTCTCACCATGAAGACTGCACACTCCATCACAAGAAAACAAGCAGGTATGGTGGCGCACACCTCTAATCCCAGCACTCAGAGGCAGAGGCAGGTGGATAGCAGTGAGTTCGAGACCAGCCTGGTCTGCAAAGTGAGTCTAAGACAGCCAAGGCTACACAGAAAAATCCTGTCTTGAATCCCCTCCCCCATAAGAGAGAGAGAGAGAGAGAGAGAGAGAGAGAGAGAGAGAGAGAGAGAG
>OU015747.1:16383555-16396990 GCA_907169655.1 Acomys percivali | reverse complement strand
ACACACACACACACACACACACACACACACACACACACACACACACAGATGATGCCAAAGTAGGGCACTAGGAAGAGGGGCCCCAAGGACATCTTTCACATTATTCCCCAGCTCCCTTAGTCTTGCTCTTATTAAACATACCACCCCATTTTCTAGTATTTAAAAGTACGTTATGAGCCCCAGACACTGAGCACTTCTCACTTAGGGAATAACGTCTAAGTAAATGACCTGCTTGGGGTTGCAGCGAGACCTCAGCAGTTAGAACAATTGCTGCTCTAGCTTGGAGACCAGAATTCCAGTCCCAGCACACTTTAACTCCAGCTCGGAGGGTTGTAAGGCCTCTTTGGCCTCCACTGGCCATCTTTCTCCCACTAGCTCACTTACACACATTAAATAAAACAAAACAAACCTTTAAAATGGCATACAAGGGGCTGGAGAGATGGCTCAGAGGTTATGAACATTAGCTGTTCTTCCAAAGGCCCTGATTTCAATTCCCAGAAACCACATGGTGGCTCACAACCATCTATAACGAGATCTGGTGCCCTCTGGCGGACAGGCAGAATACCATGTAAATAATAAATAAATCTCAAAAAATAAAATAAAATAAAATGGCATGTGAAAACAATATAGGCACGTGGAAAGCATAAGCACATAACTAACAAGGCTTCAAGTGTTTTGTTAGATGTACACAATGACTACAACCACGTGGAAATAGTATGTTCACAGGAACAGAAACTGATCTTTATAAACAATTCAAAGTGTTTATAGGATAGCTATATCACCTGTTCTTTCCTTTCATAAGCTTTTCGAGATGCTAATGCATTTGAATTTTGAAAGCATTAAAGATACAGAGGAGGTGGCAGTGAGAGGCCCATGGTTACAAGCACTTGCCACCAACCCTGACAACTGCAAGTTGTCCTCTGACCACCATAAGCATGGTATGGCATGCGTGTACATGAACACACACACACACACACACACACACACACACACACACACACACATCACACCACACACAAATACACATTACAGTAAATTTTAAGTATTAGAAATTAAAGAGAACATGAGGAAGTGAGGAACACAGAAGTGAGCCATGTGTGTATGGTGCTTTCAGATGTTGGTCACAGAACCCAGTTTATCTTTCTTCTGCTCCATACACATCGTACATGACCCAATCTAGACCTGTAAGTCAGCCCTGAAAAGTGGAGAAATGACGAAAAGGCACCAAAGAAAAGGTAACAGCGAATAAGTAAATTTCAGAAAGCAGCAGCTACTAAAAGATTTAGATCCTAGAGAATGTTTAAATGCTTTGCTGTTTTTTTTTTTTTTAAGATTTCAAAATGTATTTCCATGTATTCATATGGTTCATTCTTACTCTTCCTGGTTCTTTTCTCTTCTGTATAAAGATATAATCATCAATATAGTTTTTTAAATACTGTAATTCAATACATTAGAAAAGTGAGCATCTGGAGGTAGGGGTGGGGTAGGGGACAACTCTCAGAAAGTTAAGGTTGCCATCCATGTTGACTCAGGACACCAAAGCTCTTTCACAGGGGCTGGGA
The DNA here is from genome assembly GCA_907169655.1 of Acomys percivali. NCBI lineage: Eukaryota > Metazoa > Chordata > Mammalia > Rodentia > Muridae > Acomys > Acomys percivali. Next base: position 16,395,428 of record OU015747.1, on the reverse strand, counting down.
AATGGCTCAGCCACTAAGAATACCTGCTGTGCAACCATGAGGATCATGGTTCGCCGGGGCTTGCTGCCTTCAGCCTAGCTGAGAAAACTCAACCCATGGTTCAGGAGAGACCCTGCCTCAGTAGAATAGGAGGAGGAGAACAGGACACTTAGCACCCTCTTCTGTTCCCACCTGCAAGCAAGCACACGTACACTCAGACACATAGGGGTGCCTACACTTACAAACAGAGACACAAGCACACACATAGAATATATGCATAAACACATAAACCCTTAAAAGCTACTATCCAACTACCATCATACTACCTAAGAATAATGAATTTTACTAAGAGAATATTGAATACAAGTTTCTAACGCTCCCTAAAGTAGAGAGATAACTATTACAGTATTGGATTATATGAAAAAGTCATAATCCTATAGTATGTAATATTAATATAATGATTCACCTGCTGAATGAGATGCATGCACTTTGAAGACTGTAATCCGTAAGCGTTGTTGACTACATGCGGAATGTCATAATTAGCACAAATCACAGCCAGTTCTTCTAATCTATAAACATAAACATTTACAGAAAGACATGCTCATACTGTGCTTCATAAATAATTATGGAAAATTTTTATTAACAGTCAATCTTATGGTGTATCAGGGAAAAAGGCAAAGGAATGACAAAGTGAACTCCCTATGTAGTATCTTTACAAGTAACTCAGCAGCCTGGAAATGCATAGCAAGCACTTTAGAAAAATCTGGAAAACCTTTTAATGTTACCAATAAATAAGAAAAACATTTATAAAAGCTTATAATTTGGGAGGCAGAGGGAGGAGGATCTCTATGAGTTTGAGGCCAGCCGTGTCTACATGGTAAGTTCCAGGCCAGGCAGGCTACATAGCAAGACCCTGTCTCAAAGGGTATAAAAAACAGCAAAAAAGTTTATGATGGTAGCTTTTAAATAATTCTCAAACTCTTTACATACAAGACAAAGATGATATGACACCTCACGAAGTGCTGCAATTCTTTTCTTATTGCTTCAATTGGTCACCATATAAAAGCTAGTCCTGGCAAAGTAATAGCATATCCAGAAGCCTTGAGCAAGTGCACAAAACTGAAAAGAAAAATGCACTTTCAAATAGACCTTAACTTAAAAAAAAAAAAAAAGGAAAGTTAAAACAGTCCTGTACCAAAAATCACTGACCACTGACATTGCTTAACAACCTGGAAACAGCCTTTCAAAAATTGCTGGCTTAAAATATACACTTCTTGCTGGGCGTGGTGTCACACACCTTTAATCCCAGCACTTGGGAGGCAGAGGCTGGTGGATTGCTGTGAGTTCGAGGCCAGCCTGGTCTACAAAGTGAGTCCAGGACAGCCAAGGCTACACAGAAAGATCCTGTCTTGAAAAAAAAAAATACACTTCTTGTCCAGGACAGCCAAGGCTACACAGAGAAATCCTGGCTCAGAAAAAACAAAACAAAAAAATCCTACACTTCTTCACTCTTTCATTTGGCCCCTTTCATATAAAGGCAATCTGAGAGTCTTCCTTAGGTTAAGTACGGTAATTATTTTTAAATGTTTTGTTGCATAAAACAGAACAATTTGAAACCAAAGCATTTTATGTTTCTTTCCAAAAGGAGGTATTAAAACACATGGCATGGGAAGGCAGAGGCTCGGGGAGGCAGAGGCAAACAGATCTCTGTGAGTTTGAGGCTAGTCTATTCTACACAGTAAACTCCAGGCCAGTCAGAGATACACAGCAACACCTTGTAAGGTGTAAGTCATGAGTGGTACAGTTTAACTACTAAGCTACGCATGATGACAGATTTTTTTCTAGATGTGAGCAAGTATGTGTTAAGACTATAACTGGGAGTAAGATCATGTTCATCTATCAGAAACTTCCTTCCTTCAAGTACTATGAATTGTGGTTTAGACAGTAGTGGTCCACACAGACTCTTCTATTTGAATGCTTAGTCATCAGGAAGTGGCACTACTTAAGAAGGAATAGGAGGTGTGGCCTTGTTGGAGATGGGTCATAGGGGTGGGCTTTGAGGCCAGGCCCAGTGCCTCTTCCTGCTGCCTGCAGATCTGGATGTAGGACTCTCAGTTATTGGTCTAGCACCATGTCCAGCTGTGTGTTGCCATGCTCCCTGCCATGATGATAATGGGCTAAACCTCTGAACCATAAATAAGGCCCAATAAAATGCTTTCCTTTGTAAGAGTTGCCGAGACTGTGCTGTCTGTTCACAGCAATAGAACACTGACTAAGACATGAATTAAACCTAAGTTTTCGGGCTGGAGAGATGGATTAATCCATCGGTAGAGTGCCTCCGTGCAAGCAAGAGGACCTGAGTTCAGTTCCTTGGGACCCACATAAAAGCCAGGTGAGGCATACATGCCTGTTATGCCAGCACTGGGCAGGCAAAGACAGGGCAATCTCTAGGGCTTGAGGGCTGGCCAGGCTAACTGAAACAGGGTACTCCAGTGAGAGACCCTGTCTTAAAAAAATAAAGCGGAGAATGATGGAGGAAGACATCCAAAATCAGCCATTGGGGCACACACACGAGCATACACAGCACACCTGACTCACAATCAATTCCAAAATTTCTTCTGCTACTAAGAAAATAGACTTGTAATAAATATACATATATACTTCAGAAAATAAAAGGTACTTTTTTCACATGTGTAAGAATTCTCTAATACCTTCCTTGAAAACCAGATACCATAATATTAAACTTACTTAAACAAACAGAACTTGTAACTTTAAATGATCAAATTAATCAGATATTTTAATAGGACATTAAAATATTTTAAATGAAAAGCAAAGAAATTAGAAAACATATTCCATGTGAATCCCACTGTATTTTAAATCAGAAGCTAACTTTAATAGCCATCAGAAGTGACATTCTTTTAAAGTTTTTACATAGATTTCCTATTCAATAATCCCCAATAATTGACCAATGAAAACAAAACAAATACTATACCACTAAAATTAAAGACTATAAGATCAGAAATTCAAATATACTAACTTTATATCTCCATTTTCTTAAGCCTCACTCATCAAAAACATTCATTACATCATACAACTAAAAAGTAACAAATGACAATGTGCTGATCTTCCTCCTTTCCCCCTCCCCCCTCCCATTTTGGTTTCAGTTTTTCAAGTCAGGGTTTTCCTGTGTAGCCTAGCTGTCCTGGACTCAGTTTGTAGACCAAGCTAGCCTCTAAATCACAGAGATCTGCCTGTCTCTGCCTCCCAAAGTGCTGGGATTACAGGCATGCACCACCTAGCCCAGCTAATTTGCTGACTGTTAACCCCTGATTCTTTTGGTAGCAGGTCTATGTGTAAAACAATGAAGTACCACACACACTGAAAACATGGCTCAAGATGAAGCAAAACTCCCCAGAGAGAAATAATTCAACTAATATAAACACCCACAAGCTATTTTGGGAGATAGAGTTTATTTCTAGTCCATTAAAAATGTCTAGATATCAAAATTATGAAAGAATAGCATTTAATATTTTTTTAATTTAAATGGTCATTAATAAACTACTACAGAATATGCAACATAATTTTAAACCAGAATTCATAGGTTCATGAATGACACAAGGCAGATTTCAAGATAATATCTTTTAAAATTTGCCTGTAAGATAACGTGTGGTCATCACTGCCAACAGGGTGAGTACACTCACACCAGAGCTAAGCAACCAGAGTCCAAAGTCAGCACAATGGTTATTAGTTATTAGCCCTTTCTGCTAAAGACATTGAAATGAGACCACGCAGAGCTTCTGGCAAATAAAGAAATAAATTCTGTTAATAAACTTAACCCTGATGACATTTTCAAAATAAAAAACATGATAGCTATCTTTTAGAATAATGAACATCTGGCACCCCCATGGCTTCATTTTCTCATTTGTATTATCTTCAAAATATGGCCAAGCACTGTACACAGCTAGTTTAATCTTCTAAAGAAATGTGAATAATCCTAAAGTATTTTATTTATAATGTTAGTGTCTGGTAATAACCGTAGTTCCTATTAGCAAATGAATTGCAAGGCCAAGGAAATAGGGAAGGGGAAACGACTAAGCCCAGCATTTCACTTGGAAAAGTTTACGCAATGAGGAAAGGACACTGAGAGATTGGAGACAGCAAGAGCAGGAAGCAGACAAATGGGAAGACTGAAAAAACGGATGTGCACCTCCGCATCACGTCTGTTCTTCAGCATCAAACTTCCCCATCCCACTACAGTAATTCTCCCTAGGAGTGACTAGGATCTAAGGCCAGTATATTCACTATTTACTACCAAATGCTACCTCAACATGCTTGAGAATTAGTGGACAGCATTTTGTTCACAGACTGGTGAGTGAGCATCTAAAGATAAGTCAGTTACCTGTCGGGCACCCGTGGAGCAAAACAGGATGTGGTAGAATGAATGCACAGAATGTGGCCAGGCCCGAGCTCCTGGATTTTAGCCTCCACTGCACTCAGGTCTGTGCGCAGCTCGTCACCTTCCAACACGTTTTCTATCACCACAGGTTCAAAACCTGACCAAGTCAACCAGAAACCCAAGCGTTAGTGTCAACTAAATGTGAGGTGGGCCTAGTCCTTTAAGAAGCAATAAAATTGCACACAAGAACTCTAGATACTCATGTAACTGACAGCTTTTCCTCTGCTAATAAAGATGGCGGCTCAGAACTGGCATTGGTCAGAAGCCAGGCAAAAGCATGAGAAGAACAAGCAGGTAACAGGACTGGACCGTCACCACCTTGACATGATACGGAAAGGGTTTTATATACAGAAAAGCACATATTAACAGAACAGAACTTAATTAGTCTACTTCAAGTTCTGTCAAAAAGAGAGAGAGAGAGAAGGATAAAAAAGCCTTGTTCAGTTTCTAGGAACATTCCAGTTTCATTTAATTCAGAGATGGATATAAATAATAATAAAATTCAAGTACTAAAATAAATCACACCCATAAATTTTATGAGTGGGATATACTAAACACACATACCTACAATTAATTTCAGTAGCCTGGAGACCACTGACCCATCTCACAGTCCAAGAGTCCTTCAGAGTTTTAATTGAAATATTGCATTTAACTAGCATATAATTAGAGATCACTCCACACATAATTATATAAACTTTAATGGTAAAAAAAGTAAGTGTCCATAAGCTTAAAAGTTGCATAAAACAAAATATGTGCTCAATTTTATTAACACTCCACTACAATTTCTTTAAAGTATATAGTACATTTAATTTTTCATTTGCCTATCTCCATATAAAAATCTGACTTTCCCAATGAATGTGTAAAATACTACATATGTTGCATGTCTTCTTTACCTGCAGTGACCATGGACTTAAAGCAGGACTTCTGGTCTATCCGCGGCCATATGATATACTTGGCCTTTGGTCTTTTGTGTCGTAATGTTAGGAAACACAAGGTTAGACTCATACCAGTTGCCATAGGAACTACAAAGCAACTGGACACTGAATGAACACCTACAAATAAGAAATAAAACAATTTATTATCTCATTTTTAAAAATTAAAAAAAAATATAAAAGCCAACATTCTTCTAGAAAAAATGATCCGTTTCCTTCATCAAATAACACAAACTGTAACCCTGGTGTTTCTTTCTCATTTGCTTTTTAAAAAACTCACTATGGAAGCCGGGTAGTGGTGGCAGCGGCAGTGCCTGCCTTTCAATCCCAAGAGTTGGAAGGCAAAGAGGCAGGTGGATCTCTGAGAGTTTGAAGCCAGCCTGGTTGATATAGTGAGTTCCAGGACAGCCTAACATAGGAACGCTGTTTTAGGAGGGAAAAAAATGGCAGGAACATTGCAGTTTGCTGAGTGATAGCATGCCTTTAATCCCAGCTCTCAAGAAGCAGAGGCAAATGGATCTCTGAGTGTGAAGCCAGCCTGGTCTACAGAGAAAGTTCCAGGATAGCCAGGGATTCAGAGAGACCCTGCCTCAAAACAAGCAAACAAACAAACAAACAAACAAAGGCGGGGGTGGGGGGGGAACCCAATCATTTCTGGGATTACAGTTCTCATTTTCTGTCTTATTCTGAAACTGGCTTACATATGTGTCCTTTTAAAGGTAATTCATTTTGTCTTTGAAGAGACATAAATGCAAGAAACCAGTGTGCTATCTACTCATCAACCACGTTATGATTGACATGATACATACCAGCCAGCTTTATGACATTAAGCACCAAAGAATTGGTAATTTTGTTCAAGAGGCTGGAGCCCGCAGCTTTTGGTTGCACAGCAGAAATATCACCGGATCGTCCAATTCCATGGATCAACCTAAGCAAAAAAATGGGCCAAAACTGTCCAAATACATTCAGTGTTCAAGTAACCAATACACAGGTTTACAAATAAATAACCCAAAACTAGCAGAGGTAGTTTGCTGCGGTTGTGGGTGCACTTCATAAAAGACTACTGTGGAAATACCTTAAGTTAAAACAGTTCCATTATGCTACAGCAGCTGATCTCAAAGACCACCATTCTGGGGTTCTCTTCTCATGTGAGTCCACACCACAGTTTAATTCTCTTCCATATCTAAATCTAGACGCCGGGGGAGGTGCCCTGACTGACTTGCTTGACTGGGAAGAACCTCTGAGCTCTAGAAGGTCCCAAGAAGCACTGAAGTCTTCTTGGTTGACATGCCCTGCCTCCCAGCTGCCATGCTGGGAGGAGCTCACAGCACAGGAAGAGGCCAGCTGAGCCCTCAGCCACATAAGCAAGTCGTTTTTAATAGACTGCCCACTATCACCTTCAACAAGACCACAGTGGACACCCAAATCCTAGCTCAGCTGCTGGGCTCAGTTACCACGCAGAACTAGGAGGACCGATGGTCATTTGAAGCCATTAGCCTTTGGAGGGATCTGTTTAAAGCCACAGCACAGGTAACATTCTATTCCCTCCTTCGTTCCCTGCCAAAGCAGTGGGGCAGAGTCCAACCTGAGCGAGCTGATGCTTCAGAAACCTTCCTCGTTTGGTGCTGGTGGCAGTGGTCTTTTGAGGCTGAGTCTCACTAAGTAGCCCTAGCTGACCCTTTACTTTAAACTCTCACCCGTTTCTGCTAACTGCTGGAATTACAGGCAGGACCACCACCCTAAGCAAAAAACTTCCCTATGTTTTTAAACTATGTTTCTTGAAAATGAGTGTAGAAATCCACTTGTCTTAAATTAAGATGGCCGTATATTCTTATTAAAGATACCCCTGAATACTCTTAATTTAAAAAAAAAAAAAAGCTGGATCTCTTGCATTCAGTTGGACCAGAGACTGTGTATAAGGAGATACACAGAGCACTGGTGCTGTACTTCCTGACACGCACCCCTTTGTATAAGCCTTCTATATATATTATATATCTGCATGTTACCAAGGCATTGTTAGACAGGAGCTCTGCATCCATATTCATCATCCTCAGTTCTGACTGCAAGTCTTTTTATCAAAATAAAGGTTTAGTATACCTCAAAAACTTCATCTAGATTTAAAAAAAAAAAACCACTAAGTTTTTAAGAGTTCATATTTCTCACAGAAAGGCTGAGAGATGGAAATAAGCAATCATATCCAAAAGCACTATCAGTTAATGATTAAATCATTTTTGCCAGCCAGTGCTGGCACATGCATTTAGTCCCAGCGCTCAGAAGGCAGAGGCAGGTGGGGCTGCCTCAAGAAACAAACAAACAAAGAAAAAAATCCACTTTTCAGAATGGATAAATTTTTTTTTCAAAAATAATACAAATAATGCAATCATCTAATATACCTGTTCTTTCAGATACTGATAAACCATGCTTTCAAGTTAATAATTACTCTCCAATAAAACCTGCAGGTTAAAAAGGAATTACGGCTAGGTTGTCATGGCAGCAAACTCTTTCAATCCTAACCCTGCCATTCAAGAGGCGTAGGCAAGAGGACCTCTGTAAATCCAAGGCTAGCATAATCTACATAGGGAGCTCCAGGCCAGCCTCAGTTACACAGTGAGACCCTATCTGAAAAAGTGAAAAAAGGAAGGAAGGAGGAGGAGGACAAAAAAACACAACAACTATGATGTATGTCAACTGAAGTTAAAAAAAAAAAAAAAAAAGCTACAACTCACATTAACCATTCTATAAGGCTGGCTGAACTTCTACAACTGTGACAAGTTAACAAGTTGCAGGTCCAGACCCAAACTATCTTCCATGTGTGACCTGTGTCACCTCCATGACTGTTAGGTAAATCCTTCTGGAGCGGACAGACCCCTAGGTTCACCTACCCAAAGGCTAAGAATGCCATCAGACAGTATCTGAGGCCTGCAACAGGATTTCCTTGCTTTGCTGTAACCTACTTTATACTAGTATAATTGAAAAGTGTCTTGGTAAATATTTTTCTTTGTTCTCTGCCTTTTTTAATAGAAGAATTCCATGAAACTTCTACCACATCAGAACATGATATTTGGTGTCACCTGCAGTTATAGTATCTCTAGAATAACTCATTCCTTTTGGAACGGAATGTGGGTTTTTGGTTTTTTTTGGGTGTGTGTGTGTGTGTGTGTGTGTGTTAAGCTTTTTAGAAGCAAACACATTTACTAGGTTAAATATAATGGGAGCACAGAGCTTATACTGTTGACCACCCAGTGTCTGAAAAGGAAACCACCTCAAATTAGAACTTCAGTGTTGTCATGAAAGCACCTGCTCCAAGTGTTTCAGTTCCACTTGATTTACATGCCCATCTTATGAGAGGAAAATTTGTTTGTGAGTGTCAACTTTGTAATTTAGTAAGAATACCATTACAATTATTTTAAGCTCCTCCCACTACTCCCCCTGTGCGAGTAGAGGGGCGTGTTTTCACAGCTCCTTTATGAAACATACCAGCGCCAGGTAGTTTTTAATCTCAGCACTCATGAGGCAGAGGCAGAAGGATATCTGTGAGTTCGAGGACAGCCTGGTCTACAGAGCGAGTTCCAGGGCAGCCAGGGCTACACAGAGAAACCATGTCTGGAAAAAACAAAAAAAGAAAGAAAGAATAAGAAACATACCTGTAATGCCGACGGGCAACCAAAGCAGAGGCCACTCGCCCTTCCCTTTCTCCCACACCACAATTACCCAAGAAATTATTGCTATCCATGACTGCAAGTTCATGCAGGAAGAGCTCGAGAGTACTTTCATCCCAGCCATCCTCTGGACACTTGCCCTTGAAAAAAATAAAAAATAGTAATGACATGTATATTCAGAGAAATTACTGGCCCCTAAAACTCTTCATCAAAGTACTTGAATTATTTTTAATGTGTTTTGTGCAACGACACTCGACTCCTCAAATCAGAAATAAACTCAGCAATTATGGAGAAGCTGCCAATTGGCCAAACGTATTTATATTCTATTTGACTACAAACTAGAGACGGCGAATAGATGTAGACAGACACTGAAGTTTGCTAAGAGTCTTAAATCTCTGTTAAGTTCAATAACTAAAAAGACAATGCCCTCAGTGAGGCGTTTTCAAACTAGGGGCTGTCAAACTTTGGGAGCACTAAAGTTCTGGACAACTGTCGGGAGCGAGGCCTGGGACATCTGGCGGAAAGCTGCCTGCTGGCCAAGCACCTGGACTTTGGCAGATGCGCAGACACGGAGGTGCGCGCTGCTCCACCCCCTCCCCGTAGGCGCTGAACCCAGGAGCCAAAGCAGGGGACTACCTGCTCTAGAAGCAGCCGGATGGCTTGCTCGTGAGAGCGCCGAGCCTCGCAGCCCTGCCTCACGTAGGCCGGCGACACCAGCCGCTCACCCGCTGCAAAGCTCTCGGGGTTCATGACGGCGCCCACTAAGCACGCGGCGAGGCCCAAGATGCAGCGCGCCGCCCAGACGGTACGGGGCGGCCGAGGACCCAAAACAACCCTAGGACAACAAATCTCGGCTTCTGCGCATGCGCAGAGCTGGCTCGTTGTGCACGCCTACTCCATTCCATCCCCCCACCCCACCCCGCCCCACCCGCCAAGCAGGAATTCGGGGGGGCCTTGAGCATTCATAAGGGAGTTGGCAAGTTTCAAGGGTTTTAGGAGAGTGGAAAGGGGCGTTGACTTGGGCTAAGTAAACCCTCTTATAGTCTGGAACACTGGTACTTCAAGAAAGGCTTGAGAAGGCAGAAGTGCCATTGTGTGGGCTTCTGAAGAAATGAAGATTTTTTTGTTTGTTTGTTTTACCTGCTCTGGCCATGTTGTTTCAGTCATCACATCTATACATCGATACACCTCAACATTTCCTACTGCCAGACAACCTTACGAAATGATAGAAACCTACTCCTACAGCGAATTTACCTCATGATGGCTACTTTTGTTTGTTTTTAGTTATTTTGAGACAGGGTTTCTCTGTGTAACAGTCCTGGCTGTCCTAGACTCTCTTTGTAGACCATGCTGGCCTTGAATTTACGGAGATCCATCTGCCTCTGCCTCTGCCTCCTGAGTGCTGGGATTAAAGGCGAGCGTCACTACGCCCGACATGATAGCTACTCTTTACATTACAAATTATGCCATAACTGAATCTATCATCATATCATTAGAAAAGGAGCCTCATGAGCATCTTACCTGAGATCTGGAGTTTTCTGTACTTCATTTAGGCCTACAGAATTCCTGTGAGAACCTTGTACTGATGTTACTTGTTCATGAACAGTGTATGTTTAGAACATAGTAGTCTACCTGATGTGAGAATTCGCTGGTGGCAGAAGATATGTACTTGTATACCAGCAAGAGACCAATCATGGCCTGCAAATTCTGTATGACTTTGGGGCGTTTGACGGAAGCAGGGTTCTTCGTCTCTTTTGGACACCAGAACAAAAACGGACAAGAAGTTAAGGGACTCTACAGTGCACTTCTATTTCTTAGGTTGGAATCCATATAAAAAAATTAAGGCGCAGTTGGGTGTGGTGGCGCACACCTTTAACCCCAGCACTCAGGGAGGCAGAGGCAGGCCGATCCCTGTGAGTTCAAGGCCAGCCTGGTCTACCAAATGAGTCCAGGACAGCCACGGCCACACAGAGAAACCCTGTCTTGGGAAACCTAAATAAATAAATAAATACATAAATTAATAAAGCCTCAATGAAAAGAGGAGCTATACGGAAAGTAACAAAAAGGTTCTGAGAGAGCACGGACACACTGCAGTCCTTTCCCAGTAACAGTCCCCGACCACATTAAGGCCACAGCTATTCAAAGACACCATTGTGTAATTCCAGTGATTAGTTCCTGCCTTGAAAAGAAATAATGGGGTTGGGGGGTCAGGTTATTGTTGGACCTTTTACTCAGTTAATATCTGAGTCTTCCAGGACATTTGCTTGGGGCTACCAGATAAGTTCAGAAGGGTGTCACATGTCTCTATGGAGCCACTCTTTGTGACAGAGATAAGCTGGTTATTCTCCTAAGTCAACATTAGCTGTGAAGCTGACCAAAGATCTTTAAGGTTAACTGAGGATCAATGTAACCTGCTTACAGCATAGTCTAGAAAAATCTACCAAAAATGGACTGAACCATGACCTCAACAGCCTTTTCACCATTTTTAGACTGATTAAAAAAAATACCTTTTAGTTATTGTATGCCTAATTTCAGGGTACCAAAGACACAGCCTTTACAGTCTCTGAAAGTTATCTGATTTTATTTTAGCTTGTGTAAAAAAAAAAAAAAATCCTAACAGTGACCAAGGTACATACTTCCATCAAGGAAGTCAAATTCTAGTCAAACTTAAAATGGCCTCAGAAAGAACAGATGCAAGAACTCGGCACTGTCTTGCCCTGTCACAGAGCTGGGAAAGAGGAGTAACAGAATGTATGTAACATGCATGCAAACAGGGCTCCTGGGGAAAGGAAAGGAAAGGAAGGAAAGGAAAGGAAAGGAAAGGAAAGGAAAGGAAAGGAAAGGAAA
>OU015747.1:16366192-16382626 GCA_907169655.1 Acomys percivali | reverse complement strand
CTTTATACAGAGCTAAAAATGCAAAAGATGAGGCAGGTGGTCTACAGAGAGTTTTCCAGGCTAGCCAGAGGTATACAGAGAAAGTTTGTCTCAAAAGCATAAAACAACGGACCTAAATAGTGGGAATTAGTTCTTTACTTTAGCAGCATATGGATCTCATGGAGTGAGCCTTAAATCCAAGTAAAAATGACTGGTTACTGTTATGGAGTTTGTGACCCCTAGGAAAAGACCATAGACTCAATCCAATTATAATTAAAAGATTATTAACTGAGTGTGGTGATGGCACACACCTTTAATCCTAGAACCCTGGGAGGCAGAGGCAGGCAGATCAGTGTGAGTTTGAGGCCAGTCCTGAGTCCAGGACAGCCAAGGCTACCCGGAGAAACCCTGTCTCGAAAAAAAAAAAAATTATTGATCAGCTTCTAGCAAACAATCTAAGTAAAATTTGAGATTGCTATTAGAAGCAAGGTGAGGAAAAGGCTTTTTGTTTTGTTTTGTTTTGTTTTGTTTTGTTTTGTTTTGTTTTAAAAAGGGGAAAACCACAAGAAGAACTTTAATATCTACACAAGCAAGCAAAGGCTGGTCTGTTATGCCAAGTATCCCAAAACAACCTCTGGGTATCTATGTAAGCAAATTAGAGGCCAAAATAAGCAGCTAGTCCTATTTTAATAAGGAGATAGTTACACTGTACATTTGGGGGGGGGAGTTACTGAGTCAGGGTTGTTGGGAGCTTGTCTTCTAGGGACTAGAGTCAGAGACAGATGATTAATAAGTACCAAGATGTATGCCTAGCATAAGATGGAATTTCTTTAGACATCATTGTTACTCCCATAACATTTGTGCCACTACTGTACAAGTATATCTTGCAGGCAAGTCACTATTGTGGGTCACAGGTTTGGTAGCTGGGTGATAGTTGCCTCCTCCGGTAGCATGCAGAGTACCTTCCAGCGCCACGAACACTCGTCAGTTGGGGTGAAGATTCTAGTTAGGTACCAGCTCAACTTCACCATGTTTGATGACGTAAGTATTATCTTCAGCAATAGGACCTTACCATCAGGCCAAGAACCTAAGACCAGATAGGTCATGGGCCCTAGGGGGAAACCTAATACTATTGGGCTGCTAAGGAGCATCGAAGTAAAATGACTCCAAATGACATACTGCTGTACTCATAGATCAGTGCCTATCACTCAACCCTGATCAGAGAAGCTTCTTCTTGCATTATATGGGAAACTATCACTGAGGCCCACAACTGGGCAATGTTTAGGGCCAACTCAAAATGAACTCTGTGGTGGTTTGATTGTTGGTGGGTTCTTTTGTTTTGGTTTGGTTTTGTGTTTGTTGGTCTTTTGTGAACTTTCCACTTTGTTTTGCCATTTCTTCTCTTACTGGTTTTTTGTTTGTTTGTTTTGATTTTCATTCTTGGTTTTTGTTTGTTTGTTTGTTTTTGGTTTTTTTGTTTTTATTTTTTGGTTTTTGCTGATTGGTTGGTTGTTCTGAGACAGGGTTTCTCTATGTAGCTTTGGTCCTTGAACTCACTCTGTAGACCAGGCTGGTCCCAACCTCAGAGATCTGACTGCCTCTGCCTCCCAAGTGCTGATTAAAGGCATGTGCCACCACACCTGGTTGTGGGATTTTTTTGTTTTGTTTTGTTTTGTTCTTTAAAGAGATAGAGGAGGCATAAAGTTGAGTGGGTAAGGAGGTGAGAAAGTTCTGGGGGAAGTTGGAGAAATGGAAAAACGAAAATATAATGTGTGAAAAAATAAAAATAAAATAATAGTAATTAGTATATGCTTGGCCTTTTAAGTATGCAAAATGAGCAAGATCCTTGAGAAATAGCTGGTGTCCTGTAGGAAAATGAATTCGGCAAGCTTACAAGGCCTGAGTAGAGAGTTGTGGCACATGACTAAAAACCTAAAAACCAGTATCAAGGAAGCATTTTTAAAACATACTAGGGTTCTGGCCAAAGACAGGGAAAAAGAAAGTTCCAGGAAAAAGGAAGTGAAAGTGTGTGGTTAAAAACAAGCCTGACAGACCTTTCTGGGCCAGCTTCAAAGGGCAACTTGAACTTGCCTAGTCCGATTTCAAAAGCAGTAGCAAATGCTTCCTGTTGGCAGCATCTATGTCCTTAGGCAATTCTGTTCCCTGTCCCACCCTGACACTGACACCTGCCATGCCTTTGTGTCTGGCCAGCAGGATGAAAGTGGAATTGAACAAAGAGCTTGCACATAAGGGCTTACACTGGCCTACTTGGAACCATTCTGCCATCATGAGAACAAGCCTGCTCTAGACAGTAGGGTGATGGGAACCTTGTGACCCCAACTTCTGAAAAGTCTGAGGCAACAGGCAGCCCTGACAGTCACAGCAGCCCATGCCTATAGCTGGCCACAGGTGCACCGGGGATCCTGGTCAGGGGCCGTACAACTGCTCTATGAGCCCTAGCCAGAACTGTGACCAGATCAATGGTGCTCATTCTAAGCTGAGTACGGTTAGATTTCAAGCCTGGGACAAATGGCTGAGGTGCCTACTTGCCAGGGTGGACCCGGCCACCAGCTTCTCCATGTAATCCCTCAGCCCCTACCTTTTACAGGGCCCTCCTGGCTGGCATATCCTGCCCCCCTACCCTGAACTTTCCAGGCCAAGGCACTGGGCTGTTCTTCCCTATATAATCCAACCATTTTGGTTACTTGCTCTTTTTGTACCTTTGGGCCTCCTGCCCTCCCTCCCCCACCCCCGACACACACACATGGCACAGCTCAGTCTGGTCACGACCACTATGGACCCTCCCAGATGTCCCTGCTTCTAAGTACACTCTAACCTTCTCCACTCTACCCAGGAGCTGTCACAATTCCTTTCTTTTCCTTTTTAATTCTAATTCTAATTATTATTATTAATTATTCAGGTACCCTTTGAAAAAGCTGAGAGAAGCTGGGCAGTGGTGATTCGTGCCTTTAATTCCAGCCCTCGGGAGGCAGAAGCAGGCAGATCTCTGAGTTCAAGGCCAGCCTGATCTACAAAGTGAGTTCCAGGACAGCCAAGGCTACATGGAGAAAGCCTATCTTGGAAAAGAAAGGAAAGAAGGAAGGAAGGAAGGAAGGAAGGAAGGAAGGAAGGAAAGAAGGAAGGCAGAGAGGGGGCAGACAGAAAGACAGACAGACAAAACACAGACAGACAGAAAGAAGGAAAGAGCTGAGAGCTTGCTGAGGGTGTCGTCTCTGTCAGTGAAGACTTTGCCATACAAACATGAGGATCTACATTCAGGTCTCCAGTGCTCATGTAAAAAGCTGGGTGTGTAGCCGGGCGTGGTGGTGCACGCCTTTAATCCCAGCACTCAGGAGGCAGAGGCAGGTGGATCACTGTGAGTTCAAAGCCAGCCTGGTGTACAAAGGGAGTCCAGGACAGCCAAGGCTAACACAGAGAGACTGTCTCTCCGGGGATCGGGGGTGGGGTGGCAGCATGGGTGTGTGTGAAGCTGGGTGGGTGGCTAGCTTCTGCAATCTCAGAGCTGTGGAGGTAAAGACAGGAATCCCTGGCGCAGGCTGGCCAGACTCAGCCTAGAGGAGTTAACTGCTAAATCACAGGTTCTCAAAACAAACATAAGATAGGAGCAGCGACTGGGGAAGACACCCTAAATCAAGCCTCTGACCTTCACAAACCTGCTTACACAGTGCACCCTCACACGAGCATGTACACACACACACACACACACACACACACACACACACATACACACCAGACACACTCATCCACATCCACCTAAAAAGCTTGCTGCTGACAGGGACCTGTTGAAAGGTGTGAGCAGGTGAGCCACAGGAGTGAGGGTGAAACGCTATCCAGATGTCTGTGTACTTAGGAAACTTGACACACACCATAAGCAGATCCATCAAAATCATTATCAATGTAAACTTGCCTTAAAATAAACAAGCTGCCAAGTGATTTCTGATGAGGACAGTAATTCAGGATAACTCAGCCTTCAACTCAAGGCATCTGCATCACTAAGCCCCACTCCAGATCTGATTGTTTTTATTAAATATTTATTTAATATTCACACATGCATACAGTGTGTTTGGATGAGTTCCACCCTCCACTCTCTACCTTCCAATCCCTCATTCTCTCCCATACTTTTCCCCTCCCAAATTCATGTGTTCTGTCTCTTTGTCTTTCAAATACCCACTGAGTTCATAGAATGCTTGTTCAACGTGCATGGGCGTAGGACCCTCTACAGAACATAAGTAGCATCTCAGGGCCTCTATCCTGAAGAAACTGCCTCTCTCCCTGTCATCAGCTGCAATGGCTTCTCAGTTGGGGCCTTGGACTTCATGAGCCCTTCACCAGTCCAGGATGGGACTTGGTTGGTTTGATGTGGAGGATGTGGAGGATGTCTTGTGCACGCAGCTGGTGAGTCCACGTGTGCAGCAGCCATGCTGTTATGTCCAGCAAATACTGTTTCACTATAGACACCTACTCCCCCTGGCTCTTAGTCTTTCCACACCTCTTTTATGATCTTTTGAATTTCTTAGCCATTATTACCCTGTGACAAGCAGTAATCCCTAAGATACCATCAGTACCACACTGAGTAGTCACCTCATCTTTTTACTCATGAGGCTTCTTTACTTCGATGCTTAGGTATCTCCTTCTGCCTTGTTCCCTACCATCATTTGTTTGTTTGTTTGTTTGTTTGTTTGTCTGTTTATGGAAACAGGGTTTCTCTATCTGTAGGCCTGTCCAGGCTTGCATCATTCTGTAGACCAGGCTGGCCTGGATCTCACAGATATCCACCTATCTCTGCCTCCAACCGCTGGAAATTAAAGGTGTGCACTGCCACCACCGCCACCACCAACTAGCTTGTAATTTTAGTTTTTAAAAAAGCAAAAAGCAAGCAAGCAAACAAACAAACAAACAAAAATCTAGGCATGACAGTGCATACTTTTAATCCCAGCACACAGGAGGAACTCTGTGAGTTCAAGGCCAGCCTAGTCTTCATAGTGAGCTTTAGGACAGCCAGAGCCACACAGCAAAACCCTGTCTTTAAAAAAAAACAAAAAACAAAAAACAAAAACCATTTAAAAAATCAAACAAAACAGTTACCTTTTCCCTGAAAGAGTCTCCTCCCCTCCACCCCCAGCACCACCGTGTGTGTGTGTGTGTGTGTGTGTGTGTGTGTGTGTGTTTGTGTGTGTGTGTGTGTGTGTGTGTGTGGTGTGTGTGTGTATGTGTGTGTGTGGTATGTTTGGGGTGTGTGTGTGTGTGTGTGTGTGTGTGTGTGTGTATGTGTGTGTTTCTTAGGAACTTTTAATAGAAACCAACAAATACAATTGCTTTTCCTATGCAGGTTTTTTTTTAGCAATTAAAAAAATAATTTTACTATTTGTGGGGGTGAGGGTGGGAGGTGTACATGTCCCAAAGTGCATAGTGAGAGGACAGCTTTGTAGAGTCCTTTCCCTCCTTTGACCTTTAAGTTGGATCTGGGGGTCAAGCTGAGGCCGCCAGGCTTGCATCCTCATACATTTCACCATTTCACCAGCACTAAGACATTTTTAAACTGCTCCCTCCCCCCTTACTCCCACCCCGGCCTGTAACGCAACACACTGGGAGCTGAAGATTCATCTTGGGCTACAGAAGATTCTGAGAGGAGCTGGGGAGAAGGAAAGTCTAGGTCTCAACGCTATCTTTATCTGATAACGTTTGTTAGAGGCTTGGCCAAATGGGTTTCCTCTGATTAGACAGTCTTCCTATGGTCAGTGCTGTCCCTCCCCTTCCCACTGGCAGAGTAGCTGCCTTCCCCTACAGAGAGAAGAAAGGCCTGGCTGGGTAAAGGACAGGAGTGACTGAGGGGCTGGAGCGAAGTAACAAAGTCGAGTGTGTGTAGCAGGAAAACGCTAGGGACTGCGCTGTGTAGCTCAGTAGCACCCAGTGTTCAGTACACTCTAGGCTTTGGTTTGACCTCCAACATCACCACCACCAAAATCAATAGCTCAATAATAGTGCTGTGATGTTTATGGTGTGTGAGTGGTTACAGTGGGAGGGAAAACTCAACCATCACTGTTAGAACTTTAGACGGTTAGACTTTTCTTAGGAGCCACGCTGTTTAGAAACACTCTTCGGTGAAGACAGATTCATGCTGTGAACTTCTGCTGAAACGAAAACTGAAGATTGCCATCATCTGTGAGGTTTTAAAAGTATATTAGAGTTTGCGATGGAAGTTAATTATAACTGCTATGGTCTAAGTGGCCCCACCATCACTTATATTTAAAATGTAATCCCCATTGTTAGGTATTAAGAGGTAGACCTATTAAGAGAGGATTAGCTTGGGAAGGCTCTGCCACCCATCATGGATTAATCCATTTGAAGATTAATGGATTAATGGGTTAATGGGTTATCTGTGTGGGGGTCTGGTTTAAGACCATCTTGGCTCTCTTTCTTGTATGCACTGCACTCCCCATGTGATGCTGTTTGTCATGTCTGGACCTCACAGCATGTCAGTATCAGGCCTTGCTATACATGGTTCCTCAGCCTTGGACTTGGCAGCCTCCAGAGTCAAGAACCAAAATAAACCACATTCCATACAGTACTCAGCCTCTGACATTCTGTTATTGCAACAGAAATGGACTACATCAATACAGAACCCATCTGGAAGTCCATGAATAAGAATAGCAATTAATCGGGAGGCAGAGGCAGGCAGATTGCTGTGAGTTCGAGGCCAGCCCTGGTCTACAAAGTGAGTCCAGGACAGCCAATGCTGTCAGACAAACAGACAAAATGACAGAGAAACTCTGTCTCAAAAAACCAAAACAACAACAAAAAGAATAGCAATTTAAAAATTGCTTGCCATCAGTGGGCATAGAGGTGCACCTCTGTAAATCCACCACCTAGGAAATGGAAGTAGGAGAATCAGGAGTTCAAGTCCACACTCAGCTATGCAGCAAATGTGATGTGAGATCCTGACTTTAAAAAAAATTAGAAGAAGAAGAAGAAGAAGAAGAAGAAGAAGAAGAAGAAGAAGAAGAAGAAGAAGAAGAAGAAGGAGGAGGAAGCAGCAGCAGCAGCAACTGGGCAGTGGTGGCACATGCCTTTAATCCCAGCACTCTGGAGGCAGAGGCAGGCCAATGTCTGTGAGTTCAAGGCCAGCCTAGTCTACAGAGCTAGTTCCAGGACAGTCAAGGCCACACAAAGAAACCATGTCTCAAAAATAAATAGACAAATAAAGACAACGAAAGAAGACAAGATGCTTGCCAAACATTTCCTTTATTTCTTCTATGAATAAAAACTAACCTATTGTTTCAGCTGCTATGCAAATATTTCTCCCGTGACACAGAGTTGACATGGTTGAAAACCATACACTCAGCAAAATTATACATTAAAAAGAACACTTTTAGGAATTCTAGTTTGACCACTATAATTTTATGCAACTTGTACTAGAGTGTTAACAAAAACAGTAATTGGTATCTTGAGAGATGCTTGGATGGCCCAAGCAGGCAGCACTGCTTGGTTAGAGTTTGCTTCAAGGCTATTAAAATGCTATTAAAGTGATTGTATGAAGTTACAGGGATGGAAAACAGATTAGTTGTTGCTAGGGCTAAGCATGGGGGTGGCAGAGGATGGGCATGACTATGAAGGAGACCTTTTGGTAGCTCTCCTCACCCACGCCTGTGATAAAATTGCAAAGAACACACTACACATGCACACAAAACTAAGTAAAACTAATAAGCCCTCTGGGTCACTCTAGTGACCAATATATTTCCTGACTTTGACTTGACACTATAGTCAGACCAATTCCTATTGAGGAAGATGGATGTATGAAATGTCTCTATACACTACTGCTTTTGTTGTTTGTAAAGTCCCTGCAAATCGGGGCTGCAGAGATGGCTCAGAGGTTGAGAGCACTGGTATCTGAGGATACTAAAATGATAGCTCAATTGGTACAGTGCTTGCCTTGTGAGCAAGAGGGCCCAGTTCAGTCCCTCAGAACTTATATGAAAGGCCTATCATGGTAGCACAGGCTTGTAGTTCCAGCCCTGGGGAGGCAGGGACATGCAAGGTTTCTTTTTGTTTTGTTTTGGTTTTTTAAGTTTTCCAGACAGGGTTTCTCTGTGTAGCCTTGGCTGTCCTGGACTCACTTTGCAGACCAGGCTGGCCTCGAACTCACAGAGATCTGCCTGGAAAGGCCTGTCTTAAGAGAAAAAAAAGGTACATCTGGATATTGACTGTCAAGATTGTCTTAATTGTCTTACACACAGACACACACACACACACACACACACACACACACACATACACACTAGTTGAACAGAATTCTCCTGGCTGTGGTAGGGAATGGAGCTCTAAGCCAGAGGGATGGTATCTAAGGAACTAGGAGACATAGCAACATGCCCTGGCTGGACCTGTAGCCCACTTATCTCAGAAGGATGATCCCAGTGAGTCACTGTTTGTGTTTTCTTAACGTATATGAGAAAAGGTTCTATCGATCAGCCAAATTGAAGGCCTTTTCCCTGCTGTTGAAGACTACATATAGCTCGGCTCCCACTATTCAAATTTGTCTCCTTTTGGAATACATTTACATTTTGAATACGGTTGTTTTCTTTGTTCAGTATCTACCTGGCCATTTAGGAAGACATTATTTGACCGTACAGGATTTCATTTAAGACATAAAGGGTTGGGAGAAAGGCTTACATCAGACGAGTGTGCCTTCCCTGTGGAGACACTTTGGGAACTGGCATCTGAAAATTGTTGATGGCCCATGTGTAAAGGAGGACAAAGAAGTCAACCAAGCATGGGTGCTAAGCGTGGAATCCCTCAGCTTAAACGTCAAACCCATTAGCGTATAGGAGTCGCCGTGGGACATTATTTAAAACGCAGTTCACCTGAGTCTGTTCCCAGCGCTTCTGAGTCTATCGGTCTGAAGATGAGGTCCAGGAATCTCCTGCGTACGGTGACCCCTAAGGGATGTTGATGCTGTCTCTCCGAGAAACCCGTTGAAAAGCACAGGCTTAAATCTTCAACAAGAAAAAGACTGCCCCACTAGCTTTTAAGTACTTAGCTGACTTCCTGCTGAAACAGTGCAATTTGGCTGAACACTGAGCTGTGGAAGAGACAGCCCAGCCACGCTTCAAAGACATGCTGAGCAAACTAAAAGCATGATGACATTGCTTCCAAAGCTGAGGACTGACAGCAGCCGACAGTCGTGCTGGTACCGGTGTCACCTTCAAATACAAAGAACACTGGGTGTTTTGACTTATTTCAGCAGGCATAAAATGTTAGGAGAAAAACATTCCCCTAGCCAGCTTCCTCCACGGAAGCATCGCTGTGGCATAACAATGTCGTGAGCTCACACATCAGCTTTCCAGTCACTCGTTTATCACAGGAGAGATGCTTAAGTCATCTGCCCTAGGCAAATGGCGAGGTTCAGGAAATGTCTTGAATGTTGGAAAATGTACTTTTGAAAAATACATTCCATGTTCTTTATAGCTTAGGAACATCTGATGTTAAGGGGAGTGGAGTTGAAGTACAAGTGAGCATGAGTGCAGGTAAAAAGTTCACTGGCAGGGGATAAAAATAAATGTTCGAGAATATTCCAAGCCCATGTGAAACTGTGCTGCATTTAGATTTTTAAAAACTTATACATCAGAATGGTGCATGTCCTCTGTATTTAGGAAAGCATTAAGCAACATCTGGATCAGGGCAAACCTTTCTAGCTCTTCAAATATACTGTCCCTGGAGAGAGGGCACCGCAGATAAGTGCAGAAAGGACACTTGATTTTGGCTGGAAGGAGAAACAATTGTGTTTGTGTTTAGAAATCCTAAGACCCGAAGAGGCTCGAGAGATGGCTCAGCAGTTAAGAGCACTTGCTGCTCTCGCAGCAGGTTCAATTCCAGCATCACATGGAAGCTTACAACCATCCAAGACTCCAGTTTCAGGGGACTGGTGTCTTTTTTTCTGGTAGCACAGGTAGACAGGTTATACACATACACACAGACATACAGGCAAAACACTCACACACAGGAAATTATATATATCATGAGACCTATGCAATGGTGTCCCAAGACCCAGCAAAGAACAGCTTTCTTCCAAGAGAGTTTGAGATTAGAATTAGACTTTAGAATTGAGTTTAGAATTAGAATTTGGAATTTTCCTTTCCTTCTTTTTTGCTTTGAAAATCCAGGGACTTGATAAATGTTCAGATGTGAAATTACCTAAGCTAGATGTAACAAGAATGAAAACAAAAAACAAAAAAACAAAAACAAAAGTCCCAGTCACCTCAAACCTGGAGATCTTCAATAAATAAAACCAAGTGCCAGGCATCCTGGACATTTGGACTAACAGAGTTTATGGCTTGTAATAACGCTGTAACTACTACAGGAGACCCTTTATTTGAGTTAGTGCATTAACTCATACAACAGTCCAGCAAAACGGACTTAATAACGGAAGGAGACCATGATCCTGCTGGCTTGCCATTGTATTCCTCCCAGCTGCTATCACCTAGAGGAGCAAATAATAGTGCTTCAATGAATGAAGGAGCATGGGAGCCCCGACCTTGACAGGTAAATAAACTGAAACTCAAAGCTGAAAAGGAGCTGTGTCCCACCAGTCGCTTATGTTGACAGGTGCCACAGGCTCTGGTTTCTCATCTGTGCTGCTCTGTCTTTTTCTGCCTTCAGATCATCTCTGAGCTCTGCCACGTGGGAGTCTTAGCAACCAGTAGGCGGCACCCTTACTTACTATTGATACTACAAGCTTCCCAACCTGTGGCCCCTTCCAAATTGTGGACCACTACTCTCAAGTATGTCAGACAGTTCTTCATAAATTCAGGTAAAATAATAAGGCAAACTGGCACCAACCCAGTGGCCTTGACGGATGTATAATATTCAAAATGAATACTGCTTGCTGCGTGTGGTGGCAGACACCTGCCATTCCAGCACCCGAGAGGTGGGAAGTGGAAGACAAGAAGCTTAAGTGATCCTCAGATGCACGGTGAGTTCAAGGTCAGCCTGGGCTATGAACTATGTCTCAAAAACCAAGCCAACGAATGAACAAACACAAAATGACTAATGTTTGGTAAAGGGGTGATTGTGGCCCTCAAAATATGCTCACACTGTAACTCCGGTCAAAGTGACCTCATTTGAAAAAAAAAAAAAACTCTTTGCAGGTGTAATTAAGTGTCTCAAGATGAGGTCACTCTGGACTATTTCAGATAATTGCCTTAGTCCAATGTCAAGTGTCCCTGTCAGAGCAGAAGAGGAGAAAGTCCTGTAGAAACATAGATACTGGAGTGATGCTGTCATAGGCCAAAGGCTGCCTGAAGTCATCAAAGCTGGAAGAGGCAATGGAACATTCTTGGCTCCTTCATGGGAAAAGCCAGATTGCTAGCACCTTGATTTTGAGCCTCTGGCCTCCAGAATTGTGAAAGAATAGTTTGTTTGCTTGTTTGTTTTTGTTTGTTTGTAGGAGTGTGTGCACGTATGTGTATGTGTGAGTATCTGCCATATGTGGGTGGGTGCCCTGCAGAGGCCAGAAGAGGGGGTTGGATCTCCTAGAGGAGAGGTTGCAGGTGACCACAAGCTGCCCCACACAGATGGTGGGACCTGAACTCAGGTCGTCTGGAAGATCACCGAGGACTACTGATGCTGAGCCATCTCTGTAGCCCCAAAGAATAAGCCTTTAGCTTAGCAAAGTTGTGACATCCCCTTTATAGCATCCTCTGGAAATGGATACATATCCTGTTAAGCAAAACTGAGTCCAAACAAGGCATATTGTTTATTAAAATCACACAGTTTCAAACTCAAGTACTTATGTACATATTAACCCGCCAGGGCGAAGACTTGCTGCACATGTGCCGTTTGAACAGCAGTGTTCATGTCACTAAAAGGCGGTATTACTCTTTAGACTTGTATTTTGATCTCCTCACAGATAATAAACCTTGCATCCTTTCTGAGAACGTACCACTCCCATACATCAACCAGGAACAATGGGGTGTTCAACTGTCCATGACAATTTTTCTAAGTGCAGTATTAGAAGGAAAGCAGAGATTACACAGAGATAAATGCGCATTATAGTTATCCCTGAATAAACCGTGCTTGCCTTATTTATTACGACCTTGCAAGAAACACTCATTCAAGTACAGTCAGCAAACACTGTGCATCTGGCAGGTGCCTGGGACTCCACCAGGTGCTGAGAGGGCAGAGAGGAATCAGAGTTCTTGCAGTCCCGTTGAGACAATTAAAAGTTAACGGAGACAAGCAGGGCTCAGGTGTAGAGCATGTGATAGAGGAGAAAGCACAGGTAGGAGACACCTTCACCCCAGGGTGCAGCAGGAGAAGGTAGGCGTGGGAGTGTCTTGAAGGGCTTGGCTAGCAGGATGACGGTTTGGGGTATATTGTGGGGAGAGGGGCAGCTGCTTGGAACATAAAGGTCTGATGTGATGTTTATAAACGAGATCTGGAACCACCTGGGAGATGGACTTCTGGACTTGCCTATGGAGGATGGATTATCTTGACTGGGTTAATTGAAAGGAGGTTTGCTCACTGCCACTGCAGGTGGTGCCATTCCCTGGGCTGTATACAAAGGAAAAGTGAGCCGAGCACAAGTCTCCACTGCTCTCTGCTTCATGGCGATGTGAGTAACAGCCTCGAGCTCTTGCTGCTGTGACTTCCCCACCATGAGGGACTGTGACTTTGAACGGTGGGCCAGAACAGACCCTTAAGCTGTTGTCATCAAGGTATTTTATCATGGCAACAGGGAAAGGACCTAAGCAATCTAGAGACCAGCAAGAGGATGTCTGGATTAAAGAAGTCCACTATGGGAACGCCGTGGGAGCCAACCGGGTAATGAAGGTGAAGGGTCTTGAGTTTCCTCCTTAAAACCAGAGGGAGCTGGGGAAAGCCTTCCTGCCAGTAACTGTGATGGGACCATAATTCTTTTAAGGAAAGAGAACCTGCTGGTGTTCACTTCTCACTAAGAACAGGGCAGGAAGCCCTGGGGTGCAGCTCTGTGGTAGAGTGTATGCTCCAGTGTGTGCAAGGGCCTGGGTTCCATCCCCAGTGCTGAAAACAGAGGATAGGGCAGGACTACTCAGGGAAAGCAGGAAAGAGGCTGGCACAGCCATCCTCCAGGTATCAGGAAAGACACATCAGCCAGGGACTGATGGATGCAGTAAAGGTTGCTTCTAACTGAAGGCTGGCTGAGAGCAAAGCACGGAAAGGCAGAAGTCCTGAGTTTTCCCCGTGTTTGAACTCTCACTCTTGTATTCATCCCTGTGCCGGCCCAGCCACTCGTACAAACTAAGCCCCCAATTAGCAGTTAAATCATATTTCCCAGATTGCTCTTAGAGCCTGGGTTCGGTGGACTTTCCACACGCTCCTGGAATACCCTTCACTTTTCAGGTATGTAAAGGCGCTGGGAGTGATGACTGACAGCTCTCAGAAGACCCTCCTGGCTTTGTTCTTCTTCCCGTTTCGTGGTTTCTTCCTGGATTAATGGCCTGGTACATGAATCATAGTGACTGACTGTCAGAGCGGAATGGAGTGCTGACCAGAGGTTAGTTTCTGCTCTCTCCTGACTGCCACCATCCGGAGCGCCCCAGACAAGGGTCATCTGCAGGTGAAATCCCAAATCTCACTTCCCCTGCTCCCAGATTTCTCACAGGTACCTATAGCATACATATTTATGCTCAGTCTAACAGAAAAGCCACTGCGCATTTCCCTCTCAATACACCTCTAAAGAAATCCCCACAGCTCTACTGATTGAAGCTTTGTTAAACCAGTTTTTGACTCAGCAAAGGAAGCATCGTGGCAGTCTGCGTAGAGCTCACTGGCAGACATCTTTTGCGAGGCCAGAGTGCTTCCAATGTTCATTGACAGGCGTTTTTCACACCAAGAAGAAAAGGAGGGTAGAGAAACAGGAGTGTCCTCTACAGAGAGGTGACTTGAGGCTGGGGCACAAAGCCTGGCAGAAGAGATGGGTCAAAATGAGTCTAGAGATAATCAGGACTCGACCAACATTTTAGAGGCAGAACTCGTGGTACCCGGGCCTGGAGCATGTATCCTGAGGGTCCGGAGCAGCAATTTTAGGCCGAGTCTTGCCTGCCCAGTACCAGTTGGTGTAAAATGCACCCATGCATTTTCAAATACTCCTGGACGATTTGCTTCACTAGGTGTGGACTGCTAACGGGTGAGGAAGGGGAATGTGAGAAAAGACGTGATTGAGGAGCTCAAGGCATCAGAGGAGGGAGCTGAGGCTCGGCACAGCATCATCGACAGAGCATCACTATCCAGGTAGAGATAGACACTGATCGTAGAATGTTCAAAGGGTTCAAAAGTGCAGGTGAAATGTCAAGTCCAGCTATGAAGTTAGGAAAGGAGGTGAGCATCAAACTCGGTCTAGTTAGGAACCGAGTCTCAACACTTGCTGGCCACCCCTTTGGGCACGTTAGTCCGATATTCACTCACTCTTCTTGCACTTTGTCTTGGCGACATAGACTGTACCGCCTCCAAGGTACAGCGGGTGCAGGGTGTAGCAAGTGCCTTCCCAGTACTCAGAGGAAGGCCTGAGGAGTGTATTCATAGTAATTGGTGGTCTTGCCTAGTAATTGAAACATGAGAAGAAGGGATGATTTTGGAGCATTTGCCACGCAGGTGCAAAAATCAAAGATGACCTAGATTGGACTGTTTATTCAAAACCTACTATATGACAAATTCGGCTGACTTACTGACCTCCATGTCTGCTCTTGGGGCAGACTTCTAATTCTCTGCAGATATGTAAATGAGACCCAAGCCTTAGACAAGCTGCTTGCTGTGGGTTAGAGTTAACCACGCTGATCCTGACTTCACATTACTCACAAACAGTAGCGGGAGACTAATTAGATACCCAGACAGAATTACAATACTTTCAGAAAATATATTGGAACAATGGCTTCCTAGCCTTGGGGTAGGCAAACTTTCTTAGGAAAAACACACAAAAGCACTAACTTTAAAAGAAAAAAATATTATACCCTGGACTCCATTCCTATCATCAAGTGCTTTTAAGAAAGTGACCTACTCTAGGGGTTTGAGAAATGGCTCAAGAGTGCTTGCTGCTCTTTCCAGAAGACCCAAATTCAGTTCCTAATGCCCATGTCAGGCGGCCTACCCCACCTTTAGCTCCAGGGTATCTGATGGCACACACACACACACACACACACACACACACACACACACACACACACAGACACACACAGACATACACACACAAATAGATATTTTTAAAAAAATAAAATAATTCATTTTCAACAGGACACCAAAAGTGTTAAGTGTAAAATTAACATATTTTACCATTCTATACTTCTGCTCTTAAAAGGCACAAATAAGGAAATGAAAAGGAAGCCATAGCTTATGACAAATATTTTTGTGACATGTATACCTAGCAAAGACTTGTACTTAGACTATGTGAAGACCTCCAATATGGCATTCAAAGTGGAGAGCTCAGCGGGAAAACTTGTCTATCACTCTGTGATAGACATCTTCACTGTTGTCTCTCTTTTACTCTCGGGCTTGTAGAAAAAGTGATGGAGTATGTGAAAAGAGGAAAACCTAGTGGACATGAAGGCGCATGCCAGCACTTGGGGGAAGGAGTGAGAGGTTCGTGAGTTCAAAGCCAACCTAGGCTATGTAGCAGGATCCTGTCTGAAAACAGTAAGCACAACCACCCTACACATGTCTGTGGTGACAGATGTGTGCCACTGTCATTTACCTCAGATAAAAGCCAGCCCACATGGATCACTGCTATTGTTTTTCCCATCCAGTCCATAGACTTGAAAGCTTTTTAAAATTTTTATCTTCTTGAAGGTTAAAAAATGGAGTCATTGTGGTTGTTACGCTACAATTAATTAAAGCTTCAAAAGTGAAGGAATGAAGGGTTTTGTGGCTCTAATACAAACACATATTTTCAAAAACCTGGTGTTTTTACTAAAAAGAGAGGTCAGAAATTGGATATGGCACATATCTAATCCATAATTACATTATAAAACTGTTTTATGGTTCTAAAAAAATCATAATTTTAGCTACAAAAAAACTGTACTTGCCAAATTTTGTACATATTTTTATATATACACAGAATAACTGAATCAAAAACTATTCTTACAATGCTGCTGTTACATACAAAAATATACCTCAGGGCCAGCAAGATGGCCCAAACAGGTAAAGTCACTTGCCACCAAGATTGATCCCCTGAGTTTACTCTCCAAAACCTACATGGTAGAAGGAAATAACCTATTCCTCTGACCTCCACACATTTGCAAACACACACACACACACACACACACACACACACACACACACACACACAATTTTTGAGCAATACTTCAGAAAAAAAATCAAAATTGGAAGAAACTTTGCTTACATCTGCATATATACACACATTCATAAGTATGTATATGTGTGTGTGTGTGTGTGTGTGTGTGTGTGTGT
>OU015747.1:16346541-16365892 GCA_907169655.1 Acomys percivali | reverse complement strand
GAGAGAGAGAGAGAGAGAGAGAGAGAGAGAGAGAGAGAGAGAGAGAGAGAGAGAGAGAGAGAGAAGGAGAGTCCCCTGAGGAAAATGGGGTTCCTTTTATAGCAGTTAAATGAAGTTACCTGTCATTGACTCCCAGGCTTTTTACTTGAATAGAGAAGAGGTGGGCAGCCTATCTTGTCAGGCCATAAATTTTATGACACCATTTGTCTTTCTAGAGACTGGCCATTTGGGGTGAAGCACTAGGGACAATTGGAAGCTAGGCTGTAATTGATCATATAGGGCATCCCTGGGTCAGGTGCAAAGCACCCAGGTTGTGGTTACTAGAGAGCAGAGGGTTTTGCTTCATACTTTTGGCCTTTATTGTCTTCAGAACCTTTTTAAAAAGTGAAGCCTAGTAAAAGATTTCAAGTAGTCGAAGCAATGCTCTCAAAGGGAGTTGTGAACTACCAGTCACTTCAACTTTGTTTTCTCTTGCTTCTCAGCCATATGCAATGGCTGATCACAGACTGGACCCTCTAATATTATGAGCCATGTATGTTTGTTCTTGATAAGTTAGTTTATTTCAGGCCCCTATTACAATGACAAAAAGCTGACTAGAAGATATTTAGTCCATTACTTCAGCTATGGACAGCCTTTGATCTGCCTTTTGCTATCATGGGGTTTTTCTTTGCTTCTTTGAGGGATTAATTTGTTTAAATATCTATCTTCCTATCTATCTATCTATCTATCTATCTATCTATCTATCTATCTATCTGTTTATATGAGTGCTCTATTTGCAGGTATACCTGCATGACAGAAGAGGGCATTCGATCCCATTATAGAAGGTTGTGAGTCACCATTTGGTTGCTGGGAATTGAACTCAGAACCTTTGGAAGAGCAGCCAGTGTAAGAAGAAGGATTTGAGGAGATACCAGGCTTGCCTATAACAGTCTATCTCCTTAGTTACTAATCAAGATGCACAGTAAAATATTATTCTCTTCTTGAGAATAAAGATGGCTGCCTGACTTACCCTCCATTTAGACCCATCTCCTAAAGATCTCCTCACTGCTAGCCCAGAGACAAGCTTCCAGCATCATGAGTTTTTAGACAACAAACCACAGGCCTGAGCACATCAGTATATATTAAGATACAGCCTGGTCATCTCCACATTGACCACAATGTCGTGCTTTCCTAAGACTCATTGCAATGTAGAAATTTCAGGATCAAAAAGACACAACACTCAATTCTAAGCAGAATACAAAGAGCCTTCAGTCAGAAGGTTTCCAAACCTTTCCCTCAATTTAGATAATCCCCCACCCCAATGATTTGAGAGTGTCTTGAGGGGAGACTCCTGGAGTCCTATAGGTCTGATTCAGAAGACCTTGGAGGCTGGCTTTTCTTCTGACATGGGACACACCTTACCTCTTTACACACTTCCCTCCAGGGTGAAACTGAGCTTCATCACCTCTGAGTATTATTCTCGTCTCTCAGTTAAGACACACAGGGACATCTTTGTTCTCTCTGTTTTCAAATAGAAATATCCAGGCAACTTAGCATGGCCTCCGGCAAAGGAGCACTGACTAGACAGTGCATAGGACATCACACGTTCCCCTTTGTCACTTCAAGTACAGGGCTCGTCTTCTGCAGCTCTCCCAACCTCATCCACCCCAAGCAGTGTCACCTCTCACTCAGCTGCTACTTGAGAGTTTCCAGGGGCAAAAAAGAGAAATGAAGGAGGAGGAAGAAGGTGCTACAAAAGAGCCAACAGGACCAATCATTGGCCTCCACATAGTTAGGAAGAACAGAACGCAGCATTGCCTGCCTGATTCCAACTGTCAATCATTGTCCTTCCTCCCGCGCTGAAACTGGCTGGCTCAGCATTTGCTCTGTCCTCACCACTTTCACCTACAGTGGATACCTTCTCCTGGAAATAGTGAAAAGGCTCTAATAGGGCATTTGTTTGTGTGTTTATGTTTGTTTTATTCATATTGAATTTGCTAAGAGTAGGTGCTAATAGGTATCTTGTCAGAACTGAGGATTCAATTATCTGAGACTTGGGCCAAAACAGAGGAAAGCAGGCAAGGCAGGAAACATGCAAACCAATCCTTCTACAACAGAGGTTCTCCATCTGTGCATTGTGACCCCTTTTCGGGGGTCAAAAGACCCTTTCACAGGGGTTGGACACCATTGGAAAATACAGGTACTTCAGGATTCTTAACAGTAGAAAAATTAGTTATGAAGTACCAATGAAATAATTTTATGGGTTGGGACAACACAACATGAGGAACTGTATTAAGGAGCAGCATCAGGAAGCTTGAGAAGCACTGCTTTAGATCTAGCCATATCTGCAGTCAGTGTAACCTACACATTTTAGTTGTTGGGGCCAATCAATTCTCTTTTTATAGTAAAGAAGTTAAGCTGAGCATCTTGGTGTTGGAACCCCAGAGGCAAGGCTCCCAATGACATAACTGCCTCCCACCAAGCCTCACTTTTTTTGGTAACTTTAATATACTTTATTTTCAACTTTTATTTAAGTTGACAGGCAAAATTGCATGCGTTTACCATATACAACATGATGTGTTGAAGAATTTATACATTTTAGAACTGTTAAATCTAGCTTTTATTTAAGAGAAAATTGTTGTATTTCTTTTATTTTTGTTGTTTTTAATTTCTATTTTATTAATTTATTCAGATTACAACTCAATTGTTTTGGGGGGAGCTTCTGTTTTGTTTATTAATTCATTCATATTACTTCTAAATTGTTATCTCATCCCTTATGTCCTCCCATTCCTCCCTCCCTCCCACTTTCACCCTATCCCCCTCCCCTACGACTGTGTTTAAGGGGGACCTCTTCCTCCTGTATATGATCATAGGGTATAAAGTCTCTTCTTGGTAACCTGCTATCCTTCCTCTGAGTGCCACCAGGCCTCCCCATCTAGGGGACGTGGTCAAATATGGGGCACCAGAGTTCATGTGAAAGTCAGTCCCCACTCTTCACTCATCTGTGGAGAATCTAGCCGGATCCATTGGCTAGATCTGGGTAGGGGTTCGAAGTTTACTGCATGTTTTGTCCTTGGTTGGTGCCATAATTTGAGTAGAACCCCTGGACCCAGGTCTGCCCATCATAATGTTCTTCTTGTAGGTTTCTAGGACCCTCTGGATCCTTCTATTTCCCCATTCTCCATACTTCTCTCACCTAGAGTCCCAATAGGATGTCCTCACATCTATCCCACTTTCCTGGTAGGTGAAGACTTTCATGGGACATGCCCCTTGGCCTAGTGTCCAGTTATAAGTGATACAACTCAATTGTTATCCCATCACTTGTATCCTTCCATTTCTCCCTCCCTCCCGCTTTCACCCTAGAGCCGATCACCTCCAAGCTTCCAGCACATGAAACTCCACACCATAAATCAGATCAATGACAGAAGCCTTTCAAGTTTGTGTTTTCCTGGAAGATAAAGGACTTAGCTTCCAGTGCTAACTAGTCATCTACTCTGTGAACCACATATCTGCCCTTTTAGTGTTCCAAAGCCAAAATAAGAGCCATGTGCCTTACACAGAGGGAGGGGAAAGATTTGTATAGAAAAAAAAAAATGAGACTCAACCCAAAGAAGGCAAAATAAACTCATTAGGGATGCTGCCAATTCCCTGGGCCCTAAATCCTGAACCAATCCCCCCCCCCCCCCCCACTAACACCCTGCAGTGTTGAGAAGCAGGAGGAATTGGCATCCAGGAGGGACAGGGAGACAACTGCACACGAAGCCTCCTATTGCTCCACTAAAAAGATTTAGCACTAGAAAGCCACCAGGAAGTCTCACATGCCTCAAATTCATTACAGCCATAAAAAGCACCGCCATATTTTCATGAACTATTAAAACAAACAGTTAAAAATAAAGCCCATTTGGTAGCCGATATCCTTTGCCCGATTGTATTTTTTCATGCGTACGTGGAGCAGCACAATTTGGTTAACTGCAATCCATCTCCCTGTAACTGACTCAAATTTCCACATTCTCTCTGGCACCCTGCACTAATAAACTATGATCTCCTCAGCCGCATCATCGATAAATTGTACAGACTTGTATCTTAACATGAAATGCATTCTCTGTCTCTTTTTGCTTTTTGTCCACTGGCCTCTTGCTTAAGCAATTCGTAGTGAAATCTCTACAAAGATGGAGCACCGTAGGCATAGGATGAGTACCAGGAAAGAGTGTCGACATTTACGCCTATTATGTGCCCCTACACCCAATGTTAGTCATTTCATTTAATACTGACTTTAGTCTTCAAAGCCAAGTGTTAACTGTCTCTGGTTTCCTCATGAGAAAGCTGCAACAGGAGAAAAAAAAATCACTTGGCCAAGTTGAAAATGTTGTCACCAGCTATGACAGGGACGGTAGCTGTGGGCTGATAACAATTTCCTTTACTCTCCACAGACTTCGTACGCTACTCACTGAGGGTGTTCAAACTACTGCTCTGCTGTCTCAGCTACCCTTGCAGCTGGGGCCCGAGCTGATCACCCCACCCAGCCATGGACACAGAAGGAAGGCGTGCTAGGGATTAGGGAGATTATTTCTTCCAATATTAAACAACAAAATAAAATGCACGCGCATGAGGAGAACCTCCCCACTCTCCTTCTTCTTCTTTTTGGATGCAGTTGAATAATGACATACAGGAGCTATCTTGAGACCACAGGGGCACAAGCCTATAGATAAAGGCCAACATCGCACTGAGCATCATGAGAAGTGAACCCTGATGACACCTTTGATCTCTCAGTTAACTACCTGGGTCTTAAGGGGATGCCTGGTGCACTGTCTTCGTTTTATTCCTGTTGCGGCGATTAAACACCCTGCCAAAAACAACGTAAGGGGCGGGGGGTCGCAGGGGCGGGCGGGGTAGGGTTGATTTGTTCCGGGTTCCGGGGGCTTGTCAGAAATTTTAAGTGTGGAGTCAGAGGAAGGGCTTGCATGCTAGTGCTCCTCAGCTCACCTTTTCATTTGGTCCAGGGTCCTTAATGGTGCTTCCCCTCCTTCAGGGTGGATCTTCCCACCTCAATTAACCCAATTAAGCAAACCCCTCATTGGCGCCCCCTACAGGACAACCCAATCTAGACATGTCTCTGTTGAGACCTTTCCCAGGCAATTCTGGAAAGGTGTCAGGTTTACAGCTGAAACTGGCCAACACACATCCAGGGTTTGTTGAATAAGTATTACTCCAGTGTCTGTTACTATTGCAAAATGTGAGAGGCTGAGGTTTTTGTTTTTTTTTTTAATAAAGAAAAGAGGTTTATTCATGACGCTGTTTTGGAGTCAAAGGTTGAATTGCCCAACTGCCTTTGATAAAGTCTCCCGTGAGCAGTGTTACAACATAGAGGATGACAGCGTGGAAGAAGTGCATGCGTGAGAGAGGGATCACATGGTGAAAAGGGAAGGCAGAGAGATTCAAGGCCCAGGATTTTTATAATACTTGCCCTCTCAGAACCCCACTGGATCCCAAGATAACCGCCTTAATCTATGCGCAGACAATGCTCCCAACAGCCTAATCATCTCCTGCTGGGCCCTACATCTTCAAGGGCCTGTCCGCCTCCCAGCACGGTCACACTGGGAACAAGCTTCTCGCATGAAAACAAACCACATCCAAACTGTAGCAGTGACTTTCGAAGTCCATCCTCCTAGAAGAGAAAGGACACAGTACCAAAGCTAAATAAGAATACACGCTCAAGAGAAATGAATCCGGTGTCCATGAGGGACGTGTGCAACAGTGGCCAGAGTAACTAAAAGCCAGAGACCTTTTATGAGCATCCTCTCCTGGAGTGTGGATTTATGCACAGAACTTGCCCACATTGGCAAGAAAAGAATGATTATGCAAAGATAGTAATTGCAGAATTCATAACAGTGAAAATCTGGACCCATGCTTGTAATATATATCTTATACCCAGCACTAAGAGGGCAGATCAGAAGCTGGAGGTCATTTTTTGATACATAGGCAGATCAAGGCCATCTGGGACTAAGTGAGACCCTGTGCGGTGGTAAGTTTTTATGTCAACTTGATATAAACTGCTGGGGCCGTCTGAGAGGAAGGAGCCTCACTCAACTGAGAAAATGCTTCTGTAAGATTTGGCTATAAGCAAGCCTATAAGGCATTTTCTTTGGTTTGTTTGATTTTTTTCGAGACAGGGTTTCTCTGTGTAGCCCTGGCTGTCAAGGAACTCACTTTGTAAGCCAGGCCGGCCTCAAACTAGGAGATCCATCTGCCTCTGCCTCACAAGGGCTGGGGTGAAAGGCATGTGCCTCTGATGGAGGCAACTTGGCAGGTGGGGAAAAGGGTGATGTAGGAGCAAAGGTAGGGAAGAAGAGGAACTTTCACTCTTTACTTTACAAATTCCTTATCTGATTTTCTTTTTATTTCATTGTCATCGTTTTTGAATATTTTGTTTATTCTTTGAGAAGTTCGCTGAAGTATACAATGAACTACTTCATTCCACCTTCAAGTCCTTTTAACCCGAGTCCAACTGAGTCCAGGTAGCATTGGCTAGGTGCACATGGGTGTGACTGGCAACCTGCCAGCAGACAAGGCCTCAAAGAAAAATGACTGTCCCCAAGCAGTCACCAATATCCTCTCAGCTAGGGGTGGGACCTCATGAGCCCCTGTCCCACCCATGCAAGGATGTCGGCTGGCTTTTGTGTAGTTTTATGAAGGCAATAGCTACTCTGAGTTCATGAGAGTAAGAGCCATGTCTTGTCCAGAAGACAGCAGAGTTTTGCAGCAACCTCCACCCCATCCTCCAGTTCTTCTTTCTCTCCCTTATTCCAAGATGATCCCTGAGCCTCCCAGGGTTCAATGTAGATGTCTCTTTTAGAGATAAGCACTTCATCTCAGCACTTTCACCAGCTATGAGTCTCTTCACTGACTGTTGCTCACTGCTTCTCTGGTCGAAGTTGAAAGCAGCACTGGTCTATGGATATAGATGCACATATTTATTAGGCATTTTGACACCATGTCCACTTGGCAAAATAACAGTAATAGGTTCTCCCCTAGGGTCTACAATCTCCTTTACCATGTGCCTTTTACAGTTTTACAGGACTGGACATGGATTCCCTACTGTCTAACAGGCTTCTGACCTAATTAGAAGGTGATTGGTTACCTCCATAACCTTCATGACAATATTGCACCACTGGGATCAACTTGCCTGGCAGGACAGTATTGTAGCATTCGAGGTCCACTGCTGGGTAAGACCATTGATAACCTTTCTCCACAAGTGGTCTGTGTAACACCATCCAGCACCAGCCGCCAGTCAAGGAAGACGTTTCCATGTTAGTTCCAGCTTGATTTCTTTATGTGCTACAACCAAAGTATGTTGTGTCTCTAGTTATGTGTACTTGGATTTTGTTTTACAATACATAACGTTTATGAACACATAATTTTATTGCAACTCTTTTAATTCATCATAAACAACTTGAATTGTATAAAATATTAAGTATAGTTGTCTTTGGGTAAAAGGATTTGAGAATTTTTTTTTTAATTAAAAAAGGGTTTAGTGGGTTTTTTTTTGGGGGGGGGTAGATGTTGAGACAGGGTTTCTCTGAGAGTTTCAGGCTGCCCTGAATCAATGTGTACACCACTTTGGTCTCAGACTCAAATTAGTGTTGTTTTTAAGACATGAGGGTTCTTGGTACACCCTCCAGGCTGGCCCTGAACTCCTGGGCTCAGTGATGCTTCGTCCTCAGACTCCTTCTGGGATACTGCGCGGCTTGAAATGTCCTCTTTCCGCCTTTCCATGTGTTCTACTATCCCCTTGATAAGCATATGTTTCTTTTTATCTGCAGTGGCAACATACACTTATTTCAAGGAGACGATGCTCTTGAAGGCACTCTGTACCCTGTGAAGCGCTCAAGTATAAAAGCAATTTTATTACAACTGTAAAAGGTATTAACCGCTGGCCATGCCATTTCGCTGTGGCAGAGGGCGGATCCGCTAGCCACCTGCCAGAGCGCTCAGCTCACGCGCCACCGGCACCTTCCAGAAAGTGGGAGGGAAGCCCGGTGAACCACTACCACCCACACGGAGCAACTGTCATACGTCCCTGGCAGAACTCCAGGTACCGAGCTGGAAAAACATTTCTCGGGGCTTCGCTTTTCAGCCCTGGCTGTACTTCAGAATCTCCGAGGGCGTTTTATTCTTTAAAGCCCCACCGCAGAGGTTACAACTCAGTTGCCTCAGGTGAGACCGATGTGTGGGTACTCTTTAACAGCTTCTCGGTTAGTGCCAATACTTTAGCGTGGTGAAAAGTGAAGACTTAGGTTGATGCTGTGGATAAATTCTCTAGGCCGGCACGGAAGAGCTACCGGGCGTCTGTGGAAAGTTTAACTCTCTAACCAAGAAATAGTGTTTTTTTCATTTCCTTGAATCAGCCTAAATTGTCGTCATCGGGTAGTCCTCCTCCTCCTCCTCCTCCCCTCCTCCTCCTCCCCTTCTTCTTACCTCCCTCCCCTTTTCTTCTTTTCTCCTCCTCCTCCTCCTCCTTCTCCCCCTTCCTCCTTCTCCTTCCTTTTATATAAAAAGAACTTTGTGGAGCATGGTGGTGAACACCTTTAATCTCAGTGCTACAGAGGCAGAGAAAGGTACGTAGTTGTGAGTAAGGACAGCCAGAGCTATACAGAGAGAGAGACCCCGTTTTCCAAAAAAAAAAGGGGGGGCATTTTAAATGCCCTATGATATATTTAGAGTTTAAAAAAGGTTCTCAGGAGAAAATGTCTTTTGGTGACTTCACTTAATTGAGACAGTGGATATAAACTGTGAACAGGTGTTACTGTCTAAATCTGTGGTTCTCAATCTTCCCAGTCTTTATGGCTGCTGTGACCCACAACCATAACATTATTTTGTTGCTATTTCATGACTGTAACTTTGCTGCTGCTTTGAATCTCAGGGTAAATATCTGTGTTTTCCAGTGGTCTTAAGCAACACCTGTCAAAGGGTAGTTCACCTCCCAAAGGGTCCGTGGCCCACAGGTTGAGAACTGCTGGCCTAGGCAGTTCTGGATAGTAAGCCAGGCAGAAAGCACTTCATCATGTACTACATAGTGGCATTTTATTATGAGGACCCTGTATAACCATGGATGTCCCAGAAAATTCAAATGAAGCTGAAAATTGCCTACCCAGTGATGTGGTAGTTATGATAATTTC
This sequence comes from Acomys percivali, assembly GCA_907169655.1. Classification (NCBI taxonomy): domain Eukaryota; kingdom Metazoa; phylum Chordata; class Mammalia; order Rodentia; family Muridae; genus Acomys; species Acomys percivali. The sequence continues at coordinate 16,356,737 of OU015747.1, read as the reverse complement.
CCATGAGTCTGTGCTGATATTGGAATAAAAAAACCTACTACACTGCCAATCATGTGAAAGTGTTGCACATACACTTTTGTATGGTACACAATACTGCAAATGATAATTTATGATGATACTAGATTATGTTTGCTATTTATTTCAATAGCATTTTCAGGTATTTTCCCACTTATTTAAAAAAAAGTACTATAAAATATCCTGTTGTGGTATACTGGCAGCAGGTTCTCAATATGTGGCCATAGACCGAGACTCATTCTGTTGACCAGGCCTACCATCGCTTGCTGAGGGATGGGATTAAAGGTGTGTTCCACCATTCCTGTCTCCTCTGTGCCTGGCTATCTCTAATATGTTTTTATTGCATACTTCTTTCTGTGCTAATTAGCAGCTATATCCTTGAGAATATGACCCAATACCTCACAGAAACAACTTAGGAAAAGAAAGAGTTGATTTGTCATTTCAGAGACGGTTGTCCATCACAGAGAGGAGAGAGTGAAGGAGTCAAAGTATCCATCCCATGGCAGCCATGAAGCAGAGAGAGAGAAAGGAAATCCAGGGAAGAGTCCAGGGTGAGAAACAGGCACCAGGGACATGCTCTCAGTGACATCTCCTCTGAGCAGGCTCATTTCTACCCAGACTTTCATGTTATAACCCTATCACCCCTCTATCAAGTCAGAACCCTCCAGTCTCTGGAGATGGCCTCAGAGACACACCCAGAGGTCTGCATTACTAATGTGTCCTAGGCTTCCCTCCACCCCATCACAATGACAACGAAACTTGACTATCACAGAGGCCTAAAGCATCAAGCTATAAAGCCTGTGTGTGCGGCAATCTTACCATTGAGGGCTATGACACTTGTACAATGGTGAAGTCACCAAGACCACATCCCTCAGGACATAGCCCTATCCTTCACTGATGCATAACCACATCCAAATTCTTCTTAAGAGGTCACTGAGAAGGAAGAGCTCAAGGTTTCCGCCAAAGCAGATTACCACAGCCTTAAACCCAGGTGCTTCTTTCTCCAGCCACACAACATCCTTATTAGGAAGTGGCCTACATCTTTGGGTCTCTCATGCTGTCACAAGAAGAGTGAGCAAAGCCTTGTGTGCTGCCTTTCCCACTGCATCCGCAGAGCCTCGAAGGCAAGGGAATGTTGTGTGCATGGGCTGTGTCAACCGGCAGCAAGCCCTGCTTACGACAGAGCCTGTGGGCATCTGCAAATGTTGAATGGATGACAGAATGCTGAATGAAACGATGAAGGACGGTCCGGAATCACTCCGTTGCCATTGTACAGAGCAGTTAACAGAGGTAACAGCCAGGAAGATGACACATCCCCAGAGCTTACAAAGACAGACCTGGAAACCGCCTAGGGAAGACAACAAGGGAGAAACTAAACATGCAATGAAACAATGTCCAGATCACAGGAAACAATGAACTCAGGGCCATAGTCCATAGAAAACAGCCTTCAAAGCCAAACAACTCTTGCAGATAAACAGCCAGGATTTTATCAGTAATGGATATCTTTCTTGATTTTTGTCCCCAGTCAGAGAAAGTTATGTTCCCTAAACCAATTACACAGGATGCCCTGCTTGGAGTCAGCCACTGCTCTTCTTCCACCGTGAAGCTTTCCAGACTTGTAGTGGTCAGATTTTCCAGGCCTTGACCATAAGCTCCCACTAGGGAAGGGATATGTTGAACTGTTCACTATGGGTCCAATGGATGGGTTAAAATAAACACACAGGTGCACCGTGTTAGCTCGTAAGAAGATGTTCGCAAGAACAGAGCTCTGACTGGCTCATAATGAAAACTTTCCTTGCTTCTCTGAAGTCTTTAACCCTACACAATGTGAGAAAAAGTAGATACAAGTCACCAAATAAGGGCCCAAGAAGACTCCCAGGGCAAGAGTCAAAGACTGGATGCTGCTCTCATTCACTCATGGTACTCCGTGCTGTGACACAGACATTTTCTAAGTTCCATCTTTCTCTCATGCTCACTGGATGGTAAACATGAGTTGCCATTAATAATAATTTTCCACTGCACGTCCAGAACAATCCATCCAGAGAAAATTGGAACTTCTTCTTTACTGAGGTCCAGTCGCATCAATTTGATGCTCATTTTATAGAAAGGCCATTGAGCAAAATTAATGTACCCAAACAAATAGAGTTTGTCCTTGTAACTGATTCAGAGTATGACAGGAAACAAAGGGGCTGCCTTAATGGACTCCTTGGGGAAATTTATTTTCAGAACATTGAGTTATTTTCTTCTATTCTATGAGATTAGATTAAAATCTTTTTTAAGAACAAGGAGAGAAAGTAAAACTTAGCTGTCTGTTTTCATAGACATCATTTGAGAGGCAGCCTCTAGCTTATTCACTTGTCACTGTCCATGTCAGATTAGACGGAAATCTTTGTTATTTTATTCCTTGCCACTTTCAGGTCTTTTCTGTTTTCTCCATCCCACTCAAGCATGGTTTACCCCAAATGTTTTAACATGAAGAGGAAAACAGGGAACTACCATAAGCCAGAAATGAGTGAGGTCCACCCTTTTAAAAATATTACTATGTCTATCTAAGAGATAGCTTTGGACAGTTCGAATGTGTCTTCCAAAGTTCATGTGAGAAATTTGATAATATGTGAATTTGGGGTTTTTTAGAAGATAGTTGGAGTTAGATGAGGTCATGAGGATGGGGGCTCCTCTGACATATTAGTGGCTTGATAAGAGGAAAAAGAGAGACTCTAATTCGTACTGCCATATATCATACCAAGAAAGCCATCACCAAGTGTTTTTTGACTTCCCAATCACTAGAACCATATGCAAGGTAAACCCCTATTCTTCACGCATTAATCAGTCTATGCTGTTCTGTTACAGGAATGGAACATGGCCTAAGAATACTATTGCTAAAGAACTCTATCGTTTTCTACTATCCTGGATAGGTCAATGTTATTATCTACTTTACACTCAGGAATAAGAAAAGAAAAAAAAAATGCCCCTATGGTGTCTATGCAGAAAACACATTCTTCTCCATGTGATCTGCCTCCCTCCTAGCCTCTCATTATCATTATCAATGGTAATGATCAACGGTAAAGACAGCTAGTCTGGGGATAGGGAGATGGCCTGGTTGCAAAGCTCTTGCTTATCAAGCATGGAAAACCAATTAAATCTCTAGGACCTGGTTAAAAAGCCTGAAGTGAAGGCCAGCACACACAATCCTAGTGTATGGAGGCAGACGAGTGGATCTTTAGGGCGTGCTGCCCAGCCAATGTAGGCAAATTGTCAAACTCCAGGTTCAGTGAGAGACCTTGTGACCTGGCCCCGAGTACCCACATCTCTAATGTTTGAACCTCACCACATGTGGTGCCTCTATAAAAAGGAGCTGAGTGTCATAGACCACTGTCTGTCTGTGGAGTAATTATGGGTAAGCCGTTTAACATCACTAAACCCACTATTCCTACCACAAATACGGAGTCGGATGAGATGCATTAATTTGGTGTTTAGTGAGAGTCCTCTACGTGACAAGTCCTGTCCTGGCTAATGGGGTGGAGCAGTGAACTAACCAGATTTTGGCTCTTAGGATCATGCTGGTAATACAGAGAGGCAAGTAGGTTATTCTACGGTTGTCATGTTAACCTATTGTCTTAGTTTCTAGTGTTGCTGTGAAAGAACAGTCTGACCAAGGCACCTTAAGGGAGAAAGGGCTTATTCTGGCTCACAATTCAAGTGTATTTATCTGTCATGGTGAGGGAAATCAAGGCAGCAGGAACTGGAGCCAGCTTGCATCCACAGTCAAGAAGCAGAGACTGGGACATAGCAAGGTGGCTTAGAGGATAAAGGTATTGCCGATCAAAGCTAATGACATGTGTTGCAGGATCTTTGGTCCCATTGTGATCCCTGAGATTGTGCACTGTCAAAGCTTGCCTTTTGTTTGGTGCGTTGAGCCCTAACACACACCTTTCATCCAAGAGCTTCCTGGACACAGGATTTAATAAAGTCAACCCCAGGTCAAGAGGTGGAGCAAGAAACCAGCTGAGAGCGATTAAAGCGTAGGAGGGACTTTGAGTTGAGGGGTACTTAAGACAGCTGTAGAAGTAGAAATAAAAGGAGCTCTTGGGCTTTTAGCTTTTACGTTTTACCTTTTCGCTTTTAGATTTTTGCTCTTTAGCTCTCCACCTCTTCCTTAGCTCCTCAGCTCCTTGGCATTTGGCTTTTTGAGCTAGCAAGCCGTTAGCCTTGGGTGCTTTGGCCTTTTCCTTCTGGGCTGTCAGCTGAGCTAGTGAGCCTTTTGGGCCTTTTCCATCAGAAAGTGAGCTAATTAGGAAGGTCAAGCTGGGTGCTTTTTCTCTGGCTTTCTCAGCTAGCAGGTTTTCACCCCAGCGTCTGGCTCCTGAGTCTTTATTAGTCACAGAACGTTTGAGATTTTTGTTCATTAAAACAACAGACATGAGTTCAATTCCTGAAACCCACTTCAGGGTAGAGGGAAAGAACCAGCCCCACAAAGTTGTCCTCTGACTTCCACACTTGCATGGTGGAATGCACATCCTCTTCTCCAATAATAATAATGAAGAGGAGGAGGGTGTGGGAGTTGGACGATGATGATGAGAGCAAGTGCATCCTGCTGCTCCAATCCCTTTCTCTATTTACACAGCTCAGGGTCCCAGGCAGGGACTCGGGTCACCTATAGTGGACTGGTATTCCCACCTAAATGTAATCAGGTGAATTTCCCACAGGCAAATCCAGAGGTCCATCTCCAAGATGATTCTCCATTGAGCTGACAATCAGCTCTAACTATCACACTTTCGTTAGAGGTAAGTATTTACATGCAGAAGAATGATGTCTAATTTGGGCTGGGCAGATGTGCCGTGCTAAAAACTCCTAGAGAATACTGAGATCCGGATGAATAAGGTTTATCCATCATATTGAGAGTAGGTGTGTTCTAACTTAAGAGGGAGAAAGTGGTCCATGTAACAGTTTATGCCTATTTGGCTACAGTTTTCACCTGATAAAGTACAATACAGTTGTTACTATGAAGCTACTGCGTAAAAATATGGTTCCCATCTGCAGTTAACTTTAAGTAATAGGGATTGCTCTCAACAAGGTAAATAGGTCTCATGCTATTAGTTGAAAGGTCAAAACAATTGAAATTTCCCAAGGAAACAATTCTGCCTCTAGCAGAGGCATCTACTCCTTCCTGAATGTCCATCCTGTAGGCCTTTGCTGGAAACGCTAAACTTTTCAGGTCCCACCATCTCAATAGCCAAGTTTTAAAAATTACTCACCTTACTGTTCTGTTTCTTTGGAGAATCTGATGCAATCTAGGTGCAGGAGTACATCCAAGTCTTAAGACAAAGAGGAAGCCAGAGGGACTGCCTCCACCAGCGAGGGGCAAAGGCCACGGGGCCTTGTATGTCTACATAAGTGTAGGAAGCTCAGACTCCTTCTGAGAATTTGGAAAATAAAGCACTCTGAAAGGCACGCACACACGCGCGCGCACACACACACACACACATACACACACACATACAAAACCTTGTTAACATGTACATGTGCATGGGAGCTACTGAAGCATGGAAGAGACATGGTTGAGGCTCAAACATCCTTTATCATAGATGAAGGGGGAGCCAGTCATGGTGGCACGTGCATGTGATCACAGCACTGGGAGATGAAAGCAGGAAGGCCAGAAGTTCAAGGCCATCTGCAGTTATATGTTCAGCTCCAGACCAACTGAGCTATACAAGCCCCCCCCCTCTCTTTCTAACACACACACACACACACACACACACACACACACACACACACACACACACACACGGGAGGAGAGAGTGGACGGCTGTAAATACTTTTATAATGATAACAAATGATTCTCAGGGAGGATGATGGTGTAAACTATGGTGGGAGTGGTACAAAGGAAGAAAAGCGGATGATTTAAGAGCCACTTCAGAAGCCGAACTAATGAGGTGAAGGATGGAGTAATGGAAGGACGTGTAGACTAAATCATTAGCAAAGTCAAGTACACACTGACAATTACTTAATAGCCTAACGTGACATTTGCAATTTTCTTTCCAGGCAGGAAGGGCTGTGGCTGTGCTTCGGATGCTCTTTTGCATCTCATTTATTGCTCAACAACCCCAACTCTGAGATTAGAAGCTAAAAATAGCATCAGCATGTGAGGGCTTTCAAAAGTTTATTATCACATACTAGAATCCCAGAGTCAAACTCAGGGACTAGAAACTTCTATTCAGTCACGTGCAAGTGTTTCCAGAGTCAGAACTGATACCGTCCCATGGGTAGACTTTCCTTGGACCGGTGAGGTACTTTAAATTGAGGCCAGCTTGAGGAAGGCGGCCGAAGAAGTAACTCCAAGAAGGTGTCACACAGGGAATGTTACTGTAGGTGAGACCGCTCACTGGGTGGATCCAAGAGGTTTGGACTTGTGGGTAAGTTTGTACACTGCCTCCTGTCCCTAGTCCTGATGGACCTGTCACCCACTTGGTGAGGAAGGGACCTTCTAGCAAGGTCCAGGACATTCAAGATAACCTAAAGCATACATTTAATATATTTAGCGTGAGGTGTTCTGTGGGAAGGTTTTTAAACAACGGTCTTTGGTTGTTGGAGATTTGGAAGCTGGTAGGGTCAGGTGAGATGGGTCAGTGGGTACAATGCTTGGTGTGTAAATGTGAGGACTAGTACTGGAGTTTATATCCCTCTAGCATTCTCACCCACACAAATGCTGGGGGAGCATGGCCACCTCCTTGTAATTCCAGAGCTTGAGAAGCAGAATGAAGGACCTCATGGCAATCAGGCTAGGTATAACTTTTTCTAGTTATTATAGATAAATTGACAACCATACAATCTGGATAATCGGTGAGCTCTGAATTCAAATGAGTGACATTAACTCAATGAAGGTGGAGATTGATTGAAAAAAGACACCAAGCACCAACCTTAGGCCCCTACACACATGCACACAAACACCTCAGCACATGCACATGTGTCTACATGCTCACACATAAAACACAAATGTATACATGACAAAGAAAAAAAGGAGTTTGGTCTTTTTATCCTTTGTTTTAACACAGAAATGGGGTCTCCCCTGTGCTTTGTCTTCTTGTGGCCACTTCTTAGGTTTGTTCGTTTTTAAAGTTTTTTTTAATGTATATGTATGTGTGTGTCTTTGTGTGTACGTGCCAGTGGAGGCCAGGAGAGGGCATAAGATTCCCCTAGAGGTGGATTGTAAGCTGCCTGACTTAGATGTGGGGGAACTGAACTCTGGTCCTCTGGAAGAGGAGCGTGTGCTCTTGACCTCTGAGCCTTCTCTCCAGCTCTAGGGATTCCTTCTTCATGGCAGTCACAGATTCTGGGAAAGTGATGCTTTTAGACACACTGGGGCTTGACAGCGAGGCCTTCCATCACTTTATAATGGATTGGAGAGCATCCTTCTCCTCAACTCATGTCAACTTATTTGGATATAGGATCTTTGAAGATGTTAAGGTGAATCCAGTGTCTGGTGTCCTGATAAGAGTAAGATAGACAGAGCTGGGCATGGTGGCGCATGCCTTTAATCCCAGCACTCAGGAGGCAGGGGCTGGTAGATCGCTGTGAGTTCAAGGCCAGCCTGGACTACAAAGGGAGTCCAAGGCAGCCAAGGCTACGCAGAGAAACCCTGTCTCGAAAAACAAAAACAAAACAAAACAGCAACAACAAAAAAACCAAAAACAACAACAACAAAGATTAAGATAGACAGGGATTGGAGGTATACCCCTTTAATCCCAGCATTTAAGAGGCAGAAGCAGGTGGATCTCTGAGAGTTCAACACCTACCTGGACTACATAGCAAGTTCCAGGACAACCAGGGCTTCATAAAGATACCCTGTCTCAAAACAAACAAACAAACAAACAAAATAGGAGAGGACTCATAGGAATCCCCAGAGGAGAAGCCAAGTGACTGATAGAGAAGACAGAGACCACTATCCAAAGACATGATACAAAGTAACTGACTCTGCTTTAAAGGAAATGGGAGCAACTATTTATTCTGAGCAACTATGAGTAATTATGGCCTAGAAATACCGTTTCATGCTTTCCGTAACAATATGTTCCACCATGGAAGAGGGGACATGTGCAGCTGCAGAGCAAAAGAAAGTCACAAATCAAGATATTTCCCAACTATACAGGTGGGAGCACCAGGTAGGTGGAGCTACAGCAAAGCGGGCTGATTCCTTACACAGCTTACGATATTTCTTAGGTATAGGGTTGGTGGAAGCTAGGGTCTGCTAAGATTAGTGCTATATCCTAATGGTGTTATTAATCACTAGAATGATACGTTAGGTACAAAAAGGTATGGTGATTGGCTGTTACAGTTACTAAGCACAGCTCACAATTATTTCACCTCTACACAACTACTGTGTTCTAGTTAGTACAGGTCAGTCAGGCAGCCTGCAGTTAATATAGGATCAGTTTCTTCAGGAAATTTGAATACACAGCTGCAGGAGCCCCTAGTTGTGAGAAGAAAGTAAGGGAGGTGCCTTCAGAGGACGCATGTGCCCACTCCTAACACTTTCATTCTGATCCACTGGACTCCAGATCTGTGATTTCTTACAGGGGCCCCGGAAGAGTAGCAGTGACAGTATCACATGAGTTACTAAAGGTGTTAGAATTTATAGAGTTCAAACATGAGGTGTTGACACAGTGAGACAGACAAAAAGACATGTGCACACCTGTGTGTGTGTGTGTGTGTGTTGCTAGAGATTGAATTTAGACCTTCATACAATCTAAGCAAGTGCCCTATCATGAGGATGTATCCTTAGCCTGACACTGGGATATGTTTTTTTTTAATTTTAAAAATGATTTTATTTTTGTACATATACATTTATATTATTACACATATATATAATAGATTACCTCTGGCAAGAAGAACCATGACACAACCAGGAATTATATAAATGTTACATTCTTACTGTTTTGGCTATTTGTATTTGACAGCCTTGAAAAAAGACATCTTTCCTATCTTGGTGCATCTAAATTTCTAAATGTAAATCAATCTCCACCACATGTTGTCATTATCAACTTAGAACACCTATCTAAACCTAAAAACAACTTAACCTCTAAATAATTAAGCCTTATGGTAAAACTAAGCTACCTAGTCTTCAACTCCCTCAGAGACTTGAGAAGGAATAAACTTGATTATCTGAGTATGCTGAGAGTGCAGGTTAGTAGCTTTCCAAATGAAAAGATGACAGAGACAGTTTTCTACCTGAACAGTCACACAAAACTCTCTATAATGTTGGAGCATCTTCTTCAGCCTTCTGGCCCAATATATCTGACAGACATATTTGTGAGGCAAGAACTATTGAGGACTTGTTTACCCTGTCTTGGCAGAGTTTGGCCGTCGACTCTGCCTGTATCAAGCTTGCCCTTATTTTAGGCAGAATTCTGTCTGTGGTAGAAATAAGGACATTTTTCCCAGTGGCTTGTTTGCCACATTTGAAGCCATCTCCACAAGGAGGTTCTTTGATGCTCATCATCTTCTTTGAGGTAGGCTGGGTGTTGCCAGAAATTAACCTATCTCATTGTCAATGACTCTTTAAAGTAATAAAAACATTTTTAAATGCCATGTTCTGCATGTCTCTGGGGTTTTTGAAGACCTTGTCTTTCGATAGCGTCATATCGATCTCCTGTACCTAAAATGTATATTCTTGTGATATAAGTAGACTAGCAATTGACATGACCATGATTTAATCTACTAACATTTAATTTGTATAACTTATTTTTCCTAAACAGCTTGATAGCACTTTCAAAGCATTGGAAGTAAACCTTGTATTATAATTGAGTTATATGGGTACAATAATTCAGAGTAGAAATATATATGTATGTGTGTATGTGTATGTATGTATGTATGTATGTATGTATGTATGACACTGGGATATGTTTAACACGTTCCTTTGAACAGGAAGCAAGTCTGTCCTGGCGAACTTGTTTGACAGTGCAGACAGGCATTGCTAATTTACTCACAAGTTAGATGTTTTCTTTACATGGAATAAGACAAATGCGCAATTCCAAAGGCTTTGACAAAAATGAGTATAAAGCTCATTATGATGTAAAAGCACTCCTGCAAAAAGCATAAAACTGAATGAGGGTCTGGAGGATGGCTTGGCATTTAGGATGCTGGCTGCTCCTCCAGGGGACCTGAGCTTGCTTCCCAGCACCCACCCT
>OU015747.1:16320187-16345164 GCA_907169655.1 Acomys percivali | reverse complement strand
TATGAAATATAAAGTTTTGGCTTGTAGTCAAGAAGTAGGAGAAGAGCTGGGCGTGGTGGCGCACGTCTTTAATCCCAGCACTCCGGAGGCAGAGGCAGGTGGATCGCTGTGAGTTCGAGGCCAGCCTGGTCTACAAAAGCGAGTCTAGGATAGCCAAGGCTACACAGAGAAATTCTGTCTCGAAACCCCCCCCCCCAAAAAAAAGAAGTAGGAGAAGAGAGCTAGAGAGATAGCTCAGTGGTTAAGAGCACTGTCTGTTCTTCCAGAAGATTGTGTCAATTCCCAGCACCCACATGGCAGCTCACAACTGTCTGTAACTGCAAGAGCTGACACCTTCACGCAGACATACATGCAGGCTAAACACCAAGGCACATAAAATAAATATAAATTATTTTTTAAAAAAAGAAGTAGAAGAAACTTACAGCACTCTATCCCGGACTTCATTTAAACAGTCATTATGTTTTCAGGGACTTAAGAAAATACAGGGGGCAGGGCATATACCTGCAATCCCAGCACTCAGGGAGGCAGAGACAGGGGATATTTGTGAGTTTGAGGCCAGCCTGGTCTACAAAGTGAGTCCAGGACAGCCAAGGGTACATAGAAAAACTCGGTTTCAAAATGAACAAACAAACAAACAAACAAACAAAAAAGAAAAAGAGAATACAGGGGAACAAAGGTGAGTGGGAATAAGAGTTGGACTGGGAGAAGAAATGGGAAGGGACTGGGATCAGGCTATAAAGTATTTAAATAAATAAAACTTTTTAAAAATCTTTGTTAAAAATACAATGTCTGAGCTGGGTATGGTGGCGCAGGCCAGGCCCACAATTCCAAAACTCAGGAGGCTGGGTCTCTCTGAGTTTGAGGCCAGCCTGATCTACAAAGCAAGTCCAGGACAGCCAAGGATACACAGAAAAACTCTCTCCCCAAAAACAAGAATGCAAACAATACAATGTCTGTCATTTTAGCAAGAAAAAGATGCACATTGTTTCTTAATAATAATATCTTTTTAATTAAAAAACAAAACAGAACACATGGTTGTGATGAGTTAACAATATACGGGAATCTCAGCAGAGAAATGTGTGGAGGTTCTAGAACTAAGAATAAAGTTTGCAGGCGGGTGGTGGTGGTATATACCTTTAATCCCAGCACTCAGGAGGCAGAGGCAGGCGGATTGCTGTAAGTTCGAGGCCAGCCTGGTCTACAAAGTGAGTCCAGGACAGCAAAGGCTACACAGAGAAACCCCGTCTCAGAAAAAAAAAACCGAAAACCAAAAACCAAAAACCAACCAACCAAACAAACAAAAATGATGGCAGATAAAGTAGCTACATTTTTTGCAGGGTTTTTTGTATTTTATGACAATTAGTATAATAGACTTCAAGGCAGGAAAATAACCCGAGATAAGAAAAATAGCTCATAATAGTTATTAAGAAGGCCAAATCAGGGCTGTACAGGGCTTGACCCTGATCTTGGGCTTTATTCATCAGGACCTACAGGCTGGAAAGAGGACGATAACTTTTGCAAATTGTTCTTTGACCTTCACACACATACATGTAATTTTTTACTTAAAAAAGTAAATCTATTAGGAAGTCAAAAAAGCCAACCATCCAAAAAAGACAAATCCACCGTAATAAAGATTGTAATAACCTCCTCTTAGTACTAGATGAGAAAGCCTGTGGCCAAATGGGTGCCCTGAACAACACTGCCAACATTCAGTTATTTATAGAATCAACTGGGAGAACAAAACCACCCAACTGCATTATGATGGTGGTGCACACCTTTAACCCCAGCGCTTGAGGCGGAGGCGGAGGCGGAGGCGGAGGCGGAGGCAGAGGCAGAGGCAGAGGCAGGAGGATCTCTGATTTGGGGCCAGCCTCGTCTACATAGTGAGTTCTAGGACAGCCAGGGCTACTCAGAGAAACCCTGTCTTGAAAAAAACCACCCAACCAACAAATAAACAAAATAAAACCATTCTACTGTAGAATATATTTTCTTTATAAAAATGCAAATAGAATGTTTGCCAGTGATATACCATGTTGGGCTATGAAATGTCATATTTTTGCATCTTTGTTGTTCACAGCATACTTGTCCTAGGTTGCTTTCCGTTGCTGTGATAGATACCACGACCCAAAGAAAATTGGGTTTATCTGGCTTACATTTACACATCACAATATACCACTGAGAGAAGTCAAGGTAGGAGCTCAAACAGAACTCTGAAGGCAGGAACTCAAGACCATGGAAGAACACTGCTTACTTGCTTACTCTCCATGGCTGGCTCAGGGTCACCTGCCCAGTAGGTGGTGTGCTTCCATAGAAGTCATTAAGAAATGCCTCAGGGGGCTGGAGAGATGGCTCAGAGGTCAAGGGCACTGACTGCTCCTCCAGAAGTCCTGAGTTCAATTCCCAGCAACCACATGGTGGCTCACAATCATCCAGAATGTGATCTGATGCCCTTTTCTGGCCTGCAGGTATACATGATTCATAATAATAAATAAATATTTAAAAAATAAAAGAAAGAAAAACGCTGCAAAGATATGCCCACAGGCTAACCCAATAGAGCCAATTCTTCAATTGAGGGTCCCTCTCCCAGGAGACTCTATTTTGTGTCAAGTTGACAAAAATTAACCAGCCCAATACTTAAAACCAGAAATAACAGTTTCTGGGAAGCCCTTAAATATTTGAAAATTTGCACATTTCAAAGAAGTAGGTCAAAGAAGAAAATCCTAAGAAAAATGAGGAACTATTTTCAGGTGAGTCAAAAATGAATGCACAATACATAAAAAACAGTAGGCTGCAGCTAAAGCAAAGCTCTGAGGGCAACTCATAGCTCTAAAGGCATTATATTTAAAAGACATAATGCTTTAAACAACTAAAAAAAGAAGTGAAATAATTTAGTCAGAAGCAAAAAAAAAAAAAAGTGAAGTAGAAAACAAAAAATTAACACAGACAAAATATGGCCTTTGAAAAAGATTTCTAAATGATGATACACCTTAGTTTAGATTAGTCAAAGCAAAAGAAAACTTTAAATTACCACTACCAAGTACGTCTAAGCAGAAATTCCCTGCTCGATATTAGTTCCAAATAAATACATTTAATGTATAGATTATGGTAACAAGACTTAGATTATGTCTAGAGAGATGCTCCCCGCTCTATTGCAAGTGCTTAGTCAAATAATATACATAACATATGGGCGATAAAAAGAGAAGCTCCCAGCCTTCATGAACTTTTAGTGGAAAGTGCTAGTGAAATAAATGTATATAATGTATATAGTAATAAGGGAGGACTATTTAGGTTGGAAGGGACGCACCTCCGAAGACTCGACCCTGGTCCTGACTCCACGCTGGATCCTGGATCCGCAGCAAGGGCACACAACACCTCCCTGAGCAGAGACACAGGTGGCTTGCCGCGCCCTGCACCGCCCCACCCTCGCTTGCCCCACCCCCGGTCCTTCTGCGCAGGCGTAAGGCGGGCATCCCGGGGCTCGAGGGGCGGGGCGTGGCCGGCGGCTGGGCGGGGCGGGCGCGGGCTGGTGGACTGGTGAGGTGGCGTCGGTGCGAGCGGTCCGCCGCGGTTTGGCGCGATGCTGAGGCCCCAGCCCGGAGCTCGGCAACTCTGAGAGTCCGAACCGCCCGCGGAGGCCATGGCGGAGGCCTGCGAGCCCACCCGCCCCTCGGAAGACGAGGAGGAGGAGCGGGAGCCACTGCTGCCTCGAGTCGCCTGGGCCCAGCCGCGGAGGGGCGCGCCCGGGAGCGCCTTGAGGCTGCAGCGGGACGAGGGCGCGGTCGTCCCCAGCGAGTCCTCCACCAACGACCTGTCGCTGACGTCCGGAGACACGTCGACTTCTCTAAGCTCCTCCACCGAGCTGGACCAGACCCGCGTCCCGAGCTCAGGTGCGACTCGAGTGCGCGCGCAGCCCGAGCTCTGCGTGCAGCCCGCCCTTCCCTGCCTCAGTTTCCTCTCACCTCTCCCACTGTGGCTTGCAGACAGGGACCACTAAAGTCTCGCTCTTGAGGCTCCCCCAAAAGAGTCAGTCCAAGTGGGAACCAAATATTGAGGGAAACTTCACCCAGGACCGTGCCGTAAGTTGCTTGTTTCAAGTTTGGACTTAAGTTCCGAATTAAGAACTGACAAGGATCCAGAAAGTTCGCCTCGGAGTTGTGAGTTTACAAGGTGGATGACAGCCTAGAGTTGTAAAAGAAAGAATGACCATTTGCCGCTCGGACAAGTTTCAAAACTTTCTGCTAAATGTTGCTATTATGACGTTAGCCAGAGGGGGCAGAGGCGGGTGAAATCCTGCAGCCTGCTCTCTGCAAAATAGATTTGTGCGGTTCAAAAGGAAAATACCTTTTCATTATCATGTGTGCTCATTTTAAGTGGACTGGTTTCCTTTGAAAGGGAGTCTAACAGACGATGTTTAAACTAAAATTAAGGCATGCTGTTGCAGGCCTCGATATCTGTGTGGCGAGTTTGGGCCGGAGGAGTGGAGTTTGGCTAGTTTGACATGAGTAGATGGAGTCTAGACAGGCTTGTTGTTTTTGTTTATTTGTGAGTTTGGTTGTTTTGGTTTGGTTTTTTTGTTTTGTTTTGTTTTCGTTTTTGATACAGGGTTTTCTCTATGTAGCTCTGGCTGCCCTGGAACTTCATCAGTAGACCAGAGATCTGCCTGCCTCCACCGCCCAGGTGCTGGGATTAAAGGCATGAGCACTACCACCCCGCACTAGATGGGCGTATTCAAACAAACAAACAACCGTCCTGCTTATTGATGCTAGGATGGATCCAAAGAAGTGGTATGTGCGACCGTTTATGGAAAAGCCACAGGGAAAGTAGTTTTTATTTCTATTGCTTATTTTCGCAGATGTTGCTAAGTTTTACTTGACCTACTAATAAGCTACTTTCAAGTGACTTGAAAGGATTTTGGACAGAGCCAGTCAGGAGTTCTAACTGAACTTTTATTCAAACACAAACACTCTAATAAGAGACCTAAAGGAATCTGTCTCTGACCTGCATTAAGTACATGCCGGTCATTACCACGGCATTGGCAGACGGACGGACTAACAGAGCAAAGCCGTGAGAAGTTTTTCCGCTTTTACAAATGAACCTCTGTTCAACCAGCTGCAGTGGACACCTGGCCATATATGATGTAGAATCCAGTCTGTGAGGTAGCTGAGATCCATATGGCTGCTACTAGCCTTTTCTTGCCCCAGAGTTACCTTGTGTGTTAGATTTAAATAAAGCCTAAGGTCTTAAAAGCGCTTTTATTGTTTGACAGGGTTTTTTTTTTTTTTTCCTCCTGTTGTTTGTTGTAAATACTAGTAAGGCTTGAAAAAGTCAAAAGAGGATAAGAATATAGTAGTTAGAATGCAAGTGGATTATCAGAATTCCTAGCTTCCCAGTGGTGATATTTATATCACGGTTTACAGTTTGTTGTGAGAGCTGAAAACTAATAAAATTGTATTGACTGGGTAGAACTGAAACAATAAGTAGTTTGCACAAAGTCAGATATCCAGGAAGTGGTAAAACTAAGACAGCCCCCCCCCCATCCTGAACTTTGCCCATTTTGCTATATAACTGTGTTATAAAACAACTGTTACTTTGGTGTGTTATATAGGTTTTTAGTTTTCATAGGATATTAAAATAGTTTCAAACTTAAAAACTAATTAAAATGTTTAAGACTTTTAAATGGGTTTATGATTGAATAATTTAACTAGATAATTTTAAGTTTAATTATTTGAAAATTGTTTTTTTTGTTTTGTTTTGTTTTGTTTTTTTGGTCGGTTTACCTACCCACCATTCAGTTGTCATGAAAACCACCTTTAATGGCTATCGTGGTCTCGCTTTGTAGATCAGGCTGGCCTCAAACTCACAGCGATCCGCCTGCCTCTGCCTCCCGAGTGCTGGGATTAAAGGCATACGCCGCCATGCCCAGCTGAGCTTTGTGTTCTTGAGCCAGTGGAGAATGTCATGCATCTATTATCTTTATATTAACAGTGTAGTTGGCAAAGTCTAGAAGTCGAATAAAGTGTAGTGTTAAGTCAGTGTTCAGTCGTCCATGTCAGTGAATCAGATTGGAATAAAGATGGTAGTTAATACCTGTGTGCTGGTTGTGCATGCTGGGCATAGTGCTCTGCATGTCACGTATAATAATAGATCATAGCTTGGCGTGGTGGACATACCTGTAATCTCAGTAGTTAGGTGGGGACAACAGAAGGACAGTTCAAGGCTAGCCTGGGCTGTATACAGTAAGTACCCTGCTGGCCAGGGTCGCATAGCAAGATAGTCTCACTCACTCACTCACTCACTCACTCACTCACTCACTTTCTCAAAAAGAAAGAAATAAAAGGTAAAAATAAGGGGTTTTAGAAAGAAGCAGGGGTTAGAGAGAGGGCCTGGCAGTTAACAAAGGACTCAGCATCCGCATGGTGGTTCACAGCTTTTGTTAACTCCAGTTCTTCCTTTGGCATCTGATGCAGTCTCTGATCTCCACGACACCAGGCATGCGCATGATACACATACACAAAGGCAAAACATTCACACCATAAGATGAAATAAATAAATGTAAAAAGTAAATAAAAAGGCAGAAATATACCTTCCTGAAGCCCATTTCAGAGGAAGGAATTCTGATAACTGGTGATAGCTGTGTTGCCTGGTCAAGGATCAAGAGGCCTTAACTATTTTAGGGAAAGTTTTATAAGGATGCATGTTTCCTGTGTCTTGACAGCCCACCATTACTGAGCTTTGAAAGCAAGCAATTATGGTAATAAAGTTTATTGCTCAGCCAGTGCTTAAAATACAGTTATTACAAGCTGAATATACTGACTCCCTCCTGGAATTCTAGCACAGAGTCAGCTAAGGCAAGGAGAATCCAGCCTGGTTTTAAGGCCAGTCTTGGGTACATACTGATCAAGGCCAGCCTGGCCTTATCTACAAAACAAAACAAAACAAAATTTGTGGCTATTCTTATCCATTTGTTACAGAAATGGACACCGTTCTCAAATATTTGATTATTTATTGGGTGCCAGTAGAATGCAGGCCCTGAAGAAACAATAGTGACCTGTATCAAATGGTGGCCTGTGGTTAACTGTGTCCCAACACAGTTTTGTAGCCCAGTGGAGGTAATGGTCATTAGCACAATTCTGATGGGGTGTGTTTGGGACCTCACAGGGAAAAAGCTAAAGGTTCCTGGGAGGCCTGGGACACAGGTCTTAGAGGAGAGGACCAGGGGTGTGGCACAAAACTCATTAGCACTTTTTCTAGAAGAAATTCTATCTAGTCGGGAAGATGTAGTTTAATCTTCAAGGATGGATGAGTTCTTGTTGATGTATTTCAATGAAACTGTGTTGTTACCATGCCTGCTGATGTCCTCTCACTGTAAAAGGTAACACAATAGCTTTTTAGGGTCTGAACTTTCCAGAGCACCCACAATAGCCTTTGGTGTGGTCAAATGGACACTTTGTTAACTTTTTAGACTGATTTATTGAGGTCTGTTCATGTAACACATCAGAAATCAGAACAAAGTTCTGTGCTTTCCCAGGTTTTAGGTCATTTTGTTACAGTTTTTACTGAACAGTGAATGGGAGTTGTGGGAAGCTTGCTTTTTTGTGTGAACAGTAAAGACAATTCAGCTGGTAAGCTGGATGGATGCCTTTGAAAATCAGAACCCTGAGAAAGTCTGGAACTTGACTACGAGGCCAGCACCTCTCAGAGGTGACCCAAGTGGTGTTGAAAAGATAAAATTAAGGTTCTCCTTAGAAAGTACTTTTGAGGACCAAAGTGATGACTGGAGCAGTTAAGAAGGCTCTCTGCTCTTGTAGTAGTGGACCCAAGTAAAGTTCAGTTCCTGAAACCCAGGTAGGGCAGTTCACAACACTAGGGGTCTGGTGCCCTCTTGTGTACCCTGTAGGCATCTCTCTCTACACACACACACACACACACACACACACACACACACACACACACAAAATGCACACATACTCTTAATTTAAAAACCTTTTTAAAAGAAGAAAGAAAAATTTGAGAATTTTCTAACCTGGACACAAATCAAAATAAGTTTATTCCTTAAAAGTATGAACGTAAGCCTTTAATCCCAGCACTCAGGGGGCAGAGGCAGGCGGATTGCTGTGAGTTCAAGGCCAGACTGGTCTACAGAGGGAGTCCAGGACAGCCAAGTCTACACAGAGAAACCTTGTCTTGGAAAACAAAAACAAACAAACAAGTATGAACATAATTTCATCAAGAAGAGCCAGGAGTGTACTAAAGTGGTACTCAAGGAACTCTTAAGTGTAGTTTCTTATATAGCCCTTCCCAAAAAGAAAATACAATTAATTATGTCTTCTACTACTGACACTCCAACCAGATTATCCGTAGCACATCAGGCACAAAGCAATGTGATATCTGTGAGTGTTCTTCAAGTTAAACCCACTACTGATGTGTACTTAAATCACCAAAATATGAGGAACTGTAGGATGTAACTGCCAAGGACACAGTTAGTGAAAAATTAGCTACTGAAAACCAATTGCTTTGATTTGAAAATAGTTGAGAAGTAGCCTTTTCTCATGATAATAAAAGAAGGACCAGGTTTGTTTGTTTGGTTGGTTGGTGGGTTGGGGTTTTTTTGTTGTTGTTGTTTTGTTTTGTTTTTTTAACATACAAATACCTTTGTAGATTGTGTTGGTAAATCGAGGGCATCTTCAAATAAGAGAATGGCCATTTCCAGTGGGAAGGGTACTGCTTCATTAAGAAGCTGAGAACATCCTGGCTTATTGTGCAGAAATCCCTCTTGGCTTACCTTATTTTTGTTTGAAGCCGAATTACTAAATATTTAGAGAGTGGTTGTGAGTTCCTTGACAGCACAGAGGAGAATCAGTGTGATAAACTCTAAAGTGTAACTCACATGCCAGTTAAGTAACATTTAATAGTAACTGTGTACGTGTAGTATCCAAAGGGTCTGTTGAAGATGGGAGGGGACCACAGTGGTCTCTGAGTTGAGTCACTTTAATATAAACTGGCAGTGTACGGCAGCATCCTAAGTAGATAATGCAGCATCATAAGGCCTCTTGTTTTGAGTTGCTATCAAGACCAGAGAGTCTCTCTATTCTGCAGTGGGTTTCTTGGTTCTGGAAGCCCTGTCTTATGGAGAAACCGTGGAAAACTAAAGCATGGGCCTGGAGAGACGGCTCAGTGTGTAAGATCAGTACATACATGGCAAACTCACTGCCGTCTGTAACTCCTGTGCCAGGGGCTCCAGGGCCTCCTTGGCTTCCACAGGCACAGGCACTTGGTGCACATACAAATATGCAAGCGATACATGTAAAATAAAAATAAATACAGCTTTTTTTTTTTAATCTCAAAGAAAAGAAAAATGGAGGCATGAACTAGGTAGGAAACTAGGCCATGGAAGCCTGAACACTCTGAGGTGGAAGTGAAGAGTGGGAGACCTGGGGGAACATGGGCTGAAGAGCTGGCACAGGAAGGGGAAAGTAGACTTTGGCTTTGCTCCAGATGGGAGGTCTAGGGTAGAGAGTGAAGTGATAAGAGACTTCATTTCTGGAAAAAGAGGTTTGTGCTTGTTTTCATGCATACAAAAAAAAAAAAATCAGTAAGGAAAAGGAATGATAGTTCTTTGAAATCATTTTGTGTACATTCCCTCTCATGATCACTTGCTGGTGATATATTTTGAAAGGCACCCTAGCACTAGGAATAAGGTTGAAGTAAATAACTTTTCAAGATTCTTCTGTTAAGAAGCCATCCACTGGGGCTGAAGAGATGGCTCTGCTCACGAGAGGACCTGGGTTCAGTTCCCAGCACCCACACGGCTGTTTACAACCAGTTCCAACTGAAGGGGATCCAGCACTGTCTTCTGCCCTGTCAGGTGCCAGGCGTGCGTATGTTGCACATACATATATGCAGTAAAACTCTCATGCACGGGAATTATAAATATTTTTTTTTAAGGAACCTGCAAATCTCTGATGTGTAAGATATATCATTTGACTAATGGTTACTGGTGCCTGTATTAGTCAAATAAATACGGATACCCACTACACATTGATCCCTATCCAGAGTCACCAAGGTTCATCGCTTCGTTCTTAAGGATTGTTTGGAATGAGCATCTTGGTTGTATAGACATGATTAAACTACTTTGCTTGTTCTCTTGAGTAGGCAAAATATGTCCAAATAGTCTTTTTTGTAATATTTTTTTTGTCAGCAAAAGACTTAAAAAAAATAGTTAACATTTTTATTTCTGTCTGAATTAAAGAAAGTAGATTATGTTTTTAATTTTCATAATAATGTATATAGGAAATTGAAGTACCTTCCAAATTAAAGTGGAAGTGGCTTTCGGCTTCTCTTTGCATTCTAAATGATTCCTTATTAATTTATCAACAGGTGATTGTTGACTGCTTATTATGTTCTGGGAACTACAAGTTCTGGGGACACAACAGTAAAAGAAATTCTTGTCTGCTCAGAGCACAAAACAAATCAGGAGATATGCTCAAATAAAGTGGAGATTATCAGGAGTTGGGCCAAGGAGGGTAGAGGCTTAGAGTGAAATGGGAAATCCTTTGTAACTTTGTTTGATACAAAGGAGTGATGTGACTGTGAATTGGTTGATACAATTTAGGAAGGAGCTGATGGGATGATTTCATTGTAGGAGTAGGGGTTATGAGTTTGTGTTTTGGATACTTACAGCTTGTTGATAGGTCAGATGTGGAAAGTGAGAGTTAGATCATTGTTGAATCCAAGGTTTTTTGGCCCAGGCAACTTGAAGATACAGCATCAGCCCCACCCGGAGAAAGGCAGCATGGCTGTGTTGGGAGAGGTGGTAGAGAGGGAATTGAGTTTTGAGGGGAGTACATCTAGAGCTGTCTTTTAGCAGCCAAGAAAAGAGGTTGGGTACAGTAGTGGGGGTTCAGGGTGGAAGCTGGGTAGTGAGTGTTGATAAAGGAAAACAGGGCAGCATGAACTGGGGGTGGGGGTGGGTGGGGAGACTGTGAAGAGGGGTGGGGCCTTGATGTAAATGCTCTTGTGATCCCTGGGGCTCACTGGCTAGTCAGCCTAAGCTAATTGGCAGGCCCCAGTTCCCAAAGAGAGACCCTGTCCATTCTCCCCAAAAAAGCTGGGTTGAGGGAGGTAAGGATGCTTGCTGCCACACCTGACCACCAGAGTTTGATCCTCAGGACCCATGTGGTGCAAACAGAAAAGATTCCCAAAGTTGTCCTCTGGCTGCCATGCATGAAAACATGAATACATACCAAACAGTAAATGAGTAAATGAATGGATGTTTAAGGAGATGGAGCTCAAGAGATGGATTGGAACCCTGACTGACCTTCCAGAAGACATGAGTTGTGTAACTCCAGTTGCAGGCTGACTGTTGAGCATGTCTAGCCTCCCAGGGTACCAGGCACAGACATATGTGCTGCCAAATACCCATTGACATCAAAAGAGAAAGAAGAGAGAAAAGAAAAACATCTAAATATTTTTAAAAGGAGGAACATCCAAGTTTGACCTTTGGCCTCCATGTGTATATACCCAAATGTACACAGATGCACCCCTGGGGTGAAAACACACACACACACACACACACACACAGCCAAGAGAATCAAAGCTGACTATCTGTACCTTACTTACTTCCTGAAGCCACTCACACAGGTCCATAGGATGTATGCGCACACAACTGGTCTAATGCAGTGATTGCTGTTATTTCAGAAATAAATTCATTCGTGGGAGATCCAGAATTTGCTGATCTTGTACTGAGAGCAGAGCAAGCAATAGACGTCGGAGTTTTACCAGAAAGAATCTCTCAAGGGTCAAGTGGAAGTTACTTTGTGAAGGATTCTAAAATGGTGAGAATTTCACATGTATTATATAAATCTTGGAAGACACTGCTTTAAATGTGAAATGTCTGAGTTTCTGAAACTATTTTCCTATTACATCTGTTTGCTCCCTCTTTTCCAAAATAAAGGTCAGTGGTTTCTCTTGTTTTACTAAACACTCAATAATATAGAAATGGAGCTGATAGTTCGCATTGTAGTCTGCTATTCTGATATTTTCTGTTTGATTTCAAGCATTTATTTTTATACCCATTTTTACTTTTGGATTCGTTAAATTCGTATTCGCAGTCCCTCCTTTATAGCCCTGTTACCGTATTAGCCAAGTACAGTGGAAGTTGGAACATTCAGATCCTGTCTATTGCCATTTCCCAATGCTTGGCTTGTTTTTTTTAAGGTATAGTTTATGCCCCAGGAATAATTTCCTAGCAGAATGCCAAGGAAAAGAGGCATGGTGAAGCCTGAAGGCATTGGAGTGCAGCAACTGGAAGTGAGCTCTGATTCTGGAGTGCAAAAGAGAAGTCGATAGGCACTTTCTTCCACTGAGTCCAGAGCTTTTCAGAAATAGTGCTCTTCTAAAAGCTATTCATGTGGTACATAACCTACAGTCCTTCTTCATGAGGGAGAAAGTTTCTCATTTCAACCCCACTACCAATAACTGAAGTTATATTTTAAAAGTGATTTTTTAAAAAACATAACCCTATTTGTTAACAACAACAACAAATACCTGGGTGTATGTGCCATGGTCAGACACACATTTCTTTTATAGGGGAGTAGGAATTTTATAGACAGGATCTTGTGTGTCGCAGGCTGGTGAACACCTGCTCTGCCTGCCTTGTGAGTGCTGGGCTTACAGGTGTGTATTGCCTGGGTTTATGTGGTTCTGGCGCTAGAACCCAAGGCGTGCCAGGCAAGCCTCTACCAGCTGGGTCACATCCAAACCAGCCCCCTCCCATTTCTTTGTTTGTTTGTTTGTTTTTTCGAGACAGATTCTCTCTGGGTAGCCTTGGCTGTCCTCGACTCAATTCATAGAGCAGGCTGGCCTCGAACTCACAGAGATCCATCTGCCTCTACCTCCTGAGTATGGGGATAAAGGTGTGCTCCACCACACCCAGCTTGTATTTTTATTTGTCTGAGATAGTTGAGCCTTGAATTTAATGAATATATTTTGTTAGATTAGTTCTAACAATTGTACAAACTTTTGGACACCTATAAAGATTTTTTTATTCTTTATTTTTTATTTTGCAACAAGAATTTTGGGGCAAGAGAGATGGCTCAGAGGTTAAGAGCACTGACTGTTCTTCCAAAGGTCCTGAGTTCAAGTCCCAGCAACCACATAGTGGCTCATAACCATCTATAATCAGATTTGGTGCCCTCTTCTGGTGTGCAGGCATACATGCAGGCAGAACACTGTTTATGTAGTAAATAAATAAATTTTAAAAAGAAAAACAAAAAAAAGAATGTTGTTACATGTCTCTGGCCATCCCAGAACTCACTGTGCTCCTGCCTTAGCTAATCCACTAAGTGCTGGGATTACGAGTGTGTGACAACACCCATGGCCAAAGATTTTCTTGCTGTGAGAGACTTAAGGTGGGTTCCTGAAAAACATAATGGAAGAAATCTTAGGTAAAGGCTGCTGATTGTATAGATGTTCAGTTTGTTATTTTTAAGTCAGTTTTTAAGAATTACTTGAGTTGGGCGTGGTGGCTCACACCAGTAATCCCAGCACTCTGGGAGGCAGAATTGGAGGCCAGCCTGGTCTACAGTTCTATTCTGAGTACTGGAGATAAACTGTAATAGACTCCTCCTCTTTTTAGAATATTTAGCACAGCAGGGATATCGAGTGGGTGTATAATTGGATATTTAGCAGATCATAAGTAATATACAACACTGTTATAAAAAGCAGCCTGAGGCAGGAGAACCTCTTAAGATTGTGAGTTTGAAATCAGCTAGCCAGGGGGTCAGGTGAGTGGAGAAAGGGGGCATATCCAATGTTATTTTGTAAATACAGTAATACAAAACACATGAAATTAATCTGATTAGATGGCATGAGGCCTCTAAAGTTTGTTAGAGCAAAGTTTGAAAAATACTGATACTGGGGATTATTGATTTTAAATTGCAGTTAATTCTTACAGTGTGATTGGAATCAGTCATCTTAGTACTTGTGAGTTATGCGTGAATCTTATTTATTGCCATGCATTTGATAATCGCTAACCACCTATCCTTAAAAGTCTAATAGGATTTCTACCTTTACCCCCCCGCCCCCCATAGAATATTATTGGTGTGTTTAAACCCAAATCAGAAGAGCCTTACAGCCAGCTGAACCCAAAGTGGACCAAGTACTTCCATAAGGTTTGCTGTCCCTGCTGCTTTGGCCGAAGCTGCCTGCTTCCTAACCAGGGCTACCTGTCTGAAGCTGGTGCCTACCTGGTGGATGCCAAGCTTCGGCTGGGCATTGTGCCTAAAACAAAGGTAAAGGAGAGTTTGCCTTCAGACCATACCTGTACTTAGAGCTTACGTACTTGTGGACACTTGAGTGATAATTCCCAGTGATAGCACCTAAAGTGGAATTCCCTTTGTGGTAATTGAGAAGTCTGGAGCAGCTGGTAGCATGCCCTCTGGTATAGATCCCTACAGTAGCCAAGGGAGATACCTCTTGTTTCTGTGAGCTCACAGGATGCTAACAAAAAAGGGGAAAGGGCTACTATTTAGAAAGCAGAAAAGAGTCAGGGATAGCTCTAGAGACCTCTTGGTACCATAATACTGACCTTGTGTTCTTTGGGGCCTTTATATAATTTCATTTGACGCCTTCTTCAAAATGTTCCTTTCTAAGTTCCGTATTTCAAGGCTCTTATTTTTTTCCACTGAAAACTTTAAACTGTTTTTTTAATACCTTTTTTGAAAGAAATATATGCCATTTTAAATTCTCTGACCTTTGTGTTTTATAGGTTCTCTATGAGCTTGGTTAGAGGATTAGATCTTGCTCCTTTACAGCTTTAGAGTGAATCTGATGGTCTGTGTGAACAGAAACACTTTGATCCCAACTCTAACCATTTTTCTAGGTGGTCTGGCTTGTCAGTGAGACATTTAACTACAGCACTATCGACCGTGCAAAATCAAGAGGCAAAAAGTATGCCTTACAGAAAGTGCCAAAAGTAGGTAGAAAGTTCCATCGGATAGGACTTCCTCCTAAGGTAAGCCACTCTAATGAGCTTTGTTTTCAGTTTTGCAGCGGGGTATGTATTTCCTAAGGATCTCTGAGGGGATGGAAAAAGGGTGCCCAGACAGAGTGTGGGCGCCAGCACCTGGCAGGCATGCTCTGTACGCAGTTCTTTTCTGGGAGGGGAGCTTACTGAATTAGGACGAGTCAAGAAGTGGTGTGAAAGGCTTTGTAAAGTTGCTATGAAAAGCACAGGTCTAGACTTAGAGTTAGAGCTAGGCTCCAATCTTAGTTTTTATAAAGTGAGATGAAAACAATGGCTGCCTTTCAGGTTGCTAGGATACTGAAGACCTTCATATCAGGTAGTTGGCAAGTAGCATAGACTCAGGAAAAACACTGTGTGTGTTCTCTACCAGCCAGGTTTATTATTTACCATTTTCAAATAAACCCGAGGATCTTTTGGTACCTGGCTAAGCTAATGGAAAAGGCATCCCAGAAAAATATCTAGCATATTTTAAAAATACATTTCACTTATAATTTTATTGTTGCTGTGCAAGTGTCTAAAGAATTGAGTAAAAATTTACTATCTATTTTTCTATTTAATTGCATTCCAGGCAGTCATTTTGAACTTTTTTACTATTTTCTTGGATGTGCTAAAATAAGTGTGACTAAAGGAAGCTAAAATTTCTAACAAGCATTTAAAATGTTAAGCTGGGCAGCAAGCTTCTTTGTGGTGATTTATTTGTTTACATTTATGAGGCAGAGTAGGTCACTCATTACTGTATGTCATCTGCTGGTGAAATTTGTATTCTGATATCAATGTATTTAACTTGTAATGCATCTTCAAATAGGCATATATTCAAGGAAAAGACTTTTAAAATCCATTAGAAAGGCTACAGTCAGTCGATTAAATTTTTAAAATTTATAACACGAATTTTGACCTGCCTAAAGAATCCATTGTATTTTAAATTTTATTTTATTCTTTTACCTGATGTTATTAAATAAATACAGAAATGCTGCTTCGGTGAGGAAATTACAATGTCATGGAATAACCAAGACAGTGTACAGTTTGGCCTCTCAGTTAATGTCACTTTGATGCCTATTTTTAGGAAGTTGCATTCTTTTTGTTGGTGTTTGTTTTGTTTTTGTTGTTTTGGGGTTTTTTTGTCTGCTTGGTTTTGGTTTTTTGAGACTGGGTTTCTCTGTGCGTCCTTGGCTGTCCTGGATTCTCTTTGTGTACTAGGCTGGCCTTGAACTCACAGCGATCCGCCTGCCTCTGCTGCCTCGGTGCTGGGATTGAAGGCATGCGCCAGCGCCTTTATGCTTGTGCTTTCCTCTCTAACTATAGTTCTTGAAATTACAGGTCGGTTCCTTTCAGCTGTTTATGAAAGATTACAAGGAGGCTGAGTATTGGCTTAGGAGGTTTGAAGCTGAGCCTCTGCCTGAAAATATTAGAAAACAGTTTCAGTCGCAGTTTGAAAGATTAGTGGTTTTGGATTACATCATCAGAAATACAGGTATTGACTTCTCTCGTTTGTTCAGTCCCTTCCATTGTAAACCAAAGCCATAAATGTTGGTTCAAGAGAATCCCAAGGCCCAGTCCTCTTCCATCTTGGAGAACAGAGGCAGCACTGACCCTCCTGGCCAGTAGTCCTGTGCTGAGGACCTGATTCATATTAGGACACAGAGAACACTTCCTGTACCCTTAGGTGGAGTTGCCTGAAAACAAGACAAAGCCAGAGACTAGAAATGCTATCTCCATACATGAGAAAATTCTTATTTTGATGTTGGTAACTATTATTTCAACTGTGAAACATTAAGCTTTCTATTTGTGCTGTACTGTGAGGGAGCAATGATGTAGATACGTCAAAACTGGCTCCCTGGACTCTCAAGTCAGTAATTCAGGAGAACTTATTCAATATGCATCTTCTCAAATACCACCCTCTGCAGAAATTACAGGTTAGGGCCAAGCCTTTGCTTCACAAGGCCTCCTGTGATTCCTAAGTGGCCTACAGCTTGGGAACCACTGCTTTTAAGTTTGTTTTTCATTATATTAGCTTCTGAAAAGCATCATGTAATTTTCTCAATTGACTTTCTTAATTAAATGGTCTTAGGTTAATATTAAAACTGGTCCAGAGTACTCGAATGTTGACATTGGGTGAGGCTACTTTGAGTGTGCCTACCAGCCAGGGTGAATGTGCTTTCTTCCTCAAGTAAATTAACCCTGACCTAGCCATTGCCCTTACTTTACAGGGTGGTTCTGAGGGTCAAGCCAGTTAATACAGGTGAAACACTTAAGACAATAATCTAGCACGAGGAAAGTTTAGTAAAAATCAGCTTATACTGACCGTGTTTTTAAAGTTGTGTTAAATCATAACTTTTCTGTTGTCTTAGCTAGGGTTTTTATTGCTGTGATGAAACACCATGGCCAAAAGGCAAGTTAGGGCGGAAAGGGTTTATTTGGCTTATACTTCCAAATTGCTGTTCATCATCAAATGAAGTCAGGACAGGGACTCAAACAGGGTAGGAACCCGGAGGGAGGAGCTGATGCAGAGGCCATGGAGGGGTGCTGCTTACTGGCTTGCCCGCCATGGCTTGTTCAGCTGCTTTCTTATAGAACCCAGGACCACCCACAATAGGCTGGGCCCTCCCCTAACAACCACTAATTAATGAAATGCCTTACAGCCAGATCTTATGGAGGCATTTTTCTCAATTGAGGTTCCTTCCTTTCAGATAACAGTTTGACATAAGACTAGTCACCATATTCATACCAAATCTGTGGTACAGAAAACCAACAAAAATCTCAAAAACTAGGGGCTTAGTATGAAGCCACACTATCTGCAAATATCAACTAACAGACTTGTTTCTTTTGAAAGACAGGGGAAATGATAATTGGCTTGTCAAATATGAAAACATGAAATATGCGAAGAAAATTGAAAGTGAGGTAAGGAAAGTTTAGTGAGTAAAAGTATATATTCAGTTTATATAACAAATTTCTTGGCCAGGCTGTGGGTGGTGCACACTTTTAATCCCAGCACTCGGGAGGCAGAGGCAGATGGATCGCTGTGAGTTCAAGGCCAGCCTGGTCTACAAAGTGAGTTCTAGGGCAGCCAAGGCTACATAGAGAAACCATGTTTCAAAAAACTTAAAAAACAAAACAAAACAAATTTCTTGAAGTTCTTTACCTTGTTGCTGCTGGTAATGGGGGCTTATTTTTGTTGTTTGGTTTTATTTATTATTTATTTATTTATTTATTTTAGTTTTTCAAGACAGGATTTCTCTGTGTAGCCTTGGCTGTCCTCAAACTCACAGAGGTCTGCCTTTGCCTCCCGAGTGCTGAGATTATAGGTATGTGTCACAGTGTCCGGCTTGGTTTTATTTT
Source organism: Acomys percivali (assembly GCA_907169655.1). Classification (NCBI taxonomy): domain Eukaryota; kingdom Metazoa; phylum Chordata; class Mammalia; order Rodentia; family Muridae; genus Acomys; species Acomys percivali. The sequence goes on along the minus strand of OU015747.1, from coordinate 16,326,803 downwards.
TTACTTTTTTATCTCAGGGTCTCACATAGCCCAGGCTGGCCTCAAACTTGCTCTATAGCTGTAGTTGACCTTGAATTCCTAATTCTATTTCCCAAGTGTTGGATTACATGTGTACACTGCCCACCCAGATAGATTCTTGCCTTCTGATCCTTTTTCTCTGTTTTCTTTCTTCTATCACTTTGTTCACATTGCATTTTATATGTGTGTTTGGAGTTGGATGCTTATGAGCAACTATATGTGAAGGCCAGGGGTCAATTTTGGGTGTCATTCCTCAGAAGCCATCCCCCTTGTTTTTGAGACAGGATATTTCATTGAAGCTTGCCAAGTAAGCTAGTCTGGCTGGCTATTGAGTTCTTGGAATCTGTCTCTCTCTGTCTTCTTGGCACTAGCATTACAGGTGTGCACTGCCATACCTGAATTTTTACAAGGGTCATGGGTACAAAACTCGGGGTCTTGGTTTTGTGCTGCAAAGCATTTTACCAACAAAGCCATATCCCCAGGTGTGTACTACACTTCTGGAACAATGCACCCCCTCCTTTTTCCTTTCCTTCTTTCTTTCTTTCTTTTTCTTTCTTTTTTGTTTTTTGTTTTGTTTTGTTTTATTTTTTGAGACAGGGTCTCTCTGTGTAGCCTTGGCTATCCTGGACTCACTTTGTGGACCAGGATGGCCTCGAACTCACAGCGATCCACCTGCCTCTGCTTCCTGAGTGCTGGGATTAAAGGCGTGCGCCACCACTGCCCGGCTCCTGTCTCTTTTCTATGTATATTGGCGACCACGTGTGGTATTCATTCAGTACTTTTGTAAGCCTTTTGACATTTTTAGGCACACCATCTTTACCTTTTATGCAATAATGGCTTCTGATATCTAGGGACATGTTTGTATTTCCGGACTCTGTTTCTTTTCTGAGTGCTTTAATTTAGTGTTAGGTAATAACAACATTACATAATAAAATGGAATATGTGTTTTACTTGTGAATCATATCCTCTGAACTTTTTTTAGATTTACTTATTTATTTATTATTTATTTATACAGTATTCTGCCCATATGTGTGTCTGCATGCCAGAAGAGGGCACCAGATCTCACTACAAATAGTTGTGGGACACCTTGTGGTTGTTGGGAATTGAACTCAGGGCCTTTGGAAGAACAGACAATGCTCTTAACCTCTGAGAAATCTCTCTAAACCCTCCTCTGAACTTTCTAGAAAATACTTCTACTTATAACAAACTGGCTTAAACTTAAATAATAGACTGTATAGATGTTTTACGTTGTCAGAATTATAGATTTCAGATTCGTTGCTATCAATTTTGGGTACTGTTGCTTTTGTATTGCTGTGAAAAGACACCAAGACAAAGCAACTTACAGAAAGGAAAAGTTTATTGGGACTTTCAGAGGATTGGAATCGGTGAGTGTCATAGCAGGGAGCATGGCAGCAGGTAGGCAGGCGTGCTGCCAGAGCAGTAGCCGAGAGCTCAAGGCAGAGAGCTAACTGGGAATGTCATGGACTTTTGAAACTTAGAGCCAACCCCAATGACACACCTCCTCCAACAAAACCTCATCTAATCATTTCCAAACAGTTCCACCAACTGGGGACAAGGTATTCAAACATGTGAGCCATGAGGACCATTCTCATTCACAAGCTTAGATTTTAGATTGTTACGGTTTTAGAACAAACAATATATACTTTGTAGAATCTTTAAAAGAATTTTTTCAATATTTATACTCTGTTCTCAAGTTACCACATAAGCTGTTGCATCACTTTGAGATGTTTGTACTTTTAAGTAGTTATCAGGAAATTTGAAAATTGGTGTGCATAGCACTTAGCTGTATCAAAAAACAAACGTTAGTAATAAAGTAACTTAAAAGTTTGCTTAGCAAAAGAAACTGTGATGGCGGCTGGAGAGATGGCGCAGTGGTTAAGATCACTAGCTGCTTTTCAGTTCCCAGCACCCACATGGTGCCTCACAGCCTTCTCTGTAACTCCAGTTCCAGGAACTGTGTTGCCCTCTTCTGGTCCTTGCTTGTACCATGAGTACATGGAGGCAAAACACCTATATACATAAAATCAAATAATTATTTTAAGAAAAGTAACAGGACCTGGAAAACTGCCTCAGAGGTTAAGAGCACTGGCTGCTCTTCCAAAGGCTCTGAGTTCAATTCCCAGCAACCACATGATGGCTCAGAACCATCTAAAATGGGATCTGCTGTTGTCTTTTGGAGGGCAGGCATAGATGCAAGCAGAACACTGTATGCATAATAAATAAATCTTAAAAAGAAAGAAAAGAAATAGTAGGCAAATAGCAAACATTTAAGCAATAGATTATCTAGTCTCTTTCTCTAAAGTTAATGATTTCAAACTTTCTTCTCCAGAGAAGAAAAAAATGTTAAATAATTTATTAAGTAAACATAAGATTTCAATTTTTATTTATTTATTTGGTTTTTTTATGAGACAGAGCCTTGGCTGTCCTGGACTCACTTTGTAGACCAGGCAGGCTGGCCTCAAACTCACAGCAATCCGCCTGCCTCTGCCTCCTGAGTGCTGGGATTAAAGGCATGCACCACCACGCCCAGCAAGATTTCAATTTTTAAAACTAGCAATTATGGGAGCTGGAGAGATGGCTCAGAGGTTAAGAGCACTGGCTGCTCTTCCAAAGGTCCTGAGTTCAATTCCCAGCAACCACAGAATATATATCTATAATGAGATCTGGTACCTTCTTCTGGTGTGCAGGCACACATGCAAGCAGAACATTGTATATGTAATAAATAAATCACTGAAAAAATAGCAATTATGAAATGTTAACTGTTTATAAAGATTGTCTCTTCTTTCTTGTGTGATTTTTTTATTCTTTCTGGAAACCTAATTCTAATTTTATAGATTTTCAAGAGAGCATGCACTTAAACTCAGTGATTATTACAACTGATCCCTTTGAAATTTTTTTATAGAATGTATCAATAGATCATTTTTCTCCCCTTTAGGAACCAAACTGGATTAATAATAAAGAATTGCTCATTAAAGTAGCTGCAATTGATAATGGGCTAGCGTTTCCCTTTAAACACCCTGATGAGTGGAGAACATGTAAGTATTTAGAGTTCTTTCAGATGGGAAGGGTACAGAATTGACAGATGGAAATAGCAAAGGAAACTAGATACAGTGTGATCACTCATTAGGGCTCAATTCTAGCCCCTGGGGCTTTGAAGGTACGAGTGACTTAGGTCTTGCCACATATAGTTTGTGTACTTTTGGATGACATTGTTTGGTTTTAGTCTTGGAAATAGGTTTGGTAATTCTAATTTTTAAGGTTTTAGCATAGGAATGATTATCAGAATATCTTGGTAGAGATGTATGCTGATGTTTTGGGCTCCGTTCCTTTAGCAAGATTCAGACCTCCCATGCTTCTTCATGATGCGTTAGTTATCCTTCCTGACTCTCTTGGGGCAGGTAATTGTTTTTGATACATTTGGAGCCAGTTTGAGGATGTTTTTGTTTTCTTGTTCTGTTTTTCAAAACAGGGTTTCTATGTGTTTCCCTGACTGTCTGGAATTCACTCTGTGGACCAGGCTGACCTCTAACTCAGAGATCCACCTGCCTCTGTCTCCCAAGTCTGGGATTAAAGGAGGGCGTGACCACCACCAGCTATGGGACATTTTTGTTGTATTTCAAATTGTCTATGTCTTGAATTCTTCTTCTTCTCTTCTTCCTCCCCTCTTCTTCCTCTCTCTCTCTTGTTTTTCCTGAGACATATTTAACTTCCACCATTTTGTTTTAGGTATGCAACATAAAGCAACAGCTGATTTCTTTTAACCCAGTCTTAGTCTTTTAATAGGTAGCTTTTGGACTTACCTGTTTTTCAAAATTTACCATAAATTCTAATTTGCCTCCTTCTCTCCCTTTTTTATGGAACTGTTTTGAACTGTCTTGTGCTTGCATTTTATTTTATTTTTTCACTAATTATTTGAAACCTTTATGCAAATTGCTTTTTTTTTTAAGTGGTAGGTTTATAAACATCCTATAAAACATCTGGGAAGTTTTGTCAAACATGTGGTTAGGGATCTAGGGTCTGGAACTTACAGAAGAATTGGTATTAAGGGTGTAAGGATGTTTTAGCTGCTGTCTTTATAGTGAAAGCCATGGCTTTATTTACTGTCATCCAGGGAAGTCATGGAGAACAAACACCATTGCCTAATACAGTGCCAGGAACATAAATACACAATAAAAGTTTGATGAGTGCCCAATGAATGACGGGAAAGGGGACTAATAGAGACTTAGGGAACAGTAACATTAAAAGAGAGGAGAGAAAGCCAGCAGACAAGACAGAAAGCTTTGAGAGACAGTGGCACTCACAAAGCCACAGTGGAAGAACGTCATAAAAGGGATAAAGCACGGCACGTGACTAGGGTTAAGTCGCCTGGATGCACGTGGGCTGTGAGAGGTCCTCAGGCAGGCAGGCTAGGGGTGCGGGAGATGGTGAGAGTAGCTGAAGGGCATGGATAGGAACAGAGAGAGACAAAGAATAAGAGCTTTTTGAATGAGACTGTTAAGGAAATGAAGAGAGGAAATAGCTTAGAGGAATGTGGGCCATACATGTAAAACACACAGTGCAAGTCTCACACTGTGCAGAGGTGGATAGAGCTAAGGGATGGATCTAAGGGCACTTGGCTTTCCTCATTGCTGTGAGCAGATGCCTTACGGACGCAGCTTAAGGGAGGAGGGATTCCTTCTGTCTCGTGGCTAAGGGGATACAGTCCACCTGTAATAGGGAAAGGAAAGCAGGAAGTGGGCCTGTGCCTACATGGCGGTGCTCCTGTAGCCTGCGTTCTACAGGCAGAAACAAGCAGATCTCCAAGGCCAAGGCCAGCCTGGTCTGTATGACATGTTCCAGGCTAGGTAGGGCTATAGCAAGAAACCTCTGTGGGGGAGGGGAATGGAAGCTGAGGCAGCTGCTTCACATTTTAACCATTTAACTAGACTAATTCCCTAACTCCACTCTGTAGCCCTACATTTGCTGCTCAGGCCCCAGACCCAAAACGTTCCACAGCTTTCCAAACATCACCACATACCAGGAGTTCAAACACATGACGTTGTGAGGGCCGTATCACATTCAAACTACAACAAGTAGAGTTATCTAGGTGATTCTGGAATCAATCTACCTGTCTCCTCACTTTCTAGAAGAGTCCACTGATCCACTAATCTTCTAGTCTATCGCTAAGCTACTTCCAGTTCTAGGCTCATGAATGATTTTTTTTTAATCCTTTAAAGCCTTTTATTTACTTATTTAAAGTGTTGGAGCTTCCTTTATAAGTTCCTCAATTCCTGACCATGTGTAGCTATGGAAAATAGGAGATCTCATCCATGGGATTAGATCTGGATGTGTGAATGACTGTAGGTTCCCACCAATATCTTAACTCTAAATGTGATGTGTTCTGATATGGTTTTTTGAGATAGGGCTGTTTGAATTAGACTCACTATCAAATCCTGCCTCTTTACTGTGTGAAGCTCAGAAACAGAACAACTTCAGACAAGACCTTCCTGTGTGTTGCCATCCTGACTGGCCCTCTGAGCCTGTGGTCTGAATAGCCTGTACTATAAAGGAAGACTGTGTTCTGAGACTTTCTTTTTCTTTTCCTTTATTTGGGAGAAGCTGGGAATTTAAGGAGAGAAGTGGATAAATGTGGGCTGAATAAGCCATTACTCACTACTCAGTAACATCTATTTTCCCACTAGATCCTTTTCGCTGGGCTTGGCTTCCTCAAGCAAAAGTTCCTTTTTCTGAAGAGACCCGAAACTTGATTCTACCCTATATTTCTGACATGAACTTTGTACAAGATTTGTGTGAAGATCTTTATGAACTTTTTAAGGTAAACAGACATTTAATTTTGGTGGTGTTTTAGCTTCACAGCTATACATTTGTTTTCCATATTAAATTTTACTTTTCATTTTTATTTCTGTGGTGCTAAGGATTGACCTGAGGGCCTTCTGCTTGCTGTACAAGGATTTGACCACTGAGCTGTATCTTCAGCTCCAGAATTGTTTCAAATGGCTGTTAGGACTGTGGCTGGCCCACTCAATGCAATGCCCTATCTTCCTCATGGCTTGGGGCGCTAGCAGTCTGAGGTCATGGTGGGGGCATGAGCAGCTTCTGGGCAGCTTTCTTCCAGCTTGCATTCCATTGACTCTCATTCATTACATCCTCAAATGCTTAAGAGAGCAAGTTAGCTCTAGGGAGGCTGCTTCTAAGGGAACTAACCCCATTCCTGGGAGGTCCACCACCATGACGCGATTGCCGCTCAGAGACTTCATGTCCAATGGCATAACATCAGAGATGAGTCATAGCACTGGGACATGCACGCCTTCTTGCCATAATAAACCCAGGCTTTCTTATTTATATTTAACTTTAAACGTATCCCTGAAGTACTATTTTTTATCATCTATTGGTGAAATTAATGTTGAGAAAAGTCAAGCTTATTGCCCAGATTTGGAATGTAAACATAGATCTGTATTATATCCGCATTTAAAAAAATATTCTTTATCTTTTTGGTGTATGGGTGGTTGGTCTGCATGTAAATCTGTGGGGTGTGTGTGTGTGTGTGTGTGTGTGTGTGTGTGTGTGTGTGTGTGTG
>OU015747.1:16301481-16320177 GCA_907169655.1 Acomys percivali | reverse complement strand
TGTGTGTGTGTGTGTGTGTGTGTGTGTGTGTGTGTGTGTGTGTGTGTTGCCCACAGAGAGTGGAAGAGGCCAGAGAAGGGTGTTGGATCCCCTGGGATTGGGGTTATAGGTGGTTGTGAACAGCCATGTTGATGGTAGGAAGCACAGACAGTGCTCTTACCCACCGAGTCATCTCTCCAGCCTAGCATGACTTTCATTGAGTGCCAATAGCTTACTCTTTGCTGCAGATGGGTAGATGTTTGCATAGTTTTTAGGGAGGAAAAATTAAGTAAACGTTTGTCCATATGCTAATTTTAAAATATTTAAAAATATTTAGTTTTGGTTACCAAAGAAAATGTAGTCTTTAAAAATAAGGGATGGAGAGATGGCTCAGCAGTTAAGAACACTGTCTCCTCTTCCAGAGGTCCTGAGTTCAATTCCCAGCTCTCATTTACATAAAATAAATAAATAAATCTTAACAAAAAAGATGACATTAAGCTTCATTTGCAGATACTTGTGCTTACAGCATAGCCTGGCACAACAGAGAATTAACAACTTTGTTTTTCTAATACATACATTTTTAAAGTTATATTTACAAGACCTTATTCATTGAATTTTTTACAAAATTACTCTTTTTTTTTTTTTTTTTTTTTTTTTTTCTTCTTTTTGGTTTTTCAAGACAGGATTTCTCTGTGTAGTATCCCTAGCTGTCCTGGAACTCTCTTTGTAGACCAGGCTAGCCTGGAACTCACAGAGATCCACCTGCCTCTGCTTCCCTAGTACACAAAATTACTCTTTTAATTGTAATGTATGTTTTATGATCTGATAAGACTTAATTCATATAAAAAGCCTAAACTCACTGGCTCATATTAAAAAGTTTGGGGACTTTTCAAAAGTACACCAGATTAAAACAATCTTTTTCACTATGTTTTCAATTGGAAAGCTTTCTTATTTGCTATATAGAGAGACTTGTTTTAAAATTTGGTGTTTGTTTTAAAGGTGTTGGTGTTGTGAATTGTATTAACCGCCAACCCCTTTCTATAACAGATTGACAAAGGATTTGACAAAGCTACTTTTGAGAGCCAGATGTCTGTGATGAGAGGCCAGGTAGGTCACTGTTTAGTACTGTTTGTTAAGAAGACTGTCTCCTTGAGACAGTTACTGACTTCCCCCACTGTGATGGAAGTGTGGCTCTAATGCTGCCTGTGATGCGGAACTGAGACAGCTCAGATGGCTATATGTGACATTGATTTAAGTAGTATTTCACCTCTATTGCTCTATAAATTAGCTGGGGTTTCCCTTATGTACTGTTCGTTTAGTCAGTTGTTTGCTCAGCAGAATTGCTTGCTCCTGCCCCTTTAAGTACTCCACATGGACTCCAGGTTGCACAGTGCATGTAGGCAAACAGTCTTCCACTGAACTACATCCTCAGCCTCATTTGTGCCCATTTTGATGCTTATTCTGCCTACCTTTTGCTTCCTTTTCCTCAGATACACTTGTACAAACATTTCCCTACCAAATTCTTTTGCCAGTAGGTACTTTTCCATCTGGAACACACTTGGCTTTTCTAGAGCAGTTATGTCAGCAAGGTTGAGTGCTGACTGTGAGAGAACTACTTAATTTCAGCTCAGTCCTTTTATTCTTTCCTCCTTAGCACCTGGACCTGAGATAAAGGCCTTAGGTCTGTTGTCCTGAGCCTGAAGGTCATGCTCACTTACAAGCAATAACATTTGCTTCACCTATGTTCCAGAAGAAAAAACGAGATAAAAACTGGCCTTAGTGACTCCAAACCAATGCCTTATTCAAAAAGACTATATTTAATATAACACAGCTATTTGATACTGTGTTGTGTCAAAGATGAGTCTAGTTTTTGCACTATTATATTATACACAGTGGTATAATGGTAAATATAATGAAATCAGATACTCATTAATTCATCAAATATTTACAGATACAACTAGTAAGATAAAGCTAGACTGCAGAGGTTCTAAGAGCTAGAGTATGAACTCCACATGGAAGAGTTACAGAAGTTAGGAGTTTAGCAATGGAGAAAAGTTGTGATAGGATGGAAGTAATTTAAGGGAGAATTCCTACCGTGGGCTGCTTTGGTACACTCTCTGAAACTGTGTATAAGGTTTTGTGTCTGTGTGTGCGTTGAGTGAGGGACAGGTAAGACTTAGTCTCAGCATCAGGATTCCTAATGGCAAAGAGGCTGTGAAGTGAAGGACAGTCTTGCTGATGCATTTCACAGATGAGTCAAGACCAGGAGCCCAGCTAGGAGGCTGCCGTGCAAGTAGGAGGGATTAGGGAGCAGTGGTTATTCTCACAAAGCAGAGTGTAGCCATCCCCAGATGGATTTGAACTACATGGTTTTTTCTTGTTCTTTAGATTGATGTATTATGTATACAATTTTGAACTACATGTTTAGGTAGAAAGAACTAAGGCCCAATTTGACTTTTTACTCCCAACAAATTAACTCAGCAGATGAGTATGGTTCATCTTCTAGACTTTTGTCTCTGCGGGTGTAGACTAGTCTGCTGTTATCCTCTGGAGATCCGCCCCAAGTTCTCAAGCAGGCACCTGAAACTAAGCAGTGTAGGCAAATAACCTATGACAAAATTTGATTAGCAGTGCCAGTAAGAAAACAAAATCATTATAACAATATACTGAAACTTACAAATTGCTTGCTTTTTAAATTTTTCTTTTAAATTTTTCAAACTGAGGTTAACTGTGATAGGTAACTGAAACCCATAGATAAGAGGGAACTCTTGTGTGTTTATCTTAGGGATGCCATTTTATTATAAACAATGTTGTAAGCTTCATTTATGCATTTAAGTTCACACACAAAGAATTAAAAAACAAGAACTATAAAAACTACATGATGACATTGAACTCTGAAGTTAGATAAGACATGCCAGTTGGTATCCGCTATTCTGAGTTCATTTATTCATAGCCTCTCCACAGAGGAGTTATGTCTGACACAAATAGGTACAGCAGAGCTGGGCTTGATAATGTACATTCATAATTCCAGTACTGTGTAGGCTGAGGCAAAAGCATACTCAGTTCAAATCAGTATGGGCTATATAGCAGGGTCTTGTCTCCAAAGGAGAAAGAGAGAAAAGTACATGACAGGTCAAGATCTGAAGAGAGAAAGGAAAAAATGGTAGTATCTCAATTATGTAACTTAATTTGATATTCTAATTTTATTTAGTTTTTTTCAATATATATGGTTTATGTACATGTATATGTGTTAGTGTATGCACACATGCACATGTATGTGCATGCATGTAGAAGCCCGAGGTAGACAATGGGTATCTTCTTCGGTTGCTTTCTTCCTTACACAGTGAGATAGGGTCTCTCCTTGAGCCCAGAGCTTGCTGTTTTGCCTGGTCTGGCTAGCCAGCTTTGGGGAGCTCCTGCCTCTGCTTTTCTTGCCCGTGCGGGTGGACTACAAGCCTAACCTGCTTTCTGTAGATTCTGGGAATCCAGGATCTGTCTGGTCCTCATGCTTGCATAGCCAGTGAGCCATCTCCCAGACTCAGTTTTCTACTTTTAATTTAATTTTGACCTTTCTGATAGCCAAAAAACATAATATACCTTGACCACAGACCTGGTTGTGGGGCTCTCTGATTTTAGCTTTTTTTTTTTTTTTTAACTATCCTAAAAATGAATTATTCTTTCTTTTAAACTAAGTTTGCATGTGGGAATGGGACTCAGCAATAACAGCAAAATGACAGTGGTTTTGTTTATTCCAAACAACAGTACCATCACTTCTGTCACTTCCCCAAGTCGAGACGTTTGTGTTGTTTCTGACATCTCATTCCCTCTCTAGTGCTTTTGGCTTTGTTCATTTGTCTTTCGGTGGGAGGGGTTTTTTGACACAGACTTTCTGTGTAGCCCTGATTGTCTTGTAACTCATTACTTACACCAGACTGGCCTTGAATCTATAGGGGATCCACCTGCCTTGGTCTCTATGAACTATGGCAAAGTGGTGTAGAAAAATCACATAGCAAAACTAGCAAGAGGGGCCAGGCATGGCGGAGGGACATGTGTGGTGGCATGGTTCTTTATTCCTAGCAGAAGCAGGCAGATAGATCTCTGCGAGTTTGAGGCCAGCTTGGCTGGTGTATATAAACAAGTTCCAGGAAAGAAAGAGAGAAAAGAGAAGGGAAAGGGAAAGCTAAAACTTTAGTCCCTTCATAGTCCTTGACCCTTCACTCAAAAAACCAAAAATAAATAAATAGAGTTCTGGGTTCACTCCCCTGTTATGGCTGACACCCAGGCTGCTGACGTAGCCAACAAGGCCACTGGCAGCTTGACTGCACCCAATCCCCCTGCTCTTTCCCTGAGTTTGAGATGCCCTGGTGCATGCTTCTCTTAGAGGGCAACTTGGTCTTAGGCAGTTTCTTTACCAGGGACTTGTTTTGTCTCCACAGTGCTCTCTGCGAGTACACTCTTGTCAGTTTTCCTTAAAGGGCTAGCAGGATGGCTCCGCATTTAAAGCGCTTGGTGCCAAGCCCTCATATCTGGGTCACTCCCCTGGTCCCACATGCTAAAATGAGAGAACTGGCTTCTACAAGTTGTCATCTGACATCCAGTGCATTCCGGCAGTAGTACACATGTGATAAATTAATGAAAGTGTAAAAAATAAACTTGGTTTTTAAATGAACATGCTGAGCAGGGTGCTGTTAAGCAGAAGCAGCATAGTAACATTGTTAGCTGAACTGTGAGCATCTGTGAGGAATGCAGTCATTGCAGCCATGACTGAGAGCTGTTGGGCTGCTGAGATGGCTCAGGAGTAATGGTGCTTTCTGCCAGCCTGCTGACCTGGGTTCTAGTACCTATGTAGCGGAAGGAGAGGGGAGGACCAACTTCTTCAGGTTGCCGTCTGCTTTCCATATGTGTGCCATGGCACATATGTCCACACGTGCGCGCACACACACACAAAATACATGGATGTTTTTCAAATAATTCTCTTGGATTTAGGCATATAATATAAATTTGCATACCATTTGAGCAGTGGAAAGAGGAAGCGGTGTGTCAGGGTGAGACTGGGTTGGAAGTGGGGAGGGCACTGTTCCCTGGAAGTGGTGTGTGCCACTCTGCGTTGCCGTCATTTGCTCACATGGCCATTTGTTTCTCAGTTGTGAGTCCTTCTAGAGTGCACGTGGTTTTCCCTCCTGTTCAGTTCCTCTCCCAACACGGGTGGGGGGCTGCTCTGTAAAGGTTTCTCTAGTAATAAAGCAAGACTTTCCTGTGTCTTCTGAATTCCCAGAGAATACTAATAGTCAAGACAGATGAGAATTGAATTCTGTCCACTGCTGTACAATGATCTGAAAATTGGTATCGTGTAATTTTCATTTTCTTGTATCTTTTTGTCTCCCAGGTTCTCTGTAATGATCACATATTGTTTATAGAGTCCAGCAATATCATGCATTACTTAAAATTTGGTATAATTACATTTGGGTTAACATGTTTGGAATAGATTTTTGTTGTACTGTTTTTTGGTTGTTTTTGTTGTTGTTTTGTTTTGTTTTGGGGTTTTTGTTTTGTTTTGTTTTTTTTTTTGAGACAGGGTTTCTCTATGTAGCCTTGGCTGTCCTAGACTCGATTTGTAGACCAGGCTGGCCTTGAACTCACAGTGATCCGCCTGCCTCTGACTCCTGAGTGCTGGGATTAAAGGCTGAGTTTGAAATAAAATTTTTTAATCCAAATTAATTAGAAGAAACTAGTCAGAACTCTACTTTTTGTAGTCATAGTGGTCTATATATTTAAGTTCATGGTACAGACAGTGCTTATAAAGTTAAACTTTGTAAGTTGTTGTTACATAATAGCCTAGAAACTTTTAAAGAGATTGTAAAATACAATCTAACTACAATTACTAGTAATGATTTATTTCCCTGATAAAATAGCTGAAATAGTTGGATCTAGAAACACATGATTTATGCTATTCAAAGTACTATGAAGTCTGCTCGCTTGTGTGTCTGTCTGTTGAAGCTTACTGCTTATCACTTCTTTCATAAGAACCAGAGAAATGCATGGCATGTGCATATCAGATGTGTTCAGATCCCTGAAGAGGAGGTAATGACATGCTGAAAGTACAGAATACATAACATTCTTCTACTTAGCTATGCAGGAGAGAAAGTAAATGAGTTGTTACAGTAGTATCTATAATGCGGGACATGGTGCCACAGTAAACAGAACCAGTAAAAATAATATATATTATATACATAGAATTATTACACACATATTATATACATGTACTATATACTTATATGTTACTTTTACTGGTTTTGTTTTCCCTATTTGAAAGTAGGACTTTAAAAGCTACATTTTAAGTGGATGACTTCCTGGCTTCTCCCCTCTACTCTGGGGCTGCTTCGTGTTCTCCCCTTATCACACACAGTTTACCTGTTAATGCTGCTGACTCTTGTCCCCTGCTAAAATGAAGGCATAAATTATGTGTGTTCATTTCAGTAGTCCTGTCCCAGCACACAGAAGGAAAGCCTTGGGAATACTGGAAAGGCAGTACCTTTATTTGTTGAGTGAGTAGTAAGTCAAACATTGAAGATGCCATTGAGTTCTGTAATATGTATACAACCTTTTGATGTCTTTAGTCTCCAATTTCACTGCTGCTGGATGTTGGTACATTCTACAGTAGTTTCAAGTTCCAGGTGGCAAAAGCCATCTAATTCTAATCTTGTATATATGTGTACTCAAATGTATATACGTGTGGCTCGTGTTTATAGCACTTACTCCAGCTTGACGAGGGTCTCTGTCTTTCCACAGATCTTAAACCTCACTCAGGCACTGAGAGATGGGAAGAGTCCTGTGCAGCTGGTGCAGATGCCGTGTGTGATCGTGGAGTGCAGTAAAAGTGGTGGGCGGGGGCGGGTTGTACACCTAGGCAGTTCCTTCACTCAGACGGTCCACTGCAGGAAGCCGTTCTTTTCTTGCTGGTAGCAGATGTAAGGGGAACAGCTGTGTGGTGTTCCTGTGCTGATAAAATATTACAATGATGTAACTCTGCTGCTGAGAGCACCAGTTGCCAAAACCTCAAATAATTCAAGTCTTTAAATATATAGAAAATAATACTATATTTTGAATGTAATCAGAAGTTTACGATTTTTTGTCCAAATATTAAATTTCTATTTCAGGGAAGTGATATATCGCCTATATTGTGTTTTTATAGACAAATTGTATTTTATGTTATTACTTTAAAAAGTAATTTTATGGTTTACACATGCTAGCATGGCTATAATTCTATGGAATTACAACTAGAAGAGAAATGTTGACTTTGACTGTAGTAGCATTGTATATACTTTTTAAACATGAGAAGAATCTTCTTGCATTCATTCCAAATGGCTGAAGGTGACCAAGACGGAAACTGCTCTTGTAGAGTTGCCAGTAGATAGGGCAGGCAGGAAGGATTAAGCAACTTTACCTTTCCTCAAAAAGCTGCTGTTTTAAAACTGGAATCAAGTGCCCAAAGGTGGTTGTCACTGGGAACCTGAAAGTTAAATTTTGCCTAAATGACAGATGACCATTTTAATTTTTGTACTTTGGTATATTTATTGATGAATTATTCTGTTTTAGTGAGGGACAAAAATATGACATCTCCTCTCCTCCCTCCATTTTTCTTTTCTTTTTGAGGCAGGGTTTTTCTGTGTTATCTTGGTAGTCCCAGACTTGCTTTGTAGACCAGGCTGGCCTCAAACTCATAGTGATCCGCCTGCCTCTGCCTCCCAAGTGCTGGGATCCAGTGCTCTTTTGGCTTTTGAGATGGAGTTTCTCTGTGTAACAGCCCTGGCTGTCCTGAAACTCACTCTGTAGACCAGGCTGGCCTCAAACTCACAGAGATCCTCCTCCTTCTGCCAAATGCTGGGTTTAAAGGCATGTGCCGCCACCACCTGGCCTTCCTCTTTTTTTAAAAAAAAAGTTAATAACTGAGAATTGAATGGAATAATATTTAATTAAAGTAGAGCTCCAGTATTTTAAAATTAGAACACTGCCCCCTAAATTAGTTTGTTTCTCATATGGGAATCAAATAATTGGAAATTAGTACTTCCAAATACTAATTTTAATCAGTTTAGTACTGCAGTTAGTGTTAAACAGCACTGCGAGGTAAACCATACCCTGACATGCATACTGACCTCAGTTTGGGATCCTGAGTCATGAAGCCTTGGAAGAGAAGACCTGCTCTGAATCAGAAGGGAAACGCCACTCAGACCATCCATGCTGGCTTTAAACTGTTGTTCTTTGTTGCATCTTGAGCATCTGTGCACTCTTTGGAATCTGTAGCACTGTTAGTCACCAACAGATGTAAACAGAAATGAGCCGAAAAGAAAAACAAGACTGCAGAGAAGAAAGCATTGATGTCTTGCTTAGGGCTCAAACCCAGTAACACCCATACTCGGAACACCTGGGCAGTGGCTGGTTAGGCTCACCGTTCTGTTTTAAGTTTGCTGTCTTATGATTTTTTAATGGGCTATTTTTGTATCCAGGTGGTTAAGTTAGCATGTGGCAGACACATGCTCTTTCTCACATGTTTACCTTCGTCTTGGATGTAAAGAATGGACACAGCACTGCCAGAGGAGTCAGTTGGAAACCTGTGTCCGCCTACCTCTTCTGACCTTTCATTAGCTCAGGTTTGAGATAATGGAAACCTGACTGGAGTATCAATTATACCACCACCTGTTGCTAAACACTAGTCACTGAGATGTGCCTTTCCAGATGTCTCCTGCAGGAGTGGTCATAGTTGCCTCTGCTGTGGGTACGGCTTTCACAAACGATTTTTTTTTCAGTATTTTGAGAATTGCTAGATTAGTTTTTATAACAACCTAGTAAATTGCTACTGGTTTATAGTCTAAAATTAAAATAGTTCAAAACTATTTTTAAATGTCTGACCATGTTAGATTAGTTGAGGTATTTAAACATTACAAGTGAAAGTACTTAGGCTCTGTTTTGTAAACACTGATGAACCTGATTCTTATTTAAATATTGTGGGGGGTTATAATGAGCATATTTATATTGTCAAATATGATAAGCAAAAGGAATAAAAATCATTGTCTTGAGGCTACACTGCTCCTGTGGATTACTGTTTAGACTATTTCTACTTACGTTTATAAACAAGAAGTAAGCGAGGGCGAAAGGGCTCGTTTTCACTTACTGTTCAAGGGGATAACAGTCCATCACTGTGGGGATGGCGTGGAGCAAGGAAGTGAGGTGTTTGGTCACACTGCACCCACAGTGAGGAAGCCCTGCAGTAAGTAGAGGAGAGAGCTCAAAAACATGCAGCTAGGAAACGGGGCTTGGCCCACACTCACCCTCTGCACGGGGAGCTCAGAAAAACAACAACAACAACAACAAAAGCAGGAGTCGACATGTTTAACAGACAGTTAAACATGACTATAACTTCCATCATGGTCTCAAAAACACAAGGTAATAATCTGATAACAAACCCGCAGTGCAAACACCGCGGAGACTGACCAGTGAAGCAGAGCAGACAGGAGTGTTAACCATGCTGCCCAGGTTGGTCTCGACCTTGTGCGCTCAGTGATCCCTTCAGCCTCCCAGGTGTACATGCCAATATGTCTAAAAACATGATAGAGGAATTATAAGAAGCAAAGACAGAGCACCACCACATTAAAGTCAGATCTAAAGGAAGTGGGTAAGCCACAGAGGCAAGCTCTCAATACATGAGTGCTGACAGAGCTCAAAGGAAATACTAGAGCTAAAAATATATTTCAGAAATAAAATAGAAATGAACAGTGATAAAAAAGCATGTTTCAAAGTAAAATAGAACACGAACAAACAAGACAACACAAAAGACCAAAACCATCACAGTGAGTTTTGAAATACCTAGATTATCAGCTATACATTTCCAGCCTGCAAGTCTTGTCAGCCCTCCGTGTTCCTGTGTGGAGGCTCAGAGCATGCACCCATTTTCCTTCAGGCCGCTCATTCCTTAGCTGTGGTCTGTCACTGTCCTTTACTGTTTTGTGGCATCAGACTTGAACCCAGGGCCTTATACGTACTAAGCAAGTTCTCTTCCATGAGCTACGTCTCCAGCGCCCTTTTGATTTTATTTAATTCACAGGATCTGAGTTGCCCATTTTGTCATAGCCCGGGCACCTTTCGTTTATTAACCCTTTTGTTTGAGTCTGAATAGCTAGGAGTGCAAGAGTGTGGCTCTATAGCCGGCACAATTCACTTTCAAAGACCACGTGATTACGTAGGGCCCACCTAGATAGACCTCTCACTGAAACTGGAGCGCACCAACTGGGCAAAACTAGTTAGCCGGCTAACTCCAGGTATTCTCCTATCTCTGCCTTTGTGTATTATAAGTGTATCCCACCATGCCCAGCTTTTTACATGCAGGCACTTTACCTACTGAGCCACTGTCTCCCTCCCACCCCCTTTAGTGCTGACTGAACCCAGGTCCTGACGCATGCTAATGCATTTTGCCACTGAGCCACACCCTTAGTCCCTTTCCTATTCAAAATGCTATCTTTTATGTGTATTTATGTGTGCTATGTGAGTTTATGTGCTCCACTTGTGTGCAAGATCCTGTGGAAGAGAAGGCAGCATTGGATCCATTCGTACTGAAGTTACAGACAGTTGTGAGCTACCATGTTGGTCTGGCTGTCAAACCCAGATCCTTTGGAAGATTAAAGATCGGAGAAGAAATACAGTGATTTGCAGATTATTTAATTAGGCATCTACACAGATAACTGTTAGGATTAAAAACTAATTTTTTAAGTAATTTAAAAAGACTTATCTATAAGCAGAATAAGAAAAATAAAAAATTTTAAAACACTATTTGTCAATTAGTATCAAAACACATTAGATCTTAGGAATAAATCCACCTGAAGATATACTAGATTTCCACACCAGGCTACCAAAGAGTACTGAAAATAAGGAGGATTTGGGGGTTGATTAGAGGCCAGTGCCAGAGCTTTGCCTTGCATACCCAAGTCTCTACATTCAGTTCTCAGTATCACACAAGATATACTCATGTGAACAGAGGGCCTAAAAGCTACTTCCCAAATATATCCGTTGAACACAAACTACTGTGAATATTTGGTCAACATTGAAAAGGTAGTTCCAAAGTGCATGTGAAAATGTTTTGGTCAAAATAACCGGAGAAGAATGGTTGTTGGAAGTAATTTTTGGGGTCTCAAACTTTGGTGCCGACAGAAAAATCTGATTTCTCAGAGAGTTCAGAAGGCAATCCTAGCCATGTGGTAAGCTGGTTTTTAAGGTAATTCAGCATGGAAAAAGCCTCTTCAACAAAGGATCCACACAGTAGTAACCAGATACCAGAGGGGCACACACATCAACACCCAGGTGCCCTTCGCCTCATATGTAGACCTGCCAGAGTATGTAAAGGCCAGGCACAGGGGAACAGTCCTGTAATCCTTGTGAGCCAGAGACAGGGGATTGCAAATTCAGTGGCCAGCCTGCACTCCTTCTCCACCAACAAAAGAGAACTGAAAGTTCTAGAAGCAAATGGGAGATCTTCTGGACCATCTTAGGTTTTCTATTGCAGTGATAAAAATATTACCAAACACAATTCGGTGAGGAAAAGGCTTATTTCATTTTACACATCCGCATCACAGTTCATCTCTGAAAGAAATCAGGGCAGGAATGCATCTGTGTTTAAGATTTGGGTTATGCCAAATCTTATGGTGACGCACGCCTTTAATCCCAGCACTCGGGAAGCAGAGGCTGGTGGATCGCTGTGAATTTGAGGCCAACCTGGTCCACAAAAGTGACTCCAGGACGCCAAGGCTACACAGAGAAGCCCTGTCTCGAAAAACAAAAACAAAAACAAAACAAAAAAATATTGGGTTATTGCATAAAAGGAATATGTGTACAGATAGCTTCCTTGAAGTAAGATTTCTTGAGTATGGTGACAAAAATTAGCAAAGCTATCATAAACTTGCTCTCTTACCAGACAACGGAGAGTTAACCTGGGATTATTTATTTATTTATTTATTTATTTATTTATTTACTTTTGGTGGGGGGGAAGGCCCCTGCCTCTGTGGTCACTGGAAAGAGCTTTATCCAGACTTGACTCCTTCAGGAAAGATGTGACATTTCAGAAGGTGTTGGTTCAGGTTCCTTGTGCCTGGGTCTGGTCTGTGAAAAACTAGCCCGAGTTGCTGGTGGTGGCGGTGGCTGTGGCTCCCGGGAGTTCTCTTGCTAGTTTTTTTAGATCTGAACATTGAGAGCACACGATTTCAATAAACAGTAGCTAATCCCTGTAGGTGAAGAAATACTCTCCCTTTGACACCTGGAGAAATCCCACTTGAGCTTCAAAGCTCCAGGCAGTAGCAGCAGGCAGCAGGCAGTTTCCCCTGCCTCGGGTGAGAGGATTATGGAAACATCCAGGGAACAAGGCGAAGGAACTAGTCTAACCAGACGTGAGTGCCTGATGCCACTAGGGTGAGTAACACTGCCATTTATCTTCCTGTGGTTTAGGGAACATGCTCTAATACTTGGAATCATGGGAAGTGCACACTGAAACCACATGCTGGTTCAGGCCAGAGTAGCATCTGGCCACCCTTGCTCTCTGCTCCCTTGGAGGAGATGGGAGTGCGTTGCTGGGCCAGATCCCTAGCTAAAATGCTCTTATCTCCTCGGGACAGTGGCTGCTTCACTTTCTGCACAGCAGGTTAAATGGCCTCCCTGTCAAATCTCTAAAGTCCACAATACAGGCTGAATTGTCAGCATCGATGAAGGAATTTGGTGTAAGCCCCAGAGGCTGCCAAAAAGAAGGCCTCTGACTGAGCAAAGAAGCTAAAAACTATAGTGGAAACTCACAGAGGGGCCAGGGAGTTTGGGTTTGCAGTGTAAGTATGGGTATGTGGATTGTAACAAAAGTTAACAAATGTGTGTAACAGATGTGAAGGAACTCACTTTTACTTATCTTTTCCATGTGCTACCTGGTGTAGATCTTTTATTTCCCCAGGTGCTGTGTTTGCCAGGCTAGACAGGATGCTGTTTGGTTTTTTTGTTTTGTTTTGTTTTTTTTAGGTTTTTAGGTTTTTAGAGACAGTGTAAACAGTCCTGGCTATCCTGGACTCACTTTTGCAGACCAGGCTGGCCTCAAACTCACAGCCATCCACCTAGCCTCTGCCTCCCAAGTGCTGGGATTAAAAGCGTGCACCATTTGTTTATTCCTGTAGATGCCTTCTTACCTGCTCTGTGCGTTGGCTGAACGTTATGGCAGCGTTGAAAGCCCTGATAGGTCTGTTCCTGTTGCTTTTGGCCAGTAGCAGGCACAGCAGAAACATGTGCGGGCCAAACAGGGAGGGTTGGAATCTTTACTCTCCAGCTGCAATAGGCCGCTTTGGAGAGCATACACATTTTAACAATACATCCAAGAGCCTGCCTGTCCCAGTTATAAATTTGTTTTTTTTTTTTTTTAAACCAAAGCTTCTGCCCCAAGGACTTGACATGAGCCCCGTTGAACCAGGTGTCTTGTGGCTAGTCCTTGCCATTCATTTTCTCCTTGGTTTTGTTTTACGGAGCCCACCAGAAAAGATACGTCAGACACAATTTATAGTCAATTGAAAGTCTTTATTCCAGCCAGATGGGACTTCATTTCAGGCATTCAGGATCAAGTGTAGCTCTGAGTGTTTAGATAAGGTGTTTTTTTTGTTTTTTTTGTTTTTGTTTTTTTAAAGCAAAAGCCTCACCAGGTGTGTAATCCCCAGCACTTGGGGAGCCAGAGGCAGGCAGATCTCTGAATTCAAAGCCTGCCTAGTCTACAAAGCAAGTCCAGGACAGCCAAGGCTACACAGAGAAACCCTGTTTCAAAAACAAAAAACAAACAAACAATCAAAAAATAAAATTTAAAAAGTCTCATCCTGTTATCTCATTTAGCAGCAGGGAGAGGTTTTGCACAAGCAAGCAGTTTAGCAGAAGCCAAGATAAGTTAGAAGAGGCATCGTGACCTTGGGTTCCTAGAATAGAGTTGAGTGATTTTCCAAGGGGCTCTCCATCAAAGAGATCAGATTCTAATCAAACCTCAAATGGCCTCGGTAAGAGTACAAGATGGAGGAATCTCTGCACTGTCTTCCTCGGTCACAGTTTTCAGAAACTATTGCCTCCCCTTGGCTCTGTGTGATGGCTAGTTTGTGTTTTAAGTTAAAATGACTGTGTTTAAGAGATCTTGTTCAATGCCTCTAACCTGTAGGACGCACTTGCCCAAGGACTGATAACTTCCTGGAATGTTGGGGGCTGTTCACATAACAAGCCATGTGTTTTCACGTCTGTAATCAAGCATGGTTGTACCAGTTGCACAGGATGTGTGTTTGATCACACAGAGACAGGACGTACATGCGGGTGTGTGCTTGTCCCTGACTGGATGAAGATGGGAAGTACATAGCCTTGTAGGTTTTGTCTTTGTAAGTTCCTGTCTAATGTGTTTAGCATCATACTCTGGGAATCCTGTGTATGGACCTGCCCAGTATCCACGGTCCTGCCCAGTATTTAATAAAGCTTACTTCAAAATTGACTTTAAAAAAAAATGTCTTATTCTTATCCTGTGGGATTAACATATGTAGAACCGGAAAGAAATAGCACAGACTGTCACCAAACCCGAGGGCAATCAGGCTCCTTGGTGGTTTAGCTTACCATGTAATTTAGAAAAGGGGGCTAGAGAGATGGCTCAGAGGTTAAGAGCACTGCCTGCTCTTCCAGAGGTCCTGAGTTCAATTCCCAGCAACCACATGGTGATGCACAACCATTTATAATGAGATCTGGTGCCCTCTTCTGGCCTGCAGGTGTACATGCAGGCAGAGCACTGTATACATAATAAATAAATCTTTAAAAAAAATAATTTAGAAAACAGCCCTTCAACGAAACCTCCCTCAGTACCTCATTTTGTGTCTTCTGATTCCAGCGAGAGTCTTGCATGCCACACAGGTGATGTCATTTGGTTCTTCAGAAGAGCTGTGCGTCATCCTCTATACACCCAGGAAAACCTCAGGGCAGTTAGAATAATTGCCTGAAATTTATGTACTTTATAACATATATGGGAGAGCAGGATATAGATTGAGGTCCCTCTGACTCAGCCCCACTGCTTTCTCCTGCCTGAATTGCACTGGATTGTCTATGAGGTTCCTAATCCTGGGGAACCTTCCTCTTCATAAAACAATGCTTTGATAAAAGAAACCTCCTTGACTCCTTTGAAGTTAAATCCATAGTTACTGTGGAACAGTACATTTGAAACAACACATTGCTTTTTTTTTCCTCTCCCTCCTTGTAATCAAGGTCTCAGCCTAGGTTGGCTTTGAACTCAATGTGTAGCACGTGATGATCTTGAACTCTTGATTCTCCTGCCTTTTCCTAGAAATGCTGGGCTTATAAGCTTATCCTGCCATCCCCAGTTTACTTGGGATTGAATTTAGGGACTTTGACCATGCCAGGTAAACATTCTACCAACTGATATGCAGTCCTAGCCTCCAAACACCTAAAATCAAATGAATGAATGAATGAATGAATGAATGAATGAATGACAACTACTTCTAATAAAAGGTCAAGATTCACTGTCATCCTTGTTCTGTGGGTCTCTGGGTTCATACACTTTGAAACACTGAGTCTACTTAGATTCTGTTAATATCAACTGTGTATTCCTCAGGGGCCACCTGGGCTGAGAGAGGTTAACTTAGAACAAACAAAGCATTCACTGTGTGCATGTAATGCTAGTGATAATTAACATGCTTTACTGATTCAAGTTTACAATACAGAATACAAGTGTATGTCTATAATATAACATACAAAAGTATCCTATTGGCCCCTCCTGTCCCCTATCAGTTCCGTGACTTGACAGAGGACTCCAAGCTCAACCTACCACTGTGTCTACATGGCCTTTGTCTCTATAATCTCCACACTGCCCTCTTCTAAGGCCACTACTGTCTTAGCTACTTTTCTATTGGTGTAACAAAGCAGGTTGACCAAGACAACTTACAAAAGAAAGCATTTGGGGCTCAGGGCCCCAGAGGGTAGTAGAGGCCATGACCATCGCGGCAGGGAGCAGGGCGGTGCTGGAACAATAGAACAGACCTTACATTTGATCCACAAGCCCATAACAGACTCTGGGAAAGGGTGGGGTTTTCTTTTCTAGCTTTTTGTTGTTGCTGTTTGTTTTGTTTTGTTTTGTTTTGTTTTGTTTTGTTTTGTTTGAGACAGAGATCCTCTACCTTTGAACTCCCTGTGAAGACCAGGCTGGCCTCAAACTCACAGCAATCTGCCTGCCTCTGTCTCCCCCAGTGCTGAGAGTAAAAATGTGCACCACTGTGCCCAGCTTTGGTGTGAGATTTTCTTTTTTTTTGGTGGGGGGGGGGTGGTTTCGAGACAGGGTTTCTCTGTGTAACCTTGGCTGTCCTGTCATTTTGTAGACCAGGCTGGCCTTGAACTCACAGCGATCCGCCTGCCTCTGCCTCCCAAGTGCTGGGATTAAAGGCGTGAGGCACCACGCCCGGCTGGTGTGAGATTTTCAAACCACAAAGCCCATCCCCAATAACACATCTGCTCTGAGGCTACACCTACAAATCCTCCCTCAACACTCCCTCCACCAACTGAGAACCAAGTATGTAAATATATGGGCCTGTGGGAGCCATTTCATTCAAACCACCACAGATACCCTTAGAATCATTGGATTTAGGGCCACTCTAACACCACCATATTCTCAGCTTGGTGAGCAGATTTCTTTTTAAAATGTTGTATTTACTTTACATATTATGAGTGTTTTATCTGCATGTACACCTGCCGGCCAGAAGAGGGCATCAGATCACATTATAGATGGTTGTGAGCCACCATGTGGTTGCTGGGAATCAAACTCAGGACCTCTGGAAGAGCAAACAGTGCTCTTAATCACAGCCATCTCTCCAGCCCTGTAGCAGGGTTTCTATTTTACATGTCTACAGGGGACAGTCACTTTCATAAATGGGTCCTGTTTCCTCCCACCCTTCTTCCCAGCTCTCTTGCCAGAAAGGCTTTGCGGGCAGGAAGAAGGCACCAGGCTGCTCTTCCAGATAAGATGAAAGGCCTCTTGGCAACTTGCATATCTGCAGGACTGGTTTTCCCTTCGCTTTGTGAGAGTCAGGGTCTCCTGCACACCAGGCAATCATTCTGCCACTGAGCCATACCCTTACGCTCAGGGCTGTTCTGGCTTTCTATAGACCTACTCTGTGGGATTTTTGCCTAACACATCAGACCTATTAAGGTAAAAACCAAATGTGATAGTACACGTCTGTAATCCCACTACTTTAGAGGCTGAAGCGAGAAGATGGCCATGAGTTTGAAGCCAGCAGTGAATTCCAGGCCAGCCAGTGATACACAGTGAGACCTTGTCTCTAAAAACAAAAACAATCAAAAGAAAAGAAAAGAAAAGAAAAGTTCGATGAGTCTCAATAGCTCATAAGAGGGTGGCAGTTCCAGGGTGTATAGCTCTGCAGTGTTCTCACTGTTTTTTTGTTTTTTGTTTTTTTTTAAGATCCCAGAACTCCCATAGTTCCTGTGGGCCCCATGCCTTCCCAGCCAAGTTTTCATGCTTGGGGATTTTCAGAACTTGGGGATGGAGGAGAGAAACGGGGGGCATCTATGGGGCTTCCTGAGCAGCTTAGCAGGGCATCAGAATCCAGATCTGAGACTGAAGTGGTAAAGCAAAGGCTGTTGGGGTCACTTTCTACCAAGAACCAGGAAGATTTGGGGGAAGCTACCTGTGGCAGAGAATGCAGGGCAAGGCTTGGGTCCTGACAAGGATGCCACAGTAGTGGCTACACACCTCCACCGTGATGGCAATGTTACTTGTCATTGTTGGTTGTGAGTGACAGGACCAAGCTTCTTAAATAGGCTTTAGGAAATTACCAGAAAATAGGGACAATAGTAAGATATCCTCTACGAAACGATTTGGTTTCATTTGTATTCTCTGAAGGAAAGTTGGGGATTGGTGTTCTCTGAGGACAAAGGGATGGACTTCCTGGTGCTTGTAGGCGCTCACTGCTTTGTCCAGAGCCTCTGTGGGAAGACTTTCTGAAGTCATTGGGTCAGAGCATTAGGAACAAGCTCTGAGTCATAGGACATGTGGCCAGAGTCCATCCTAGTGCTCAGGTCTACTTTCAGTTTCCATCAGAATCCTCCCAAGGCTTTCAGTGTGTCTCGGCATCCAGGATTTCCCTGTATGAACAAAAGACACTATTAGGGAAAAAAAAAAAACAAAAAACAAAAAAAAAACCACCAAAACAACAAAAACCAAACCAAACCAAAACAAAAACATAACTTACTGACGATCATCACACCCCTCTCAGCAAGATAGTCTATTAACCATAGTTAACACCTCACAGCAACATTCCAGTCACTGATGGGATATGTACACAACAGTGTTCCCAGAAGATTAGGACCTTCAGGACATTGTAGTGTTCCTAGTTGGGTAAGTCTGTTCTAATGTTTATGTAACAAAATTCCCTAGTGGCACAGTTTCTAAAACACCTGCCTATTGTGAACCGGTAACTGTGTACCTAAACCTAAGGCATGGGTTTTTTCTCTCACTGAAGTCTTTCCTCAGAAAAGAGAAAATTGCATTAGTTTTGAAGCCTGCTTTATCTTCATAATTATGCAGTGCATTGTCATTTACTTTATTCATATCAACAGTGTTTGTGTGTGTGTGTGTGTGTGTGTGTGTGTGTGTGTGTGTGTGTGTGT
>OU015747.1:16277124-16291155 GCA_907169655.1 Acomys percivali | reverse complement strand
TCTTCTTCTTCTTCTTCTTCTTCTTCTTCTTCTTCTTCTTCTTCTTCTTCTTCTTCTTCTTCCTCTTCCTCTTCCTCTTCCTCTTCCTCTTCCTCTTCCTATTCCTATTCTTATTCTTATTCTTATTCTTATTCTTATTCTTCTAATTCTTCTTCTTTTTTGAGACAGGGTTTCTCTATGTAGCCTTGGCTGTCCTGGACTCACTTTGTAGACCAGGCTGGCCTCGAGCTCACAGAGATCCACCTGCCTCTGCCTCCTGAGTGCTGGGATTAAAAGTGTGCACCAACATGCCCAGCTGGTGGTTTGCCTTCTAGTAGATAAACATCACCTGTTCTCTCACAAGTCTGTTCCCCACCCCACACTTGGGATCAAAACAAAAACACGCTTATATCCATCCACTACATATCCCACACTTGGGATCAAAACAAAAACATGTATACATCCACTACACTGACGTTCATATTAATAGAAGTTATTGAAACACAAGTCATTTTTCAGGCCCTCACCCATCAGATTTTAGGCTTTTCCTTCATGAGTCTAAGATGTAGACTTAATCTCCAGGGTGTTTACTGTTTCCATCCCCTACTGCCTCTCCTCCTTGGATTGTCTGACGGGCTTGTCTGGTTTGACTCTAAGCCTGTTCCCTTTGGTGACGTCTTCCCTGGGCCCTGGGTATGATGCAGTGCTGCCTCTGAATCCCTCAGCATTCTGCACCATGCTAGCGGTACTTTGACTTACCTTAGTATTCTGTTTGAAGATTTTATTTTTATTTATTTCTTGGGAAAATTTAGGTTTCCAATGTCAGTGCCTGTTTTATCTGCTCTTTTGTCTTATGCATTGTAGGTGCTCAGTAAAATTTGGATGAAAGAGCTAAGTTTTTAGAGCCTTTGAGATGGCAGACACCTGAAATAGGCAGAGGATTTCACTTTTTTATACTTTAAAACCTATGTCTACTTTCTTCAAGAAACTTAAACAAGCACAGCAAGTTATTCTAACACATGGAAGGATTTAACTCTGTACAAATTAGAAGCTGATGGCAGAAGTCTCTTGCCTTCAGATGCCCTCCATTCATGGGAAGCTGGCACACAGAACGGTATGTTTTCCTGGCAGTCAGTGTACATAAATACCAACGTAGTGAGTGAAAATGCCATATAACATAATACTTTCTGACTCAGATCCCTTACCATGTTCCACGAGAGGCTAATGCTTGGCACTGTACGGGTGAGGATCACTTCCACCTGACACAAAGGAAACATCCTGCTTCACTTACTGGATGTGATTTTAATTGTAACATTAAGACATGGGTTAAAGACGGTTGTTGCAATAAAGTGAAGATAAGGTCGATACTGTTTGATGTCGGGTGTTTTCAGTATAAATGTTAACTCAACAAGATGGAAGAAAATCGCACCAGAGTGGCTGAGAAGATCTCAGGACTTTTAGACCTTTGGCCAGTCAGTTCCAAGATTCTTAGCTTTTACTTGTGTGTTACTCTGTAAACTAGCAGGGCTATACTGTTAGGTGTACAGTCTGAGGAACTAAGCCTGACGCTGGCCATAGATTTGTATGCTTGGCATCCCAGCCACTCTGGGAAACCAAGCCTGGAGTGTGAGTTTGAGGTCTGCCTGAGTAACATAATGAGACCCCCATTTGGGGGCAGATCTTCAGCAGATGGGGAGAGGGAGGCTGCACAAACATCCCACGTGCTTATAGAGCATCCTACACTGCTGCCTATAACCTGTCAGTATCTGCATGCAGCGGGTGATTGCAGAGAGTTCAAAGTACCTCTCATACTGCAACCCAAAGAAAGCCAGTCACAACTTCCTTAATTCCCTTGCGTGCCCCCCCCCCAAAAAAAACCCAAGGTTTCTCTGTGTAACAGGCCTGGTTGTCCTTTAGACCAGACTGGCCTTGAACTCACAGAGACCTGCCTACCTCTGCCTCCCTGAGTGCTGGGATTAATTAAAGGTATGCTCTACCACATCTGGCTAACTTCCTTAATTTTTCAGCTAGATTCTTTTATAAGTAGAAATATGAAACAAACTACCCCTCAAGAAAACATAATGTGGTTTAGTGATCTGTACCTTTTCATAAACATGAAAATCAGTGTCTTATAAAAATGGAATTCTAGCTGGGCTCGGTGGTACGCTCTGTAATTCCAGCACTCGGGAGGCAGAGGCAGCCAGATCTCTGAGTTCAAGACCAGCCTGGTCTACAAAGTGAGACCAGGACAATCAAGGCTACACAGAGAAACCCTGTCTCAAACAAAACAAAAAACAAAAAAAGTCCTATGGTTGGACATTTGATTTACATTTTTCATTATTTTCAGCGACCCTGTATTAATATTTTTCTTACCAAATCTGGAACTTGTTTAGGGTAGCTGAATGTGTCATATTAATAATTACTGTGTATAATTACTGTGCACTGTGCTGTTTATGCTCCCAATGTATAATAATCACATTGCTAAGTGCATGTTTCCTATAAGCCCAAATGCTCTAGTGCTCTTGCTAGAACTCTTTCCAAACTGGAATCACGTGACTGAATTTCTTTCCAACAACAGCAAGTCAAGTAGTAGGGGAGACAGTAAAAAGAAAGTACTACAGATGATAAAATGTAGTCTTACTCTGCTGAGAAGGATGCTCTCTCATCTTGCAGTGTGGGCTTTATACTTAAAACTTCCCCCTCCCCCGCCCCGAAGTTGTGATCAACATATTGACTATTGGGGTTACCTGGGCAGTGTATACCCGTATTTTCTCACATTATGAATGCTTAGATAGCTGTAGAATAAATCCTGGTTTCTCTTAACTGTGGTGGGTTTGCTACAAGTTGTTAAGTGACCATTTTAAAAGGGCGAGAAGTCAAACTATCTGTCCTGCATCAGGGAAGGTGTAAGCACTTTTTTACCTGTATATAGAAATTATTAAGTGTTTTGTTTTGTTTTGTTTTAAAATGGTGATTTCCATCTAGTGTTAGTTCTCTTTTAATTTGCTAAAATGCTGCCTGATAGGGAGGGTTGGGCTTTTGTTGTTTTTAATTCTACTGTGCAGCGGAGTCCGAAAACTACCAAGAGAGTCCAAAGGAGGTTCCAGTGTATGGGTAGGGAGTTTTGATTAGAGCCCAAACCTTTGACAGTCAAGGGATTGTCTCCACAGCAGCGAATTTCTGAGCAAACGGAAGGATTTCTACAGAGCTGAACAAACACCCTAAGGATTCCTCTCAGTGATTGTTGGGCATGGGCTAACCCAGTACTGGACCTCAGGGACTCAGGGCGCGCTCCGCCTTAGCCACGCCCTGTGCGCCTCTAGCTCCTCCCACTCCTGCTCTAGCCTAGACCAACTTCGCCTCTGGGATTTGCCCGTCCCGCCCACATCGCCCCGCCCCACATCAAGCCCCGCCCAAGTCTGCAGCCTCCACGAGCCCCGCCCCGCCGCTGCGAAGCCACTCTCTTCCTCTCGCGAGGACGTCCTGGCGTCGGCGCCGGAAGCTTCCTCTGAGCTTGGAGGGCGGAGGGAGAGGGCGGGGAAGGCCGCTGGCTAAGAGTAGGCCGAGTTTGCTACTCAGGCAGGTACCGCTGTGTGCCGGGCTCCGCGCCAAAGCTTGTGGTCCGGTGCTCCAGCGGCCTTCGCCTGAGCGTCGCGTCCTTGCAGGGCCGCCCCCATGCTGCGCTTTCCAACCTGTTTCCCATCCTTCCGGGTGGTAGGAGAGAAGCAGCTGCCACAGGAGATTGTTTTCTTGGTATGGTCACCCAAGCGGGACCTCATTGCTTTGGCCAATACTACAGGCGAGGTAAGTGAGCCGGTGAGAGTTTGCCCATGCTGGGACCCTCGAGCCTCAGTTTCCCCTTTGGCAGACATGGCGGATCACCAGTCTACCCTGCCCCTACCTCTCAGCGAGGCTGTTAACTTTAAGTGTAAAGGACCCTATCTGCCAAACATGTTTATATTCCATTTCCTGTATTGCTGGAGTGAACACCCTCAAAGTTCTGCATACCCAAGTCTCCATGAATTGTTTTGGCCCAGGATGCAACATCTCAGTAGACACTTAGACTCCGCCCAAAGTTGCCTTTTAGATTAGGAGAATGAACTGTTGTCAAGTCCAACTGGAAATGTAGCTGTTCCTGAGGATGTTTGATGACTTAAATCCTTGGGTTCCAAGTTTTTACATCTTTGTTACGTCAAACTGTTTAAAAGATCTTTATGTTGAAAGGCTAAACTGCCTCACGGGGTTGCTGACATCGTCAGTTAG
Source organism: Acomys percivali (assembly GCA_907169655.1). Taxonomy (NCBI): domain Eukaryota; kingdom Metazoa; phylum Chordata; class Mammalia; order Rodentia; family Muridae; genus Acomys; species Acomys percivali. The sequence continues at coordinate 16,286,913 of OU015747.1, read as the reverse complement.
CATTTCGAACATTAGAGATGCGAACATGCGTTCTCAAGTATAGCCAGAGCATACCCAACTTTCTGTTGAGAGTTACTATTACCTGACAGCCATCTTGAAAGGAAACCTTCCCCTGTGCCCCTTTGCACCCCTCACTTTTTAGCACTTGTGGTAGTGGCTGGGAATGTGTGTGTGGGTGCGTGTGCGTGTGCGTGTGTGTGCGTGTGTGCAGCCAAGTATGTAAGACCAGAGGATAAAGAAATCCTAGCATCCAGGGAACCTTAGTGTGCCAAATTGCATTAATGTGTTGTCTGCCCTGACTGCCTCTAAGACCCATGGCTAGAAAGTGGCATAGCTGAAAGCAGGGGCTAAGGTTGCAACCGTTGTAACTGTTACTGTTACTGTTACCTTACATTGTCACAACTACCTTTTGGTGCTGTTTGTGTTACTTCTTTTGTTGTTGTCTCTGACAGGCCTCTTACCTTTTTCTAGAAGGTAAGTTTAAGTGATACGAAAGGGGATGGAGACAAGGCTCAGCAATCAAGAGTACTTGCTATTTTTATAGATGACCAAGTTTTGGTTCATAGCACCCACGTCAGGGAGAACTGATGTTTTCTTCTGGCCTCCTTGAGCACTGACTGAACCAATGTGGTGCAAATATAAACATGCAGGCTAAAATACTTGTATGCATGCTTTTAAAAAAAGATATGAAAATGTTTAGGGTATAGGGCTAAATTGGGCCTTCTGAGTTCACGCATTTCTTTGAAAGTATTTTACATTCATTTGGACACTGTTGTTCTGTTATTTGGATAGCTAAATACTGAAAAGTAGTAATTAAAAGATTTTGTTCTGTGGATCTAGGTTCATTTATTTCTGAAAATGTGTTTGCAGCTTTCTGCTGTTGTATCTTTTCATCTTAGGTTTTACTTCATCGACTGGCAAGTTTTCATCGAGTTTGGAGTTTTCCACCAAATGAAAATACAGGAAAAGAAGTGACCTGTTTGGCTTGGAGACCAGATGGCAAACGTATGATAACTTTGTTCATTTGTTTCTGGAGGGTTTTTTGGTTTGGTTTGGTTTGGTTTTTTGGTAGTGTGATAGCACAGTTCTCCAGTGTGAACTCAGTAGATAACAACATTGTATCCCTGTGTCAAAAGGTTGTAAAAAGCTGAAGGTACTTTAAGAAAAAATTAAATTGCCTTTGTAAAATGAGTATGTCTTTCTGCTTAATTTGTTTTTTTAGATAAAGGTAAATAAGTACTTAAAACTTCTTTGAATGGCTTGGTGTGGTGGCGCATGCCTTTAATCCCAGCACTTGGGAGGCAGAGGAAGGCAGATCACTGTGAGTTTGAGACCAGCCTGGTCTACAAAGCGAGTCCAGAACAGCCAAGGCTACACATAGAAACCCTGTCTCGAAAAACAAAACAAAACAAAAAACTTCTTTGAAAACATATCACCTAGAGATAACTGTGTTTTGTTGAACAACTTTGACAACATTCCCTGATAAAATATAGGTATAGAGATCTATTTGTACACTATAATCTGAATTCATTTGGTACATACTATTTCGATAGGTTTGGCTCTCAGGTTCAATATAAACAGATTTGCCATGTTAACTGTTAAGTGGCCAGATACTAACCCACTGTGTCTAATTATTGTAGTTTGCATCTGTTGGCCGTGATGCATCTCGCTGCCAGTTTTCAGCCTCCATAAGCAGTATGTAAGCATGCTGAACATGTGAGAGAATTGTGTGTGATTAACTGCTTAGATTAATTCCTAAATGGAATTTCCAGGAATGCTTTAAAAATTCCATAGTCATTCTCTACTCCTTTTTCTTAGAAGATGACTTGAGCCTATAAAACCAGAGGAATGTGGACCAGTGGAATGGCTCTGGGTAGGGTACAGTGTTTGCCACCAAGCCGTAAGCCCGAGTTTGATCTCTAGCACCCACATGGAAAGAGGAGAAATGACTCCCATAAACTATCTTCTGACCCTCACATATGTGCGTGGCATTCATTTGTACCCATAAGCACTCAAAATAATAAAATAAATGTAAGAGAGGAATTTGCGTGTGTGTGTTTTTTAAAATAACATTTTAGAAGACTTTACTATTTGTATAAAAGTATAGGATTTCCAGGAGAAGTCATTAAAGCCAAATGTGTGTTAAAATGTGTCTTGGGAATTACTGACTCTGAGTGAGACTGAGGGATATAGCTTAGTAGTAGAATGTGTGGAAGATTGTAGGTTCAGTTTCTAGTACAGAAAACAAAACAAACAAACAAAAAGCCATAAAAGAAAAAGAGCAGGCCAGTCTAGCCCCTCCCCAGGCAAAGTGTGGGGTAAAACTTGCTGCTCTGCTTTGAAGTTTGGAAATAGTGTGTTAGGAAGATAATGACTGACAGAGAGGAACTTCACTAGATAATTCAGCCACAGTCAGAGGAAAGATTCATAGCATTCTGTCATCTTGCTTTTTAGCATGGGATGGAATAAAGAGAAAAAGAGGAATATGTGGGAAGGTAGTATAAACAGGTCATGTTTGAACACTTGACAATAAGCTTAAATAATAGGCGTAACTATATGCAAAGATCTTTTTAGTTTTTAAAATATTACTTAAGCCAGGCAATGGTGGCACATGCCTTTAATCCCAGCACTCAGGAGGCAGAGGCAGGCGGTTCTCTGTGAGTGAGTTTGAGGCCAGAGTAAGTTCCAGAACAGCCAGGCTACATGGAGAAACCCTGTCTCAAAAAACAAACAACAAAAAATTACTTAGAGGTATAGACACACCCATAACAGTCTCAGCAACCTGGTTGCTTAGACAGGAGCTGAACAGAGACAACAATAACCATGTTAATGTGACAGGAGAAAGCCCAGGACGCCTCAGCCCTGCTCAGAGAACTGCAGGCAGCTAAGGGTGGGAGAGCAGGAGAAATGGTCTCCCAGAGAGGAGCGCACTGCTGGTTATCCAGTACCAAACGGTCAGCCTTGGACACAAACATACAAGTAATGCTGTGCAGACTGAGCAGGCTGGGTTTATGTATTTAGGAGTATGTATGTATGTATGTATATGTAACAACAATTTAAAAAGGAGGCCATGAATTCAGAAGAGAGTGGGAAGAGGTATATGGGAGGGCTTGGAGAAAAAAGAAGAGGAAGTTATGTAATTACATTATAATCCTCCCAATTAAAAGTTCTTAAGCTAAATTAAGATTGTTTAATTACATTTATTCTATGCCATAGCACATGTGTTGAGTCAGAGGACAGCTTGTAGGAGTCAGTTCCATTCTTCCACTGTGTCAGTTCTGGGTACTAAACTCAGGTTGTCAGGCCTAACGACAAGCTTTTGTACCTGCTGAGCCATCTTGCTGGCCCTCAAAGAAGAATTTTTGGGTTATTAGAACGTGTTTGAAATAGTAAAACTGGACAATAAATGAAATGCCCATTTAATTTACTGAAATGTTATGCTAATTTCTTCTGTTTTTTGTTTGTTTGTTTGTTTTGTTTTTCTTACTTTGTTGTAGTTTTGGCCTTTGCTCTCGCTGATACCAAGAAAATTATTTTGTGTGACGTAGAAAAGCCTGAAAGCTTACACTCTTTCTCTGTGGAGGCTCCCGTTTCTTGTATGCATTGGATGGAAGTGACGGTGGAAAGCAGGTAGAGAGCCACAGGCTGGGGGATTTGGAAGGTTTTTATAACTTGCTTGCATGTTATTTCTCAGACATGTCCTTGCTGTGTGGCTAGGCCACCCTCAAACTTGAGATCTCCCTGTCTCTCAGCCTCCCTGAAAGGAAGTGTTGGGGACTAAGACAGATGCAGGCACTGGCAGCTGAAAGTTCCATTGTTTAGAATGGAAATGAGTGCTGATGCTGAGTGTATATATGTTGATGATTTCAGTTTAAATTATGAAGATGTAATAGTTGTAGTCCTTTTTATTTGTGTGTGTGCTGTTTGTTTTGTGAGGAGCTTTGCCCTATCTTAATGGATATCCTTAGGGCATGAACAGTGCTCAGTGGAGCAGACAGCCTGACAGGTTCCTTCCGTGTCCTTGGCCAGGTTTTTCTCTAATCTGTGTAGACAAGAAATGCTGGGTAGTAGAGAGAAAGGCGCAAGACATCAGTGGCACTGGCTCATGTTGGAGACAGAAGGGTTTTTGAAAATGTGTTCCTTTTTTCCCCAATAGTGCTTTCTTCCTGATTTTCATGAAATTACTATCAAATGAAGTTATAAATCATGAATGTGGAACCTAAAAGAAACAGGTGACAAGGCTTTAGCCCAAGGTTTGAAGTTCATTATATATAAACCAAAGTGATTAACTCATCTTCAAATAATCAAGGATTGCAAAAAGTTATGAGTTTCTAGAAGGTGAGAGAAGCACAACACGCCATGTGGTTGGTGTTTCAGCCCAACACCTGCTACTTAAGCAGCTATCAGCCTAGAGATGTTCAGGGATATAGTATTCTAGGATCTTTCGGGCAGCACTGTGTGTTCCAGGGTGAAAAATACGACTTCTAGGTCACTATTTTTTCACTTGCTCAGCCATTTTTTTTTCCAACTGTATTTGGAGGTAGAATTGAGAAATAAAAGGCAATGAAGATATTCCTGATCCATACATGGTAGTTCATACCTGTAATCCCAACTGTGAAGACTATCTCAGGAAGCTGGAGAGATGGCTCAGCAGTTAAGAACACTTGTTGCTCTTGCAGAAGATCTGAATTTGGTCCCCAGCATCCACATGGTAGCTCAGCACACAGCCATCCATAGCTCCAATTCCAAGGATTTTATGTCCTCTTCTAGCCTCCTCAGGCACCATGCACACATGTTGTGTACATATTTTCATGCAGACAGAACATGCATGTGCATAAATAAATACAAAAGAATACAAAAAATGTAGAGTATTTCAGAATTAATGGTGTAGTTTCATATACCCACCAGGCTGCCACATCCCCAAGTCTGCATAAGCCATTGAACCAGTCATTAAATAATACAATAATCTCAGTTGTTTTAAATTACTCTTAGTACTTTGTTTACTGTGGTTTCTTAGGTGAGGATTCAGAAATCGTAAGTTCTTAGTCTATGTGAATATTGAGAATATATGAATAGTCCTATATGTGTCCAGTGACCAGGACAGTTTTATATTTTGTTTGAAAACATTCCCCTTTCTGTTGTCATATGTGGTTATTAACAGTGTTTGTTTTACATGTATGTTTGCATGTATCTATGTGGTAAAGTTATAAAACTAGGAATCCTTGTTTTGTATTTTAATGAAAAGAGAAGTAGCTTCTTTGCTGCTGTGTAATGCTTGGCCCCTCCCTTTCAGTGTCTTAACGTCATTTTATAATGCTGAGGATGAATCCAACCTTCTCTTGCCTAAGCTGCCCACACTGCCAAAAAGGTATGTATCAGCTTTATTTCCCTGGAGTGAACCTTGTCAGTCTCTACTCTGCTGTTAACATGGCACCAGTTTGCCATGCATTGCTCAAGAGTATATCTGTCTCTGTTTTCTCCTAGTTACAGCAACACTTCTAAAATATTTAGGTAAGTATTCCTTTCTTTTTTTCAAACAAGGTAGTCTTTTATTAATTGAAAGATAATATTGAAGGATGACCCAATTTATATTTTTATTTTAGTGAAGAAAATTCTGATGAAATTATTAAGCTCTTGGGAGATGTCAGGTAAATCTTACAGTATCTTATTTGATTTTTTGAAGTAGATGTTTCATATCTGAGGCAGTTTTCAAAACTTGAACAACTGATTTCTTTGTTATGTTACTTCACTGTTGACTTTGAAATCTCTGAGCAGCACACAGATGGTAGTGTCTATTGTGTGGCCATTGATTTTTCTGAATTTTATTAATATTATAGTTTATCTTAAGAGGATAGAAGTACTAGAGTTTCTAGATATATTTTAAAATTTCCAAGTTATTAAATCCTGTTGAATGTATTTTTTTTATCACCTTCATGACAGGCACTGTATGTTTTCTGGCAAAAGGATCATTTTGTTCCTGATAGGGCATAAATACAGTTGATGTCATGTAATTTTATTGTAAATAGAAATTTTTTGAGGCTCTTGGAAGTCTGTTGTTCTTTTGGGGGAAAAAATTACAGGGCTTAGTATTTGCCTTGCTATGGTTACAGCTGAAAGAGTAAATGAGCAGTCCTGCCTTGGTTTAAGAACGCAGCGGGCTCTGCTGTTGGTCCTGCCTCAGCCTGTTGCATTGTTCTCAATTAGGCTGAACATCCTTGTCCTTGGAGGAAGCTCTGGATTTATTGAGCTTTATGCTTATGGAATGTTCAAAATTGCCCGAGTAACAGGGGTAAGTTCTTTTTTGTTTCTCTTACAAAATAGCAGCTGATTACTTACAGAACAACAAGACAGCAAGTTGAGTTTGTCTTGGTGGTGGTGTTTTAGCTTGAGTTCACATTGAAATGCTCATAGGTTAATTTTAGTAAGTAGAATTTAGTGTTACAGTGTTTGCAGCAGCCAGGAGCTATTGGTGGAACTAGACAGGTTTTTAAGCCTGCAGTGGACAAGAGTTAAAGTGGGTGGTTGGCATGAAAGCAGTCACAAAGCAGCCCTAAAGTCAGTTCCAAGGGAGAAAATGCCTCAGATTTTTAGGGACTATGTTGCTTCCCCAGTATTTGGTGTAGATCCCTTCATGGGAGGAGTTCAGACTTTAGGGTGTTGGTGTGTCCTTGGGCCACCCCATAGGTATGTCGGGAACCGGGGTTGTGCATTTCTTCCTGTTAAAGTTCTGTGTGAATTTTTGCTTCCGTTGTTATAAGCAGATGCAGCAGTCAGTAATAGCAAATGTATCAGGCATGGCAATAACTGTTTTTGCAGATTGCCGGTACTTGTCTTGCTCTGTGTTTGTCAAGTGATTTGAAGTCATTATCAGTGGTCACAGAGGTTTCCAGCGGTGGCGCATCAGAAGTCTCATATTTTCAGGTGAGTATTAGAACTACTCTATTGCAGTATCAGGTACATGGTTTATAGTTTCCCCCCTGGTGCTAGGAATTGAAGTCAGGACTTCACAGTGCAGAGCCTGCTTCCTGCAGTTGAGCCATACTGCACCCCTTACACATTTTAATTACTCATATCACTGGAATCTAATAATCAATAAAACATAAAGGTCTACTTAGGATTTGTAAATCCTGTATATTGAATGCTAGTGTGTAAATATTATTCCTTATACACTGCCACTTACTTTTCGTAGTTAAAACTGTTTTGATAGTCTGTTTTGGTAATTGGTTACTTGACCAGTTTAGCTTTATCCTGAGGGTGCGTTTGTTTGTTTGTTTGTTTGTTTGTTTGTTTAGGACTTTTTCTCTCTTAGGAGAAAGCTTATATTTATTGGTCACGTACTATGTGACAAGTACTTAGTGCTTCAAACACAGCAGTATAATGGATAGGTAGTGCTGTTGTCTGCAGGAACCACATGTGTTAAATGATCACTCAGTATAGGGGAGATCATTTTCAAACTGTGGCTTGTGTTGTAGACTAGGATGGTCCCGGGCTTCTGTATTTACATTATAGCTTTGGTTTGTCAGGAAATCTTCCCATGCATTTCTTCTGAGCTGTCCCAATGTTTTAACCTAAGCATCTGAACTCTCAGAAGTAGGACCAAAATTATGTGAGGTGTGGTATTTGCAGTCCTTCCTGCATCCTGTTGAGAACATCAAAGTGCCTGAGACCGTGGCTGTTTGCATTTGCTCTTTGTGACACTGAGAAACTGTTGATTAACATGTTTGTGTCTGAGCACTAGTAAAATGATTTGATTTTTTCTGTGAGGTTTGTGATAGATTTGGTTTTTGTTGTAGTTGTGAGTTAGGTCTTGGGTAATGTAGGCTTGCCTCCAACTCATTGCATGTAGCTGAAGTTGACCTTGGATGCCTCCTCATTTGGCTTTCAGCTCCCAAATGCTGTGATCACAGATTTGTGCCAAGCCCAGACACAATGGCTAGTGACAGCCCCATTGAAATATGACTCACACTGCTGATATTCATGTGTTAATCCATAACCTTTAGTTCTTCTTACTTGCATTAAATTTTTACACTAATATGTAGTCATTTTTTAATATTGTCATAATAATGCTGTAGGCTACTGCATCTGTAGCTACACAGAAGGGTGGGATGACTCAGAGTTGTGACCCAGTTGGAATCCTACTGGTTTCCAAACTGTTATGCTCACGGAGCAGAAATCTGATAAGAGATTTCTGGCATATAGTTAGTACAGACTCTTCTCTAAGTTAAGGACTTGCTTTTGAGCTGAGTGAGACTAATTTATTTGTCTTCAAAAGTAGCAAATGCCCCTGTGACTCATTTTACTTATTGATTTATTTTGTAGCTTGAAACCAATCTGCTGTATTCCTTCTTACCGGAAGTAACTCGGATGGCCAGGAAGTTTACTCACATTTCCGCTCTCTTACAGGTATGCTTCCGTAACCTCTTTATGTCAGCCTTTTCCTGGAAGCTTCTAGCTTCCTATAAAGAAAACCATTAAAGTTGATGTAGTAAACCTACCTGCAGTAGGAGTGCTATAGGCTAATCTTACAATATTTATTAACCTTAAAGTAGAAATTTAATTAAGAATCTCCTATCCAGCTCTCTTACAGAAAGGGGGGCGGGGGGAATCCTGTAAATCTTCTGAGCTGTTCATAATGAAAATACAACTTAAAAACTTTTTATAGATAAATTATTGTGGAAAAAGAGCTGAGCGTGGTGGCCCATGCCTATAATCCTAGTACTCTGGGAGGCAGAGGCAGGAGGATTGCTGTGAGTTTTTCATATGACTCAGCTTTTGTTCATAATAAATCTATCCTAAGTTAGTTCATAGTTTTGTAAGTGAGCAATTTGGGCTAGGCTGATCCAAAAGGCTTTGCCCATCTATGCCGGCTGTAGCTCACCTTAAAGAAGCTGGTCCTGCAAACCACGGTGTCCCTAGACTAGAATGGCTCCACATCTTTCCTCCTCTAGCCAGCCTGCCCACCCATGCTTATTCACATGTTAGTGGCTGCAGGAGTCTCAACAGTGTGAGGCCTTGGGCTCAGTTGTGCTGTCTCTGCAGCATTGTGTTAGAGCAAGACACGGGCCAGGCTAGACAGATATCTTGGATGGAGCATCTACACAGAATTACTGATCTTTTGTTTGGTTTACTACAGTCTTTGTTTTGCTTGGTCTTAAAGATTTCTAGAGGTTAGTATTTTCTTAGAGGTCCTGTTTGACAGTTGACTAGCTGAACAAAGTAGCATTATAACAGTATGTTACAACGGAAAAAGCACAGGATACTTATTTTTCCAGAGACAAACTTGGGAATGTGTTACTATTTATTTGTTAGAATTACTGGATAATTTAATTTCTTTGGTAAGAATTATTACAGCTTAGCCGTGCTCTTCTTTAAATACTGCTCTTATTTCCTCTGATGAGAGTATGAGACGAGAGCCATACTGTAGGAATACACAGCCTGAACTGAGGTCAGAGCATTGCTTTTTCTGTTCTAACTATCCCTAGGTCTAGGCCTGGAAGCTCTGAGCCTCCATACAATCTAACCTTCTGCAAACCCCAACCTTGAAGATTTCGGCTTCCAGCCTCTGCTAACCTACCTAGGCTTAGAATGTTTCAGTTTCCAAGACTTCCTGCTGTATAAACTCACCCTTGCTAGCTCTTTCTGAACTCTCGATTGCTGGTTCAACTCAGCAGTTCTGACCCAAACTCATCTCCAAGCTGACTGATTCAATCTTGCTTCTTTGCTGCTGCTTCTGCTTCTTCTGCTTCTTCTTCTTCTTCTTCTTCTTCTTCTTCTTCTTCTTCTTCTTCT
>OU015747.1:16263196-16277024 GCA_907169655.1 Acomys percivali | reverse complement strand
TTTTTTTCTGACATGGTTTTCCAACATCTTCTAGCCAGGCTGGACTTTTTGGACATTTGGGTTTTTGTTTTTTGTTTTTTCCTCATTTAACTATGAAATAGGCCACCAAAGTGTCTTATTTTTGAACAAATGTCCATAAGGTAAAGTGTGAGGATTAGGACTAGAGGTGCAGGTCAGTTTGTAGGGAGCTTGACAGCATGGGACATTGTCTGATCATGGTAGAGAATCTAATTTAGTACTCTTGTGTTTTCATCTCAGTTGTCATGATGGATAAATGATTCTTCTAGTTCTTAGAAATAATCTGGGGAAATAATTCTTTCTTGTGGAAGTCTTAATAATACCTGTTTTTTTCTGAATTGAAGCAGTGTTCAGCCGTGGTTGCTGACCATTACCTGGGTGGTAGTAATGGTACCTATCTCTGCTCTTTTGCTAGTGGGTCCGAGTCTTTACTGTACCATTTGAGTGAACTCAAAGGAATGGCTTCATGGAAGCAAAAATATGAACCTCTAGGACTGGATGCTACAGGCATTGAAGGTATGATTGAATCTCTCCATAGACTACATTAGCTACAGTTCAGTTACTTAACAAGTGACACTGGTTTGTCTGTTTTCTTTAGATGCTATTACTGCTGTGGGCTCTTTCATCCTCAAGGCAAATGAACTTCTCCAGTAAGTAATATGTTACCCAGGAGTGTAGATATATTTACTTTTTACTTAAATAAGCATCTACCAAGTTGACCTGATTCTCTCAAGATAATTTTTAATCAGAATTATGTTGGTAGCACAGAGATCATTTCATGAAAATTTTTTATTTTATTTTATTTATTTTTTGTTTTGTTTTGTTTTTGGAGACAGGGTTTTTCTGTGTAGCCTAGACTGTCCTGGACTCACTTTGTAGACCAGGCTGGCCCCAAATTCTCAGAGATCCGCCCGCCTCTGCCTCCCAAATGCTGGGATTAAAGGTGTGCACCACTACCACCTGGAAAAATTAAAATTTTTTGTTTCCTCCATCTTCAAACTCATTCTAACCCCTATGTCTCCTGTGTTTATTTCCTTTACTTCATCCTCCTAAACCATGGCTGTATTTTGTTCTTTGTAACTACTCATTTTCACTTTCCTGAGCACTGTCGGCCTTCTTGTCCTGATGTGTCGTGTTGTGTTGTGTCGTGTCGTGTCGTGTTGTGTTGTGGCAGGGTTGGCTTGTGCTCCCAGACTGGCAGACAACTTCAGTTGTCCTCTCGGCCTGCCAAGGGCTGCGGTCACAGTGTCCTACTGTCCCCATCCCCTGCAGGCTTTCTTATTTTCTTGCACTGTCTGTCTAGCACACGCTCCCCTTGTTTCTCTGTCTGAAGGGCACTGCAGCATCCATGCTGGTCCTCCTCTGCTCTGCTGGTGTCCCCTCCACCCTGCACCTGCTTGGTCTGTACCTTATGCTTGGCTGCCCTGCCTGGCTGTTGCAGAGACACTGTCTCTTGCTTTCCTGCATTACCCTGGGGCTCTTAGGATCTGATCCTCTCCTGAATTATTTTTTCTGAAGCACATCCTAAAGTAACTTACTCAGAAAGTAGGTGCAGAAGGTAACTTTCCCCATCTCTTTCTTACCCTCATATGAAATGGATGATTTTGGAGAGATTTAGGATTTGAAGATAAAATTTCTCCTAGAACTTTCAAAGCATTTCTCCATTACATTCAGGGCTTTTTATTTCTGGTAGACCCTCTTCTTGCTTTCTGATGACTTTGAAGGATATTTTTTATTTTATCGCTTACAAACATTAATCTTAAATCCTTGACAATTGAGAGTTTCACAGTAGCATTTTTAGATGTGGGCCTTTCTATTCATGGTCTGATATGAAAGAGCTAGCAAAATAATCCTGCCCATTGGTAATGGTACACACCTTTAATCCCAGCATTTGGGAGGCAGAGGCAGGTGGAAATCTGAGAGTTGGAAGGCCAGACTGGTCTACAGGGTGAGTCCAGGACAGGCAAGGCTATGCAGAGAAAACCATTTAAAAAATACAAAAACAAACCAAAAAGCCAAAATCCCTCAACCAACCAACCAAAAAAAAAAAAAAATCCAACTTTAATCCTGTTAATTTATTCTAGTGATTTCTTTTTTCTCCTTATTAACTGAAGTTTTCTTCTAGAAATCTGTTTGGACAGATAGTAGACTTGGTAGATTTTTCTTTTTCTTTTCCTCTCCTCCATGTCTCCTAATTTTTTCCCTCATAATTTTCAACTTTATTCTTTATTTTCTGAGAAAATTCTTGGCGTAATCATCCAATATTGCCACTCATTCAAATGTCATTGAACCCTTAGCTATGTTTTTGTTTTGCTTTTTTTTGAGACAGGGTCTTTGGCTTTGAACATCCTGTGTATCCCAGGCTGGCCTTGATCTCCTGATGCTCCTGCCTCTACCTTGTGAGTGTCAGATGTGGTTATGCAGAGAGCCCCACACATATGTGGATTCCATATGCACATTCCAAACAAGTACAGGTCAGAAATGTTCTGGAAAGGACATTGCATCTTTATTATTAAATATAGGCGTTACCCTTGCCAGGAGGGTAGCTAGCTATTTACAGGCATTTGTTTATATTCTAATAGACATTGTAACTAGTCTAGAGATGATCACTTACATTAAAACAATACACATCCTTGGTAGGGGTGTCGTGGTGTTTTGATGCTTTTCTGTTCCTATGATAAAGCACTGTGACCAAATGGTCCCAGAGAGTTAGAGTCTGTGATGGGGGAGTGAAGGCATGGTGGCAGGAACAGCCGAGAGCTCACATCTGGATCTGAAAGCAGGAGGCAGAGAGCACATTAGAAATGGCAGAAGTCTTTTGAAACCTCAAAGCCTGCCTCCAGGGACAGACCTCAACAAGGCAGTACCTTCTAATCCTTCCCAAACAGTTCCAGCCAAACATGAGCCGGTGGGGCCATTCTCATTGGAACATCACAGCATTTGACGTTAGGCTGATGGCCTAGGCTGGAACTTAGCTTTTGGAAAAGACACAAAGAAACTTCTTGTTTTCATTGTTGCTGTAAATGTTTTTGTTACATAGCTTGGTGACTTGTGAGAGATATCATAGTCTTCTACCAAGTGTCTTTATACAGAAAAGTAAGATACTGGCTTAGTTTAATTCCTGTTGTGATAAAATATCCTGACAAAAAGCAGCTTGATCATTATAATAGACAGTCAAGGCATCAGGAACTTAAAATAGCCAGTTGCATCATATCCACAATCAGGAGCAGACAGAAATGAATGCATGAGTGCGTCCTACTCATTTTCCACTCCTGTATAGCCCAGGGAACGGTACTGCCTGTAGTGGGCTTGGTCTTCTCACATCAGTTAACATTATCAAGGCAATCCCCCTCAGACATGACCATAGGCCAATTTGCTCTAGAGGCTTCCTGTTTGAGATTCCTGCTAGTGATTCTACACTTTGTCTACTTGAGTGCTAGCATTGACCATCACTGATGCTAATTCCCTTTTCAGAGCTGATACTTAGCATATTTCTGGGTAAGCGTTTGAAAGTCAGGAAGGAAATTACCTCATAGATGTAAGCTTAAGGAGTTCAGAAGTGGTTCCTTTTGTTTGTTTGTTTGTTTGGTTGGTTGGTTGGTTGGTTTTTCAAGATAGGATTTTCTCTGTTTAGCCTTGGCTTTGTAGACCAAGCTGGGATTACAGGCATGCGCCACCATGCCTGGCCAGAAGTGGTTTCTTTAAGATAGAGACTTAACAGTACTAAATTTGGAGGTACATGTCTTTAATGCCCAGGGAAATTCAATTTTTGAGAGGCCTCCTTGTAAAAATAAAAAACCAGCTTAGTGTGTCTAGTGATGCTGGAGCTTGTAACATCATACATATTTGTAATGAAGATTTCCTTTTGAAGCTAATGTTTTCCTTTTTACTAAGCAGTAAATATTGTTCTTTAACTGAGATAATGTTGAAAGCTGTTTCTTCCTAGTTTGTTTCTGAGCATTGAGAAAGACTATTGTATGCTTGTAGCAGGATAGCTAGAAACAGTTATGACCTAAGTTACTTGCTTTGTTCTATAAAAGAACTAGTTTGCCTCATAAAGAATAGTTTTAGGAAGGTGTTTGATTTGTAAAATCTGCTGTTCCAGGTGCTTAATTGTCATCTAGACAGGATAAAATACAACAGTAAGGTATTATATTGCATGACAGTTGGACAATGATCTGTGAACTGCACATGATAATCATTTTTCTGATTTGTTTTTTACCTTTTTAGAGTTATAGATAGTAGTATGAAAAACTTCAAGGCATTTTTTCGGTGGTTATATGTAGGTAAGTTGAATGAAAATATAAATTGGATTTAAATTCTTTACTGTTTTGTTTTTGGGAGAAATATGTTTCCTTAGTGAGAAGAACCTCTTCAGAGTGAGAGGTTTAGTACAGTAAAGCACATTTTGCCTTTGAAATGTATCCATAATTAAAATTGTGTTTCTAGTGACCTTTACAGATAATTTTAAAAAGTCTTTTTCTTTCCAGCAATGCTGAGAATGACAGAAGACCATGTGCTTCCTGAGCTGAACAAGGTAGTGTATAGGCGCTATAGCAGCTTTGCATGTCCATATCCATATATCCAAAAACAGGCGTTAGCGCTGAGAATAGGAAAGTTAATTTCTTCTACTTTTCCCTAAATACTACTGTAAACAAATGAGTTTACACAGCATTTGCATTCTGTTAAGTTTTATAAATAATATAGAAGTGCTCTAACATAGGAAGCTGTGCTTAGGTATGTACCCAGAGGTCATATATAAGGGACTTTGAAGCACCTGGATTTTGTATATGTGGAGTCTCATAGCCAGTGTCCCATGGATAACTAATGACACCTACTGTTTCTCTACTGCGTCAGGTGTTTCTGGTTGAGCTCAGTGTTGCTGGGTCTTGTGGTACTTTCATACAGTTGCTAGCATCAGGATGCTAGCTATAGACACTAAACAAGTCTCATAGGTCTTGCTTGTTTTTAAAGATTTATTAATTTATTACTTATATAGTATTCTGCCCACATGTGTGCCTGCATGACAAAAGAGGGCACTAGATCTCATTATAGATGGTGGTAAGCCACCATATGGTTGCTGGAAATTGAACTCAGGACCTTTGGAAGAATAGCCAATGCTCTTAACCTCTGAGCCATCTTTCTAGCCTTTTTTTTTTTGGTTTTTGTTTTCTCAAGACAGGGTTTCTCTGTGTACCCCTGGCTGTCCTGTGCTCACTTTTGTAGACTAAGCTGGCCTCAAACTCACAGAGATCTGCCTTTCTCTGCCTCCTGAGTGCTGGGTTTAAGGGCGTGCACCACCACACTCAGCATCTTGGGGTTTTGTTTTGTTTTGTTGGTTTTTCGAGACAGGGTTTCTCTGTGTAGCCTTGACTGTCCTAGACTCACTTTGTAGACCAGGCTGGCCTCAAACTCACAACAATCCACCTGCCTCTGCCTCCTGAGTGCTGGGGTTAAAGGTGTGCACTACCACACCTGGCTAGCATCTTGTTTTTAAAGGGCTTTTTATAGCCTTATTATTATTTTTTTTAATCTCATACCACATTACTATGGCTACCTAATATTTTTCCTTTTATTTATTTATTTATTTAGTTAGTTATATATTATAATTTATTCATCATACATCCCAATTGTTATCCCCTTGCTTGTATCTTCCCCTTCCCACCCTCCCTCCCTCTTCCACCCTATTCCCCTCCCCTAGACCTCTGACAGGAGGGGCCCTACTTTTAATTTCTGTGTTTTACAAAGTTCTGTGACAAAGCATCCTTGTAGTTCCTACTGTAGTGTCGTTACATCTTTAAAGCGTGTTTATTTTCTTTGAAAAGACTATAGCACCAAAGTCAAAGCTTGGTAAACAGTAGGTTGTAGTGACAGTTGACTTGTGACAGCTGTAGGTGGTGTCGCCTAGAGGGATCTGTGGGATGGGAATGGGGTCTGTGAGCCCTACAAGCCCAGCGGTCTGCACTGTGTTCTGTAGACAGGGATCTTTTATTGGGAAGCTTTCTTGGTTTGATTTGTTTTCTTCATCCCATTTTGCTATAGATGACTCAGAAGGATATTACATTTGTTGCTGAGTTTCTCACTGAACATTTCAATGAGGTAAGAAATTAGTATTTCCATAGTTTTTGAGAATAATTTTGTTAACTCTCAATAATGGTAAGACGTAATTGCATTTAATTCAGTTTGGTTGACAACCTTAGCAATTACTTTAAAAGAAACTATTGAGCTAGTCAGTGGCTGTACTTAGGAAACAGTCTGCTTCTCTTTTGTATGTGTCTCACAGTCTTTAAAAGAGTAGCTACAACAAAGCTTTCTTGTGTGGTTTGGTTTGGTTTAGGTTTTTGTTTTGTTTTGTTGTTTTTTTATGGTTCTGTTTTTTGAGACAGGGTTTCTCTGTGTAATAGCCCTGCTTTTCCTAGAACTCTCTTTGTAGACCAGCCTGGCCTCGAATTCATAGAGATCTGGATGCTTCTGCCTCCTGAGTGCTAGGATTAAAGGTGTGCGCCACCACACCTGACTTGCTTTCTTTTTATTTTAAGTGTACTTTAGAACTAAACTGTGTTTATCCTCCAGGCTCCAGACCTTTATAATCGGAAAGGAAAATACTTCAATGTTGAAAGAGTGGGTCAGGTATGGACATTAGAGTAAATTTGTTTGATTTTTAAGAACTAACTTTTAAGCTGAATAATATTTGAGAGGGAGTGTGCAGACGTAGGAAGAGCTGGGGCGAGGGCACATTGGAAGGATTGGAGGGAAAAAAGGGAAGGGGTGAAATATTATAATTAAAATAAGATTTTTAAAAACAGTATTAATCTGTATTTTCCAAAGTTTATAGTAACTTAATATCAAATATATTTCAGGTCTGACCAAAGATAAATGTTATTAAAGTATTTGACTCTGAACCCTTTTATATTATGAACAATTGTTGAGGATACCCAACATTTTAAGTCAAGTGTTATTGTTAGTGAAAAGTGTTTGTTCATTCATTAATTAAAAATAATCTACTTGCCATTACATTTTAATGGAAAATGTCAGTGTCCTAGCATTGCTTTTTATGCTGCCCAGGTAGAAGAAGATAGTGTGCTAAGTCTTTGATTTGATGTGCTGATTTGGCTAACACAGTGCAAGCATATTGGCACTCATACCGCTTGTTCTTGGAGAAGTTGGCAGTGTGCTAGCGTTGTCAGGTGCTGGAAGATGTATTTTGATACACTGCCAAACCCAACAAATGGTGGCTTCTTAGACATTAGTTTTAGTGTGGAATCGGATTCTGTCAAGTACTCTTTCATTCATGTGTGGCTTTGTAAAATCTTGTTTTACTATTTTTGCAAATACTGGTCCTGTGAGGTCCTAGATCTCTCAGGTGCTGACGTCTTACAGCAAGTCTCCGGGAGTTACATATCATTAGTCACTAGCCTCGTCAGAGAACTGTAGTACTGAGAAGCTGTCAGGTATAGCAGTGGCAGCTGCAGTTCCTTAACTTTTAATTCTTGCTTAAAGGTTTGTTTCTTTATTGAGACAAGATCTCATAGAGCTTACCCTGCCTGCACTCATCCTGCTGGGATCTTAATTCTGTGCCATCACACCCAGCTGGAAGTTCAGATGTTATGTTGGCATGAAATACCTTCTGGTTGTTGTGCTCAGAGTGGCAGGCTTACTTTATTTTCCAGAAAATATCTTCCTAATACCTAAGATTAATTAATTTACAGTTTTTCCTCCAGTCACTTTTTAAAGTAAAAGTGCAATTCATATCTTAAAAAGCATCTTGTCTAACTTAAAAGCAGTTCCACAGGTGCCCCTCCTTAGGGTCATACTTTGGTATGCAACAAAAGTATTACATGCCTTCCTCCCAGTTGTGTCACACAGAACATTAAAGAGCTGTACTCAGAGGTTAAGATTTAATAAAATCAATGCTTTACAAGCTCTTCCAAGGATAAATAAAAGTATGAATATGCGGGGGCTGTAACTGTGGGGAGTGCCTGTCTGATCTGGGCAGCGGCCTTCATTCTTGGTGAAGACACTAGCCACCCTCCGCACCACCAGTACAGATGCCAAGACAGTGAAAGGGCACATGGTCTTGGGATTGTTACAAGCCTCCTGTTGATCTGCTGGATCCCTGGAGGGTCTTGAGGACTCCCAGGGGTCTGTGGACACTCTGGGAACAGCTGCCCTAGAGGACATTGATAACTGGCACTTAATTCATAGCTATTTAAAATATGCTCTTGGAAATGAAGCACAAACTTAGACTCGGTTTGTGGTCTCTACACTAACTTCGTTCTGACCTTTCTAACATTTAGTTTATTTGCTTGACATTTAGCAAACTTTGGTCCCCTCGGTTTTTAAACAATGGACTTGCAGAGAATTTGGCAGTAAAGCACAGTAACACACTAAGTAGAAAAAGAAATTATTTGAGAAGCTTCATCCTTTACTGAATTTCAGTGGTCTACTCTTATTTGTAGTATTTGAAAGATGAAGATGATGACCTTGTATCACCCCCTAACACGGAAGGAAACCAGTGGTATGACTTCCTCCAAAACAGCAGCCACCTGAAAGGTACTCAGGAACTTGCTGGTGTTTGACTGGGACCAAGTTCTTAGTGCAACCTTTGACAGTTGAGCTGGAAACCTGCTGAATGTCCTTAACTCCTTTATGGGTGGCTTTTTATGTCCATTGACTTTAATTGGAGGGGTAGCAAAATGGTGTGATACTCTCATGATGTATATAAAACATTGTGTGATACCAAGGAAGATGTTTTTTCCTTTCATGACATCAGCCAGTCACAATTTCACCCGTGGGTTCTGGTGTTTGCTTCGTGTGACACTACAGACCTTGAGCGAGGATCAAAAGTCTGAAAGAGTGAGGGCTCAATATCCCCACCAGACTACCTTAAAAGGCCAGGCCTCACATAGCTGGTCCTTCTGCCTGGGGTTCCGGGGATTTCCATACCTTCCTTTTCTTCAGCTTGGAAGAACTCAGGTTTCCTAATTTGCTCACTAAAAAAGGCGTGGTGGCACACACCTTTAATCCCAGCCCTCAGAGGCAGGTGGATCGATGTGAGTTTGAGGCCAGCCTACTCCAGGACAGCCAAGGCTACACAGAGAAACCCTGTCTTGGGGAAGAAAAAAAAAGAAAGAAAAAAACAACCCAGCTCAGGAGTAGCCAAGCAGGAGATGCATGGAGTACGTGTGGAGGAATGGGGAAAAGGCCAGAGTCCCAGGCCCTCGCAGCACTCTGTGTTCACCAGCCCATTGGCTCTTCAAGCCCCAGCACATGGGTTTCTTTAATAGCAATTTCATCACATAGATATGATTGATTATGTCAGTGGCCAATGGGAATTAAAGTCAACTTGCACTGTACGCCCAGTCCACCAGGGGTGGCGGATGGAACTGGAGAGTGAGTGAGGCTTCTGATCTAAGGGCCCCTATTCTGAGGCCTTCCTGAGCCTTCCTATTGATTCGGAATTCCAAGGGTTAGAGGAGCTGTTCTAGGAGTGGGAGACAGAGACCATATGCCTTTTTCTCATACCATTCTCTGGTTACTGTTTAACAGGCCAATGTTTAAAATATATCTCAGCCAGCATATCCAGGGTGTGGGGTGTTTTGTGTGGGGACACCTGCTGAGCCTTGGAAGAACAGGGCTTCAGAGTTAGGCTGTACTTACAGCTCTAGGAAGTCATTTTTATCCAGGGAGTTGTCTGAGCCTGCTAAGCCTGCTTTGTTTAATCTGTAAATTGGAGAATGTGATGCTTACTTTATACAGATATTGTAAGCAGCGTTAGCAAGAGAAAAAGAACTTCACAGGGGTTGGGCTGATGCAAGCACCATTACTCATGTGTACAGACCCACACATGTAGACTTAATTGAAAATAAACAGCAACAATAACAAAAAATTTTGCAGAGTAAGAAGGGGAAATGCTATTTCATACACCACTTTCTACTGACAAAGTTGCCTTTTTAAAAAGTAAAAGACAATTGTGTAGAGTTGTTTCTGTTTTAATGCCATACTCTTCCAAGGTAATACTGGCTGCCTCTGGCCACTGCACTGAACCAAAGAACAGAGCAGAGTGAGCTGTGCTTCACTGTGCACCTTAGGTTGCCTCTGTGCTCCTTCCTTATTAGACCAGCAGAAATGCAGTTGGGCTTGGGTGAGACCAGCTGTCCTGTGGTGGGTGGTGATGGGCTGCAGATGCTGCGGTCGCTCTTAGTCAAGTATGTAAAGGTACACTGGGCTGGTTCTAACAGGGTTTCCTCCTAATTATTGCTTTGCTATAGCCTATAGCTTGTTTTGGGTTTTGTTTGTGTTTTTCTTTGAAACTAGAAAGTCCTTTGCTGTTTCCTTATTACCCTCGGAAATCATTGCACTTTGTGAAAAGGCGGATGGAGAACATTATTGATCAGTGTTTGCAAAAGCCAGCAGTAAGTCTGAAAGAAATGCTTGTCTTTATGTGGAAGTGAGAAAAACTGTAGTATCTGGCCCACTTATGTAAATGACCCTTTAACTGTTTTTCATTATCAAAATGGGCAGTTTCTTAGAGTTCATCTTGTTAATTCCTTACACAAATTTTAAAAAGGGGCTGTTGAAAGTACTGGCATCTTTAGGAGTTTGTTCCAAGAAGAAGGCTTAGTTCTTTGATGTTTTAGTTCCAGAGCTGTTAGCCTTCTTTTCACTGCTGATGATGGGTGTTGAAACTAGTTCGAGGTGGGTGCCTCTGCCTTACTCCATTTTAAACCTCGGAATTCTCTCTCTTTTCCTTCCCATTCTGCCATCAAGGTTTCTTAGCTCAAAGCTTGATGATAGGATGTTGCTTTAATAGTGACAGTTACATTTTCTGTAGAGTATCTCTGTATGTAGGTGCATTAATTTTGTCTTTCCTTCCCTCTTTTTGTTTATGTTGGGGATGGGTGGGATCAGGATCAAACCCAGCAGTTTGTGCTTACTGGATAGACGTTCTTACCGTTGGGCTTCATCCCCACCCCTGGTAATTTGTTTTAAATTTTATTTTATATAGGATGTGATTGGAAGATCGATGAATCAAGCAATTTGCATTCCATTATATAGAGATGCTAGGAGGTAATTCTCTTTACCTGTTGTGTGCTGTAAGCTTAGCAATGATTATAAATTTTTCTCATTTTGTTTTTTTGTTTTGTTTTGTTTTAGTGTGGATTCTGCACGTAGATTGCTAAAATTCCCATTTCTGTAAGTATTCTTCCCCAAGCTGTGTGAAAATACAACTGTGTTTCAACCTTAAGCAGCTTGATAACATCTCTTGACATTAAATTTTGTTCCTTAGGTGGAATAATAAAACTTCGAATCTACATTATCTTCTTTTTACTATTTTAGAAGATTCAGTTTATAAAATGTGCATTTTAAGGAGACATACTGATAGTTCCCAGTAAGTATTAATCTGAAACTTTAATTGCAGAGATAAGACTCTGTGTGTGTGTGTGTGTGTGTGTGTGTGTGTTTATGTACGTGTGTGTTCAGATGCCTGAAGAGCATTGAATCCCCTGGAGCTGGAGTTGCAGCAGTTTTAATCTGCGCAGCGTGGGTTTTGGGAGCTGAGCTCTGCTCCCCTGGAAGAGCAACTACAGAACCATTTCTCTAGCCTGTTCATGTTTTAGTGACGTTACCTCATGGCTTTACATCTGTCCCTTAACTGTTCTCAGTTGTAGTTTTCACATCATTAAGGTAATAATACTGATTTATAAGCCTGTGTAGTTTCTTTTTCTAGATTATAGTGATGTATAGATATTATATGTTAACTTGTATTTAGGGCCAGAAAAAAGTTTGACAATGGACTCAGGAGTCTATCTTAAAAACTTTTAGACATTCAAAGCCATATTTTGGGTACATTTTTAAAAGGCTTTTATCTTGGTCTAAGAATATTTTTCAGTAAATGGGAGGTCTGTCCACAGAAACTTACTTGAGATTCTAAAGAAAAGTCAAGTTTACAGTTCCATTAACATCCTTGTTCTTTTGCTTTTCTAGACAGGGTTTCTCTGTGTAGCCCTGGCTGTCCTGGAACTGTCTGTAGAGATCTCCCCTGCCCCCTCCTCCTGAGTGGTGGGATTAAAGGCGGGTGGGCCTCTGTGGCTGCCACCACCACCGGCTCCATTAGCATCATAAATGGTGTTAAATATCCATTTGAAGGAAAGTTTTTGAGACTGGGATGTTGCTATAGAAACAGTTTGGCTTCCCTCATATCTTTAGTTAAGTAACTACTTTGTTTTTTGTTGTTATTTGTTTGTTAGTTTGTTTTGAGACATAGTTTACTATGTGGCTCTGGCTATCCTGGAACCCACTGTGTAGACCAGCCTGGCCTGGAAATCACATAGATGCACCTGTCTCTGCACCAACTTGCCCAGCAAGTATCTAACTACTTTGAGGACTATGAGATTTTTAAACCCAGACTATTTACCCTGCATGTTTAGCCCAAATACCAGCATTCTTTAGCAAGTGTATAATGTTTTCTATCTGCCGACTGTGTTCTTTCAAGCATTTAGGTTACTGACTATCCAGTTTCCTCCGTAAACTCTTCTTTCTTCTTCTTTCTTCAAGATCTGTAAGTAATGGACTGATAGGTATTAAATTTGGGAGCTTCACATACGCCACGACTGAGAAAGTCAGAAGAAGGTAAGGCTTGTGCCTGGATTCTGGGATAAGCACAGGCCCTGGGGGGCGAGGACCTGCTTCCTAGTTATTGGGTAGGATGGTGTCAGGCTCAGATGGTAGGGCAGAAGTGTTCTCACTTCCAGCAGAGGACAGGGCTCATGTCTTAAACATAGAGGCTGTTTTACTTGGAACTGGTGAGAACTTGACTGCCCCACAGAAATTTGCATGTGCTGTGCTTTCCTGGAATTCTTCGAAGCCAAGAAAGTGATGTGGCTCAGGAAGCAGATGCCCTGTGAGGCTGAAGTCTGTGTTACTGCCTAAAGCAGCAACAGTATGTAGTGCTGTTCATCTTTGGGTTTTCTTAAGGTGTAGAGGGGTACTAGCAACTAACCCAAGGCCTGAGGCCTTGTGGGAGTACTGGTTGTCTCTTCTCACTCTGTTTTCTTTATCCACTGTTTTAGTGGTTCTTTGGAGATAGTCCTGTTTGTCACATGTGAAATCTTGTAAATTCAGAATATAACATAGGTGTCACTCATGAAACCTTAGTAGACATAGCCTAGCCATCGATGTCCGGTGTGTTAGAAGTGTGAACCAACTTCATACGCCTTTTTTCTTTTCTCGTGATTGCCTATTTTTAAGATTTAATTATACTGACAATATTAGTAAAGAGGTAATTTAGTGATTTTTTAAAAAAAAATAGAAGCTAATAAGATCATTATCTGTCTTGTAGAGAATGTCAGTGTCTTCAGTTATTTTCGGCCTTGGTGCCAGTGTGAGCTGCTCCCTGCATTGGCTTCTTAGTGCTTGTGGTCATTTGGATCTAACAGAACATTTTGATTCTAGCACTTACAGCTGTCTAGACGCCCAGTTTTATGATGATGAAACCGTGACAGTCATCCTTAAAGACTACATGGGACGCGAAGGAAGAGACAGGATTTTGGTTCAGTTGCCATTGTCATTAGTGTATAACAGTGAAGATTCTGCAGAGTATCAGTTCACCGGGACTTACTCAACAAGGTAACTGACTCATTAGGAGATTGTCAGCCTCGAGAACAAGAAACTTTTCTGTTGTCCTGCCCCACCCTCCCTCCCCTCTTCTTGACAGCCTTGCCTTACCTGGATATATATCACTGTGCTAGCTACCAATTGATTGTGTGTGTGTGTGTGTGTGTGTGTGTGTGTGTGTGTGTGTGTGTGT
>OU015747.1:16241866-16263186 GCA_907169655.1 Acomys percivali | reverse complement strand
TGTGTGTGTGTGTGTGTGTGTGTGTGTGTGTGTGTGTGTGTGTGTGTTTGGGTCTTTTGTTTTGTTTTGAGACAGTCTTGCTATACAGACCAGGCTGGTCTTGAACTCATAAAGGCACACCTGCCTCTGGGATTAAAGGTGTGTGTACTACCATGCTTAGAAACTATATTTAATATGCATCAAAGATTATTATTATTTTAGATAGACATGCCAGATAATAGATGTTTAGTTAGTAGGAATAACTATTGAGGCAGCTGAGTGGAAATATTCCTACTTTATGTTTTTTGTCTTTGATTTTCTGTGTTGTTGTTTGTTGTAATAAAAATTGAACCCTAGATTTTTCACATCCTAAGAAAGTGCCCTTCTGGATAGGCTGTGGTCATACGGTAGAGAAAGAGGTCCCCTTCCGTCAGCGGTCTAGGGGAGGAGAATAGGGCGGAAGGGGGGGGGGGTCGGAATGGGAAGATACAAGCGAAGAGATACAATTGGGGTATAATCTGAATAATCTGAATAAATTAAAATTTTAAAAAAGAAAGTGGTCTGTTGTGCTGCTATATTACAGCTTTTTTTTTTTAGGTCATAGTCTAATTGTGTACCTTTGACTAGCCTGGAACTCCTAGGTAGACTAGGCTGTCCTGGAACTAATGGGGCTCTGCCTGCCTCTGTCTCCTGAGCACTAAAGGCCTGTGCCAGCTCTCCCAGCCCTCTTTATTTGAGACAGGTTCACTACCTTGCCCATGCTGGTCTTGGACTTACTCTTTAGCCTAGTAATTTGTGATCCTTTTGCCTCACAGGTTCAAATTGCTGGGATTACAGACCTGTGTGCTACATTTGGCTCACTGTTTTAATGCAGACTTTAGTAGCTTTCCTGTATCTTTGGTTAACAGTTAAAGAGAAGGGTTCCTAAGAATGGGTGGCTTTATTCCATTTTCAAACTCATAGTTAGCTGTAGGTTTTTTTTTTTTTTTAAGATTTATTTATTTATTATGTATACAGTGTTCTGCCTGCATGTGTGCCTGCCTGCCAGAAGAGGACATCAGATCTCATTATAGATGGTCAAGAGACACCATGTGGTTGCTGGGAATTGAACGCAGGACCTCTGGAAAAGCAGTCAGCACTCCTAACCTCTGGGCCATCTCTCCAGCCCCCTTAACTGTAGTTTTTAGTGGAATTTAATTTAGAGTTTTATTTAGTGTTTTCCAGAATTAGGGCTTTATTGTTCATTTTGAGAGTATATGACCTATTCTAAGAGATTAGTTGACTCTGACTTTTAAGTAACTAGGTCTCTCTAATTGTAAAATGCATTTATTTTCTTTCTTTGAGAGAAAGTCAAACCTTAACTAGTGTGATATTCTATGTGTTTGGTATTGCAGTGTTTCTACAAACTATCTTATCACAACTGTTCTGTGGTGGCTGCTAGAATTCTACTGAGAATGGGAGTGTGATGCATCTCCCCTGATAATCCAGGGCAGAGGGATCCCCTTTTGACTCCTGGATGTTTTTCTGTAGGCTCGATGAACAGGGCAGCATTATTCCCACACGCACCATGCACTTCGAGAAGCACTGGAGGCTACTGGAAAGCATGAAAGCACAGTATGTTGCTGGGAATGGCCTCCGAAAGGTGTCCTGTGTGGTAAGTAGTACAGACAATGCAGATGGGACCTGGCTTCTGTGGAGTCCTCAGGAGATGTCTGGTATACAAGGCCTTTTCCTTGTGTCACTTTATGAGTCATAGTTTCTGTTAATTATAAGCATGTAGTAGCCTTGACTGTATTTGATTCTTGTTCTAAGAAAGCTTACTAAATAAGTAAAAATAACTCTGGATTGAGTTAATCTTATGAATTGTTTTACCTAGACGTCATTTTACATAAGGTGAAAGCTGAGTTGAGTGGTTCGTAGTAAGTAATTAGGACTGTAGCTCCTGTGAAGCTGTCCTTGGATTTAACCTCCTGAATTTAATTCCTTAGCACATAATGTATTTGTTGAGCCATTCATTTAAACAGTATTCATCTGGCTTTGTTTACATTAGTTAAGCTCAAACCTCCGGCATGTGAGGGTGTTTGAAATGGACATCGATGATGAATGGGAACTTGACGAGTCTTCAGATGATGATGATGAAGCTGGTGGGAAGCCCGTGAAGATCAAGGAGGAAGTGTTGTCAGAGACAGAGGCTAACCAAGATGCTGCTGCCCTAGACCCAGACATAGTCATCAAAGTGGAGAAACTGGACCCTGAGTTGGACTCATGACCCAGTTTGACAGCATGTGTTACTATGGCAAAAAGACATAGTGGGTGGACTAAGATGGTTTGGGTCACATTGAATTACCTGTTTATCAAAGAAATAAATGGTAATTTTTTTCATACTTTGTTGTATCCTCTTGAGGAGCATCACTGTGGTAGTCTCCTTTTTTGCAGAGATTCTTTCTCACACTGTGCAGAGCTAATGTTTAAAGAAGGCACATATTTCATCTGAAGAAAAAGGCAAGTCATTTTTGTCAAAAGGTATCCTCATTATTCCTGTGTGAGGGAGCAATTACATTTGAATAGTCAGGGCACATATTCCTGAAATTTCAGCACTTTAGGAGCTGGAGGAGAAGGCTAGAGAAAGTTCAAGGTGAGCATGAACTAAATTTAAATAGCCATTTATCCCTATATTTTGGTACATTTCATGTATTTTCTTTAAGTATTTATTTTTATTTATTAATTACTTCTCTGTGTGCGTATGAGCCGTCAGAGAGGTATCAGATTTCCTGGAGTGGGAGTTGCAGGCAGTTGTGAGCATGGGTGCTGAGAACTGAACCCAGGTCCTCTGGAAGAGCAGAGAGTACTTTTAGTTTCTGAACCATCTCTCTAGCCCCTACATTTCATATTTTAAAAACTAGGCCTAACTTTTAATCTTCCCTTTCTAAAGTTTTAGGTTTCTAGGATACTTGGAAATTTTTTAAGTAAAATATGTTAATTTACTCTAATGCTAAGCCAAAAGATAAGTCTTGTCTTATAATTTAAAGTAGCCAAACCCTGCTTGATGGCCATGTGACTGTCTTTCTTGTCCGTGTCCCTGTATGTGTACTCTAGTGTTTAGATGTACCTTTCTCCCTGTGTAGATTTGGTCAGAGACACACAAATCAGCTGCTTGGCCATCAGGAACAAGAGATGTGTGGATCAATTACACATAAACTGGCTGTAATGAAAATGAGCTCCTGAGCCAGCCAGTGGTGGCACATGCCTTTAATCCTAGCACTCAGGAGGAAGAGGCAGACGGATCTCTATGAGTTCGAGGCCAGCCTCGTCTACAGAGTGATTCCAGAACAGCCAAGGCAATGCAGAGAAACCTTGTCTCTAAACGCTTTGAGGAAAAAAAAAAAAAAAAAAAAAAAGGAAATGAGCTCTTCTTCACTTCCCAATGCTCATGCCTACAGTAGAATTGTATTCTCACATGACTTTTTAAGAGATTCCAGTGGGTATATGAATTCTAACATAGGTCACTGGTGAATGAAAGGACTGCTTTTTAAAGCTTTGAATATCTAGAGGCAGGAAGATGTATGAATAACCAGGCAAGCAGGTAGCTGTAGGGTTGCTATGTAGTTTAATAGGTAGGTGGCTAGCTCACTGCCTCAGTTAGTGAATACAGCTGCAAATCCATGGTTTCTACTCTTAGCCCACACACTCAGCATATAAGGGTCAGGCCCAGGGCTGCAACCATGATAAATTCTGTCTCTTAAAGTTGAAAACTACTGTCTTTGAAAGTTGTTTTTTAGAAATTAAATTTTGTAGCTGTAAGAATGTGAACTGTCTCTTACAGACATTGGAAATTATTTTTCATTCTTAAGAAATGCTCCTAACTGCAAGTTAATTACACATGCAAGATGCTCGCACACCTATAAATCTGTTTAAATGATGGAAGCATAATTGTACCTCAACTCTCTTTATGCATGGCAGCGTGCAGAAATGAATCCCTTAGGGCCCCATTTCAGTGCTAACAAGATTATGTTCCGCTGAGAAGTGGATGCCGACTCGGATATGTATGGTCATGCTGGTGATAAGCATTACAGTTCATAAATGTCACCTTTCCTCTGGTGTGTGCAGTCAAACTGAACTTGGTGCCCCAAGACACAAGGTGTAATGTGTACATATTGTTGTACGGATGATAAATCTGCCCCACAACAAGACTTGAGAAGAAACTAGTGTTTATTGGCTTGTTATGTTTTCCATGCTAAAATGAGGGGGCAAGCATACTGTTTGCTGGGCCAGCCATCAAATTTACAAGGTTCACCTATTCTCTAAGACTGAACACTTGAGGGACAATTTTTCTTCATTTCTGCATTCCTGACTCCTGTTAGTGAGGGAGCATTATTGTTCCGTTCCGTTGTATTTCTTTCCACAGTTTAGATGGTAAAACTGGGTACTTGGAGTGAAATGAGATGAGTGGGCAGTTGCTATAAACCACACTCCACTGCAGACATTTCAGGAAAGCTGTAAAACTTGTAACAGCTCAGGTGCTTCCTTTCTCCTTTTCTCTACTTGCTTTGCCCACTTGTGACAGGAAGGAGTGCGAGGGGTCAAGTGTGTATACAAAGCAGTCCCTTCTCACAGAGATAGGTAAGGTCAGCATCTCCACATGTCTGTGGATAGCTAAGGGCTACCCGCCACCTCTCTGTGGCCCCATATAATACAGGATACTCCTCTGCAAGAACTGAAGGCACCATCAGAGCCTGCGAGGGCACCCAGCTGACTGGTTGATAGATTACGTCAGGCTAGAGAAATCAGGCGTGCTAAATGCTGCTGGGAAATAGAGAAAGGTAAGGTCAAAGTGAGCTCTTCCCTCAGAAAAGCTGCACGTAAATGGTGACATGGCCGATACATCTGCAGGAGTGTTGGGCTGTGCATAGATTTGTGGTGAGGGAACAGGATCACAGGCAGGCAGCTTTTGCTAAGGGAGGCAGAAAGGAGACTGGTGGCCGGAGTTGAACGTGGTATTAGGGAGCATTTTCTTAAAAGACAGATGATGCTAAGGCATATTTATCCATCAATAGACGATATTCTCCAAATGGAGTGTGGACATTCTAGAGAAAAAGGAATGTGTGAGTGAAATCCTTGACTTGGAAGGAAGGGTTAAGACTGACAATGATGGGGCCAGGCTCATGGCCATGTAAGAGGTCTCTTCCGACAGGAAGGGCTCGTGGGCACAGGTGCTGGCAAATGGTCCTAGAGTGGCAAGGACAGTTATTTTATGAAATAGAAACTACAGTCTCCTTGGGGAGTTGTTGTATAGCATTGTCCTTAGAGGCAGATTCAAAACTTCAGGTGTGCCCATTGCAACAGATCATCTCCGCTGTTGACTGTTAGCTTTCCTGAATAAGAGGCAGGGGAGATGGTCATGGGACCTTCACCTGGTATGCAGCCATGCCTCCCAACAAGTTGTACATGTGTCTGCCCTAATAGCACAAGGTGTTTTTTTTGTTTGTTTGTTTTTGTTTTTAAAGCACAAGATCTTGAGGGGTTAGAGTATATAGGCTAGGAAGACTAGGTCAGGGAGGCTCCAGCTGCAGCCACGGGGAAGTCAGCAATGCTGGGAAATCTTTCTCAGTGGCTGCTTTGAGGGTCACCTACACCCCTCACCCACTCTCTATAAATAAGCTGAAGAAACTCATCAGTTCCCCAGAGGGAACTTCAGTAAAACCTGACTTTAGTTTGTCGTTGGGACCTTAGGAGAAGAAAGGCAGATGCCCCTTAATCCTGCCCCCCAACCCCACCTCCCTACAGGGCAAGAGTGGGGAGGACAGGTGTGAAGGCCACGGTAGAATGGTAATTAAATTCACCAAGGGTGTGTCAGCATTGAGTGTCTACCTAAAAATATGGGTGATATAAATTTAGAATGAGTGGAAGAATGGAGGGACCCAGAGGATCAGGAGCCCCACAAGGAGACCATCAAGGCCAGAGGATCTGGACCCAGGGGGACCTGCACAAACTGTTGCACCAACCAAGGACAATGGATGCAGTGAACTTAGACCCCCTGCTCAGATCCAGCCAATGGACAGCTCATTCTCCACAGTTGTGGGAAGAGCAGGACTGCTTCTGACATGAACTCTGGTGTCCCCGATTTGATCACTTCCCCTTGGTGGGGAGGCCCTGGGGACACAGAAAGAAAGGGGAAACAGGCTATCTGGATGAGACCTGATAGGCTGTAGTTATATGGTGGGGGAGGAGGTCCTCTTCTGTCAGAGGTCTATGGAATAGGGTAGAAGAGGGAGGGAGGGTGGGAATGGGATAATACAATCCAGGGGATAACAGTCAGGATATAATCTGAATAAAATATAAATACCAAATAAAATTAATTTAGAATGAGTGTGGTTATGATCGATTTCTAAGCTGCTCAGATGTAGGGATGGCTTGGGTGAGAGTTAGGTTTAAGCTGAGATGGAATTTATCCTGCTGTTACTAAGACCCAACCCAGCAGGAGTATTTGCAAGGGAGTCTGGGAGGGCCTAAGTAGTGATAGGGTTGAAGATGGGAGAATGTCAGAGTTTTACCATTAGAAGAGTGGAAGACAACTCGTGGCCAGGGAGTGGGAGAGTGGCAGTGAATATCCCAGAAGTGAACCTGATGCTAAGTGAAACCGCAGTTGGCTGCTGTTAGGAGGACAAAGCGCTGGAGTTGAATAGGTTGCTACAATGCATGTCTGGACTGTTCCACAAGGTCCCACTTGCTAAAGGCCTGGTCTTCTGCCTGTTATGGTTTGAAGCTGCAATGTCCCCTGAGGAAGCTCCTATGTTTAGTATTTAGTTGGTAGATGGTGGCATATTTTGAAAGGTTGTGGAAACTTAATACAGGGCCTAGTTGGTTAATCTTGTTGGATAACCTTTAAAGGTTATCCCTGGTCCCTGTTTCTCTAGTGATTAACACTCCGCCTACCAGAATGTTCCTCCTCACCATAGGCCTAGGGTCAGTGCAGTCCAGTAACCATGGACTGACCCCTCTTATGCTGTGAGCCTTGAGTTGTTTCTGCCAAGCATTTGGTCAGAGCAATGTAAAAAGTAACTTAAATAGAAGCCATCTTGAGGCACTGTGGTTAGATGGAAGGACCTTTAGTGAGGGTGGTATAGTGGGAAGGCATAGACCATTGGGGGCATGACTCTAAAGAAGATACTGGGATACTGGCCTGCGTTGGCTAGTTTTATTTCAACTGGACACAGGCTATAGTCATCTGAGAGGAGGGAACCTAGATTACAAAATGGCTCCGTAAGAAATGGGCTGAAGGCTGGGTGTGGTGGGGCACGCCTTTAATCCCAGCACTGGAGAGGCAGAGGCAGGCAGATCTATGTGAGTTTGAGGCCAGCCTGGTCTACAAAGTGAGTTCAGGACAGCCAAGGCTAACATGGAGAGCAAGCGTGTGGAGCATTTTCTTGACTAATGATTGATGGGGGAGGACCAAGCCATTGGGGGTGGTGCCATTCCTGGCTTCTATGAGAAACCAGGCTGAGCAAGCCAATAAGCAGCACCCCTCTGTGGCTTCTGCATCAGCTCCTGCCTCCAGGTTCCTGCCTTGTTCGAGTTCCTGTCCTGACTTCCTTTAATGATGGACTATGATATGGAAGTGTAAGTCAAATAAACCCTTTCCTCTCCAATTACTTTTGGAATGGTATTTTATTATAGCGCAATAGGATCCCTCAGTAAGACTCAGCCCTCTGTTCATTTGCCCTCTGTGTCTCTCTCCCGAAAACATAAAAATAATTTTTCTTCTTTCAATTAGATTATCTCAGATATTTTATCACAGAAAACAAAATCTGCCTAGTATATTGTTCAACAACTGAGCGGCCAGGGTTTTAGATGGGACATCTCTGTGGCAGTTAAGGTCACCCAAAACAATGCAGTAATAACAGAGAGAAAACAATGAATTGGGTGCTGAGGTCACCAATGAACAAGATTTGAAAGCCAGGGGGAGGACAGTCACTTACCATGGGTCATTTACTATGTAGCAAGGCTGGGAATCTAAGCTGGAGACCAGAGCCAAGCTGTGTTCCTCAGCCATATGCTGACTGCTCTGGAGGTACTGGGAGCAGATACTGATGTCAATAAAGGCCAGACAATGAAAGCAAAAGGTCATGGCGCCTACACAAGCAGGGCATTGCCCTTCAATCAATTCTAGCTATGGCTGATGCTTCTGATACCCAAAAGTGTAAGATCCTGGCCTGTGATGGCCTTGGGGCTAGTTCTGATTTGTTTCCAGACCTGGAAGTGGCAGCTGTTGCTGAGGACTCTGGGAAACAAATGTTAACTGTTACTCTTCTGCCTATGTTTTTTTTTTTTAACATTATTTATTTATATAGTATTCTGCCCACATGTGTGCCAGAAAAGGGCACCAGAACTCATTGTAGGTGGTTGTGAGCCACCATGTGGTTGCTGGGAATTGAACTCAGGGCCTTTGGAAGAGCAGACAGTCTCTTAACCTCTGAGCCATCTCTCCAGCACCTGCCTATGTTTTTAATGCACTACTGACCACACACAGGGCCCAATGAGGAAGAGGCCGCCTGAGCCAAATGTTAGGAGACTAGACCCAAGCAAGCCCCTGCTCAGAGGTTGGAGGCCAAGATGCTGGGCAAACAGGACAGAAGCAGAATGACAGACCCTCCCTGCATGAAGGTGTGGGTCAGGACTGCTCCAGCTCTGGGTCAATGTGGACCAAATGGCCACCTCTGGAGGAAGTACCCAGTCCAGGCAGCACTGGCCTTCCTGTTCAGTTCTGGGTTCCACGTTCCCAGGAGCTGGTGCTGGCTTCAACTTCCTGCTTAGCAGGCTGAGGAGTGGCCCAACCCTGTTGAACCTGGGAACCTCTGCAATCTGCCAAACCGCAGCAAGCATCCTGGGCTCTTGGGGCCAGCGCAGCTCTCAGGCCCATTGCACTGCTAAGGGTCGCCACCCGCACCTCTGCCCATCCTGCTTCATGTCTTCAGTCGGTTTGTTAAGGGTCTCTAGAAGTTTGTTATGGAAGATGAGGTGCATGGGAAAGCCTGCAAGGTGCCGTCAGACCTCTGTTTCATGGTCCTCTGATCTGCTCTGCAGTAAACGGGTGCTATTTATAGATCAGATATAACACAATGCAGTTCAGTGTGTGTGTGTTGGGGCGGGGGGCTGGTGGGATTGGTTTAACTTGTCCCAAACCGCATAGCCAGAAGGAATGGAATGCAAACCAAAATGCTAGTCCTGGCTTTAGCTGACAAGCATTACTGTTCAGGATCCAAGCATTTAGTAAGAGCCTGTTCAAGCACATCTATGATAGCTCATTCAACCCACCCCGCCCCCTCCCACAAGGTGAGTGCTATTACTAGCCTCATTTCACAGACAAAGAAACTGAGCCCCCGGGGCACTGATTAACTTGCCCTTGGGCATTCAGTGACCCTGGGGCAGGATGCTCAGCTAGGCAGTGCAGCTGTAGAGCCTGCTGCCCCAGTTAGCCTCGGCAGGTACCAGCTATGCCCTGGTTATAGGTTCCTCCACACCCTGCTAGCTGCTAGACCCTGGCCACCATCTTCACTGAGCACAGCTGTGATGGCCCAGGGACAACTGAGGCTGGTCTTCATGGACTTCACTGGGCAGTGTTCCACCCTCAGGCCTGCGGAGAAGCAGCCCACGAAGGCCTGATGTTTTGGTTCCCTGCAGACTGGAAATGGAATTTTCAGAGTTAGGAATAGAGAGCTCTGGCTTCTGAACTCAGTTGAATGTAGTTTCCTTCTATGGGACATCACTAGGCATGTCCCCAGTGTCACCTTTGTCTCTTGTGGAGACACTGCTTTCTTAGTCCCCAGACAGGCAACCAGCTCATGAGGCAGAAAGACGGGCAATGGGCCTTGTGTCCTCTCCAGTCCATTTCCTGATTTGCCAGGATAATTTTGTATTTTGCTGGTGCACTTAGACTTCAGTGTCTAAGTCCCCAGGGGTGACAGGAGGCGTAGGGAGAGGGGAGGGCATGCTTCAAAATGAGTAAGTGAGCAAAGCTGAAGACGAACTTGGTGTTTGTAACAGGAACTTAAACTGTGTGACTTGGTCAAAGGCTCCCATTTGACCCATCAGATGGAGACTCCAAACTGATAACCCAGTCTCCAGGAATAGCAGGGTTTTGGTTTGGTTTGCCTGTATGCAGGAGATGATGTGTATGTGCCTACTATGGATCTGTGAGTACTTGCTACATCATATACTGAGGAAGGGCCTCTCTCTGGAACCCAGAGTTCCTGGATCTAGCTAGTCTAACTAGCCAGCTTGCTCCGAGGATCCCCTATGTCCACACCCTGAGCACTGGCATTCCAGGTAAGTGCAGGGGATTCACACTCTGGTCTTTGTGTTTTCAAGGCAGGTGTTTCACCTGCTGTCCCATCCCCCCAGCCCTAAACTATTTTATATTATGACTTTATGCACAGGCCAATTATTATCTATATCTGTTCAACATACAAAGAGACTTGATGGTGAAAGATTGATTATCTTGGGAATAGGAAATAGAAGGCTATTGGTCCCACTTTAGAAATGGTCACCAAGCCAGGCAGTGGTGGTGCACACCTTTAATCCCAGCATTCCAGAGGCAGAGGCAGGCAGATCGCTGTGAGCCTGAGGCCAACCTGGTCTACAAAGTGAGTCCAGGACAGTCAAGGCTACACAGAGAAACCCTGTCTAGAAAAACCAAAAAAAAAAAAAAAAAAAAAGAAAGAAATGGTCATCAAGCCAGGTGGTGGTTGGCTCATACCTTTGGTCCCAGCACATGGGCCATGGGCAGCAGGGGCAGGTGGGTCACTGAGTTCGAGGCCAGCCTGGTCTACAGAGTAAGTCTCAGGACAATCATAGCTACACAGAGAAACCCTGTCTCAGAAAACAAAAACAAACAAAACAAAACAACGAAATGGTCACCAGAGGAGTGAGTCTTTCCCAAAAGGTTTAACTGAGTGGGGGAAGACTCACCTTGCATGGGAACGGCACTGCCCTGTGGGCTGGCCGTTCTTAGATTAAACAAGAAGGAAAAGCCTTCGTCTCTCTCCCTTCTGACTGCAGGTGCAATGCAACCAGCTGCCCCATGTTCCTTTTACCACGCCATCCCTGCTGTGATGGAGGATGCCTTCAAACCGTGAGCCAAAATAAGCCCTCCTTCCTACGTTGCTTTCGTCAGGCAGCTTGTCATGGCAGTGGAAGTGAATTCAATATGGGGTAGGTCTCGCTCACATGGTTAACACTCTCCATTGCCTTTCCTCGTTGCCCGGCTAAGTAATTATTCTGATTAAAGCAAATTCCCCTGTTTAAATGCCCTTTCTTTGGCTTTGAATCTCCTTAAGACTTTCAAATGACAGATATTTTTCTCCATTGAAAATATTTACTTAAAGGAAATCATGGTGCCCATTTGCTGCAGTCTAGGATGCCTTTCTGTGTTTTTGGAGAAGTGGACTTATGGGCTGACATCTGTGTGTAGCCATTTGCAAGAAGAGGGCTCACTTGAACGCACAGGTCTGAAAGATTGCTTTAAAGAAATCCAACATATGGATGAGAGAATCTCAGGAGCTGAAGAGTCAATTGAAGAAACTGATACATCTCTCAAACAAAATATTAAAACAGTGTTTTAAGTCTTCATTGAACTTTTTTTATTTATCTCATTAAATTTATTTTATTTTAAGATATGCTACTGTAAATTAGATTACCTTCCTGATTTCTGCTCAGATAATTCATCATTGATGTATAGTAAGGTATTGGTTTTTTTTATGATCAGTTCACATCTTTGCATCCTGCAACTTTGCTGAATTTATTAGTTCAATAGTTTTCCTTCCTTTTTAAATTTCCTTTTCTTTTTCTTTTTCTTTTCTTTTTGGTGGACTTTTCAGGGTCTTCTTTCCGTACATTATACTGAGTCATCTGCAAACAGCAACAATTGCCTAATTTTACAGCTTTGATGTCCTTTGGCTTTTTTGTTTTGTTTTTTTGTTTTTTCTCTTGTATAAATGCACTAGTTAGGAGTTCTATGGCTGTGTTGAGTAAAAACAGTGGAAACAGAGTCCTTTAGCCAGGTGTGGTATTTTAATCTCAGCACTTAGGAGGCAGAGGCAGATGAATAGCTGTGAATTTAATGCCAACCAGGACTTCTAGATCCTGTCTCAAAACAAAATAACAACAAAGTGGCCACCAACATGAGCACAACAACAGAAGGAGGAGGAAGAAGAGGAGGAGGAGGAGGAAGAAAGGAAGGAAGGAAGGAAGGAAGGAAGGAAGGAAGGAAAGAAGGAAGGAAGGAAAGAAGGAAGCTTTTATTGGGTTGGTTGAGGAAGAACAATCTGCCCCTGTGGGTGGCCCCATTCCCTTGGCTGGGGGCCTGCACTATATAAATGGGAGAAAAAGAGCTGAGTGCACACACTCATAGCTCTCTTCTTCCTGACTATGGATGTAATGTGACCAACTGCACCTAGAACCTGTTGCCTGGATTTTCCCACCATAATGGAACATAGCAGATTTTTTTTTTTCAAAAAGTAATACTTGTGCTTAGAAAACAATTGAGTCAAAATTTGGCTTTCGTGACGTAAAAACAGCTCAACATGGCTTGCTGGTTTAGAACCCAGATGTTTCTCAAGCTTATTAGAAGAGCTTGGTGACCAAACAAGCAGGGCACGGGGCACCTGATCAGGCAAAGGCATCTCTTTGTAGAGGGAAAGCCCCCAGCCCCCCGACAGTGTCAGCCATTGGCGTATTGCGTATGGTCTTCATGTTGAGGCACTTTCTTCCTGTACTTAATTGTTCAGAAAGTATTTCTCATCATGAAGCGTTACTGCCATTCACCAAATGACTTTTCTGCGTCCCGAGCTCCGTGTGCTTCATCCTGCAACTGCGGTGAATCCTGTTCATTGACTCATAGTTTTTGAGTTGTCCTTGCGTTCGTAGCCTAGATCCCAGTAAACCGTGGTGAAGAATGAGTTCATTTGCTGCTGGATTTGATTTGCTGTGGCTTTGATGAGCACTTCTTCTCTACGTCCACTGTGGATAAGGATGTATAGTTTTCTCCTGTTGTTATATGTGTGTCTGGTGTTGGTGTTGGGGCAATGCTTGCTCTATAGCATGAGTTCGGAAGAACTTCCTCCTCTTCAATTTTTGGAATTAATTTAGGAAGAATTGGTAGTAGTTCTTTGTACATTTTGTAGAATTCAGCAGTGGAACCATTTGGTCCCAGGCACTTAAATTTTTTTTAACACTTATTTTGTGTGTGTCTATGTGCATGGGCCTTCCTGTGCCACCATATACATTTACAAGTCAGGAGTCAATTTTCTAATTCTATCATGTGTGTTCCAGGGATCGAAGTCAGACCCATCAGTTTATTAAGCAAATGCCCTTACCAGATGAGCCTTTCACCAATGAATTGGGCATTTTCTGAAGACAGTTTTTTCTTAAAGAGAGAATTCTCTTTATTACATTTTAGTTTTCATTCTTGTTATGTTGCACATGGGGGTGGGGCACCATGACTCACACATGGAGGTCGGAGGACAACTCTGAGAGTCGGTTTCTCTACACTAAATGGGTCCCAGGAATTGAACTCAGATTGTCGGACTTAGAGACAGGCGCCTTTACCTGCTGAGCCATCTTTCCAGCCCTAATGGGGGAGTTTTGAAATCACCGATTCAATCTCATTATGAGAATGAGATTTGGGTTTTCTATGTGCTTTGAGCCAATCTTTGTATATAAGTTCCCTAGAAGAACAGAGTGGATACAATGCATGTGTACTAAAGGAAATCTTCCTGGCTGGTTCATGCGACACAATTTGAATAGTCCAACAGTGGCTGTCTTCTGATGGAGGGGCTCCGACCTAACATCTGGATGCTGCGGCAGTCCCAGTGTGGAGTTACTGGTCCATGCTGGAAGCCCATAGAGACTGG
This sequence comes from Acomys percivali, assembly GCA_907169655.1. NCBI lineage: Eukaryota > Metazoa > Chordata > Mammalia > Rodentia > Muridae > Acomys > Acomys percivali. The sequence goes on along the minus strand of OU015747.1, from coordinate 16,249,300 downwards.
ATTCTAATATCAGCAGAAAAATGCCGCCGCCGCTGCAGCAACAGCAACAACAGGGTAGATGAGCTTGCCATTGAGTTGTGAAGGCAGTGAGGCAAAAAGCAAAGCTTTCCCCTTAAAATGCCTATTAGCTAGCTTGCCACCCAGAGGTACCACCCACATTTAGAGAGAGTCTTCCCCACTGTAGTCGAGAAAAGCCCTGTCAGGTGAACCTAGGGCTCGTCTTCTTAGTTAATTCTTGATCCCGCCCAGCTGACACACACGGCTAATGTCAGAATCTTGGCGTAAAATACACATCCAGGAATTTGTCCCTCTCTTCTAGGTCATCCAGCATATTGGCTGCGATTCATAAAAACCTTCAATGTTCATTTGTATGTCTGTGAAGTCTGTTGTTACCTTGCCCTCCTCATATCTGACTTAAATGAATTTTCTTTCTTTTAAACTGAGTCTAGTTAGAGGTGTGCCAACTGTATCTATCTATCTGAGGAGTTAATTTTGCTTTAAAATTTTGGAATTTTTTTTTTCAGTCTCTCAGTTACTTCTGCTTTGGTTTTTGTTGTTGATGGTTTGTTTGGAAGAGACTTCTCTACTTACACTCTCACTTACGTGCATCTCCACCCATGTGACACGTATAACAATGGCCAAATCTAACCCCTCTCTTATACCTGTCTGTGTTTCGGATTAAAAGATAGCATCCCCCATTCAGTGGTTGCAGCGGTGTAAATGGAAGAGCTTGTGGCTCGGAGCGAGGCTATCAAAACTTAAGTCCCAGTAAAACATTTAACCCCACTGGAAAAAAAAAAAAAAAAAGTTTTACCTGGGGTCAGTCACTTTACCTTTGATGTTCTGTGCTTGACTCTCATTGGCCTTACCAGGGTAGGCTCAGACAGCTGATGCAGAACCAAACCGCAAACTTGAGATTATTGAACAGGAGATTGTGTTAAACTACAGACTTGATATATCTGGTCATCAAAACCTAAGGGGTGGGGGTGGGGCCAGGGATGGGGGGGCAAGGGGGGTGGGGAGGCGCAGATCTAGATAAGGTGTAGGCTGCGGATTAGAGGCCAGGGGAAACAGGCAACTAATGCAGCCCTTGTGCCCAACAAAGGGGGTGCAGAGATCTGTCTGACCGCTAGAGGGTGACATAAGCTCAGCCGCACAGCCGACTCTAGCCTGTACAGCCTGCCCCTCACTGGGCTTTTGGCTGTCACTTACCACTTGCAGTCCCTACATTACTTCTCTTTTCTGCCGTTTAATTAGATTACTTTTTAAAAAGTCATCTTTTGACATCATCATTGTCATCCACCTTGATTTTTGCCAATTATGTATTAGTCTTGTTATTTGTTTGCTGTCTTTCATTAGTAAGAAAAAGTCTTTGAAATAAAACTATGCTTGCTTAGCATGGATGGGGCACAGTACTGCTAAATAGGTAGGTACATGAATGAATAAATAAGTCACAGTTTACAGAGCAATTTGAAGCCCTTTTTCCCTGACGACAAAACTCACTGAGAAGCCAGATCTGAGACCCACAGCAAGCAACACCAGCTGTCACATTATGCCTTCAGAACAGAAAAAGCAAGGCCACAGGGAAGCGCCCACTGCAGGAAAAATCTGTTTATTTTGGTGTTTATGATAAGGTCAATACAAAAAGCCCCAAGGGTGAGTATCCAACAAATTCGTTTTACTGATATTAATATAAACTGGGAAGCATCAGTGTAGGAGCCCAGGCCCTGGGCTCTCTCCAGACTCTTGGCTCTTCTTCCTACAATCCTGGGGTCACAGTATGGCTCCTCACATAGAAGCAAAGGTGTGTTTGTTCCACAAGCTTCATGCCTGAGTTTGGATCTCTGGAGTCCATGGTGGAAGGCAAGAATCTACACTACACCCTAGTGTTACCATCTGATCCCACATGCATGCCATGGCATGTCTGCAGTCACACACACACACACACACACACACACACACACCCCTAATAGTAATAGTAATAATAATAACAATAATAATAAATAAAAATGAAAGATACTGCTCAACCTCACCCCCTAAACCTGATAGGTAACCCCAACAATTACTGAAAACCCATAATAACGTCCAAATCCTGAGAGGGCCGTGGCTTAGGACTCCCTAAAGCTCCCTTCTCTCCTCTGTAGTAAGTGGCAGCATCCTCCAGAAAGCCCACCCTCCTGCCTGAAGGGATCTGCTGCCTGTGTCTCCTCCCTCTTGCCCATAAGCCCCTCTTTCTGTTCTTTATGTATTCCCTTCCAGCCATGGGCCTACAAGGTCCCTGCTGCAGCCTCCCCTGCCCCGGGCTCTGCCCTCTTCCAGGGAGACTCTCTCTCACACCACTGCCATGGCTCCCTTCCTCCTGTTGCAACTCTTTCACTCCGTTGGAACGTGGAACGTTTCTTTAAAACTGAAGTTCCTTCCTGAGGCTCTCTGCCTTCCTCGCTTCACACAGCCTTTTCTGCTCAAGACACCTCTCTGTGCAGTGATGCTTTGAATTTAACTTCATGTCTCTATGTGAGAACAAGAATCCTTATTGTTTTCTTCACTGATTCATTCCAAACTCCTGCTGCACAGTACTTACTTGGTGAACTCCTGTAAAGGCAGGGGACACGAGTCAGCCGTAAAGCTCTTTAAAAAAGCAACAGCAGCAACAACAACAACACTTCTTTTAGATTTATTTATTTTATCTTATATGTTTGAGCATTTGGCTGCAGGTGTGTTTGCAGGTGTGTGTGTGTGTGTGTGTGTGTGTGTGTAGACTAGAGGTCAACCACAGGAGCAAGCCACCTTGTCTTCCTTCACAGGGTCTCTTACTGGGCTCAGTGGTCCCGCTATGCTACCTGGGTAATGCACTACAGAGACCTGTGTGCCTCTGATGCCCCAGTGGGCACTAGGCAATAAATTCAAGTCCTTAGGCTTTCTCAGCTGAGCTATCTCTCCACCTCTACCCTATGAGCTATCTACTTGGCTGCTTCCACTCCTCGTGAGCTTTCTAACTGGGTCACACACCTGGTCCCCCAGGCCAGCTTCTCACTGTTGCTGCCTGCAGCTCTTGCCCCAGGGAACTGCAGCTTCATGCTCCCCATACCAGGAAGTACGTGCCAGTGTGGTCTAGGCCTGAGCTGCTCTTGTCTTAGGCTGAGCAGTGCCAGGATGTGACTCTCTCTATATAAGAGGGAGTGTCTTACTTCCGGCCTCCTTCAATGCTCTCTACTTCCAGAATCTCTATGCTGTTTGTCCTCAAAGCTTTCATTGGGGGCTGTAGAACGCTTTAGCTCTGAAAGCTACCTGCCAGTTGCCATTTTAATGGGATGTGATGAAGACCCTGTGTCTTCCTGGAGAGCAGCAAGTGCTCTTAACAACTGGGCCATCTCTCCAGCCCTGAACTTGGATGATCTGTAGTGCTGCATTGACTTCCTGAAGACTGGTACGCTTTAGTGCAGAAACATTAAGATGCCAGTCTGACTGTGACATCTATCCAAGATCCCCAGGGGCGTCCAGTGACAGTCACCTGCACAGCATGAGCTGTCTAAAATAAGAGGATTAGGGTACCTGTGAGACAACACTCCTGCTGTTGGACTTAGCTTCCAGGACCACACATTGAGCTGTGTGATTGTGCTGAGCCCGTTCTCCTCCTTAGACCCTCTGTTTCTTTTTCTGTGAACCGGCAGCCATGACATTGCTTTCCCAAGACTGGGACAGAGTCCGTCCCTTGCTCTCTTGTCCTCTGTAGCTCCCACCACCTCCTCATATATCCCTTCAGACCACGTCTCCCTCAGATGCCAGCCTCGCCCCTTTTGTTCTGTTTAGGGGCTAGGCTGCTCAAATGGCCTCTCCTGGCCTCATCCACCACTCTCTCCCAGCTCTCTGACTGCCTCCCGCTCTCACCTCTCCTACCCTCTCACTTTGCGTCACTGTCTAGCACAGACCCTGCTCTGGGAGGCCATGCTTTTTCACCTGACTCCCTGTGGAGCAGCCTAGTTGGTGAGCAGCGTGGAGCCCAGATGGTGGTACCCTTGTGGGTGGGGGATAGAGTCAGGTGCTGAAAGACAGCGAGACCAGGAGAGGCTGCCTGTCTACTTTCCAGCTTCTCCTCCTCCTCCTCCTCCTTCTCCTCCTCCTCCTCCTTCTTTTTCATTTTTCGAGACAAGGTTTCTCTGTGTAGCCTTGGCTGTCCTGGACTCACTATAAAGACCAGGCTGGCCTTGAACTCACAGCGATCCGCCTGCCTCTGTCTCCCAAGTGCTGGGATTAAAGGCGTGCGCCACCACTGCCCGGCTCTACTCTCCAGCTTCTTGTCTGGTCTTCCCTGAATCTCACAAGGACAGGGACTGGTCCAGTTCTCTTAGTATTAGGAGAGGCTAGGGAGATGGAGGCAAGCCGGGGGATGGGGAGGGAAGGCAGGGGCGAGCTGCGTGTAGGGCAGGCTCTGATGGAGAAGGGTAAACCAGTGGCATATTTTAAGTGTCTTTTAAAGTCGGTTCTAGGCAGTCACTTCAGGGCCACTACTTTTGGCCTTCCTGGGAGTCCCCAGGAACCCCAGGAGTAATTTTTGTTGTGGCAAAGGCAGTGGCTCTGAGGGAAAGTAGGAGTGGGCAGCGTCCTCTGCTTTTTGGCTAAGGCTTGGGGACAGTTCCTGGGAAAGCTTTGATTCTGGATAAGTGTCCTCCAGCTTCCTGGTACCTGTTATTGAGGACAGTCACCTGGTGAGAAAAACAATGTCCTCCCTGGTCCTTCTGTAGCACTTGACACCTCTCCAGGGAGTTAGGTGGAGAATGTCAAGGGCTCTTAAGTGACTTTGGATCAGGTGATCAGTGGGAAGGAAGGAGCTCAGAGGAACCACAGGGTAGGCACTGCAGGGAGCTGAGAGGAACCATGGGTGGGCACTACAGGGTGCCAGGCCAGTGAACTCACCACCTGGGGTGTCTGATGGAGCTGGCAGAGTAGAGGACTGAAAGCTGGCCATTAGGGCATGTGTGTTAGGGTGGTTAACTAAAGGACGATTGAAGACATTAAGCCCTAGGGTCTCCAGAATAAAGTTTGTGAAATATTAGAGACCTTAAAGTTTTATGTGTGATTTCAGCTAGCAGAAGAGTAGAGCAACCTTCAGCATGAACTACTGCACTGCAGGGAGGTGGGGTTTGAGCGGCGGTGGGGGGGGGGGGGGGGGGCAGGTCTACCTTCTGATGTAAAAATGACAGTGATGGCTCAGTGGATAAAGACACTTGCAGCCCAGCCTGACGACCCGAGTTCAATCCCAGGACCCACATGATAGAAGGAGAGAACCAACTCCCAAGAGCCGTCATCTGATTTCCACACACACGCACCATGGAATGTGTGTGCACATGTAAATGCATATACATATGTGAGAGGGAAAAAAAAAGACAAGATTACAGACATGATTGAAGTCCCCTTGGTACCCTCTTCCAAGTCCTTTCCTTTCATTCTTCCCTCTGAGCATGGCTGTTAGTTACTCCCAGGCATATTTTTTTACAGTGTAAATATATATGTTGTCTCCATAACATGTATAAGATCATGTATGTTTTTAAAGTTTGTGCATGTGGGTCATACATAAAACACACACACATTACATGACAGAATATATGCTCATCACTACATCTATCTGGTCTTTGGAAGCTTACCTGTGTATGTGATTCAGTGCTTGCTTTGGGAGCTTTATGAAAGTGACACAGAGAACAATTATGGTCCCTTTGAACCTGCCATCTGTGGGGTCCTCCCAGTGAGCTTACACATTACAAGGTACTGGTCCAGACTTCTGCCAGTGAGCATGGAAACTATTGCAGGCTCTGGCCGTTACAAATAATACTTCAATTAACATTTTTTATGCCCACCTCCTGTGTGCTCGTTTCATTAGAGTATTGGTCAAGTGGTTACACCCTAACCAAATAAACAAACAAGCAAGCCAGGAGGTGACTGTACGGTGGATTTTTGCTGACAACATGACCAGATTTAGAATCACCTAGGAGACCTAGAGTGCGTCTCTGCAGGTGTCTTAGAGTGGGTTAAGTGAAGGTGAAAGGCATGATCGCATCCATAGTCTGGAGGCCCAGATAGTATAAGAGATGGGGGGAGAGAGAAAGCCAGGAGAATGGTGCCCCTCTGCCTCCACACTCCTGTTACCAGGTCCATGGTGAGAGCCTCCTCAATAACACTCTGCTCCCACCGACTTTCCTGCGACTCCTACACCACAGACAGCCTCACCATGCCGTCCCCTTCTAGAACTGAGACTGCAACCGTAGCACAAATAAGTCCTTCCGCCATTAAGTTGCTCCTGCCAGGTGTTTTGTGACAAAGCTGAGAAGGATGGCGTCTCACGCACATATGCCTACAAACAGAACTACCCCCCGCCTCCCCCAGGACTGTGCTAGGACAACAGAACGGCCCAAAGGCCACTTCAGACTATGCAGAAAACACTCGTGTGGGGGTGCCACCCCTCTTATCTTCCCCCATCCTTACCAACTCCTTGCTCCGCCCCCCACATCTCTGCCAGTCTCTTTCCCAGATTCATGTTTTGCAACTCATTTAGTTTTGCCAGGATCTTCTGTGCAAGCATTAGATTGGAGCTGTTCTCTGGAGCCCTCGTGGACTTCCTCATTTTGCCTTTAAAGAAGATCCCCTCGCCTCAGCCACATTCATCACTCCATAATCTACCACTGGACATGGCTGTCCATAGAACGTCCATTCCTGAGTAAATCTGCTCCTGGAGGGAGACATCCCTCTGTTTGTTGTATAGATTTCAGAGTGGAGTTGTCAGACCAAGGGATCTACAGACACACAGCCTTCCTGCACGCTGCCAAGCCGCTCTCCAGAGTGAGCACCACCCATTTGAACTCTCCCAGCAGGTCTAACCCTGCCTGTTACCCTGCATCCCCTTTAGTGCATCAAAATAATGTATGTGCTAAAGGAAATGTGCTGTTAGCTGACTGTTTGGAGGACTGACCATGAGCGAGGCACTTCACCATCACTTGCCTCAGGCTCCTAACACATATTGCTGAGCCCTCAGGAACATCTGCTTTCTGCAGATGAGGAAACCAAGATGTGCTCAGGGTCCTACAGAGGTAGAGGGGCTGCTGCTGCTGCTGGACATGGCTCTGTCCACCAAGCACTGAGTCCTGCCCTGGTCCCACCAACTTCTCTCTAGTCCCAATGTCTTATTTCTGCAGAGAAGAGCACCATTGTGTGAGGCAGTGAGGGGTGCAGAGCCTTGAGCACACAGGTGTGCTCCCTAGAGGGGGCCCCTCCAGAGGTGTCCTCAGGAACATAGCATGCCCTACTGATGCATGGCTTCCAGACCTTGGCACCTTGGGGACTTGGGGACAAATTTTTATACATTTATTTTTATTTTATGTGTATGGATGATTTGTGCCTCTCTCTCTCTCTCTCTCTCTCTCTCTCTCTCTCTCTCTCTCTCTC
>OU015747.1:16231079-16241856 GCA_907169655.1 Acomys percivali | reverse complement strand
TCTCTCTCTCTCTCTCTCTCTCTCTCTCTCTCTCTCTCTCTCTCTCTGTGTGTGTGTGTGTGTGTGTGTGTGTGTGTGCTTTACATGAATGTCTGTTACCCATGAAGACCAGAAGAAGACATCATAGACCTGGAGTTACAGATGGTTGTGAGCAGCCATGTTCTTGTTGGGAATGGAACCCTAGTCCTCTGGAAGAACAGCCAGTGCTCCCCCTCGTCCTGGACCCCCTCTGCCCTCAACCAAGAAGGATGGCTGTCCTGGAACTCACTCTGTAGACCAGGCTGGCCTCGAACTCACAGAGATGCACCTGCCTCTGCCTCCGGAGTGCTGGGATTAAAGGAGTGCGCCACCACTGCCCATTGCAGCCAGTGATCTTAACTCTCCCCAGCTGAAAGAAGGGTTCTTTAGCTGCCCAACGCTGCTGCTTATTGCCAGACCACATGATCAATGGCATTTCCACCTCACGTCATTTAGTCCTAGAGGGCATTCCCATACCCATTGTGCAGATGTAGGGAGGAAACTTGGGGACCCTCATCCCCTTGTTCTTGTTTTCACAAACACCCCAGGCCTTCTGCACTTGCTTCTCTCCCTCGTTTTACATCAAGACAGATGTTGGGGGGCATTGAGTCTCATTTTATGTTTCTGCTCAGGGCTCAGGGCTGATGGAGCAACTGTCAATCATCTTTTTTTTTTTTTTTTTTGCCAGGATCTCTGTGTAGCCTTGGCTGTCCTGGACTCACTTTATAGACCAGGCTGGCCTCGAACTCACAGTGATCTGCCTGTCTCTACCTTCAAGTGCTGGGATTAAAGGCGTATGCCACTACACCTGGCTCATCTTTCTTTTTGTGTGCGCTATATATGGTTCACATCTGACAGCAGAACATCACAGCTACCGGTCCCACATGATTCTCATCCAGAACACTGCCTGTTATACTGTTACTAAAGTAAGTTTGGTTACCTAGCCGAGGCAGTGTTGGTCTGGCGTCCTCACTGAAAACTGTACTCTTTTGGGATAAAGTCATCTAATCCTCCTGACTCAGTGTGAGAGACTTCGAGAGGGTGATAGGCAACAAAGATGGTGAACTCCCAACACAGCTAGCTTCCTCCTCAGCCTCCTGACCTGAGATAAAAACCAGGCGCTTTTGTCGCCCATCAGCAGGACCCCTGCTGATGAACTGGCTCCACGACTTCACTGGATCAGGACACAACAGTTTGGAGACCCATCAACCACCCTGTCTGCCTGCAAATTGACCATCCCCAAAGTCTCAAAACCCCAGACCTCAAGAAGAGCCTGGGCTTTTGGCTTTTTGAGTGCCCTCATTGGCTTCGCAGAGGATCTTTTTCTCTGTGTGTCTACATGTGTGTTCCCCCCCCCCCCCCCATAAATGCCTTTCTCCAACTGCTGGTCCTGTCTGCAGTGCTTGAGGTTTCTCTTCTGCTATCCGTTGTGAAGCAGATTTTTTTCTACCTTTAAATTCTTTAACTGGCACAGAAATGGAACCCAAACAAGCGCCCCAGACCTTGGTGTGAATCTCTGTCATCAAGCAGATGACCTGGCTTTGTGGTAAGCACTGGCAGAAAGAGCCACTGGGTTTGCTAAAACCAGAGGTGAAATTTTTCTAAGGAGCTCCATGGGGGTGGGGTGGGGGGTGGAGAGACAGAGAGAGAGAGAGAGAGAGAGAGAGAGAGAGAGAGAGAGAGAGAGAGGGAGAGAGAGAGGGAGAGAGAGAGAGAGAGACTCCCTCTAGTGGTCATCTGTGGGAGCACCAACTTGGAGCAGCTGTTGGAAAAGGGACAATCAAGTCTTTCTTAGTCAGGAGAAACAGGTGTGAGAAGAGTCGCCCACGTTGGCTTCTCTGTCCTCATGGGACTGGGTATCTACATCCCACTATGGCTGTCTTAAAGAATACGGACCAAATGCTAGTCTGCATGCGTGCGTGCGTGCGTGCGTGCGTGCTTGCGTGCTTGCGTGCTTGCGTGCTCATGTGTCTCCCTCTAGAGTGCTTATATGAGCCTCTGGGAATTGAAGCCAGGACTTTGCCCATGGTGAGCCAACTGCTCTGCCACACTTGGCATATTTTAATACTTGTCACCCCAAGCCCACAAGATTCTAATTCCATTATCAGCATCAAACGGTGATTCACACAACAACCCTGTGGAGGATGTTGGGGAGAGGGACTAGAGGAAATAGGTGGGGAAGGATGAGAGAAGGGGCTCCATCCACCTAGTTTTAGGGGAAGCCATCGTCCCTTCTGGGTGCAGACCTTCCACTGTGGCGGTTCTAAAGTCACCTGTGTTCCTGACCTTAATTCTCACCCCTTGCTCTATAAGTAAGCCTAACAACTCATTTGTTCACCCGGAGTGAACTTTGGTAGGATCACCTTGTCATTGGGATCGGAGGAGGAGGAGGAGAAGGAGGGGGAGGAGGAAGAGGAGGGGGAGGAGGAGGAGGAAGAGGAGGAGTAGACGCTGTCCGTATCTCCTCCAGGGAAAGAATTTTAGCAACAGAGACACTTTGAGCAGATATGACTTTTTTCCCCCTGTCTTTTTTGTGTGTGTGCAGATGCACAATGTGCACATGTGTGTAGATGCCAATGGTAACTCTGCTGTCACCCTTCAAGTGCAATCCACCTGGTTTTCATGAGACAGGGTCTCTCATTAGCCAGGAACTCACCTCATAGGCTAGGCTGGCCGGCCAGTGAGCTTCCAGAAGCTGCCTGTCTTCACCTCACCAGCACTGAAATTACATGCATGCACCGCCACATGTGGCTTTCTAAAAACGTGTTTGGGAGTGGAGGGTGTTGAACTTGGTCCACGTGCCTGTAAGGCTCCAGCCCTTAGCCCACGCTTTCTTGAATTTCTCTGTAGAGAAGGCTCCATAGACACCCCACCATTTAAGGAACCAGTCTGGCCTCAGGAGCAACTCAAACATAATCATCTAAAGTGACTCTGATTTAGGGGGTGCCACAGCGTGAGAAACAGTTCTCTCACCCACAGTGCTCCGTGTGATGCAGCCGTGGAGCCAGTGCCAACCACCCCCGGCCAGTATTGCAGCAAAACTGAGAACGCCAGGGATGGAAGCCTGAAATCCCCCTGTGGCATAGGAGAACTCTACCCACGAGCACCCCACCGGCCTCCTTTGCTTAACAGGTCTGGTTGCCCTGGAGATGAACAGTTGGGGCGCAGGGTGAGAAGATGCAGGGGCAGATTTGCAAAGCTCCATGGAGGTCGATTGCATCTCTGAGCCCACCTTGGCTAGGACATTGACTCTGGCTTCAGGTGCTCCGAGAGTAGGACTGACCCTAAGGGTGGGCAGACACACGGACCCTACACTTCCTTCAACTGTCCCCTAGATACTCCACACTTAGGTGTGGGTCTGTAGCTGTGATGGCTGGCCATCCTCGGTCCCTTTCTATGTGGATGTTTTAGTCTCTCGTGGTCTTTCCATCCCTCCACCCCCAGGGTCTTATTCAGTCAGTTCTCCCTGCAATCTGTCTGGGCTTGAGCCATTCTGCTTTGCCTATCTAGATGCGGGGAAGCTGGGTCTGGTGGAGCAGGCCTGTGCTCCCAGGTATTTTAGAGGGACAACAACATCAAAGCTTGCCTGGGGGTCACGCATTGATTTCAGGACAGCCTGGGTGGGCAGAGGGTTGGGGAGGCAGCTTAATGGTGGGGTGCTTGCCTAGCATGTGGGAGGCCCTAGATGAGAGAGAGAGAGAGAGGGAGAGAGAGAGAGAGAGAGAGAGAGAGAGAGAGAGAGAGACAGACAGACAGACAGACAGACAGACAGACAGACAGACAGGGGACTTCCATGAGAGGTGTCTGTTTGCTTATAGCCCCCATCACACCTACATCACCCTGGAGACCAAGTTGGGAGAGCCATGAGCAGCAGGTGTCCCCTTCTCATCACTGCCGAGTCCATCCCACAACTGTCACTTTGGCTTTGGGACGGAAAGTTTGGAAGACTATGGGGAAGCATCCATGCTCGGGGCGAGCCCTCAGCATCTGGGGCTCCTTGTTTGCCCTTTGTCATTGTTATTTGTTTGTTTGTACAAAACTGGATCCCAGGCTGGCCCCAGAACTCAAGGCAGTCCTCCTGTTCAGCTCCCCAATTATTGGCATTATAAGCATGAACAACCCATACCATGCCTGGACGAGGCTGACTTAGGACTCCATTGTGCCTCAGTTTCTCAGTTGAGAGGAAATATGGGTTAAGAAAGCACAGTGGTGGTCTGGTCTGGTCCCTGCAACTATACTGTCTTACCTAGTCCTTGTAGGAAGAAACCTCAGACCAAAAGCCATCACCAGCGAGATTCCTTTACTGTGTACCTCTGTGTAGCAGGCAGGAGACATGGTGGGTTACAGATCTGGTCCTCAGGAGAAAAATATACTCACAGGAGAAATCCTGTGCAAAAATAGCCACAGTGGCCAACATGGCCCGGGCTGCACCACAGGCTAAGTAAGTATAGTGGCCAAGGATGGGCTAAGTACCGTTTAGGACTGTCAGGCCTAACTGGGAAGAAAGAGTCATGTGCACATCCCTGTGTGGTTCTCTGACTGGTGAGCAGACTCTGAGAGCTCAGACCTGCTAGAGAGAGACAGTTCAACAGTGAACAGGCAGAGAAGACTCCTTTCCACGGCGGTGACAACTTGATTTGGCATATGGCTTTTACTATGTCCTCTGTCTTCTGGAGAAACCTGAAGATGGCAGGGAGTTTGGCTTTCTGTTACAAGACCGGAGTACCTGGACTCCATTGCGCATGCTCAGTAAATAGTGACCAAATGGCTTGTGTACGCTGAGTGCCTTCTCTGTGCCTGGTGCTAGGAATTTTACTAGGTGAGGGAACTCCGGACCCTGGCTCCAGGGCTCCTAGTTTGGCAAGGAGGTGGCCCAGTACACAGCTGTTTCTCAGTCCTGTGTCCCCAGTCCCAGGACAGTGTAAGCACAGAGGAGCCATTCTACGTGAGGCCAGGAAGACTTCTTAGAGGAACCCTGATTTTAGTTCTGAGGAACGGTTTGGGGACTTGGGTAGAAAAGAGGCAGAAAAGCTTTCCACGTAAAAGGAACAACATATGCAAAGGTTCAGAGACCTGTGAGGCTACTGACCTTTAGGGGGCCCCATTACTGTGTGTATGTGGGAGGGGGTGCTGAAGTTTTGAGTTCAGAGAGGAAGCCTGGCTGGCCTGTGAGGGGACTCGGGAAGGACGGAGCGCTGTTTCTACCCGCCTTGCCTTCCCCTGTTCTCAGATTTGAGAGCACGCCTCTTTCTGCATTAAACATGCCACCAGGTTTTGGTTCGTACCCGGAATTACACATTATAAACACACTGGAGAAAGATGGCGGCCCAGCTGAATTGAGCGACACTCCTTTGATGCTTCACACTCCGTCCCTATTAGCCGTGGAAACCCTACAGGCACCCTGACTCAGGAAAGTTTCTATCATGCCCATTTTAGAGGCTGAAACGCCGACGCTTAGGAAAACTAGGTTACTCCTCAAAAATCATTAAGTAGTAGAGCCAGTTTCTGAATTGAGGCCCGCCCATCCATTCCAGAGCCTTGTGTCCAGCCAGTGAGGAGGACAGATCTCTCTTCCTTGTCCCGGCTCCTCTGAGAGGCACTTTGTCCTGTAGAACTTGCTGAGCAGTGACAGAAGGCACTCATTTAAGCACTAGGTGCAAGCCACCGTCATCAAAGGTGTTCCCAATACTAGCTCTTCTTTCCAAAGTCTCTCGGGAGACCATCTTCCAGGCTAACACTCCCCTTTGCTCTCACCATCCCACCACAGAGTTAAGAAGATACCTTAACTGATAAAACCAGGAACCTGGCCCTCTTCCTGTAGCCTGGGGAGGGACTGTCTTTCTCTTGATGGTGTTTATGGGTTTTCTTTGCCAGGGCCTGCCCAGAGGAAGGATGCAAATATTTAGACAGTGAAAACCTTCGGCTGTAATGTGGAGGCAGAGGGAGAGGCTGGACATTAAAAACCCAGAAGTAGATAGAATCAAATCCCATTCTCACACCTGACAGAACTGTGTGAACAGCACCAGGGAGTGCTTTTCACCCCCCAGTTCTGCCAGCTCTCTGGTCACCTGGGCTGGAAGGTCCCAGCCAAGCCACTGGGAGGGAGGGAGGTGCTCCCAGACTGAGCTGTTTCTTTACAGGGAGTGTTGATGCTCTGTGTGCATGGAGATGGAGGTGAGAGAGGGCTTCTACTCTGTAGCATCTTGCCTTTTAGACAAACGCAGGAGCTGTGTCTTCATGTTCCTGGGGAGAAAGAAGCAGAAGGTCATGACTTAGGGCTGGTGAGATAGATGGGTCAGTGGGTAAAGGGTCTTGCTTCCAAGCCTGACACCCACTCCCTTAATGATCCTCAGAACCCACATGGTGGAAGGGAGAACTAGTTCCTGTTCACTGTTCTCTGACATTCGCACGCATGCAAGCATTCACTCACACAAACACGAAAGAAAAAAAAAATGGAGGAAAATAAAGAATGTTGTGGTTTACTTGGGGATAAGCTCTTAGTTAACCAGGGTTAGTTTGAGAAAGAGAAAGGACCACTAGCTGACACAGGAAAGCCCAGCCCCACCCCTTTGGTAATTGCAGCATTCATTCATTTGTTCATTCATTCATTCATTCATTCATTCCTACCACCCACGCTATAAATCTACTCGCTTTGGGTGCAAAGCTGGGAAGGAGAGCATGCCCTCCGTGAGTCAGAAAGGAACTTTCCAGTGACTTTCTCATGACTGGCAAGTTTCTTCCTCACTTCCCATGGTTCTTGCGGAATCCCACATCACTGATGCTTTCCCTCCTTCCTTGACCTCTTCCTTCAAATGGAAAATAGGTCCGCACTTTCCCTGAAGCCTTTTTTTGAAATGATGGGGGCTGTTTTCTCTGCACCTCACCACCAGCTCGGAATGAGACCATGTCTCAAAACAAAACAACAATGAAAGACAAACAACAACAAGAACAGTCAGGTCATAGCTTGGCATTCATGAGGCACTGGTTACCATGCTCAGCATGGGGGAAAAAAAAAAAGGAAAAAAACAAAAGAAAGTGAAAATAAACAAATGAAATGAAAGTCAGACCTGATGGTTCAAGTCTGTAATTCGAGTACTCTAGACTCTGGGCCAGGAGGATGTCAAGTTTGATGACAGCCTATGCTACACAGCAAGACCATTCTCAAGAAGATCAGTAAGTAAGTTAATAGTAAGTGAAACAAAGAAAGGGCTTAAAGTCGGATGGTGGACACACGCCTTTAATCCCAGCACTCAGGGAGGCAGAGGCTTGGTGGATCTCTGTGAGTTTGAGGCCAGCCAGTGAGGACAGTCAAGGCTACACAGAGAAACTCTGTCTGAAAAAACAAAACAAAACAAACCAACAACCACAAAAAGAAGGGCTTGCAAATCTCTGCACATCACATTTGTAAGTTAGAAGGTATTTTGGTCCTTTGGGTGGCTATGGGGAGAAAGGAGGACTTGAGGGGGGGCGGGGGAAGGCTGCCACAGAGGGACAGAACAATGGAACATGAGAGAGGCTGGGCCGTGCACCAGTGCCAGTCAATGGTGACGGAGAGGAGGGGACAGATGTGAGAGACTGAAGGGGCAGAAAGGACAAGACTCAAGGATTCGGTGGCTCACCGTGGAGCAGCATCAGCCTGGACTGAGGGAGGCTGCAGAGATGCGTGACAAGAGAAGCTTCCAGGCAGTGAAGGAAGCAAAGGGGCGAGTTCCACAGAGAACCAGAGCGCAAGAGGAGGAGGAGGAGGAGGCAGCTGCTCTTGAGGAAAACAGAGTCAGAGATCTCACTGGAGGCTGAGCTGGGGGTGGGGTGGGGGGAGAGAGAAGGCGGTTTAAGAGTGGGAGAAATCTCATTGTGTGTGCTGATGGGACTAAACCAAGAGAAGAAGGAGAAGACGAAGGCCAGGCAGGGGCAGGCAGCATTTTCTGTGAAGAGCCTGAAGCTCCTGACAGGAGAGGAGGGGAGCATGGATGTAAGGGCAAGACTGACTTTCCTGTTGGCATCTGTCTTCTCAATGACCTTAGCTGCATCGCAGCATCGAGGCCGAGAGCGAAGGTGGGGCGTGAGTGCTGGAGGCTTAAGCATGGAGGGAAGCAGCTTGTAGTTGTCTGTCCAGCAGGTGAAACAAAGGGGGCCTGGAGCAGGGAAGAGAATGGTGAGCCAGGTGCCAGACGTGTCCATGGACACAGGCTGGAGTGACCAGGAGGCCAGCAAGCAACAGGGACAAAAATAGGGCAAAGTGGAATACTGAGGAAACAGGAAGACCCTCGGAGCCAATAGCTTGGTGATAGAGCCCTTGCTTAGTATTCATGAAGCCGGCCCACCATACTAGCTTGGAGCTCACTATGTATCCCAGGCTGACCTTGAACTTGTAGCAATCCTCCTGCCTCGGCTTCCTGAGTACTGAGATTACAGACATATGCCAACAATCCTGGCTTCATTTCAGTGAGTTTGGGCCAGTCCAACTCACTACTCCGCCCTTTCTGTTGTCTCCCAACTCGGATGGCTCACCCCCATGCCTGCCTATGGACACAGCACTGCATCTTTCACACGTGTACCAAGCATGTGAAGAGCCAGCTTGAGACTCCAGGGATGTGAAAAGCCAGCTCCAGACTCCAGGGAGGCACCTCCCCTCCACTCACTGCCTGCAGTGCTCTCTCTGCTCCCTTGACTCTCTGGCCTCTCCCCACCTGCTTTGCATACTCTTGCTCCCTGCTGCCTCTGCTTGGCTGCTTGATCTTTCCTCCTCCTTTCCAAGACACTTACACATGCTTCCTCCATTGTTGCTTATTGCTGTCCTTCTCTGTGCCAACCTCTGGGGCAGCCTCAGAGGTTCTCATCCTGTAGTAGAGTCTAGCTGTCTGCTCCCGAGGGATTTCTTTTCTTTCTTTCTTTCTTTCTTTCTTTCTTTCTTTCTTTCTTTCTTTCTTTCTTTTTTTTTTTTTCTCGAGACAGGGTCTCTCTGTTCGCCTTGGCTGTCCTGGACTCACTTTGTAGACCAGGCTGGCCTCGAACTCACAGCGATCTGCCTGCCTCTCCCTCCCAAGTGCTGGGATTAAAGGCGTGCACCACCACCGCCCGGCTCCCAAGGGATTTCTATATTGAGTAAGTGTTCGCTTATATTTTGCTCTTCCCTTTGACCACAGCTTTTCATGTGTAGGCCCCAAGCCAGGCCCATTCTGGCCCATGGTAAACAATTAATTGTCAAATAGGATGAGTGTAGGCGTATTTTTAAAAACTATTTTATTGGGGTTCTTATATCTCTACCTCCCTTCTCCTTATTCTACCCTAACCCTTCCAAAACCCCAAGACTAGGTAGGAGAGACAGAAGGTTAGTGGGGAGAAAGGGTACTGAGATCTTTTTAGACTACTTCCTGCTGATTAGGAGTGTTGAGTTGCTTGGGGCAAGGCCAATCTTCTCTCGTCAGGATATCTCCAATTTCTTCTTACCCTCTTTTTTCTCATGACCCCTTGACAAACCAGCAACAGTAGCAGGAGGAGCAGCATGGAGGAGCAGCAGCCACCTTCTTCTTCGGATCGCCCTCGTCTCTCTCTGCGCTCTCGCATTTAGTCCATCCCCAAAGTCCTTAGAATTAAACTATCTGCAGCTGGCAAAGATTATGCCCCTGCTAATGCACAAGACAATCATAATTAACGGCAGTAGACAAGCTGAAGCAGCCCCATATCCCACACCTGGGATTAAGACCAAACCATAGTAACATAACATAACATAACATAACATAACATAACATAACATAACATAACATAACATAACATAACATAACTGGGGTTTAAAGAAACCAAAACTCTCACTGTAGATGAACGATATGGTGGCCTGCAGTCGAGCCCCTCTAAGCATCAGGACTGTAGTGTCTGAGCCACTGCCTACCTGCTTTTTCCACAAGGCAAATGACAAGGACATGTCAACTACCACGGTCATCACTGAAGGTTTCACTTGACTCCCCAAAGTAGACAAGGACACTTCCAGAATTCCCTGGTCTTTTCTACCTGGTTTCTGGGGCTGAGGTATTGGCTCTGTAGTTAAGAGTGCTTGCTGCTCTTCTAGAGGACCCAGGCTTGGTTTCCAGCATGTACATCCAGCAGGTCAAAATCACCTGTGATTCTAACTCTAGGGGATATGACATCCTCTTTTGTTACATGCGCATGCATGGTATACACTCTTTGAATTTTGTCTTATGTGTATGAGTGTTTTGCCTGCATGTATTCCAGTGCACTATGCACATCCGATACCTGTGGAGGCCAGGAGACATCGTTGGATTCCCTGGGACTGGGGTTATACATTTATGAAGCATCTTGTAGGTGTTGGGGCTTGAACTCAGATCCTTTAGGAGGGCTACCAGTGTCCCTAACCACTGAGAAATCTCTTCAGTCCCCATAAGAATAATGTAAAAGAATCTAAAATAATAAAAAAGGATGCTAGGTCTCTTCTCTTATCATGGTGGTTGTCAGTGAAGGAGAGAGGCCCAGCCTGTAGTATAGTGACAGTAGCGCGTGTGCATGGATTAGAATTTGTTGGATCTGGTTTTTGTTTGTTTTGAGACAGGGTCTCATGTAACACAGGCTGGCCATCACCAGGAATGACTTTGAGATAGTTAATATTGCTACCTTGACAGTGTTATAATTTAAAAATGAGATGCAAAGCAGCAGATATGATGTGGAGAGATTTATTGTAGAAGTATGATAAGAGCAGACAGAGAGAGAGAGAGAGAGAGAGAGAGAGAGAGAGAGAGAGAGAGAG
>OU015747.1:16191975-16219618 GCA_907169655.1 Acomys percivali | reverse complement strand
CACACACACACACACACACACACACACACACACACACACACACACACCCCATAGTTGAAATATCAAATCTGCACGGTATTGTTCTTTCATAGATGGTAAGAAACTGCTGGCATGTGGCATCAGAGGCTGTCCTCGGGACCTCCTTCGGGATCTGATTGGTTTGGAAGTAAGGCTGCTGGTACAGTGCAGACTGTTTGGGCGCTGACTGAAAGGAGGAGAGGTTGGATCTGGGAATGGCCTGGTTTAATCAGTCTCTGGCCCACTGGCTCTGTCTGCCTGCTTCTGCTTCCACTACTGTTGAGGCACAAGGATGTGCGCAGAACACTGTTTCCTCTCAGTCTGTTTTCATTAGTGTGCTCTCACCGTGTCCGGCCATCTGGATGACTATTGCTGCTTTTGATCTGGGGGATGGTGGGATGGGGGAGGGTGTGGTCTTCATTGTCATAACATCTCATTTTCCTAGGATGAAGGCACTGGGTCACAGCAGATGATGTAGAGCCATGGGTTACCACTCTACACAGAGGACAGACAGAGGGGGTGCTGTGGGACATCCAATATGACAGGGCAACAGTAGTTGAGGAATGTGTTCAGTGTAACATATAGAAAGTTTGTTGCACAATTACCTCAGTGTTACATAAACAGTAAGTACCACTGTTCAAAGGTGTGTGTGTGTGTGTGTGTGTGTGTGTGTGTGTGTGTGTGTGTGTTGGGGGCATGGAGTAACTCATGGTGTAAGATGCTGTGAAGATGTTCAGGGCCATATTCTTTTTTTGTTTGTTTGTTTTTGTTTTCTGAGACAGGGTTTCTCAGTGTAGCCTTGGCTGTTCTGGACTCACTTTGTAGATCAGGTGGGCCTGGAACTCACAGAGATCCGCCTGCCTCTCCCTTCAGAGTGTAGGGATTACAGGCGTGTGCCACCAACCCCAGCCAGGGCCGTATTCTTGTCTGGACTCTAAAACATCAATATAGACTCGGGTGGCCTAGAGGAGGAAGACAGGCTGCAGGGTGTGGATAAGTGTGATGGGGTTGGGTAGGGCTGGGAAGGGCTGGGAAGGGCTGGATAAGGCAGAGTAAGCTGATGTCACTTTATTGTTGGTGGGGTTGGTATCACAGATCACTAGGATTGTACAGATGCAATGCCCTCACTTCAGAGGCTTTGCCCCTATGGCCTCACCCACTTGTGCTTCAAGAACTCCAGGCTGAGCATCAAAGAACCTCATTGTGGAGATGGCTTCAAATGTGGCAAACCAGCCACTGGGGAAAAGGTTCTTATTTCTACCACAGACAGAATTCTGCCTAAAAAATGGTCAAGCTTGGATGCAGGCAGAGACGACTGCCAAACTCTGCCAAGACAGGGTAAGCAAGTCCTCAATAGTTCCTGCCTCACAAATATGTCTGTCAGATATATTGGGCCAGAAGGCTGAAGAAGATGCTCCAACATTATAGAGAGTTTTGGGTGAATATTCAGGTAGAAAACTGTCCCTGTCATCTTTTCATTTGGAAAGCTACTAACCTGCACTCCCGGCATACTCAGGTAATCGTTTACTCCTTTTCAAGTCTCTGAGGGAGTTGAAGACCAGGTAGCTTAGTTTTACAATGAAGCTTAGTTGTTTAGGGGTTAAGATGTTTTTAGGTCTACATAGGTCATGTAAGTTGATAATGACAATATGTGATGGAGATTGATTTACATTCAGAAATTTAAATGCACCAAGGTAGGAAAGATGTATTCTTCAAGGCTGTCAAATACAAATAGCCAAAACACTAAGAATGTAACATTTATATAATTCCTGATTGTGTCATGGTTTTTCTTGCCATAGGGAATCTATTGTATATGTGTAATAATATAAATGTATATGTACAAAAATAAAATAATTAAAAAAATAAAGAACTCCAGGCTGATAGCTTAGCCAGCTGCCATCAGGCTTGTGATCTCAGCACTCAGGGGGTAGAGACAGGATGAGGATCATGAATTTGAGGTCAACCTGTGCTCTACAATGAGACCCTGCCTCAAAACCCAAACAAATGAAAGTCAGGCAAGCCCCAAGGTGTGGATCAGCTGTTCTGAAACAGAGAAGCTGGGAAGACTGGCTCCTTCTCAGGGCCTTGGCAGCACCTCTCCCCGACTCATGGATGGCTGCCGTCTTTCTGTTTTCATAGATCATCCCTCTGTGCTTGCCTGGTCTAAATATTTCATCTTGTTCTCATAGGGATACCAGTCAGTGTGTTAGGGTCTGTCCTGATCCCATTAAGGTCTGTCCTTTTAATGGCTTTCTCTTTTGAGACCATGTCTCTAAATACGGTGGCAGTCTGGGACCCCCAGGGTGGGATTCTAACACCATGTGAACTGGTGAATGGAGAGACTTGCTTCAGTCCACAGGAAGGACTCAACGGCTCTTGGAAAGGGGCTGATGCTGAGGCCTCCCTCCTGGCTCACCTAAAATACCAGAAGACTGGGCAAGTACTTTCTGTCAGTCTTGAGGTCCGTCTATTTCTGCTCTCCTTTCCTGGCTGAGCCTGGAAGCCTCCCCACAGAACCAGCCTGAGTTATTACCAGCTGGCTGCTGTCTTGTGCCTGCCCATTCTTCTCATCCATCAGTGGGACAGCCCTGACCCCAGTGGGTGGCACTCTCGCTTGAGGAGGAGGTCCAGTAAGGGCTCACGTGGCTTTAATCTTCAAGGTTTTCACAAGATGCCCAGGGAGATCCCCGAGCAAAGCAGACAGCGGAGAGCGTGAGAACACTGGCGTGATCTGTGAGCGTTTAGTGTTCCAACAATCTCAGGATCAATATTGTCCCAATTCCCTTCCACTGTTGATCTTGGCCACAAAAGAACAGATGTTCTACTGTGGTGAGGCAAAGCATGCAATAATAATGGGACTGTATCCCCGGTGCTGCTAGCTTCACGTCTTCTCTTTCTTTTGCTTCAGAGAGGGACATGGGCCCATTAGGTAACGATTCCAGTCCACACTGCCCTCCTCCCCACAGCTGTTGATGTGGTGGGTATTTTCATTTCCACTTGAAAAATCTTGAGGCTCAGAAAGGTGACGGCTTTCTCAAGGACACGGAGCGAGGGAGGGGAGAGGAAGAATTTTCTCCTGGGCACTGAAATTTCTACTCTACTGATCTTTTCTTTGTCTGGTCCTGATGGGGAGGTGGCACCATCCTGGTTAAGATGGCACCACAGAGGGGCGAGGTCACTGTGTTGAATAAAGAAGGGGACATGACTTGAAAGCATCTATAGCCTCGTAATGCACAGTGAGAACCTGTTTAAAAAAAAAAAAAAAAAGAAGCCAGGTGTCCAGGTGTGGTGGTGCACGCCTTTAATCCCAGCACTCCAGAGGCAGAGGCAGGCGGATTGATGTGAGTTCGAGGCCAGCCTGGTATACAGAGTGAGTCCAGGACATCCAGAGCCGTTACACAGAGAAACCCTGTCTCAAAACAAAACAAACAACAACAACAACAACAACAAAAAAAAAAAAAAAAGAAAGAAAGAAAGAAAGGAGGAAAGAAAGAAAGGAAATGTGCTGGAGAGATAGCTCAGTGGCTAAGAGCAGTTGATATTCTTGTAGAAGACTCAGGTTTGGTTCCCAGAACCTACATGAGAGGTCACAACTATCTGTTAACTCCAGTTTCAGGGTGTCTTAGTTAGGGTTTCTCTTGCTGTGAAGAGACAGACACCATGACCATGGCAACCCTTATAAAGGACAACAGTTTAGCTGGGGCCGCCTTGCAGTTTACCGGGTTAGGCTCGTTCTCGTCATGGCGGGAAGCATGGCAGCATGCAGGCAGACATGGCGCTGCAGAAGGAGCTGAGACTTCTGCACCTGGATCAGCAGGCAGTGGGAGTGAAAGCCTCGCTAGACTGAACTTGAGTAGATGGAGACCTCAAAGCCCAGCCCCTAGTGACACACTTCCACCAGCAAGGCCACAGCTCCTAGTAGTGTCACTTCCCATGGGCCAAGTATTCAAACCCATGAGCCTCTGAGGGCCATTCCAATTCAAACCACCACACAGAGTGTTTGACACTCTCTTCTCATCTCTTTGGACTCCTGCACACACATGCTGTTAACACATGCTGCTCACACATACATTCAAACACACACAATTTTTTAAAAAGGGTATCTTGTTAGAACACAGATATTAAATTAACACTTTGAAAGATTAACCACCCCAATCCCCAACGCAATACACGTTACTGTCATTGCCATAGTCTGGTTGCATTCCAGAACTAAGTGGAAAGATCAGTTGCTCAGAACATCACACATATTTGGTTGCAGGGTGTGGAGAAACCAGGCTGGAATAAGTGAAAAGCCCCCTTGTTAGCATCTAGTATGAAGTCTGCTGGGGGAGAATGTTGTCAGTGGTCCTGCTCATCTGTAGAACCACTGTATATTTTATATAAAATATAATTATATTAATAATAATATAAAATAGCATAATATATAAGAGCCTATAAATAAATAAAAATAGTATGTTATTTATAAATATATAAATATTTAAAATAATATTTATTTATTGTGTGACAACTTTTGCAAGTTATGTCTCTTATTACGTTGTGGGTCCCTGGGAACAAACTTGGGTTGTCAGGTTAGCACAGCTCTCTCTTTCTCTCTCTGTCTCTGTCTCTGTCTTTTTGTCTGTCTCTGTCTGTCTGTCTGTCTGTCTCTATATCTCTGTCTCTCTTCTCTCTCTGTCTCTATATTTGTCTCTCTGCCTCTCTTTCTCTCTGTCTCTCTGTTTCTCCCTGTCTCTCTGTCTCTTTGTGTGTCTCTGTTTTTCTGTCTCTGACTCTGTCTCTCTCTCTGCCTCTCTCTGTCTCTCTGTCTCTGCCTCCTCTCCCTCTTTCTCCATCTCTCTGTCTCTCAATCTCACTCTCTCTCACTCTTTTTCTCTTTCTCCCCTCTCTGTCTATCTCTCTCTCCCCCTCTGTCTGTCTGTCTGTCTCTCCCTCTCTGTCTGTCTGTTTGTCTCGCTCCCTCTCCCTCCTTCTCTCTCTCTCTCTCTCTCCCTCTCTCTTTTTCTGTCTGTCTCTCTCTGTGTCTGTCTGTCTATCTGTCCCTCCCTCTCTCTCTGTCTCTGTCTCCCTCTCTCTCTCCTACTCACTCTCTCTCCTACTCACTCTCTCTCCTACTCATTCTCTCTCTGCCTTTGTCTCTCTATCACTCTGTTTCTGTCTCCCTCTCTTCTTTGCTTCCTGACTGAGGGTGTGACGTGATCTGTCTCACATCCCTGCCACCATGCTGCCCTGACACAGTGGCCTTTGTCTATGAACAGTGACCCAGAATAAACTTTTCTCTCCTTAAGCTGATTTGTCACAGCAATGGGAGACTTAGCTCATACAGGACCTTGAGGGCTTCCTGGAGCAAGAAACCATAGAGAGGTAGCTGACCCTCATACTGGCCTCTGGACACACCGTCTCAGCTGTGCCCGCTACCCTCTGAGTTTAAGCACCTTAGCTGATGTTTTCACATCACAGGTTGCTTATAGTTTCCTCAGCCACTCAGGTAATCATCTGTACCTTATCCGGCAGTGGAACTCATCAGACTATAACCTCTGTTCCTGGCCCTGCATCTGTGAGGATCAGCCCTGCACTGTTTCGTCTTTTACATGCTTCAAAGAAATCTGCAAAGCATTCAAGGCTAGCATTGCATACTGAAGCCTTTTCACAGGAGGGTGAGCGGGTATCCAGAGACACCCCCCTCCCGACCCCGCATTCCAAGCAACTGAGGTTTGGTCTCAGGTTTCAATTGCTAAGAGAATATTATAAATAAACAAACAAACAAACAAACCTGTAAAGGAAAAAAATGGAAACATTCGCAATGGCCGGAACATTATTTAAAATATTCCATTGCTTGTATTCACTGGCCCTTCAAAATAGCAGTGTGGGGTACAGCAGTGTGCATGGGAGGCACTGCCTTGTTTAGCATTCTATAATTTGTAGTCATTCTTCATGAGGGTTCATGTCATGTCAGGGTGCCTCATCCTGGGGGACAGCTTCGTGGCCGCTGTACATCTCCCCATATATCGGGTGAGGTGAGGGTGGGGACTTGGTTTGACTAGTACACTCCGCTAGGTCTAGCCTGGGACCAAGCAGGAGAGGGTCCATGCTCTCATCGGTTGTGCCAATAGCAGCTACCCAGGTCTGACAGACTCTGGGCGGTGTGCTGCATCTAGCCCCCATCCTCCTTTAGCCACATCTTTGTGCCAGAAAGGTCCTGGGCCAGGCAAATAAGGTCCAACTTCAGGGAAAATTTGGACATCACGCACTGTAGGACGAGCTTAATCTTTCTTCCCTGTGCTGCTTTATCATTTGCACTTTCACGGAGTGATTGCTCAGGCCTTAAGGCCTGTTAGAGGTTCACGAGCGCTGAGTTTGGGTCCCAAGTGAATTGCTCTCATACGACTTTGTCTCAACACAAATCCTGCCACAGTTGCTTCCACCTGCGTGCTGAAAGGTCCCGAGGGTGGGAAAACAGTCTTCGACCACACCCTCCTACTTCTCACAGTGGAGACATGTACCCAGCATTCCCTTGAGTGATAACTGATCACCCTAGATCAGTGTTTCTAACGTGCGGGTTGTGACGGGGGTCGCATATCATGTAACATTACAATACATAACAGTAGCAGAACTTACAGTTATGAAGTAGCGATGAAAATGATTTTATGGTTGAGGGTCACCACAACACGAGGAACTATATTAAAGAGCTGCAGCTTCGTGGAGACTGAAAACCACTGCTCTAGATCAATCTCGTCCCCTTTTCACCAGCCCCACCACATCACGGCTCTATCTTCACTCCCTGGGATCCACTGCCCCTGGATCCTGCTCCTGAGGGCCACGGGACCAAGGCGCACCCGCCAGCCACCCATGCCAAACTTCTTTCATGTTAGTAGAGGACCAATCGTCCCACACTTTAACAGGCGAATCCTGCATGGTCCTCAGCTGCGGGCAGCCTTGGTAACCCTGTTAAGGAAGCCGCTAGGGCAGTGGCTGCTTCACAATTCCCCTGTGGCTGTTGTAGCAGGTGCTATCTCTGCCACCTGGCTGCTTTGATTGCTGCCACTGCCCCAGCAGTAGAGGCCTTACAAAGTTGTCTCCCGAGTCCCCTTAGAGACAGGCGGAGTCGAGGCCAGCCTGGTCTACAAAGTGAGTCCAGGGCAGCCAAGGCTACACTGAGAAACCATGTCTCGAAAAACCAAAAAAAGAAAAAACAGAGAGAGATTTTAAAAAAAAATCACATTAACGTGTGTGTGCGTGTGTGTGTGTGTGTGTGTGTGTGTGTGTGTGTGCGCGCGCGCGCGCGCGCGCGCGCGCGCGCGCACAAGCGCATGCTAATGGTGTATATGTGGTGTGGAGTCAGAAGATAACTTGACAGAGTCAGTTCTCTTTTACCATATGAGGCTGAACTCAGGCTTGGTGCCAGCTGCCTTTACCCACTGAGCTGTCTTGCCTGGCAACCTTCATTATTTCTTATTCCAAATATCACAGTCCTGAGGCTTAGGCCTTCCACACACAAGTACTGTAAAGGACATGATTTAGCTTTAGTAGTAACTGCAAACCAACGTGAGCGTTTTTAACATGGGCGAAACTAAGAGATAGGGTACATGTACCAAGTCTCTCTCTTTCAAAATTTATTTACTGTGTACCAGCACTCTGTTTTCGTGCACACCAGAAGAGGGAATCAGATTCCATTACAGATAGTCGTGAGACACCATGTGGTTGCTGGGACTTGAACTCAGGACTTCTGGAAGAGCAGTCAGTGCCCTTAACCACTGAGCTATCTCTCCAGCTCGAAGTAGGCTACATTATAAGACTTAAGCATGGCTTAGAAATCAGACAGAATCTGTGATATTTTACATCCAATCAAGGGGATTTCTAGTTCATCATATAGCAAACTATGTCCTGGTTTGGGGACTGGCAATGAATGACAACACACACAGTAATGTCGTCTGTTATAATGAATGAAAAATCCCAAATGTTTGTTTACCAATGAAGACTCAGGAGCCAGATGCTGGGGTGAAAACCTGCTAGCTCAGGGAGGCAGAGAAAGCACCCAGCTGACCTTCCTACTCAGCTCATGTGCTGAAGGAAAAAGCCAAAAAGCCTGCTAGCTCAGCTGACAGTCTAGGAGGAAAAGGCCTGTGAGCTCACCTGACAGCCCAGCAGGAAAAAGGTAAAAGCCAAAGAGCTAAGGAGCGCCTTCTTCTTTTCCACACTGTTTTAAACACCCTTCTCCCAAAGTCTCTCCTATCTAACTGTCAGCTGGCTTCTTGCTCACTCCTGACCTAAGGTTAACTTTATTAAATCCTGTGTACAGAAAGCCCTTGGATTAAAGGTATACACTAGGGTTGACCACACCATAATCACCTGCTTACACTAAACAGAAAGTTCTTGGATTAAAGGTGTGAGTGAGGACTGAACCACACCAAGCAAGAGTCAGGCTTTTACAGTTCCCATTCTCAATGGGATCAAATACCCTGCAACAGTCACCAGACGTGCTTCCTGTCAAAGTCCACGGGGTTAAAAAACCATTCACTTAAGAATGCTGCTTCCTAATGAAAGAGCTTGAGGCAGACAGCCTGACTTCCTGGACCAAGGCAACACTTACTTGCCGTGGCCTTTTGAGCAGTTTCCCTCATACTTTGAGTCTGGGGGACCTCAGAACCGCTCTTTGCTATAGAACTGCGTGAGGTGAGCTCTGGGAAGCTATGAGCATGGGGGACACAGTGAGTTCTCATTAGAGCTGGCTATTGTCAATGCTGAGAAACACACACACACACACACACACACACACACACACACACACGACGGGAATCTTGTCAAGATCCCGGGCAAACTATATAAGAAGAACATTTAAGCATTAGATTTGTGGCACTTAAAAAGCCATGATTCCCCGGAGGCAGAGCTGCTCAATTGAGGAACAATAATGACCCGACTCTGTCGAAGCGTGAGAACAGGAATCCCAAAATTAACATCTGGAAGTTATAGGCTCTGAAGGGAAGACTCTGGAGGCGTTTATCCCCACTGAGAAAATAAATGAGTGGGGACTTTGCGTGGTGATGCGTCAATATATGGCCATCAATTCTAACTTGTGTACAGCCCTGATTGAGGCATGTCGACAGGGAGAGGTGCTGGGAAATCTATGAGCTGTTCTCAATTTTGTTATGGATCTCAAGCTACTCTTTAAAAAAAAACCAAAAACAGTCTATTAAAAATGAGGAGTCAAAAAGTTAAAAGTTGGGTGCAGCACGCTGGTAACCCCAGTGCTTATGAGGCTACGGCAGGAGAATGATGAGTTTGAGGCCAACCTGGATTACATAGTGAGACCCTGCCTCAAAGAAAGTCAGAAAACATTAATAAGCCATAACTAATGATAGGTATTCTCTGCTGATGAAATGAGGCAACTCAAGCCAAATTGAAATATATACAGGCAGATTTGCTGGGGCAACTCTCGGGCAGGTTCACTGGTCCCAAAGGAATGGGGCAAGGTAAGTTGCCATGCAGAGGGAGACAGACAGAGGAGGAGGGCACCAAGACCACACACACACACACACACACACACACACACACACACACACACACACACACACGGAGACAGAGGGAGACAGACAGACAGACAGACAGACAGACAGACAGACAGACAGAGACAGAGACAGAGACAGAGATAGAGACTGGATTATATAGTGAAGAGCCTCTGGGGGAGAGGAAGCCCAGCCCTTGGGCTGGAAAGTTCAGGTAGGGACTGAGGGATGCTGGGAGAACCTGGAGGCCAGGTCCACTTTGGCATGTTAAATAGGCACCTCAGCCCTTGTCCCAGATCTTAATCCCAACAACTAAGACCCTATATATCCAACCTTGTCCTTAGAGCTTGCTCTCGGGACAGTTGTTTGAACAGCCCTCCATCTTGGGATGGGCTCAGGAGAGTCTGGTTGACTTTTGCGTCACGTTGTGGGGCCTCCCAAGAAGAGCATTTGCACATTTTCTAATAAAACCAGTAATGGACATCTCACTGAACTAACTTGTTAAAGCCATTTGAGAGGGAAAAAAGAGGGAGGAGAAGCATTTTGGTTATTCGCTTTCTTAGAATTTTGGAGTCATTGGGAGTGCACCTGAAGATAGAGGATAGAAATTCTGACTTTTTAAAATTCTCAATGTCCTTGTGTTGAAATAGAATAATTTCTGCTCCCTCTGCACTGACTACCCCTGACACTCTCCCTGTTCCTGAGTCACATCAAGGTAGCTGCAGCTCAACACAGACAGCTCCCAGTGAGCAAATCACCCTTGCCTGAGGACCAGCTCAGGTCCTCTCTATCCTATATCCAGCATCGAGATGCAAAATCTCTGTGAGCCCCCTGAAGGAGCCTGGAGAGGGTTCTGTGTGCTTCATCCCATGTCTGTGAACATGTGGAGGCCAGAGGTCAATGCCAGGTGCCTTTCTCAATGGCTCTGTACCTTAGTTTTTGATATAGGGTCTCTCCTTGAACCTGTAGCTCAACAGTTAGGCAAGACTGGCCAGCGAGCCCCAAGGATCCTCCTGTTTCATGTTGCCTGAGGTTACAGATGTGCACTGCCACACTTTGCCTTCTACGTGGGTCTTGGGATCCAAACACAGGTCCTAATGCTTGTGTGGCATATTACTTTACTAACTGAGCCATCTCCTTAGCACGTGTACACTTACAAACACACGTGTCCACGTGCACACTCACAAGAAGGTCATTAAATAGAGACAGAATTGCATCTGACAGCATCTGAGGCTGATAGCAGAGATTCCCCACCTTGCCTGTCTATCTGATGTTCCCAACAATGGCTTCAAAAATTACTCTGTCCCTATTAAAACCTCATGAAAGTGTTACCACTTTCGAACACGGTATACTGAGTAACTTTTAAATCTGCGTTTCTGGCCTGGGTCACTCTCACTTGTCCCCAGAACAAATTCTTTCTTCTTCCCTTTGAGGTGAAAACTAGATTTTCCTGTCAATCTAGCAACAGAGCAGATGGGAGGTTTCAGGACTATGAGCCTCCACCCGGCATGTCTGTGATCCCAGTACTTGGGAGACAGAGGCAGGCAGATCTCTGAGTTCGAGGCCAGCCTGGTCTACAAAACAAATCTAGGACAGTCAGGGCTACACAGAGAAACCCTGTCTCAAAAACAAAAAACAAACAAACGATCCTCCCCCACCACCAACCCCCCCAAAACAAAACAAATACTATGAGCCTCAATACCAGACATAGGGTAGAAAGGACCTAAGCCAGTCCTCAGGCAAAGTGATTTGCTCACTGGGAGCTGTCTGTTCTGAGTTGAAGGTACCGTCATGTGACTCAGGAAGACAGGAACAGAGGGAGTGTCAGGAGTAGTCAGTGGAGACAGAGCAGGTACTGATGGTGGTATGCATGGTGATACAAGCAGAGTCTCTGAGGAAGAGGAGAGGAGACCCAGGGCCTTCGAGTGCCATCTTGAATGATGACCTCTGCCTCTTGTGACTTCATTTTTAAAAAAAAATTCCATGACTCTGAACACTCTGCCTAACTTTTCTGGGCCTCAGTTTCCCTGTTTATAAAAAACGAGGCTAGGAAAGCCAGAATCAGGCCAAGGATGTCGCTCAGTTGGTGGAGTATTTGCCTACCGTGCAGGAGGCACCACATACAGCGAGCACTGTTATGCATCCCACTTGGAGATGGAGGCAGGGAGACAAGAAGTTCAAAGTAACCCTCCACTCTATAGTGAACTTGAGGGTGGCCCAGAGTACAGGAGACTCTATCTCAGAACAAGACAAACAACAGCAGCAAACACCTAAAAAGCTAGAGTCTACTTCCTCAGGTTGATCCTAGAAGTAAACGAGGCAATAGGCATGAAAGTCAGAACCGTGGCCTGCATGCAGAAAGCACTCAATTAAAAATTGCCTATTTTTGTTGCCAAGGGACTGACTCAGGTTCCGTTGGTTTAGGGCTCTTGCTAGGCCTTCCTCCTGTACCACATTTATCACTTCGGCTTGCCATCATTCTGGGAGTCATTTATGAGCAATCTCAGATGGGCTTACGCAATATCAGGGAAGGCTAATTAGTATTCAAACGCACGAAGCCTCCTTTATGCTCAGATAATGAGGCGGCCGTCCATTGACTTAAGATCTCCTGTTTTAATTATAAGTCTTGGCACATGAAAGCACTGTCTCAACCTCAACTTCTGCTTTGCCATGCAAGATCTCTGAAGGAGACGTGCGGATGGGATGGATGCAAGCACCCCAGATGTTTTCACACGTGGTGCAGGACTCATGCCTGCAGCCAGGGTCAAGCACTGTCCGTTACCTCGGCGGTGAGAAAGACACAAGCAACTGGATTCGCCTGTGGCCAAAGGACCCACTCATGATTAGCGAATTGACTCTAGTTTATCCTTTCCATGGAAGACTCCGAATAGAACTCGAATCTTTCTCAATTGTGAGAAGATATTGCAATGCATACGCATCTTCCTTTATTTCCTCGTCCTTCACTGAGCATCTGGCAACCTGCTAACTTCACATACACATTAAGTGACAATGAACCCAAAGCTCTTTCACATCTGCTACATATTTATACGTTAATAGGACGGCTCGAAACAGAGCCACTTATTTGTAAGCCGATGGAGTCCATTTTTTTTTCTCGCAAAGGTCCAGGGTCCTGGGGCTTCTGCTACCCTGAGTAAATGGGCACCATTGGCCTGGCCAATAAGAAACAGGCCCAGGGCCCTAGGAATATAGTTTATTTTGTAGAAGGCCTCCCTAGTGTATGGAACTCGGGTCAATCTTGGGCAGCACGTAAAGCAGCCCCTGGAGTTCAAGGCCATTCTTGGCTACCTAGGGACTTGGAGGCCAGCCTGGGATACAGGCTGCAAAACCAAACAACACAACACAAAACAGCAGAAGAAATAGGCCTGTCCCTTCGGTCAGCAAGACTTTGACCTTGTAGTAACTCAAGATGCCCTCACTCCAGCTTTCTGGCGGTGCATATCCTCGCTTACCTTTGGGAGCTAGCTCAGGATCTACTGTCCCTGCTGTCTTAGCTGCTCTGCTTGTTTGTGGCTTCATGCCAACAAATAGTCTGGCGATGCTGACCTTTCCAACTTTCATGATCATTCGGAGCATTCTCAGGAATTCCTCTGTACTCTTCAGTCCTCGACCCTTTGTATAGTTTGTTTTTGCTCTGTCTTGTTTTGTTTTGAGTGCAGTTGAGCTAAATGGACAACTCACCAAGTGAGGGAGGGCCCTATTTGGGGCTCTGCCACGTATTTAGTTGTATCTGCCTTACTCTGCCTGATCCTCAGGTTCCAAACCTGTCAAGTAGGGAAAAAAAATAAACACCTTCACTGAGTCACAGGGTGAGTATGAATTCCAATGAGGTAGTGGACATGGGCTTAAAATTTATTATATTTTTTTAAACAACTCATTAATGTCATAGGGTATTGAACACCTGCTCTATTCAAGGCTTCCTGGAACTTGCAGTTCTGGAGGAAAAACAGGTATGCACTTGTATCCACAACAGGCCGATGGGTGTGGCTTCAGTGCCCTCAGTTAGCTGATCAATGCTCTATGACTTCAACAATAAGGTGGAGACCTCTCCTTGGGCACTCTGGGAAACTTCTTAGGGGAGGTGGTGTTTGAATAGGTCAGCTCAAGGTCATTACCAGCTATATAGTGAGTTTGAGGTCACACCACCTCATGACCTACACATGAGCTACATGACCTGATCTCAAAAAAAAAAAAAACCTTTGGAAATGGAAAACAATTTCATGGCTGAGATTCTCATCAGCCATGGCAGATGGCAGCACAGGCAGTCCTAATACCCGGACTCCTCCTGTGGGAGACTGTACTTTCTGAAGAGAACACATTATTTTTTTTTCATGCATAAATGTAGGTTTTTTGTTTGTTTTGTTTTGTTTTGTTTTTTTAAGGACTGACCACTTGGCAACCCCCTTGGCTATGTCAGTTAGGAGCTCAGCCCTGCATTTGCTGTTTGGCCTCACTCATCAGAGAGAGGTGACCAGGAATTTCAGTCCAGAAACTTCTAGAAATTGAACCTTTGTGGATTAAGTGATACTCACCCAAGGGCAGGACTGGATAGAGAGAGGATGTAAACAGTCACTTCCTATTCTCCTCTCCCTTCCAGAACTTGTGGCAACCTTGAAGAGACTTTATCTCCCTCCAGATAAAGAGGAAAGTTACACAGTCACCTGGCAGAGGTCAGCGAAACTTGGCCCCTCTGTTTGTCTCCTTCCCTCTAAGTTACTCAAGAGCCTTTGAAGGCCACCTTAAGCAAGAGGCTGGATTTGGCTGACTGAGCATTTTCAAGAGTGACACGAGGCAAGAAGGAAGGAGGAGGCTGTGCTGCCAAATGATTAAAGGGTGGTTCTGGCTGAATACGGTATTTTCTTTTAAAAAAAAATGTTTAAAAAGGACTCTTGAGAGACTGACACATCCGCACAAAGAGAGCAAAATTCAAACAGGGCAAAAAAGTAAATTGAAATTGCTGCATTTGTGTATATATGTTTTAATGTTTATATGTACACATGGAATCTTTGGTGTGTACATATTAGGCAGACGCTTGTATGTTGCTACTAGAAACGACACTTCCACAAAACCACTGCGTTTGAATCTGCATCTAAGGATGCAGAGCATCTGGAGGAAAACCACTGAAACTCCAGAAGTTCAAACTATGGGACTCTTGGGGAATGACCACTTTTTTTTTTTTTTTAAACAGGTTTTCTCTGTGTAGCCCTGGCTGTCCTGGAAATCACTCTGTAAACCAAGGCTGGCCTTGAACTCACAGAGATTCTCCTGCCTCTGCCTCCCAAGTGCTGGGATTCAAAGCATGTGCTTCTACACCCAGCTGGCGAGTGACCACTCTTATGGAGATGCAGGGACCATCAATGGGTACAGATGCACTCAGGTTTGGCCACAGCAGAAAGTTGCTACTCCTTCCACCTAAAGGGAAAGTGGTACTAACAGGACCCAGGAAAGGCCACTTAGCGGGGACTATGCACACAGGAGCTGTGAACACAGCATCCAAGGATACAGGGAACAGGGAGGCCTTCCTCAACCCCTCTCTCTTCTTGTCCTTCTATCTCCTACTGGTCAAACTCACAGAGGCCAATTGGCAGGGGCACCTCAGAGACCTAGGCCCATGCAGCTGCAGCCTGAAATAATGGATCAGTGGGCACCTCAGAGACCTAGGCCCATGCGGCTGCAGCCTGAAATAATGGATCAGTGAACTAAACTGTCAAATAAAATATTCTTTTTAAGACGGAGATTTAAGAAATGAGAGATGGGGGCCCTGGAGAGACAGCTCAGCAGTGTCAACACTTGTTGCGCTTGTAGAAGATTTAGCTTCTGATTCCAGTACTCACAGTGGCTCACGACCATCCGTAACGCCAGTTATAGTGGAGCTGGTGCCTTCTTCTGACCTCCATGGGCACCGGCTACACACACGGTGCACATGCATACATACATGAGTAACATGCATACATATAAATAAAATAATATTTTTTAAGAATCAGATGATTCAGTTATGGAAATGAAGCCAAGAGACAGACAAAACTTAGGGAAAGAGGCAAAATATGTACAACTAGAAATCTGAAGAAAAAGAGATAGAAGCAATATCTCAAAAACTGTTCTGCACTAAGGATCCATGCCATAACTCAGGTATTGGCCTAGGTCCAATGTGCTCTTAAATCAGATTCCAACTTTTTGTGTATAGTATCTTTTACTCCCAGCATTTTGGCTTCCTTTTTATTTGCACATTCCAGTGATATAGGTGGAGTTTTACTTTATTCGTCATGGTGACTGGAACACAGTAAGAAGGAAGTTAAGGGAGGAAGGGCTTATTCTGGATCAGGCCTCAGAGAATACAGGCCACTGCAGCGGGGAGATCTTGGTGGCAGGAGCAGCTTGGACAGTGGTGGTAAGAACTTGCTCACGTTACACAGACCTAGGGGCTGAGAGAGTCTGGATTCACCATCTGGGTCCTCAGTTGGTTTCTTCCCCTTCCAGGACACAGTCCACGGGATGTGCCCTCCATCCTCAGTCAGTCCTCTCTGGAAAAGCCCTCACAGAGAGATACACAGGTAGAAAGTGTTGGCTTGAGGGTTCTAAACACAGTCCAATTGACAAGATTAACTACCTTGTTGGGTGGTGGTGCTGCACACCTTATTCCCAGCACTCAGGAGGCAGGCAGATCTCTATGAGTTAGAGGCTAGCCTGGTCAACAGAGTGAGTTCCAGGCAGCCAGGGCTATAGAGAAACTATGTCTTGAAAAAAAATAATAAAAATAATAAAACAACCAAAATTCATCATCTCAGTGAGTGATGAGCTACCCTTGCTATCAGATGAGGAAAAGATTAGCTTATTTAAATTTAAAAATAAAGTCTTATAAAATGTCTGGGGACATCACTCACATGACTGCAAGGTCCTTGGTTTAGTCTCTGTTAAGTGTCAACACCTGGGACAAATGGATGACGCCACCTCTGCCTCTCATAATCCCTTTATCTACAATAAACTTTCTCCTCTCCCACACCTAAAAGCAATCACGCCCTTTGTTTTTATTTCTTTTCTTCATCCAGTCTCCAGTACCAAAACAGAAACAAACAAAACACACAACCCAATACTACCACAGACAAACTCAAATCAAAAGGGAGAAAACAGTAATTATAACCGTTCAGAAGACTGCAGTAGCTAAGTCATCTGTAGGTCCTTTTCTAAAGTTGCTTTTCCCCCTGGGCTGTTGACTAGTTGGTCTCTGTGCTGTATGCTTTTGTAGTTTGTTTGGTTTTTTTTTTTTTTTGTCAACTTGACACAAGCTAAAGTCATTTGAGAGGAGAGAATCTCAATTAAAAAAAATTCCTCCAGGAGATTGGGCTGTAGTCAACCCTGTATAGGGCGTTTTCTCAATTAGTGATTGAGTGGAGAAGGCCCAGCCCATTGTGGGTGGTTCCATCCCTGGGCTGGTGGTCCTGGATTCTATAGGAAAACAGGCTTAGCAAGCTAGTAAGCAGCACTCCTCCATGGCCTCTGCATCAGCTCCTGCCTCTGTGTTCCTGCCCTGTTTGAGTTCCTGTCCTTGGATGCACAATGCTGTTATGTGTAAGCCAAATAAACCCATTTTTGATCATGATGCTTCACCATATCAATAGCAACCCTAACTAAGACAGACTCTCTCCTAGAATGTTTGGTAACTTTTATGTAGATTCCTCCAGAGGTCCCGGTTGAGAATCTGGGCTGTTAAGCATGGCTCTTTTGTCTCAGTGAGACTCACACTGTAATACTGGCATCACCATCACTGTGAGACTGTTTACACTCGTGTTCAGTTTCCAGCAGACTGGTTTTGAATGTGTTTTGCTTTTTGCTTTGGTAGTAATGGGAATTGAACCCAGGACCTCACATGTACTAAGTACATGCACTGACAGTGCCCTCAGCCACTTGCGTTTCTAAGGCCTTCTTTATGGCTTAGCTTCTGGGCCACACAGTTTCAGCTCACAGCAAACATGCATTCATTCCTGAGGGAAAAATTGTAGTTCTGGCCTTAGATTTTTTTCTCTCTTATTCCTGCTGAGATGACTTTGTCTTTTATTTTATTATTTTGTTTTATTATTCATTTTGTTGTTACCTATTGAGATGACCATGCAATGTATTTTCCTTATTCCATTAATATAGTCTCTATTAGCATGATTGATTTCAAATATTTATTTTTATTATTTGTTTATTTATATTTTATTTTCTTTATTCTTTTGTTTCTAATTTATGTACATTGGTGTTTTGCCTGGATGTATGTCTGTGTGGTGGTGTCAGGTAACCTGGAACTGAGATTACAAAGCTGTAAGCTGCCATGTGGGTGTTGGGAATTGAACCCAGGTCCTCTGGAAGAGTAGCTACATTCTTAACCACTAAACCATTTCTCCAGACCCCATTTTATTTTTATTTATTTGTGTATATGAATACGTCTGTGTACATCACACTGCTGCGTGCAGCTGTCTCTGGAGACCAGAAGAGGGTAATGGGTCCCTTGGTGCTAGAGTCACAAGTGGTTTGTGAATGGCCTGATGTGGGTACTGGGATCTGATTTCTGGTTCTCTGAAAAGAGTAGCAAGCACTCTTAAACACTGAGCCATCTCTCCAGTCCCCTGGCTGGCTTTTATGTGTTGAATCAATCTTGCAGTCCTGAAGTAAGTCTCACTTAGCCATAGTCAAAAGCCAAAATAAGAGACACCCAGATTGGAAAGTAGGAAGCAAAACTGCCTCAGTTTTGCAGAGGAGATGCTGTTACACTTTGTCAGTTAGTAGCTGCCTAGGACTGGAGAATGGGGAAATGAAGAGGAAATAGAGGGGAAATGGAGGGGAAAGAGAGGGGAAATGGAGGGGAAACTGGGTGGCTGCTAATGGCTTTTGGGGTGATTGATGGAAATGTTCTAAAACTGACAATTTCATAACTTTGAATATTATAAAAACCATTGAATTGTATACTTCAAATGAATAGGTTGCAGCCTACATGAGTCACATTTCAATAAAAATGTTTTAAAAACGATTATCTGGCTAGTTTCTAGGAAAATTTAAAAATTAACCAAGGAAGAAATTGAAAATCCAAATTACTGAGAAATCTTGGAAGAAACATAAAAGCTATTTGAAAAATCTCTTTCCTCATCCTCTCCCTCTGATTTGAGAGGAAGACACTGGTCCAGACTACTGGTCCACATTATAGAAAAGCTTTAGACGCTTCCATATGCTTTACTAACTGCATTTGGAACATGGGAAAATGAATGACTTCTCACTTGACAGAGCTAACACGTGATAAGTCAGTAAAACAGGATGTGAACAACATAAAAGAATAAGAGAGAAAATTTTAATATAATATGTTTATGAGTTCAGATGCAAATATTTTAGATAAACCATAATAAATTGAATTTCAATAATAAATATCAATATAATTTTTAAAAAATCGCTCTTACCTCTCCCTCTTGCTTTCTCTCCTTCACTCTCTTATCTCTCTGTCTCTTTGTTGTTTCTATTCCTCTGTCTCTCCCTGTCTTCCCCCCTTCCTTTCTCTCCCCATGCTCATATAATAAACTTCCTATTTAAGATCTATTGACTGGCATCTTATTTTTGTTGTTATTGTTGTTGTTGTTGTTGTTTTGTTTTTTGTTTTTCGAGACAAGGCTTCTCTGTGTAGCCTTGACTATGCTGGACTTGCTTTGTAGACTAGGCTGGCCTCGAACTCACAGCAAACCACCTGCCTCTCCTTCCCAAGTGCTGAAATTAAAGGCGTGCACCACCATGCCCAGCTCATCTTATTTTTTAACCATTAAAATTGGTGCTGAAACCCAAGATATGAAACCCAAAGGGCCATTCCATTGTTTTCCCAGTGGAATCCCATCCCATTTACTGTCCACAACAAATTCCTTTCTCTAAGTACGCTTCTCTCCCTCTGCTGCTGGCTCTGACTAACCTAGCTGTGCTTGACCTGAGCTACCTGGGAGGCCTCCTTCTCGGCATCAGCTGCTTTACAACAATCAGCTCTTCAAGACTGCCACTGAGGACTCTCGTAAGCTACAGGAAATCCACCTCTCAGGTCAAATAGAATCCAGATAAGTGCTGTCAATCAACACCCTAAGTTTCCCACCTATTGCCTAGCTCTGAAGTATTCTGCCTGACTTCCTACATCCAGGACAGTTGCCAAAGCAGCTATCCACAGGTGCTCCAGTCCAACCTCACAGATGGTGCCAGCTGGCCCTGCATTGCCCCTCCTAGCTGCAGATGTTCTCAGACCCTGGACAGCAAATAAAACAGCCTGTTCTTCCTGGACCTGGCCAACATTTCAGCCTTTTAACCTCCTGTCACTGCCTTACTGTCAGCAGGAAGTAGTCAAAGATGATTGATTTCTTTACCCCTTATCCATTTACAAAAAGCTGATGTGATGTGCTCCAGATCCGGGACAAACAGCTCCAGGTTCCCCTAGGACTCCTCGGTCCCTATCTGCTGCAGGACATGGCTGACATACTCTGCCCTTTACCCTGAACTTTCAGGACAGAGCGTTTCCTTCCCCTTCACCATACCGTCTGGACATTTTGTTGCTCTTGTTTTCTCTCTCTTGTTCCCCCTTACATGGCAGCTAAAAGTTGCTCCCAATGAACCTACATTTATATACTTTAACCTACTTTACATTAAAAAAAATCCAATGTCTTTATTTTTTAATTATAGGAATAGGGAAGAATGTTAGTATTTTGTCCCAGTCTGCCTAGCAACCTGTGATGCCATTGCCTACCTGCCACTGGGCGTGGCCCTGCCCAGGACCATATAAAAGGACAAACCTATGTGCCTCTCTCTTACTTCTTCCTTGCTCTCCCTCCTCCA
This sequence comes from Acomys percivali, assembly GCA_907169655.1. Taxonomy (NCBI): domain Eukaryota; kingdom Metazoa; phylum Chordata; class Mammalia; order Rodentia; family Muridae; genus Acomys; species Acomys percivali. The sequence continues at coordinate 16,199,255 of OU015747.1, read as the reverse complement.
CTCCAATCTCTTCTCTCTCTCTCTCTCTCTCTCTCTCTCTCTCTCTCTCTCTCTCCCTCTCCCTCTGTCTCCTTTCTATTCCTCTCTCTGTCTCTGTCTCTCTCTGGCCCCCCCTTTCCTTCTCTCCCCATCCTCATATAATAAACTTCTCCATATCAGAAAAAAAAAATCCTCAGTAGAGTTTATTCCAAAGCTTCCACGGTAGTACAACATGGGGAACTCTAACAATAAAATCCTTTTCAGAGGGCTGGAGTGATGGCTCAGTGGTTAAGAGCACTGTCTGCTCTTCCAGAGGTCCAGAGTTCAATTCCCAGCAACTACATGGTGGCTCACAACCATCTATAATGTGAACTAATGTACACTGTATACATAATAAATAAATACATTAAAATAAAAAAATAAAATCCTTTTCAGTAATACATTTATAGAGAAAAACTTATGGTTATCAGAATAAATCATTAAAAGATTTCTAATTAAATTTAATGCCAATGGCTGATTATGAAGTCCCGAAAAGAATCTATTTTCACTTCAGAAAGGGTATCTCTAAAGGGTCAATCCAAATATCTCATTAATGATCAAATGATAAAACCTAAGAGCATTCCACTGAAGTCAGGAGCAATACAAGAATGCCCACTGCCACCATAGATATTCAATACACTAAATAAAGTCTAGCTGCAGGAAGCTAGGTCCCTGCCATTGTAATAAAGCAAAAACAAACCAACCAACCAAAAAGCTAAAGCAAATAAGGGGAGGGATAAAGTTGTTACAATTTCCAGTTAAAGTGACTATTTCTAAGAGATTTTTCTAAAAGGTGACTGACTTTAAAGAGTTCATTCAAACTAGTGAACACAGGTGCTGCGGGTAGCTCAGCCAACTTAGGGGTGGACACCTACCACGCCTGTGCAAAGCCTTGCGTTTGATCTCAATATTCCAATTAGGAAACAAACACGTTTTCCTTCTTTGTTTCTTTTTAAATATTTTATTTAAGACTTTTATATATTTTGGTCATATTTCCCCTCCCCCAACTCCTCTCAGATCCTCAGGGGCGTGGCTTGATGAAAACATCCCATTTAGGACTGATTGCTTCAAAGTCTTTCACTCTCTGCACACTGTCCAGTTGCGGATCTTCATGTTAATTTTTATCTACTGTAAGAAGCTTCTCCAATAAGGATCGAGTGACATCATTTCAGCACTGGGAGGCTGAGACAGAAACGTCTTATGTGAGGCTTGCCTAGGTTATATAGTGAGATTGTGTTTTAGGGGAAAAAAAAGATATTCAATGTGTGTACATCTGCAAGCACGTGCTCCCTCAAGCCCCATAAAGAAATAAATGTGAAAAATTGGGAGGGGCCTGGGGCTAGAGAGATGGCATGATGGGTGAGAGCACTTGTTGCTCTTACAAAGGACTCAAGTTTAGTTCTCAGCACCACACGGAGGCTCACAACTGTGTAACTCCAATCCCAGGGAATCTGATGCCCTATCTGATGACCTCCTTGGGCACCGGGGCATGTATGCAGCATCATCCCTAGATACAGGCAAAACATTCATACACAAAATAAATTTAATGAGAAAAAAGTTTCCAATTTTGGTCAGATAATCTCAAGATATATTTGATTCCAATTTGTAAATGATAGCTGGGCTTCCTTAGCCCACACCTTTAATCCCAGTGCTCTCGAGGCAGAGGCAGGCAGATCTCTGGTCTACAAAGAGAGTTCCAGGACAACCAGGGCTACACAGAGAAAAACTTGTCCTTATCCCCTAAGTTGTAAATTATACAATCAAGATATGTACACATAGAAGTGTTACAATGATACTTGATATTTTATATAATCAACATTTGCTAATGAAAATTTAATGTAGATTATAATTATGTATAAGATACAGTGCATGAAAATTCTATAGGCAGGGCTGGAGAGATGGCTCAGAGATTAAGAGCACTGGCTGCTCTTCCAAAGGTTCTGCACTCAATTCCCAGCAACCACATGGTAACTCACAACCATCTGTAACGAGATCTGGTGCCCTCTTCTGGCATGCAGGCACACATTCAGGCAGAATATGGTATAAATAAATAAATCTTAAAAAAAATTCTATAGGCAAATCATAGTGTTTGAATCTCATCTCTGCCCCTGGTCAATTGTGTGGTAGGGGAGGACTCCCTCGGTTTTTCTGCTGCTGTAGGTGATTGTGAGAGTGAAACAGATGACACACAAAAGCTCTCAGAATGCCACATGGCATGGAGTAAGACTGCCTTAACATTACTCATTTTTTGGGCCTCTAACCAGTCAAGTCTCTCTCTTACTGTAGGACCTGGGTGGGGATTCATCCATAAAAATAAAGACACAAGACCTTTTAATATTTCAAAGCTTAGGCCTTAGCTGGGCAGACTCTTGACTTTCAACTAGCTCACCTAAGTTAACCAGATCACCTAGCCCCATCCAACCACATGGCTAGCTATACCTTCCAGGCCCACAGCCATCCTTCTCTTCTGTCTCCTTCTCCTACCTCTCTCTTCTTCCCAGAGTTCCTCTCACTCCCCCAGGAAGTTCTGCCTTCCACTTCCTGCCTAGCTAATTGGCTATCAAATTTTTATGAAAGCCAATTGGAGAATGACTTAGGTAGGTGATGAAGGACAGAGATACAACTTCACACAGTGTACACCAACACCCTCCCCTCCATCTCCAGGTAACTTTTCTTTAATTTGATACATAGCTTTCCAAAAAGGAGATTTAAGAAAAGCCACCCCACCCTACTTCTGAAAGTTGAGTTCAGAATGCCTGGATGGAACCCCAGAATCTGTACCCTAAAGAACCCCCATATATCAGCAGCAAGCAGAGACTGGTGAATGCCCATTGCCATGGCGATTTGCCTGAGTGGACAGAGGACTGACTAAATTGGAGTAAAAAGCCCAGAGTTCCAATCCTGGTGGAACCACCTTCTGAATGTGTGTCATCAGGCAAGGGGCCTAGGTCTCCTGAGCCTGCTTCCTCATCTGAAGGAGAAGAGAAGAAAACCAAGTTCCTTGGTAGTTTTTGTGTGTATAAACCTGGAAGCTGCTGCCCAGATGCTGGACTGAAAGTTCGTGACAAGGGTTCATCTTCTGCTGGGTTCTCAGCTCCACGGATGATGACATAGAGACAACCTTATAGAGACAACACCTGTATCCTGGAGAGCCCATGAGACAAAGATCCCATCGTGTCTCGGAGTAGGAATTTATTTCCTGCTGGGTGTCATGGTGCTCGTCTGAAATCCAATACTCAAAAAACTGAGGCAGGAGGACAAGTCAGTACCATATAATAAGATTCCATCTCATACAAACAAGCAAATAATAATAATAAAAGAAATTAAAGAATCCTATTTCCCACAATGCCATCCTATTGGCTTAAACCCTAACTTTTTTTTTCCTACCTGAGGCAGCATCTCTCTATGTTGGCCTTGGCTGTCCTGGACTCACTTTGTAGACCAGGCTGATCTCGAACTCACAGCGATCTGCCTGCCTCTGCCTCCCGAGCACTGGGATTAAAGGCATTCACCACCATGTCCAGCTTAAACCCTAATTTCTAAAACAGACTTAATTACTAAAAGAGACAGTCATAGTCTTCTGAAAACTTCAGGGTTTTTTTTTTTTTTGGCTTCCCTCTGTTAGCTCCGAACTTCTCAGTACACCATTTACTGAGCATTCAGCTTTATGACTCAGTATCATTCCCAAGAAAGGCAGTCAGCTTGGCTACATTCCCAAGAAACCAGGGAGGCCATCTTTGTGGGTTAATTCAGGAGATACACCACTTTTCCTCTAGTTAAGCTTAATTGTCGTTAATTAACAGCCACTGGTATGAGATCTAGTACCTAACGTTAGTGAATGAGACTCATCCATGGATGCTTTGTAATGTGCCAGGCTACATGATGTGCATACATTCAGTTTTCAGTAAACCCTGAAAGGTAAGTGCTAGTCTTCCTGTCTTACAGGTGGGGAAACTAGGGCTCAAGGAGGGTTAAAGATGTCCCGCAGAGCATATAGGCAATAGGATTTGGAATCAGAATCAGGCCATTAGCTTTTTGGAATGCCATTTGAGAGAGGCAGGTAAATGGGGCTGGAGAGATGGCTCAGTGGTTAAGAGAGCCCCCTGCTCTTCCAGAGGTCCTGAGTTCAATTTCCCAGCAACCACATAGTGGCTCATAACCATCTGTAAAGTGATATGGCGCCCTCTTCTGGCTTGCAGGAGTACATGCAAGCAGAGTACTGTATACATAATAAATAAAAAAAAGTGTGTGTGTGTGTGTGTGTGTGTGTGTGTGTGTGAGAGAGAGAGAGAGAGAGAGAGAGAGAGAGAGAGAGAGATCCATCCTTGGAATTTTCCTTAACGAAGACAAGAGTTGAGTGCCCTGCCCATGCAGGAGTCCCCTGACAGCTTAGTTAAACCTCACCGGACTGGACCCATTGCTCTGACTTCCTTCTGAGGAAGCCACGCCCCTACCTTATCAGGTCACTTTGCCTTGCCTTCCTGGGAAGGTTGCGCCCTTGGCTTGGAAGGGGCGGACAGCAGAAGCCTTTCCAGAACAACCTGGGGCAACCTCCCACTCACTTCCCCCTGGCTCTGAGCGGCTTCTCAGATGCTCTCTCTTCACATAGGGCCCATCTGACCTGTGACGGCTTCCTTGACATGAATAGAATGGCACACAAGCTCATCACTCACGCAGTCGTGCTGGCCCAGTGTCCTGCCTAGGTGCCCAAGATGCTTATCTTTCTGGGAAGGCGTGAGCCTGCAAAAACGGGGCCACTTTTAACCAGAGGGAGAGTAATGTCACCTATGAGAAACTACAGGCTAAGCTGATACTGTTCCTGAGGAGGAGGACTTCATCCCATGAGCAGGTTGCTCACTCAAGGTTCCCTGCTGACTTCCCTGCACAGAACAGCTCTTGGAGGAATATGGACCCCCACTGCCACTGATGACACTCTCTAGAACTAAATCAAGGCTATCTCTTCCCCCTCCTCCCCTCCCTCCTTCCCTGGGAAGGACAGAGCCAGACTCAGGGCAGACACAGGGCATCGATGAGGCAGCTGCTGGGCAAATGGTGTTCACCCATTTGGTGATGTTTGGTAATGAAGAGGGGCCTTGGATAAAGGGACCCCAAACAGAATGAAACATGGTTACTGTTGGTTAAAGCAGATTCGTGTCTGTGGATCCAAATGCAGACAGATTTGATGGATGTTAACAAATACGTAAACCTGTATATCTGAACTTACAGTAGAGGCAGAGTAACTTCATTCTTCTCTCTCTTCTTTTGGTCTTTTAGAGACAGAGTCTCTGTATAGCCTTGACTGTCCTGGACTGGCTTTGTAGACCAGGCTGGCCTCAAACTCACGTCAATTGGCCCGCCTCTGCCTCCTGAGTGCTGGGATTAAAGGTGTGCACCACCACTGCCCAGCTTGTCATACTTGTTATGGTCAGTTTCCAACCCCAGAGATGGTTGATCTAGAACTAACTCCACAGACTGATTCTGTCATTGACATGTTGTATGGCTAGAGTCACGTGGTATATATTCTTTTGTGCCTACCTTCTTATGCTCAGCATATCTTTACTACATATATTGACTGTTTATTATTTTTCATTGCTGAGAGGTATTCTGTAATATAGACATACTAATTGTCTTCATGGACAGAGTTTTTCACTTCTACAAGTACCATAGAAGTGATCACCATCACACCAGTTATGTATTCACTGGATGAATATATTTCCAGAGATTTCTCCTTGGCAGACATTGTTAGAGGTACAAGGAAACTTTGGTGGGTATAAGTTTTTGGCCTCATCAGACTTTAGTGATAGTAGAGACAAATATGCAAATAATCAGAGAAGTGAGAAGGCAGTTGTGGGAAGGGTATGGGCACATTGTAGCTGTGCTGTCTCTCAGGTGTGGCTTCCACAGAAACTAGATCATCTTTGCCTTGGGTGGCTGGGTGAGACTTCTCTGAGGAGGTGACTTAAGGGTGACTCAGATGCAGACAAAGCAAGACCCAGTAGAGAAGTGTCCCCAGGAGAGGGGCCGAATGACAGGAGGCTGTGATTCAGGCCTAAGGAGGTGACATGTCCTCATGGTGGAAGGAGAGAAAGATGCCAGCACCACTAGACGAAAGGGAGCCAGTTGTGGATGGGAGAAAGAAGGGCCGGAAGGAAGGAGGGTGGACACCATTCCGGGAGTGAGAGGAGCCCACTGGGGGCTCTGATGGGAAGTCGTGTCTGACTTTCTTTCTTGATAATCATGAGAGGATTCATTAGTCCAGCTAGTGGTGTCACAGTGATCAACTGCAGGCTGGAGGGCTAGGAAGCCTCAGAGTGGGTAACTAGGCTTTGTGCCTCAGCAAAGGCCTCAAATCTCTTTTTTATAATGCTGTGGAGGCCGGGTGGTGGTGGCGCATGCCTTTAATCCCAGAACTCGGGAGGCAGAGGTAGGTGGATCTCTGTGAGTTCGAGGCCAGCCTGGTCTACAAAGTGAGTCCAGGACAGCTAAGGCTACACAGAGAAACCCTGTCTCCCCGCCCCCCCCAAATGCTGTGGTAAGTCCCTGGTTAAAGGTTGAAGCATACAGAGTCTGGGGGCAGCAGGGGGCAGCAGGAGAAAAATGCTGCTCCTAGGGGAGGGGAAATGAGGGTGAGAGCTAAGTGGGTGTCAGAGGCACCCGAGGGTCATGTGAGAGGAGCAGGAGGTTGGGGGTGTCATTTGAGGTCTTGGTTTTGATGAACTAGATGAGGATGGGGTGGGGGTGGGGAGATGGGGGCAGCCAAGGCTGACTTCTAGGGTTTGGCCACCTTCTAAGCTTCAAGGTTGTGGTGATGGGGCGCTTGGGATTTGGGACAGAGTGGTCAAGGGCTGTGTTTTGGCCATCAAACGTTTAGGGTCTTGTTGGATGTCCTACAGTTGGAACACCACGCGGGCATTGGGCATGCATCATCTGTAGCTCAGTGAAGAGACCAAGGCTAGACCATCCACTGTGGATGTCCTTGGCATATGCTGGTCTTTAAGGCTATTTGGTGCATGAGATGGCCCCAGAGAGGTAGCTTTTAGAAGGATTCCTGGCAAAAAAAAAAAAAAAAAAAAAAAAAAAAAAAAAAAAAATAGCCAAGCCACCAGCAACTTCACTTCTTAGTGGGTTTTGTTCTCCAGAAACTTCACTAAGAGCCACATGGGGTTTTTCTGTTTGCTTTACTCACCCTATAGCCCAGGCTGACTTGGGCTCTTGGTCCTCCTCCTGTCTCATCCTCCTGAGTGCTGGCATTCCAGGTGTGC
>OU015747.1:16140001-16167898 GCA_907169655.1 Acomys percivali | reverse complement strand
TCTTTCTTTCTTTCTTTCTTTCTTTCTTTCTTTCTTTCTTTCTTTCTTTTCCTGAGTTTCTCTGTGTAGCCTTGGCTGTCCTGGACTCACTTTGTAGACCAGGTTGGCCTCGAACTCGCAGCGATCCGCCTGCCTCTGCCTCCTGAGTGCTGGGATTAAAGGTGTGCACCACCACTACCCGATGGAGTTTCTCTTTTCATGTGCAGCTTCCAGCTCATGCTTTAATTGGAGATGTGGTTTCTAGTAGCCCAGGCTGGCACTGAATTCCCCATGCCACCTAGGATTACCTCGGCTCCTGGTTCTCCTGCCTCCACTCCCTAAGGGCTAGGATCACAGGCATGCACCAGCACACCTGGCCCCACTACTGCTTTCAGACTTTATTCATAAGTGATACGAAACATTGTTTGTTTAAACAATTTAAGTAAAGGTCACTGTACTTGTACTGTATAGCACATTCTGCAATTTCGCTTTTCCACTTATAATTTTGGGACCTATTAATGTTAATATATAAATCAAGCTCATGGCTGGGTATGATAGACAGCATACTCTTATAACCCTAGCACATGGGAGGCAGAGGCAGAGAAACCAGGAGTTCACAGTCAACCTTGGCTACACAGTGAGTCCAAGGGCAGCCGCGGTTACCCAAAACTTTGGCCTAAAAATAAATTAATTTATGTGCAATTCAGTTTCACTTATTTATCTCATTAGAGAATCTCAAATTATAAACAAGCCACAATGTGTTTACTTAGGTAAATCCAGATTTAACATATTGAGATGGGTGTCGGGCACATGCTTTCTCTGGGAGATGCACAAAAGAAGTCGTATGGTTGGCTGTTTTTTTTTTGTTTTGTTTTTTTTGTTTGTTTTTTCTGTTATGTCTGGGACGATTATTCCTTTGGGCTTATGAATGCCTTTATTTACTATGGTTTATGATTGCTTCTCTACTGATCTCTTCTCCCGTGTTGGCTTAGAAGTTAAATATTCAATGTCTATTCATTTGGTGGCTAATTGTTAGCATGTCTCGATGTGATCATTGTCCCTGTTATTCCCAATGCTGTTCAAGGACAACGTTCTCCTAACACTCTCCTGTCTTTGTTGTTGGGTGATAGTTTTGTTATCTTTCAAAAAAGAAAGCTCTCAGTTGGTCTTCATTATTGTGGCTGTTACAATTTCCAAGCCAATATAGTTTACTTTTTCACTCATTTCTTTTCTTTTCTTTTTCATTTATTTAGGTTTTCTTTTTAAAAGATTTATTTATTTATTTATTTATTTATTTATTTATTTATTATATATACAGTATTTTGCCTGCATTTACTCCTGTCCTCCAGAAGACGGCACCAGATCTTATTGTAGATGGTTGTGAGCCATCATGTGATTGCTGGGAATTGAACTCAGAACCTCTGGAAGAACAGACAGTGCTCTTAGCCCACTGAACCACCTCACCAGCCCTTCAGCAGTTTCTTATTTCTTACTTACATTTATTTCTTTTGTATGCATATATATGTTTGTGTGTGGAGATGCATGTGACCATCAGAGGACAGCTTCCACTCTGTGGGTCCTGGGGATTGAACTCAGCTCTTCAGGCTTGGCAGCAAGCTTCTCTTCCCACTGAGCCACCACACCAGCTCCTCACTAACTTCTCAGTCCACTCTTTGCTGTTTTCCTCCCAAGCCTTCCTTCTGTTGTTGTTGGTTTTCTTTCTTTCTTGATAAAAGGGGAAAAATTACATTTAGTATTTTGTTTAGTAAGGTGATGTTAGCAATAAAATTCAAAGACTTTTATATCTAAAATATATTCTACTCTCTCTGCATAATGGCTTGGCTAGACTGCTCGGCTGCAATCTCTGTCCCGCTGCGGGACTGACTGCAGATTCTGTGCTTCTCGCCTCTGTGAGCTGAATTCAGAATGATATCGTTCCTCTACTTATTCTGCCTTCTGATTTGTGTGTTGCATAATGTGTTTATTGAAATTTTAATTTAAATAACTATTGTTTTAGGTCTAGAAGTGTCAGTTGAATTTAATTTAAATCTTCCCCTCCCTCTCCCTTAACTGTTGTACTCACTTCTCTTTTGTTTTGTTTTAATGCATTTTGTCCCATTTGTTACTGCGCGTCCTAATGAGATGACTGTAAGATCTCTGTAAGATTGCTTTGTGTTACTTTTCTTGTTTTGTGACTAAATGACTGACAAAGACCAGTTAAGGAGAACTGGGGGTTGGGGTGTGTGTGTGACCAGTGGGTAAGGTTGGAGGTGCTGGTGGCTAGTGGGTAAGGGTACTCACCTCCATGCCTGATGACCTGAGCTCAATCCTGGTTCCCTGGACACATTGTGGAAAGAGAATTGACTCCTGAAAGTTGTACATGCATATGTGCCAGTGATAAATACATACATAGATGTAAAATTGTTTTTTTAAAGATGCACTTATTATGTATACTGTTCTGCCTGCATATATGCCTGCATGCCGGAAGAGGGTGCCAGATCACATTATAGATGGTTATAAGCCGCCATGTGGTTGCTGGGAATTGAACTCAGGACCTGACCTTTGGAAGAGCAGGCAGTGCTCTTAACCACTGAGCCATTCCTCCATCCCCTCAAATTCTTTTTTTTTTTAAATATATGTATTTATTTTTGGTTCTTTGAGACAGAGTTTCTCTGTGTAATAGCCCTCATTGTCCTGGAACTCACTTTGTAGACCAGGCTGGCCTGGAACTCACAGAGATCCACCTACCTCTGCCTCCCAAGTTCTGGGCTTTAAGGCCTGCGGCTGATGTAAAATTCTTAAAAAGCAAGCCAGGTAGTGGTGGCACACGCCTTTAATCCCAGCACTTGGGAGGCAGAGGCAGATGGATCTCTATGAGTTCGAGGCCAGCTTGGTCTACAAAGCAAGTCCAGGACAGTCAAGGCTACACAGAGAGACCCTGTCTCGAAAAACAAAAACAAAAACAAATCTTAAAAAGCAATCTAAGGAAGGGTGAGTTTATTTTGTGTAATGATTTGAGTGTATAATTTATCATGGAGGGAAAGGCGTAGAGGCAGGAGCTTGAGGCAGCTGGTTGCTTTGTACCCTCCAGTAGGAAGCAGAGATAGATGAATGCTGCCGCCCACCTCCCCCGTGTGTGTGTGTGTCTGTGTGTGTGTGTGTCTGTGTGTGTGTGTGTGTGTGTGTCTGTGTGTGTGTCCAGATGCATTGTCATACCACCGCAGCTTTCTGGAGTCACTTGTCTCCTGAAGCCTTGTTGAGGTAGGCTTTCCCATAGTTTCTCAATATGTACTGTTGGCTGCTTGGCCCTTAAGCTTCCTTATGGTACTGCTATCTCGGCTCCCCATCTTGCCTTAGGAGTGCGGGTTCCACAGATGCACACCAGGCACCCAGCTTTTTGATGTAGACTTAAACAACCGAGCTCGGGTTGCCAGCCTTGCCCGTCAAGCCCTTTCACCTGCTGAGCCACCTTGCTGGCCCCTCACTGTTTTTACTCAGTCCAGGATCCCATCCCTTGAAACACCCATGTTTGGAGTAGGCCTCCCCTCCTCGAGTAACCCTTCTTTGGGTCTGAGGAAGTAGCTTAGCATGCAGGAAGCCCTGGGTTGGATCCCAAACAAACACTACCTACATCAAGCTTGGTGACACTTGGAAGATGGAAGGAAGAAGGTCAGAAGTTCAAAGCCATCCTTTGCTACACGGTAAGTTCCAAGCTGGTCCAGGATAGCTATCTCAAAAGCAAACAAATGAGGGCAGGACATGGTGCCGCAGGCTTCCAAAGGTAGAGGCAGGGTCTACAAAGCCACTCCAGGACAGCCAAGGCTACACAGAGAAACCCTGCCTCAAAAAGAAAAAAATCAAACAAACACTCCCTAAACAGTTGCTTTTACTGGGCATGTAGATCAGTTATAAAACATTTGCCTGGCAGCCTAAGGCACTGGGTTCTGCTTGCAGCACAGTAAGCCAAATCTGGCTCTTTCTCTATTCTGTATCACCCTGTGCAAGGACAATAGTACAAACAAAATGCCGAGCACATGAGCCACCCTCCTACAATATGGCAGGATGTGTATGTAACAGAGGTGGAATCCAGTCTCCTGCCTATGTCCTGGCCCCGCCCCTGCCCCACCCCTCCGGGGTGGGGGAGGGCTGGGGGAGGTGGGTGGGTGGGGGGCAGGCAGCTCCATCCATATTCTCACTTCCTGGCAGAGAAATCCAACCTCTCCTGCTTCCGCACTGGTATTGACTAAGCTAATTGGACAGAGCTCTGGGTAAGAGACTAACTGTCCTGACCAGGGATTGTTATTTCCAACAGTAAATTTCCATTCATTCCTTTGCGCAGTGACCAGCACAGGAAACAGCCAACAGGTGTGTTCACGGTCGACCGCTAGTTCCATTTCTAATGCCTGACCAAGACGACTTAATTTAGAAAGGGAAGTGTGAAGACAAAATGCCATTCATTCCAGAGCTTAAATAAATCTTTTTTTTTTTTTTTTTTTTGGTCAGGCAAGGGGACCTCAATATGCCTGTCACCCCAGCATTCAGGAGGCTGAGGCAGGAGGATTGTAAGTGTGAGCACAGCCTGGGCTATACATATAAACACTCTGTAATTGATTGATTTCTGATTATGACAATTAGAGGTAGAGTGCTTATTTAGCAAGCATAAGGCTGTGGGTTTGATCTCCAGCAACCCTCTCTCATTCTTAAAAATTGTCAATATGCTGGGTGCTGGTGGCACATGCCTTTAATCCCAGCACTGGGAGGCAGAGGCAGATGGATCTCTGTGAGTTCGAGGCCAGCCTGGTCTACAAAGCAAGTCCAGGACAGCCAAGGCTACATAGAGAGACTCTGTCTCGGAAAACAAAACAGAAAAACAAACAAAAATTGTCAATATGCCGGGCACTGGTGGCACACATCTTTAATCCCAGCACTCAGGAGGCAGAGTCAGTCAGGTCTCTGTGAGTTCCAGGCCAGCCTGGTCTACAAAGGGAGTTCAGGACAGCCAAGGCTACACAGAGAAACCCTGGCCGGGGGGTGGGGGCGGGGAGGAGACAGGGTGAGGGAAATGAAGTTGGGAAGGAGTGGGGGAAGTTAGACTTGATCATTTCACACTGTATATGCATGTGTTGGAATAGGACATAAATATAATTTATGTATAATGTATAATGTAATGTATAAATATAATTTATACATGCTAAGCAAAGACAAAAGAAAGATTTAAAGTCCAGAAGGCTGAGTGCCCGAAGAGAATGATAACATAGAAAGAATCTCAGAATCGCATCTTATGAAAGAAAGAGTGTCCAACTTCACTTGTCGTTAGAAACAAAGCTGAGAGGAGATACACTTTTTCTTTTCCCAACATGGCAGAAAGAACAATTCTGATAAAACTAAGTGTCCACAAGCATTCAGGGTCTGAGACCCTCAAAGAAGAGGTAAGCACTTGGAGTAGCATTTTGACATGATCTGGCAAGGCAGACTACCTGCACTTGAGGCTGGGCGCACCCAACATGAGTTAACCCCGCCGTAATCAAGAAGTGCCTCAGTTGGGTGGTGGTGGCACACGCCTTTAATCCCAGCACTCGAGAGGCAGAGGCAGGAGGATCACCGTGAGTCCAGGACAGTCAAGGCTACACAGAGAAACCCTGTTTTGAAAAACCAACAACAACAACAACAAAAAAAAAACACAAACAAACAAAAAACCCTCTGTTATCAAATGTGAATAGCTATTGGTTTGTAAAAGGAACGAGGACAAGGTCCAAAATCAGGTAGCATTAGACCACACCCACAGCCAGTGGGCCTTTCTGTTTTGCTTGTTTGGTGGGTTTGGTTCGGTTTTCTGAGACAGGGTTTCTCTGTGTAACCTTGACTGTTCTGGACTCGCTTTGTAGACCAGGATGGCCTCGAACTCACAGTGATCCACCTGCCCCTGCCTCCTGAGTGCTGAGATTAAAGGTGTGTGCCACCATGCCCCGCTCCCAGTGGGCCTTTCTGTAGCTCCCATTCCTGTGACTTTGAAGGAGGTTTTGTTGCTTTTCTTTTTGTTTTGTTTCTGCCTGTGAGTGTCTGTATTTTAGCCCTGCCACTCTGTGTGGACAAAGCCTTTTTTCTTCCTGGATGTAGGAAGATAAAATAGTGTGGTGGAAAGAAAGAAGGGAGCACAAATTCCAGTCTTCTTGGCTTTCAGTAAGATTTAAAATTGGCCAGAAGGTGCAGCTTAGTGCATAGAGCAAGCGCCTAGACAGAACATGGGAGTCCCAGGGCTTTACGCTTACTTGGTTTGTTCCTTGAGAGATCAAAGAGCTGAGGTTATGTAATTTTAGCAAGTTGTCTTTTCTAGGGGAAAAAAGGCTTTTATTTTTATGTGTATGAATGTTTTCTGGTATGTATGTGCACCACAAGCATGCAGTACCTGTCGAGGCCAGAAGAGGGAATTGGATCCCCTGAAACTGGAGCTACAAGGGATTGTAAACCATCCTATGGGTATCCTGAACTGAATCCTAGTTCTCTTCAAGATCAGCTAGTAATACTCTTAACCAGCAATCTCTATAGCCCTAGTTCTTTACTAGCCCATCAGTTAATTACACACACACACACACACACACACACACACACACACACACATATTATTTCTTGAGGGGCTGGCAAGATGGCTCAGAGGTTAAAAGCACTGTTTGTTCTTCCAAAGGTCCTGAGTTCAGTTCCTAGCAACCTCATGGTGGCTCACATCCATCTACATTAAGATCTGGTGCCCTCTTATGGCCCACAATCAAGGGATGGTGACCCATATCTTAAATGTCCACCCTGGGGAAGCAGAGGCCAGTCTGGACTACAAAACAAATTCCAGGACAGCTAGGGCTACACATAGAAACCCTATCTTAATAAGCCAAAACCAAAACAAAACAAAACAAAAAAAACCCAAACCAAACCAAAACAACAACAACAACAAAAAACCACACACACAAAATCAAACCAAAATATTCCTTGAGTTTCTGAAATGCAAATTTGCTTAGGTACCTTAGCTTAGTTCCTGGTTCCATGCCACCACTTTGCTTGGATATCAAGGAGGAGGTGATGGCTAATGTGTGGTGGAGGGTCTGGCCGATGGCGCTGGGGCTGAGCTGGCACGCACGTCCCTACTACCCCTCCCCCCCCCCCATTCTACTCCCAAAGATTACATCTGGTCCAGCAGCACAAAGGAGTTTGGGGGACACAGTCTTGCCTTGAGATACAATCTCTTCTTTTAAATACTTCACGGTTTATGGCAAATTGCTTAAGCTCTGTGAGAACTGTTTCCTCATTTGTAAGACAGAGGAAAATAAATAAACAAATCCACACGTCAAAGCTCAAGCTTGTGAAGTGTGCAAGAGACAATGCTTGAAAAGCATTTCACCCATAGAGAGACCCTGTCTCCAAAAAAAGGAAAAAGGGAGGGGGAAGAGATTTACCACCCAAAACAAGAGTATGGGTCTCCTGGCATCTACCTAGGACACCTTAGGCAGCTCGGCTGGAGCTGTGTTTAGCGTCCTGGGTAGAAGGGAAATAAAAACAGAATGTGGAAATCTAAACCTGAGAGACCGGGAATTCTGGTTTTGGCTGGCACTGGCTGGCACAGGGCTGGAGCGCTTTATAGAAGAAAAGTTCTTTCTGGTTTTCCTTTGGGAGACTGAGTAATGCTGCAGGTACTGGGCAAGAGGCCTCCCAGTGAGCTGCGTCCCAACCCAGCTCTGGCTGTGACATGAGAGGGTTGCAAGGTTCATGGGGCCGTTGAAGTCAGACAGGGGGTCTCTGTGGCCTTTGAAGGGCACCTTCCAGCTCCCAAACCACTCCCCTAACCTAAATGGCCCAGGTCCAAGTTGGAGTAAAGATGATGTACGTGGGCTTTTCTCCTTGGACAAATAAAACCATTGGCTGAGGCTTTTTTTTTTTAGACAGAGCCCTCATGACTGAGGCCTTCCTGAAGTATTCAGGGGTAAGCCATTTGTAAATGTTTTCAATCTGGTAGACCCAGATTAGCCAACCGCTTTCCTCTCTGTCCGGGAGCCCAAGGGTCCTCCACCATTTCCTGGAGGAGGTAGTTGATGGTAAAGTCCAGAATGATCTTCAAGGGCCAGAGAAGCAATCAGGGTTTCCAGCTGTCAGAGCCCCTGTGCTTAAAGGGCCTGGGGCTTGCTTCTTTGTTCTGCACATGCCCTTATCACTTGCCTGTGGAACCAGTAAGATCCAGGAGGAGCTTCTTCTCTTTTTCTAGTTTAGGGTGTGGGAGAGACACTCTGTCCTCTTCCGGGGCTTGGGCAATGGCCCCAGAAACAGCTAGAGTTGAAAAAGTCAGACTGGTTTCGGGGAGGAGATGGGTTGTGCCCCCAGCCAACTCCTTCCTTGCCTTCTGGACCAGAAGAGGTGGCACATGAGTGAGTGAGGAGAGCAGATGAGAGAGCCACTAGTACAGGCCCAACTGGATCTGTAGCAATATTGCCCTGACTTCCAGCCTTTGTAATTTTTGTTTGTTTGCTAAAACTATTTACTTAATAACAGTGAAAACCGGGCTTGGTGGCTCATGCCTTTAATCCCAGCACTCGGGAGGCAGAGGCAGGAGGATCACTGTGAGTTCGAGGCCAGCCTGGTCTACAAAGTGAGTCCAGGACAGCCAAGGCTAAACAGAGAAACCCTGTCTCAAAAAACCAAAAGAAAAAAAAAAAAGAAAGAAAAGGTTAGTTTATCATTTGTTTGTTTATGACAGGTAGGACCTGGTGTACTGGTGCTCATGCCTCTTATTACAACACTTGGGAGGTAGAAACAAGCAGATCTCAGTGAACTTTAAGCCAGCCTTGCTTGCCTAGTGAGTTCCAAGCTAGCCAAGGCTACATAGTGAGACTGTTTCCAAAAATAATATCACAGAAAGCATTCGTATTTGATACTGACATTTGCTGTATACTGTTTGCTGTTATACACTATCTTCTTTGTTGAGGGGAAACTAGAGGTTGAAACCAGGGCTTCCCCATACATGTTAAGCATACCCCCTAGAGCCAGGCATGGTGGCTCATGCCTTTAATTCCAGAACCTGGGAGGCAGAGTCAGATGGCTCTCTGTGAGTTCAAGGCCAGCCTGGTCTACAAAGTGAGTCCAGGACAGCCAAGGTTACACAGAGAAACCATGTCTTGAAAAACAAAACAAAACAAAGAAAGAAACAAGCAAACAAAAAATATGCCCTCTGCCATGAAGCTATACTCCAGTACAATTTTATTTTACTTTTGAGAAAGGATCTTCCTGTGTTACCTAAACAGTCCTCGAACTCATGACGCCTTGTTAGAGCCTCTCAAGTTCTGTGAATGCAGGTTTCTGAAGCATTCCTGGCCTTTTAGTCATTATTTTATCATATATGGCTATTTTCATCAAAAGCTGCTATGAGGCAGCAAGCCAAACCTGGTCAGAGCCTCACACACTCTTATTTGCTGCACCTATTGATTGTGCTATTTCCTCTTGGGCTGATTGATGTCATATTGTCCTGTTCATCAAAACCTACCACTAACCTGCATTCCCAGGCGGCCATCTCTGTTTATAGGTGGCAAAGTACATATAGCTATGAAGAAATTGACTTCCTTGAAGACAGAAGACTGAAACCTCAAGACACCAAGCCTGGCGTCAAGTTCAGTGTGATGCTTTCCTCTCAAGGTCCTGGAAACACTACCTAGAAACTGGATCCCAAGCCACCATGCCAGACGCTGGCTCTTTGTTTCCTAGATTTGCAAGGATAATGCTGGCTTTCCTAGTCAGCAGACAGGTCTACACGGAGATGCTACCGGCCCAGCTGCTAAGCTGCTCTGCAGAGCCTGGTGAGGGACATGGAGCCGCATGCTGCATCTTTGTCCACGAAGGTCACAGCCTCAAAGAAAGCAGAGAACCCACTTTGTCTCCCCATTCCTGTAGTGAGGCACCAGCTGTTCCAGGTTTGAACAAAAATGGCATTGATGTTGAGTTATTACCAGAATGTGCTTGGGGCCACCTGAATCCAACCTGTTTTAAAAGTGACAATGCCTATTAGTCAAAAAAGAGGTTGCAAATGATGATATTGTTTTGTTTTGTTTTGTTTTGTTTTTTGTTTTTTTTGGACGGTTTCTCTGTGTAGCCTTGGCTGGCCTGGACTCCCTTTGTAGAGTAGGCTGGCCTCGAACTCACAGTGATCTTCCTGCCTCTGCCTCCCAAGTGCTGAGATTAAAGGCATACGGCCATCACCTCCCGAGCGAAGATATGGGTTTGTAAATGATCTTTCTGATCACCTCCAGGGGCCTTCATTTACATTCAAGTTGAGCACCCCAAATGTGAAAATCAAAATGGAGCAAGCTCAAAATCGAAAACTTTCTTGACTGCCAATATGATAGATACAATGAAAACTGGCGCATCTGTCCTCATGTGGTGGTCACAGAACACAGGTGCTCTCTGGACGTTACATAAAACCATCTTCCAAGTTGGAGAGCTGAGCCGGGAGCCAAGTGTTTCCAGCTCTGACACTCCAGTTCTTGCCTTTCCCAATAGAGTGTGAAGAGCCCTTTGTGAACTCCTAAGAAGTATCACATTCCTGGGATGAAAGTGATTAAACAGTTGCTTACTATATGACCTGCCCAAGAGCCTGTCATTTCCTAGACCTCAGGTTGCTCACTTAGGTTGTCAAAGGGAGCCCCTGAATTCCTTAGCCCCAAGACCCAGTGATTCTGTGCAGTCTTCCCTCTGTGATCAGGCTGTGCGCATTGACCCCTGTGCCGTGTACACCAGCGCTGCCCGGTGGCTTCAGGCCACGCCTGGGATAAGGTGAGTTACCTTTCTTGTGGATGTAACAAAATTCCTGGGAAAAGCAGTACATTGGTTACTTTCCCATTGCTGCGATAAAATACCATGAGCAAGGCAACATACAGGAGGAAAAAAAAAAAGGAGTTGATTTTGGGCTTACAGTTTCAGAGGGTTGGGGTCTGTGATGTAGGAGACAGCATGGCAACAGGTGGTAGGCATGGCAGCTAGGCGCTGATGGTCGGGAACACACGTCTTGACCCACAAGAGAAAACAGAGAGGAAGAGAGAGGAAGCAGAAAGTGCTGTGTGGCTTTTGAAACCTTAAAACACACTGACATACTTCTTCCATCAAGGGCATGCCTCCTAAAGCTATGCAACCCATGCTACCAACTGGGAACAAAATATTCAAATGCAGGGGCTGGAGAGATGGCTCAGCAGTTAAGAACACTGTCTGCTCTTCCAGAGGTCCTGAGTTCAATTCCCAGCAACCACATAGTGGCGCACAACCACCCATGATGAGATCTGGTGCCCTCTTGTGGCATGCAGATAGAACACTCATATGTAAAATAAATACATCTTTTAAAAAATTATTTAAATGCCCAAGACTGTGGGGATTGTCTGACTCAAACCACCACAAGCAGTTTAAGGAACGAAGGTATATTTTGCCACATGGTTTTGAGGATACAGGCCCTCAGGGCAGGAGAAGCTGGTCAGGAAGGAGAGAGAGAGAGAGAGAGAGAGAGAGAGAGAGAGGGGGGGGGTGGGGGAGGAAGGCACACTGGTGCTCACCTCACTTTGTCTTTTCTCCCTTTCTATTCAGCCTTAGTAACTGTTCACCAAGTGTGTAAGTGTGTGTAAGGAAGAAGACAGTGCTGGAGAGACGGCTCAGCAACTAAGAGCACTGGATGCTCTTGCAGAGGACCCAGATTTGATTCCTAGCACCCGCACACCACAGCTTACAACCTTCTGTAACTCCAATCCCAGGGATAAAACTCTGTTTTCTGGCCTCCACAGGTACTTCCTGCATGTGGTATAGATACATATGTGCAGTCAAAACACCAACACATAAAAAATTATCTTAAAAATAGGGAAAGGAGGCAAAGCCCTATTTTCACACTTAGTTCCTACGTGGGTGCTGGGCTTGAACCCCTCTTCTCAAGCCTGGGTGACAAGCCCTTTTCTAGCTAAGCCATTTGTTTGTTTCTTAGAGATGGGGTTTCGTGTAGGGCAGGCTAGCCTCTGGACTTGTGTAGCAAAGGCTGGCCGTGAACTTCTGATCACCTCACCTCTGCCTTCCAAGTGCTAAGATTTCAGGTGTATACTGTATGCCTGGTCCCTACCACTGCTCTGTGGTGGAGCTGGGGATGGAATCCGTGGTGCATGGCAGGCAGTCACTCTACCATTGAGCTGCACATCTGGAGCTGTGTCTGTTTTGTTTTTGTATTTATGAGGCTAGCATTGGGTTTGTTAGCCCAGGATAGCCTTGAACTCCCATTCATAATTCCTGATCCTCCTGGCTGAGTGAGGCTGTGTATCATGCCCAAATTAACTGAATCATTTAAACGTAGACTTTTTATTTATTTATTTATTTATTTATTTATTTATTTTATTTTATTTTATTTTTTTGTTTTTTGAGACAGGGTTTCTCTGTGTAGCCTTGGCTGTCCTGGACTTGCTTTGTAGACCAGGCTGGCCTTGACTCAGAGATCCACTTGCCTCTGCCTCTTGAGTGCTGGGATTAAAGGCATGTGCAACCACTGCCTGGCTGACTTTTTTAACTTTCAAGTGAAACAGCAACTGTGATTTGTGCATTTTCCATTTGTTTTAATCACGTTTCTGCTCGCTCTAGTAAAATACACCTAGGAAGAAGCTGCAGTGTAAAGCCATTTACACGCTGTGTACTTTATTCCACAAAGGATCTCAGGCCACAATAGGGTCTCACAGTGGCAGAAAGCACTGCTAGGAATTATAGGCAATGGGGAGACTGGTTCAAAGAATTCCCATCTCTCAACTATAAAAACTAGCCCAAAGAGTAGGTATGGTAGTGCACACAAGCCTAAGGCAGAAGCCTTGAGAATTTGAGGCCAGATTAATCTGTACAGGACTATCCTGTCTCACACGAAACAAAACAAAACAAACTCGTGCTGGGTATGGTGGTGCATGCCTTTAATCCCAGCACTTGGGAGGCAAAGGCAGGCAGATCTCCAGGCGTTTGAGGCCAGCCTGGTCTACAAAGTGAGTCAAGGACAGCAGGGCTACAAAGAGAAACCCTGTCTCAAAAAACAAAACAAGAATCAGCAAAATAATAATAATAATAATAATAATAATAATAATAATAATAATAATAATAGTAACAAATAAATAAAAATTTCAATAAATTAAAGTAGGACAATGTCCCCCACCCCTCCCCTGGACTCACCATTTAATATTACTTTTTCTAGCTGCTCTGTTCACATCCATTCACATACATATTTATTTCCTTATTCTGGTTTCTTTCTGATGTACCACTGGGCAGCTATGTGTTATGCCCAAAACATAGCCAGTCCACCACCTACACATTTGTCTCACCCAGGCGCCTGTGGCTAACTGGTATTGTGGGTAAAGGCAGTCTGGCCATCAGGCACAGAAGACAAGAGGCTGTTTCTGTGGAGGAGACTCCCCGAACAGACCACCCAAGAGCCGAGTCCAAATGCAATGGCAAGAAAGTCTTTATTGCAGGTTTGAACCCCTGGCCACCCCTCCTATGCACTGACTCAGCAGGTACGGAGAAGTGGCCTCAAGTCTTTATTGAGAGGGGTTTTTATAGGTTTTAGACAAATAAATGGGTTTTATAGTATATGATTGGATGACATTTGGGCAGAAAAGCTGCAAGCAGGGAGTTACAAGGCTTGGTGTTTTGTGGCTGGGTAATAGGTGTAGGGGCAAGTTGGCCTACAGAAAAGACTGATTGAAGAGGTCATGGGGGCATGAGGAACTTTGGCCTGGCTGCTCCTGATTGGTTGTTGCTATGTGCCAGACCACCTGCTGGTCAACTTGACCAGCAGAGAGTATATTTAGACTTTCCCAAGGTGAGCTGATTGTGTTTCTAGGGAATGTTTTTCTGTTTAGACTAGTTTGTGGTTTTTCTGGAATGTTGGTTCAGCCCTTGGTAGGCTCAACACAAAACGGATTTTCTTTCTCAAAATGGAGTTTGTCTGGTCCTTTCACCATGGACATGAGCATCCCCAGATCTTCCAGCAAGCACCTTGTGACTACGGCGCTATGTTCCCACTTTCCACATCCCGGTAGATGCACCTGTTGTCAGATGTGGTAAAATGTATGTTGGTAGAGAGCTGTTAGCTTTTGTTTGTTTGTTTGTTTGTTTGAAACAGGCTCTCATTATGTAGGTCTTGGCTGGCCTGAAACTCACTAAGTGGACAAGGCTGGCCTTGAACTCATGGACAGAGCTGTTATCCAACTTAAGAGTCCATAACTGTGTTTTCTCCAAAGGTCCCAGCGATGTCTTTTATGGCTGTTTGGAATCCAGTAAGGAATTGGGCACTGAACTTTACTGTCTTGTCTTTGTAGCCTCCTTTACTCTTTCTGCCTCTGAATTACTTATGTCTCTGACAACAAAGATCCTGAGTATTGCTGGGAGGTGGCAAAGCATGACTTTAATCCTACCACTTGGGAGGCAGAGGCAGATCTCTGAGTTCGAGGCCAGCCTCATCTATAGAGCAAGTTTCAGGACAGCCAAGGCTACACAGAGAATCCCTGTCCTGAAAGAAAAAATAATAATAAAAATTCTGCATGTCTAGGCGGGTGGTCTCCCATGAGTCCCTCAGGCTGTGTGCACCTGGGTAGACTCAGAGTGAACACTTCCAGCCAGAGAGCCCCAGAGGATAAGCTGTGTCCTCCAGCGGGTGGCTTCAGGAGGTGACTTCAGGGCATTTCTAGAAGGCTCTGTGGCAAAAAGTAAAAACTCTCGGTTCTTCATGCAAGAAGAGGCAATTAGCTTTACATAGCACCTTGATTGCTACAGTAGGATTCTTAGCAGTGTCAGGGTAGACAGAGAGAGAATTATGGTCAGGTTTTAGTTAAATTCTACTTATTTGTTTCTAGTATATTGGCAGTACTGGGGATTAAACCTAGGGCCTTAAAGGGTTTATATATTAAGATTTTTTTGTTGTTTTTTTGTATTTGTTTTTTTTTGAGACAGGGTTTCTCTGTGTAGCCTTGGCTGTCCTGAACTCCCTTTGTAGACCAGGCTGGCTTCGAACTCACAGTGATCCGCCTGCCTCTGCCTCCCGAGTGCTGGGATTAAAGGCATGTGCCACCACCGCCCGGCTTTAAGACATTATTTAATGTGGTGGGAAAGTAGGATTAGATTTATGAAATGTGTCGACTGTACAAGTTCCTTCTCCTGGGCGTGAACACAGAGAACTCTTGTAAAGCCCTTAGTGTGGAGGTTTCACTCCTTAATGTAACCAGTTTGTCTCTGTTCTTAAAACATTAACCAGTCCCTGACTGTGCTTAGTCAGCTGGCATCCTAACTCCTTCATGGCATCTTCCTGAGGAAGACGTGAGCCCCACAGGGGGATGTTTCCTTTGTGCTGTGAGGTTTGCTGCCATTGGCGCAGCATGCACCTCACTGATACATGCATGCCCGTGTGCAGGCAGTCACCAGGCATCTTCACTCAGCCAGTGAAAGAAAGATGGCAATGGCCCTGCCCAGTAAGCCAGTGGCTTTGTGGGTAAATGGTAGTTGGGGACCAGCTCCTCTGCTGTTCCCATGAGAGGTCCTGAGCTTTGGTCCTGAAGGGAAAAATAGGGCTATAGCTTCTACCTATCTCTTATCTCATTGGAGCATCAAGGACAAGGGTCCTGGTTCTTTAACAGAAGAACAAAGTCAGGTGAAGTGTTCTATACTATGTAATGACATAGACAGCAAGGGATGCATATGTGATGGGTGCTAGCATCTCTAGGGTTATAATGGGTCTTTTAAAAACATGTATTGCCTGCAGCATGGACTAAGAGATTGGTATCAAAAAATGAAAAGAAATGGGCTGGAGAGATGGCTCAGCGATTAAGAGCACTAGCTTCTCTTTCAAAGGTCCTGAATTCAGTTCCCAGCAACCACATGCTGGCTCAAAAGCACCTATAATGAGATCTGGTACCTTCTTCTGGCCTGTAGGCCTACATGCAGGTAGAACAGTGTGTACATAATAAATAAATATTTAAAAACAACAACAAAAACAAAAGCAAAACAAAATAAAACCAGGCACAGCAGCACATGACTTTAATCCTAGGACTCAGGAGACAGACACAGGTAGATCTCTGTGAGTTTAAGGCCAGTCTTTACTACACAAGAAATTCTAGGACAGTTGGAGCTGCATAGTGAGACCCTGTCTTAAATTTTTTTCTATTATATGAAAGCTAGTTGGTGGTGGCACATGCCTTTAATCCCAGCATTCTGGAGTCTGAAGGAGGCAGAGCTCCAAGTTTGAGGCCAGCCTGGTCTACAGAACAAGTTTTAGGGCAGCTAGGTCTGCATGGAGAACCTTGTTTTGAAAAAACAAAACAAAACAAAACAAAACAAAACAGCCAGGTGGTGGTGGTGCACGCCTTTAATCCCAGAACTCAGGAGGTAGAGGCAGGCAGATCTCTATGAGTTCGAGGCCAGCCTAGTCTACAGAGAAAGTCCAGGAGAGCCAGGGCTACATGGAGAAACCCTGTCTCAAAAAGCCCAAAAAACCAACCAACCAAAGAAACAAGCAAACAAAATAAACCAAGAAACAAGCTAATCAAGACATTGATTTCCAAATTGTGAGAGAGCCTATGTGGGGCCTGCAGATGGCATGTGTCCTGTGTCTTTGCTTCAGTGTGTGGCCTGTCCTATCCAAGGACAGAGAGCTCTCAGCCTTAGGACAAAGGAGATGGGACACAGAGGCTCATCTCACAGTCTCTGCTCTGGAGGAGATCGTCACCATGGGTGTTCTTAGAAACCCTTTGATACCCTGAGGTTTCCCCATGAATTGTTTGTTCCCAGGGCAAGTCTCTCAACCCCTCCAGCAGAGAATTTTTTTCAAGACAGGGTTTCTCTGTGTAGCCTTGGCAGTCCTGGACTCACTTTGTAGACCAGGCTGGCCTCAGACTCACAGAGATCTGCCTGCCTCTGCCTCCCGAATGCTGGGATTAAAGGTGTGGGCCCCCCTCCTGCCCCCAGCTTGCCACTACCATTTTTATTAGGCAGCTACTGTGTCAGATACCACACTTGGCACACTGCCTTCAGAGCTGTGGTGAATGCCCACAGCAGCCCTGCGTTAGGTGCTTGCTTAGTTCTATTTCTCAATTCTGAAAATTATGTCTTAAAGGAAGAAGCTCTTAAACTTTTTTTTCCTAGACAGGGTTTCTCTGTGTAGCTCTGGCTGTCCTGGAACTTGCTCTGTAGACCAGGCTGGCCTCAAACTCTCAGAGATCTGCCTGTCTCTGCCTCCCAAGTGCTGGGATTAAAGGTGTGGGCCCCCACCACCCGACAGGCCTTTGCTTTTTTTGCAGACAACCTGACTTTGGTTCCCAGCACCCACTCTGGGTGGTTCATAACTATATGTAACCCCAGTTCCAATGTCCAACACCCTCTTCTGGCCCCCAGATACCTGCACACTTGTGGCATTCACTACCATACACTACACATACATACATATAAATAAAGACAAAACAACATTTAAAAAAAAAGCTGAGAAAGACTATTTCACACTCCTTAGTTTCCTGTAGCTCTTTATAGGGTTGAGGCCTCTTGGTCTCACCATGAACCATCCCTGTTAGCGTGGCTTATGCAGTTGACCTTTCAGCTCATGTTCACGCAAGACTTTATGGGCGTAGCTTCTGACATTCCTAGGTTTTTCAGGGAAGAACACTCCAGTTGGTTGTCTAATACCAAATGGTCAGCTCTGAAAACATATATACAAATCACAATACTTTTAAAGGGATATGTGCATATACATAAACAAATAAGTATGTAACAGCACCTTGAATTTGTATGAGCTCAAGGAGAAGTACAGGGGAGGGTTTGGAGAGAGGAATAGAAAGGGGGAAATGATTTAATTATATTATAATCTCAAGAAATGAAATAAATGATTACAAAATGAAACCGAAACCTACCTGTCTCATGGCCTCTGGCCTCAGTCACAGGAGCTCATTTGCTGTTATTGTTTGTGTCACAGGAAGTGTTGATGAGAAACTGTAAAACCTAAACTTCTGACCCCAGAGGCTTCTCCCAGTTCTTGGAACCGCTAACCTCAAGAGTTCCACCCCTCACAAGAAGTTCCCCCAGGCCAGATGTCCTAATATCCATATAAATTCCAGTGATAGGCAACCCCACCTGCTTTGTGGTTTTTGCCTTTAAAACTAGCCTGTAACAGCTACTCGGAGTCCTTCGCCTCCTGAGTGTTGAGGGACCCTGACACATCAACAATTGGGACTTCTGGTGTGTCAGTAATAAATTTTACCTATATCTCTCAGCTGGTATGACTTGAGTGGTTTCTCGCGGCGACCCTCTTCTCGAATTGGACTCCTAGGGTCCAACATTTTGGGCCAGGGTCCAACATTTGGGGGCTTGTCCGGGATTTGGGGGTCGTTCCGGGACCACCGACTCACCTTCCTGAAGGCCCTTTTTGGCCCAGGCCACTGACAAACGACGGAGACGTGAGTTACTTTCGTTTTGTATTTGTCTGTGTTTCTGTCTCTCGGTAGCACACTATCTGTATTGGGACGAGAAAGGAGACAGATGTGTCTGGCACCTTCTCCC
Source organism: Acomys percivali (assembly GCA_907169655.1). Taxonomy (NCBI): domain Eukaryota; kingdom Metazoa; phylum Chordata; class Mammalia; order Rodentia; family Muridae; genus Acomys; species Acomys percivali. The sequence continues at coordinate 16,149,355 of OU015747.1, read as the reverse complement.
CTTCACCCTGGGCGACGCTCCAGGTGGTCTGATTTTGCCCTGGAGGACGCTCCGGTGGTGGTCTGGAAGACTTCTGACGATACCGTCAGTCTCCTCAACTCTGTAGGCGACTGCATGTTCGCGCCGCCATCAGAATCTGTATTTTTAGTAGGTAAAAGCCTCTGTGGCAGAGAGAGCTTTTGTCATCCGAATTGGTATCTGTACTTCCGGTTTGTCGCTGATCCTTTGCTGCGTGGCTTGTGTCTTCCTGTCTGCTAATTCTGTGTGTGTTTTTGACCTTTTTGTGTTGACTGAGATGACCAACACTGACATGGTACTGACTGTGACCACCCCCTTGACCATTTCAAAGATGTGCGAGGCCGAGCACACAAACCTCTCTGTGGGTGTCCACAAAGGACACTGGCAGACTTTCTGCTCCTCGGAGTGGCCCACCTTCAATGTGGGGTGGTGCATGGGCCGGGAATTTGTGCGACCACCCAAGACCCCCAATGACCCCTTGGAGGTAGGTCTGTGTGAGTTTTGTGTGTCTGAGTGCGGTGCTGCTGACTTCATGTCTTGGTTTCAGTTTCTGTCAGCTGCCACTGTGGGCCATAAAGACCCAGTGGCTGCGGAAGCAGATGTGCTAGGGCCCCAGGCTGCAACCCTGGGGGACGCCCTAAGGGTGAAAGGGAGTCAGGACAGCCTGACTGCCTTTTTTCAGGACGAAGGAGAATGAGTGCTCCTTCTTGAGGGGAAGGTGTGGAAGCCTACCCCATCGGAACTTGTGTTCGGTTGGTTGTACAAGTCCAGACGCGAACGAGTGTGCTTGGATGTGATAGTGTCTTGTGTGCTTATATTGTTTTTGTGCTTCTTGTTTTTTGAAATGGGACAGATGGTGACGACCCCTTTATCTTTGACTTTGGACCATTGGACAGACATTAGGGCAAGAGGACATTATCAGTGAAAGTTAAAAAAAGACCCTGGCAGACCTTTTGCCCCTCAGAATGGCCAACTTTCCGTGTGGACTGGCCACCCGAGGGGACCTTTAACCCTCTCATCATCTCCAAAGATTTTAGCCCAGGCCCACATGGCCATCCCGACCAGGTACCCTACGTTCTGATATGAAAGAACTTAGTCTCCGATCCTCCTCCTTGGGTCCACCCTTTCCTGCCACCTAAGCCGCCGATGAGACCTGAATCTACGCTTCTTCTGGTGACCTCATCAACCACCCAGGACCAGACTCTGACTACTGGGGACCCTGACTCCCGACAAAATCAGAAGCCCGTCTTGCCCCTGGATTCTGCCCAGGACCTTCTCCTCCTGGATCCTCCTCCTTACTCCCTCCTCCCTAACGAGATCGATGCAAGATTCCAATTTCCCCCTCACACACCCAGACTGGGATTATGAAACCCCTACAGGTAAGGAGAATCTCCCTGTCTATCGCCAGGCTCTGTTGGCGGGTCTCAAGGGAGCCGGAAGGCGCCCTACCAATTTGGCCAAGGTAAGAACCATAACTCAGGGAAAGGACGAGAGCCCTGTAGCCTTTTTGGAGAGATCGCTAAAGGGTTTCCGTATGTATACTCCGTTTGACCCCACGGCAGCTGAACACAAGGCAACAGTGGCCATGTCCTTCATAGATCAGGCAGCTCCCGATATTAAAGGAAAATTGCAGCGATTAGATGGCATCCAGACTTTTAACATTCAGGACTTAGTTAAAGAGGCAGAGAAGGTGTATAACAAGAGAGAAACACCCGAGAAAAAGGAGGCTAGGATAGCTAGAGAGCAGGAAAAACGTGAGAACCACTGGGTGGAGGTGGAGGGTGGAGACCGAAGGAGGCCCAGGGTAAAAAAAAAAAAAAAAAAAGACCAATGTGCCTACTGTAAGGAGAGAGGCCATTGGGTCCGAGACTGCCCTAAATGACCTGAAGACCAGTAAAAGGTTTCAGTCAGTCCTGGTGTTGGACAAAAATAATGACTAAAACTCAGAACACATCACCTTCAATTCCCCCGGCCACCCTCAACCTTGCTACGTGCCTTCCTCCCTCTCCGCCACAGTGACTCCTGCTGCTCCAGCTAAACACACTCCGAAACAGGACACCGCATTCTGGACCCACAGCCCCAGGCGCCGCGCGCAGACCTGACCACCAACAAGAGGTCCTGGCCAGCTCAGCCAACTGCCACAACACTCCATCGACCTCTGCCAGACTGTAAAGCGGGCAATTTCAATGTAAAAAACAGCAGTGAGACCGAGCGGCAGCTCCTTCCGCCCTGGTCAGCGCCCCGGCACACACGCGCGCACCCTCGCTGACATGCCCTCGCTGCCTTAAGAGCTCCCCTCATCGCCCACGCAGTTGGTTAGTCGGTCCTCTATCGTCCTGTCGCCATCGCCGCCGCCTCAGACGCCACCCGAGGAAATCATCACCGTAGAACGCGACCAGACCAGACCCTAGCTCTCTACCCAAGCACCCTTTCCACATCGGTGACTCAGTCTACATCAGGAGACACTGCTCTCAAGGACTTGAACCCAGGTAAAAGGGACCTTACACCATACTCCTGACCACGCCCACTGCTCTCAAGGTAGACGGAATTGCAGCCTGGATACATGCCTCCCACGCCAAGGCCACTCCCTCCGACTCTGACCACCGCACCAGATGGCAGCTCCACCGTTCCAAGGATCCTCTAAAGATAAGACTTACCAGATCTGGTCCTTGACTGTGCTTTTCCTTATGTTGACCCCAAAAATGACGGCGCACCCCAATCCCCATCAGCCCGTACAGCTCATGTGGCAGGTCTGATCCCAAATGGGGGATATGGTCTGGTCGGTATCCCAAAAAGTCCCCTCCCCCAATACCTGGTGGGCCTGCAACACTGGACTCACCCCTTGTGTGCTAGTCCAGCTTGTCCCTAAAATTTACTACCAGACTGCCCAGGCTTTTGAGGCCAACTTTGAGGTCACACGCCCCTCCCGCATTTGGAGAGAGCCATTCACTCTGACTCTGGGTGTCACACTAGGCTTAGGAGTTGTGACAAGAATAGGGACAGGGACGGCAGCTTTAATTCGAGGAACCCAACAGTTCACCGAGCTTAGGCTAGCTATAGACGAGGACCTCCGCGCCATAGAACAGTCCATCACTAAGTTAAGAGTCCCTCATGTCACTATCTGAGATAGTCCTGCAAAACAGAGGGCTAAAATTGGTGTTTCTCACAGCAGGAGGTTTATGCACAGCTGTAAAAGAACAGCATTTTTATGTAGATCATTCTGGGGTAATTAGAGATTCCATGACCAAGCTCCGAGAGCGCCTTGACAGGTGACAACGAGAACGGGAGGCCCACTAGAGATGGTTCGAAAAATGGTACAGTCAGTCCCCTAGGTTTTCCACCCTGATATCATCTATCACTGGACCCTTAATCCTACTTATGCTTATACTCACCTTCAGCCCTTAAATCGCCTAATGGCCTTTTTCAGAGATTGACTTAATGTCACTCAGGCCTTAATCCTGACCCAAGCCCTTAAAACTCAGGAGTCTCAAGAATGAGACTCTTTACAACAAGAGGAGGGAATGAGAAACTGTAGAACCTAAACTTCTGACCCCAGAGGCTTCTCCCAGTTCTTGGAACTGCTAACCTCAAGAGTTCCACCCTAATTCCCAGAATAATTACATACAAATTTACAGATATCAGACATCCTCACAAGACCAATCGGGGCTATAGAAAGATTGTGGGAAGGAGAGACCCACGGAGATGTTGGAGATGTTAACTCGCTCAGTAGAGTGCTTGCCTGGAAGGCAGGGAACCCTGAGTTTGATTCCTCACGTGGCACATTACAAGGCATTATGGGATTCACCTGCAATCCCAGCACTTAAAGGGTGCCTCTGTCCCAGAAGAGAATGGAGTTAGAGGGGCCTTTGCAGGAAGCATCAGAGTCCCTTGGTCTTTCAAGAGGCTCAGAAGTTCAAGGTTATCCTCAGCTTTATAGCAAGCCCGAGTCCCTGTTAAAAGAAGAATGAGGTGTGTGTGGGTGTGTAAACTTTGCAGTGCACATGAGGAGCACAAAGTACTCCTGTCGTAAAGGAAAGAACCTGTACTTCCGGCCAGGCTAGAAGAAACGCTATCTTCCAAGCTCCGAGGCTCCGAGCAGTCACCAGATCCCTTTGAATCCCAGTTTCCTCATTTGCACACCCTAGGCTTATCAGAACATTCCAGAAGATTTACCCAGACACAGAGCCCTTCCTTATCCTGGTCTACTGCTGTTCCAAATCCCTGAAGGAAAGGCAAAGACTTCCATAGAGCTGGGAAATGAGCAAGAGGTCAGCACCGTCCCCCTTCCCCCACCCTGAACCAGAAAGACTCTTGGCGGTGAGTGTTTGAGCTTTGAGTTTAAAAGGAGGCAGGGAAATCTCACTCAAAATCAGGAAAGAGCTGAGAATAATGTTCTCGTCAAAAAATGTGTGGATCTAGCCGGGCGTGGTGGCACACGTCTTTAATCCCAGCACTTGGGAGGCAGAGGCAGGTGAATCGATGTGAATTCAAGGCCAGCCTGGTCTACAAAGTGAGTCCAGGACAGCCAAGGCAACACAGAGAGACCCTGTCTCAAAAAACCAAAATAAAAAATAAAAATTGTGTGGATCGCCAAGTGTGGTGGCACACACCTTTAACGCCAGCACTAGGGAGGCAGAGACAGATGGATTGCTGTGAGTTCGAGGCAGCCTGGTCCAGTGAGGCCAGGACAGCCAAGGCTACACAGAGTGACCCTGTCTCAGGGGGGAAAAAAAAGTGTGGACCTTGAGTTGATGAGATGGATTAGTAGGTCAAAGGACTGCACAGGCCTAATGACCTCAGGTCTATCCCTGAGAGCTGCGCGTGCGCGCACACACACACACACACACACACACACACACACACACACACAAGACTGGTAATATTTTAATATTTCTCAGTGGTGAAGATGCTTGTCATCAAACCTTAGTTCTATTCCCAGAATGCATAGGGTAGAGAGAAATGACACCAAAATTTGCCTCCGACCTGCACACATGCACAGTGGTACATGGATGCCCTCTCCCCAATATACAGAAAGTTGTAATTTCATTTAAAAAAATAAGCTGGAAACACACGTGGTCTTTGTATTCTGATGTTCCTCCTCTTCTAATCAATGCCACAGAAGGCCGAGACCCCCTCATCCCCTTCCCCACTCCCATTCCCCCCATCCTCCCCCCCTCTCCCGCAACTATCAGGGGACAGGAGTGCACTGCTTTTTTTCCTGCAACAGCCTGTCTATGTACCTCATTTTGTAGAAATTCCTTCTGACTCTTCTAGGGTGAAGCAACTTTGCTTTCCGTCATTCAGATCCTTCTAACATCTACTCCCAATTCTTCCTGGACGTGCTTTCTCAGCCTCCTCTCTCTAAGTTGACCAGGCCTGAGCTTTAATGATTATCAGCAGAGCAGGGCACCCTGATAGTGTTGGACCCTGGCCCAAAATGTTGGACCCTGGGAGTCCAATTCGGGAAGAGGGTCACCGCGAGAAACCACTCAAGTCATACCAGCTGAGAGGTATAGGTAAAATTTATTACTGACACACCAAAGGTCCCAATTGATGTGCTAGGGTCCCTCAGCACTCGGGAGGCGAAGGACCCTGAGTAGCTGTTACAGGCTAGTTTAAAGGTAAAAATCACAAAGCAGGTGGGGTTGCTTATGATTGGAATCCATATGGATATTAGGACATCTGGCCTGGGGGAACTTCTTGTGAGGATGTCTGATATCTGTAAATTTGTATGTAACTATTCTGGGAATTAGGTGGAACTCTTGAGGTTAGCGGTTCCAAGAACTGGGAGAAGCCTCTGGGGTCAGAAGTTTAGGTTTTACAGTTTCTCAATAGCAGGTGCGGTTGCAGGCAAATCAATGATAGTATCAGTTTATGTTTAAAGATAAACCAAGAATTTAGCAAAATAGGAGCATAGCATTTATCACTCCATGACAGCCTGCTGTGTTAAACAGTGGAGCCCATGGTGACTCTACAAATGACTGCAGTAATGGTACATTTCTTTCTTTCTTTTCTTTTCTTTCTTGAGACAGGGCTTCTCTGTGTAGTCCTGGCTGTCCTGAACTCACTTTGTAGACCAGGCTAGCCTCCAACTCATAGACATCTGCCTGCCTCTGCTTCCTGAGTGCTGGGATTAAAGGCATGTGCCACCACACCTGGCTCGATGGCATCTCTTGAGAGCCAAGTATAGTGTCTTATGCCTGTCAACTCATTGCTCCTAGGTTGAAGCAGGGAGATTGTCATGAGTTTGATACAAGTCTGAGTTGGCCATATGGAGTAGCACGCATTTGTGATCCAGCCCATGGCTAGACCTGGGAAGTACAGACAGGACTTCCCAGAAGCTCAAGGGCTAACCATCTGGGAGTGTATTGCACAGTGGCAGAAATAAGAAAGACACCATCTGTACAAGGCAAGGCAGAGAAGGCATCAGCCAACTCCTGAAGCTTGTCCTCTGACCTCACAGTGTGCATTAGCACTTATGTGATATAACAATAATAGAAGTAGTGGTAGTAAATAATAATAATTATAATAATTTCTTAGTGAGCAAGGAGTGGAGGCCATTGTATATCAGGTTCCTCAGAGCTGAAACATTCTACCTTGTGAAGAAACATCTTCTTCTTTTGTTTTTGTTTCTTTGTTTGTTTTATTCAAGTGTAGCCTTGGCTATCCTGGACTCACCTTGTAGACCAGGCTGGCCTTCAACTCACAGTGATCTGCCTGCCTCTGCTTCCCAAATGATGGGATTAAAGGTGTGCACGTCAAGACTAAAGGGAAACTTTTAAAGACTCAGTAACTAAAAACAAACAAACAAATAATAAAGAAAGTAAAAAATAAAATAGCGACTGGAGAGATAGCTCAGAGGTTAAGAACACTACCTGTTCTTCCAAAGGTCCTGAGTTCAATTCCCAGCAACCACAGGGTGGCTCACAATCATCTATGATGAGATCTGGTACCCTCTTCTGGCATGCAGACAAAACACTATACATAATACATACATAATAATAAATCTTTAACCGGGCGTGGTGGGGCACGCCTATAATCCCAGCACTTGGGAGGCAGAGACAGGCGGATTGCTGTGAGTTCGAGGCCAGCCTGGCCTACAAAGCTAGTCCAGGACAGCCAGGGTTTACACAGAGAAACTGTCTTTAAAAAAAAAAAAAAAAAAAAAAGGAACCCTTTGACCTGCCAACGCATTGAGCTGTCTGCAAGTCATGCGTAAAGCTCCAGGCTTCCAGCTTTTGTGAATCATCACCCATTGCTGTGGTGGACTTTTGGGGATTTAGCTGTTTTTGTTGTTGTTTGTTTGTTTTAAGATTTATTATTTATACAGTATTCTGCCTGCATATGCACACACCCTCCACAAGAAGGCACCAGATCTCATTATAGGCGGTAGTGAGCCACCATGTGGTGCTGGGAATTGAACTCCGGACCTTTGGAAAAGCAGCCATTGCTCTTAACCTCTGAGCCATCTCTCCAGCCTGATTTAGAGGTTTTTGAATTATCCATGCTCACACATATTCCTGTAAGTAAACCAATCAACTCAATGGTTCACCAAGTTTTATTTTGGTGGTATTGTTACTTTGGCCTGTCATCAATTCGTTATCCAGAGTGAGTAGATATTTCTTCATGTCTCTCCAGAAACAGTGTCACACCATAGTGCCACACACCTGTGCTCTGTGCACTTGGAAGGCTGAGGCAGAAGATCATTAGTTGGAGGCCAGCCTATTATCCCAAAGAAATCAGAAAATGTTCTTAGTATCATAGCCTGAATCCAGTTCATTTTGTCCTTTAATCCCAGCACTCCAGGAGGCAGATTGCTGTGAGTTTAGGCCAGCCTGGTCTACAAAGTGAGTCCAAGATAGCCAAGGCTACACGGAGAAAACCAGCAACAACTAAAATAAACCAAACCAAACTAAACAAAGCCAATTCATTTTGTCAGCATCACTGAGACTGTTGGCTTGGTATTGGGGGTGGGACATAGGGCTTTATGTATGCTAGGCTAATGGTCCACCATTTGGTTGCATCTACTACCCGTGGTGTTCTGAGACAGTATGTAGAGGCTGACCTTGAACTTCTCATTCTTCCTCTGGGCCTCGGCCTCTTGTTTATTTGTAGTTTTGTTTTGCTTTGTTGAGACATGGTTTCTCTGTGTGTAGCCTTGTCTGTTTGACCTGGCACTCAAGACCAGGCTGGCCTAGAGCTCACAGAGATCTGCCTGCCTCTGCCTCCCAAATGCTGGGATTAAAGGTGTGTGCCAACTATGCCCAGTGGGCCTGAGCCTCTTGAGTGCTGAGGTGATTTGCATTCTCTAGGCCACTTGGCATTATGGAGTGTTTTTTCTAGGTGATAGGAGGCATATGCCCAACACTGGCAGGCAAGTTGTCTAGCTTTTTCAGTTCTTACCGTAACTAATTAGAACTGCATCATGGTCCTGGATATGTAGCTTAGTTGGCAGAGAGCTCACTTAGCATGCATGAGGCTCTAGGTTCAGTCCCCACCACCACATAAAGCCAGGTATGGTAGCACACACCTGTAATCCCACTTAGAGGATGGAGGCAGGAAAATCAGGAGTTCAAGGTCATCCTTGACTAAATAGAGAGTATGAGACCAATCTGAGCCTTTTAAAACCCTATTTCAATCCGGGCATGGTGGCGCATGCCTTTAATCCCAGCACTCGGGAGGCAGAGGCAGGCGGATCACTGTGAGTTCCAGGCCAGGCTGGTCTACAAAGTTAGTCCAGGACAGCCAAGGCTACACAGAGAAACCCTGTCTTGAAAAACCAAACCAAACCAAACGAAAGCAAAAAACCTATTTCAAAGACAGAAAAATAAAGGGGGGCTCAGAGGTTAAGAGCACTGGCTGCTCTTCTAGAGGTCTTGAGTTCAATTCCCAGAAACCAAGTCTCACAACTATCTATAGTGAGATCTGGTGCCCTCTTCTGGCCTGCAGGTGTTACATGTAGGCAGAACACTATATACATAACAAATAAATCGTTTTAAAAAATACAAAATTAGAACTACATTTTCTGAATGTCTGGTAGTATGACTGGTGCTTTTTAAAATTTTTTATTTTATTTTATGTGCATTAGTGTTTTGTCTGCAAGTATGTCTGTGTGAGGATGCTAGATCTTGGAGTTACAGACAGTTGTAAGCTTGCACTGTTGGTGCTGGGAATTGAACATGAACCATCTGGAAGAGCAGTCAGTGCTCTTAACTGATGAGCTATCTCCCCAGGCCCAAAACTGATACTTTTAACAAAGTGTCTGAGAAAGGTAGTTTTCAGGTCTGTATGCTGCTGCTGCTGCTGCTGCTGCTGCTGCTGCTGCTGCTGCTGCTG
>OU015747.1:16118456-16128647 GCA_907169655.1 Acomys percivali | reverse complement strand
CCAGACATAGCCCCATTTCCTGAATCCTTGATGAGTTTGGAATATTCTCAACTATCCTGGAACTCACTCTGCAGACCAAGCTGGTCTCTCTCTCTTTTTTTTTTTTTTTTTGGTTTTTGGAGACAGGGTTTCTCTGTGTAGCCTTGGCTGTCCTGGGCTAGCTTTGTAGACCAGGCTGGCCTCGAACTCACAGAGATCCGCCCGCCTCTGCCTCCCGAGTGCTGGGATTAAAGGCGTGCGCCACCACGTCTGGCTACCAGGCTGGTCTCAAACTCAGAGATCTGCTAGCCTCTCCACCTCTTGAGTACTGGGATTAAAGGCATGCCCCACCATGACCAGCTTTTTCTTTTTAAAAAAAAAAATTATGTGTATGGATGTTTTGCTTGCATGTATGTCTATTCACCGTGTGTGTGCAGTTTCGGTGGAGTTTGGAAACGGCCATCAGATCACCTGGGACTGGGTTTACAGAGTTGTGAAGCTCCACGTAGATGCTGGGAATTAGTGTAGGGGTCCTCTGGAAGAGCAGCCAGTTCTCTTAACCACTCCAGCCACTGGGATCCTCTTTAACCTCCCTTGCCTGGACTCTGCTGATATGATTCCATCATCCCAGTGTGGGATTGTGCATCCTCTCCTGTGCTCCCAGTGTGCAATGCTGCTAAGAGTTACTCTTCTAGATTTACTTATTTTTATTTTATATGTACATGTACTTTGCCTGCATGTGTGTCTGCATGCAGTCACATGCGTGTCTCATGCCCACAGAGACCATTAGAGGGCATTGGATCACCTGGAACTGGAGTTATAGACACTTGTGAGCCACCATATGGGTGTTGAGAATGAAAGCCGAGTCCCCTGGAAGAGTAATAAATGCTCTTTGCAGCCTCCAAGGAGTTGCTGTTAAGATTCAGGAACAGCTGGGCGGTGGTGGAACATGCCTTTAATCCCAGCACTTGGGAGGCAGAGGCAGGCAGATCTCTGTGAATTCAAGGCCAGCCTGGTCTACAAAGTGAGTCCAAGTCAGTCAAGGCTACACAGCGAAAACCTGTGTGTGTGGAGGGGAGGGGATTCAGGAGCATCTTGACTCCAATGTATTGATGAAAATGCTGATTCTTGGGTCTCCTTTGAGGCTCATTGAATCCTAATTTGCATCTTAGTATGGTCTCAGACTGCAGTGCACCTACATGCCACCTAGATTTCTGCTTAAGATTTTGGCTTGCCTGAATCCTGAATCTAAAATTGCCTGGTCCTCCTAGGCTGTTGGTGTCATTTCCATAGTGACTCACACAGAGCTTTCTAGACATTTAAGGCACCCTTATTTGTACTTTGCCTTTTAACTTTTAACTCAATGTGCCTGTGAGGTGGGCACATTCCAGGGAGCCTCATCCCAGTCAGAGCAGTTCTGTATCTCAAGCTAGAAGTTGAACTACACATGGAGATGCACTCCTGAAATCCCAGCACGTGGAGGTGGAGGTGGGATTATCAGACACTCAAGGCCAGCCTTAGCTATTTAATGAGTTTAAGGCTAGCCTCAGCTACATAACATACTGTCTCAAAAAAAAAAAAAAAAAAAAAAAAACAGGGCTGGAAGCTCAGCTGGTAGGAGGCTTTGCATGAGCAGCTTACAAGAGAGTTTCAGGACCCGGAAGAACAGACAGAGCCTGTTTCTTTCTGCCTGCGGAATCAGTTTCTCATGAACATACCTCATGTGAGTGAGCGAACTGGTTTCTCCTCTTCCTTGCGCCAGTGTACACGGATGACGCACACCCCAGCTGGAAACTGGGAACACAGAACTCGAAAATGGAAAGGTTTTTGTGGTTTTTTTCCCTGGAACCCGATCACATAAGCCAAACAGCTATATATAAGATCTGGCATAAATAAAGATAGCACCTTCTGAGAATCGTGAGGGTACATGGTCTTGACTTAGAAACCGGGTCAGTGCCCAGGCTCTAGGCACCTAGCTCACGTGATCTGAGAAAAATAGCAATTTGCTAAGAGGAGGCAGGTGATGGCAATCTGGAACACCAGGGTATAAATTAGTGTCAGCTGCCTGTTCATCCACGCCTTTGTCACAGAAGTGATCCAACTCCACTGTTGTGTGCCAGGCAGTGAGTGTGCAAAGGACCCCCTTGGAATTCTCCATTCAGGGACGGGAGACCGGGGGTAAGGGAGTGCAGTGCAGTTTGTATTCAGTTAGGGTGAGTATGAGGGGCAGCAGAGCAGAGGTGAGGCAGAAGAGGATGGGAAGAGAGCCTCTGAGGAAGACTTGAAGCAAATGGCATCTCATGGGGGGGGGGGGCCGGGGCGGGCAGAAGGTGAGAGAGACAGAGTGCCACAGCATTGTGAACTTTGAGGAGAGGATGGGGAAAAAAAATGACATTTCTTGTGCTGGGTGGTGGTGCACTGTGCTTTTAATCCCCAGTACTTGGGAGGCTGGTGGATCTCTGAGTTCAAGGTTAGCCAGATCTTTAGAGTGAGTTCCAGGACAGCCAGGTCTACACAGAGAAACACTGTCTGAAAACTACAACAACAGCAACAGGCATCCCTGAGACCCTGATGGTTGCTGGTTGCTCTGGAGGCTCTGCAAGTAGGTAGCAGGGCTAGCCTCAACGGGGCCATCATAGACCTGGTCTTGTGAGCAGAAGATGGCCCATTTGTCTTGGCTGTCGTGTGTGGAAGCTGGGTTAAAAGGCAAAGCTGAGTTATGTGCTGGCTCGTGCCTGTCATCCTAGCACTGGGGAGGCTGAGGCAGGAGGATTGCTGTGAGTTCCAGGTCAACCTAAGCTACATTGTAAATTACAGGCCAGTCTGGGCAACGGAGTGAGAGTCATCTCAACTCTTCTCTCCCCTAAGCAGAAGAAGCGGGTATCTCCATGAAGCTTTATTCAGGCAGGGTCTGTGGGGCTTGGAGACTGAGAGGGCTCAGGCTGGTAAGATGGCCCAGTGGGCCAAGGTGCCCGCTGACAAGCCTGATAACCTTGGTGTGATCCCCAAGACCCAAATGATAGGAGAGAAATGACTCCCACAAGTCATCCTTTGACCTCTACATGCCAGATATGACATACATGTGACCTGTGCCCCAAATCATACAAATCTGTTTTTTTTTTTTTTTTTGGTTTTTCAAGACAGGGTCTCTCTGTGTTGCCTTGGCTGTCCTGGACTCACTTTGTAGACCAGGCTGGCCTTGAACTCACATCGATCCACCTGCCTCTGCCTCCCGAGTGCTGGGATTAAAGGCGTGTGTCACCATGCCCGGCCAGCTCACTTTATATATTTTAACTTTTATGTATAAATGGGAATCTCACAGAAAATGAAACAAAAGCCCAAGTGTTCAGTCTTGAGACTACAGACCTTCTATCTGGAAGTGATAAGCTTCTGGAGCGGTGACAAGATTAACAGAGGGGTTTGTGATTTTCTCTAGCAGAGGCAGGTTCTGGAAGGGCTGATGAATGCAAACCTAAGCGACGATGAGAGCTTGTTCCAGTGGGGTTCGTTTGTACAGGCTCGGACCTGTGCAACCGCTGTGACAAGTTGTCCATTTCCTCTGAGAAGGTATGGGGCAGATTTGGTGACAAAGGAAACTGAACGCCCAGCTTGTATTTTGTTTTATTCAGCACTGAGAAGTGTACCCAGAGGCTTGCACACACTAGGTAAACTACCACTAAACTATATCCCAGATTCCCCTTCCTATAAAGATTTATTTAGTTTTATTTTATGTGTATGGGTGCTTCCCTTGCATAAATGTATATGTACTACATGAATGCTTTGGGCCCACAGAGGTCAGATGCCCTGGGACTAGAGTTAGGGATGATGGAGCTGCCAGGTGGATGCTCAGAACCTAATTCAGGTCCTCTACAAGAGCAGTGAAAGCTCTTAGCCACTGCACTGTTGCTCTAGCCCGCCCCAGAGCCTTACTAACTTCCCCAGGCTGACCTTGAACTCACACTGCAGTCCAGGCAGGCTTTGAACCTGTGAGGCTCCTGCCTCAGCCTCCCAAATAGCTACTAGTCCCATTTTTTTTTTTTTTTTTTTGGTTTTTTGAGACAGGGTTTCTCTGTGTAGCCTTGGCTGTCCTGGACTCCCTTTGTAGACCAGGCTGGCTTCGAACTCACAGCGATCCGCCTGCCTCTGCCTCCGAAGTGCTGGGATTAAAGGCGTGCGCCACCACCGCCCGGCTCCCATTTTATTTTTAAAAGAGGGTCTTACGCTGGGTGATGATGATACATGCCTTTAATCCCAGCAGAGGCAGGTGTGAGTTCGAGGCCAGCCTGGTCTACAAAGTAAGTCTAGGACAGTCAAGGCTACACAGATAATCCCTGTCTCGAAAAACAAAAACAAAACAAAACAAAAAAAACAGAGGGTCTTACTGTGCAGCTCTGGCTGATTCTTCTGAGTGCTGGCATTGTGCCACCACACAGGGTAGAAGCGGAGGCTTTGAAGAGGGAGAATGGGTTCATGGTAACAGAGTTCTAAGTACAGATTTTTTATCCCTGCTTTCCTGATGCCAGCTTGTAAATCTAGCTAAGGCAACACCTACTTTCCAAGTCTCAGTTCCCTGTGACTAAAACAGGAGCAATAAAGGTCCACACAGCACCATGGTTTTGAGGAGATGAGCATGCTGCCTAGCTCAGGTCTCCGGACGTCTAGCTATAACAACATAGTAGATAATCATTAATCACTGTTGACCATGCACTAGCAGTCATGTGATCAGGAAGTGAGCAGAATTGCTAACATCCATTGAGGGCCTATAGTACACCACGAGTGGTTTTTCCTCTATTTTTGCCCAGTTAATTTACTGTCTATATAACTCCTGGAGAAGGGTGCGCTATAATTACTTCCATTTTATATTGAAGGACTTGAAGCAAGCAAAGTTAAGTTGTTCGGGATTATACCATTGTGATATGGCACTCGGCTCGAGGTGATGCTCAGAGGACCTCAATGGGAGAGCACATACTCGCCTGGCCTGCTTTAGGCTCCTGCTTCAATCACTAGTACTAAAAAATATTTTTCAATAATTAACTTTTTCAGGAAGCCTATGTGTTACCTGGGAATAGTGGTACATTGCCTATGATTCCAACACTCACAATATAGTGACAGGTGACATACCATGAACAAACCAACTAACCAACTGAAAACAAACACACACACACACACACACAAACAAACAAAACAAAAAACAAACAAACAAAAACCTCTCCAGACAAATTTCTTTCTTTCCTTTTGGTTTTTCCTGACAGGGTTTCTCTGTGTAGCCTTGACTGTCCTGACTCACTTGTAGACCTGACTCACTTTGTAGACCAGGCTGGCCTCGAACTCACAGCGATCCACCTGCCTCTGCCTCCCAAGTGCTGCTCTGCCCAGTGGCACAGCCTATTTTCTACATTATAGTGTGGCTCCAAGCCCTTACTTGTTCATCATATTTGTTTGTTTGTTTGTCTGTCTATTGAGACAAGGTCTCTCTCTCTCTCTCTCTCTCTCTCTCTCTCTCTCTCTCTCTCTCTGTGTGTGTGTGTGTGTGTGTGTGTGTGTGTGTGTGTGTGTCTGTCTTCTGGTGTTCAGTCAGTATGTATACTAACATGGCCTAGAACTCTCAAAGATCCTCCTGCTTCTGCTTGACAAGTACTTGAATTAAAGGCTTGCACTACAATGCCTTAGCAGCCAATGTTAGCCAGTAGCCAATGTTAGCTAGACCAGGCTGGCCTGGACCCACAGAGATCCACTTGCCTCTGTACCATCACCAGCCAGGCCTCCTAGTTGTCTTTTTTTTTTTTTAAAGATTTATTTATTTATAATGTTTACAGTATTTTGTCTGCATGTACACCTGCAGGCCAGAAGAGGGCACCAGATGTCATTATAAGATGGTTGTGAGCCGCCATGTGGTTGCTGGGAATTGAACTCAGGACCTCTGGAAGAGCAGTCAGTGTTCTTAACCTCTGAGCTATCTCTCTAGCCCCCCTCCCAGTTGTCTTTTAAGTCCTCATTTAGATTCAAAGTGCAGCCGAGAGGCTTTGTGCAAAGCCACACATTTAAAAGGTGGCAGAGCTACAGCGTGTGCATCCTTCACTGCAGAGCCACATCCAGAGTATCTGGGGGAAGTTCTGTGGACTGGAACTGAACCGTAACAGAGGCATCTCTACTTTCAGTGACTCAGTAACTGCGAGTGACAGAGTAACTAGCGTTAAGCCTTAGTGGTTGATAAATTCCCCCAAATTGTCTCATGTAAGCCACACATTTTATCTGGAATTCCTGGCAGAGGTAACAGACCGTTTTCCACAAGGGCCCGGGACCCACCAGGATTTTCCCAGCACCGGGACAGGTGTGGCTGTAACAGGAAACCAGTCACCCTTTCAAGGGGGATTTTCACTTCCTGGTAGAGAACCTGATGCTGCCGGCATGGGGCATTGCCAGAAACAGCCTCAGTGGTCGGTGTCCAGCATGAGAACTCTGCAGTGGCCCCTCCATGCTGCTGTGACACGCTTCACAGGGCACTGCTTTAAGACAGAGGTGGGTGTCTATTCAAATGCATAGTCTCATTCTACTGGCTGAGTGCTTGCAGTGTTGCTTCTCCCCATGCCAACTCATTTGTCTCATGCCTCAGAACTGAGAACTGCAATAACTGAAGCGATGATTCCCTTGCCGGAGCCTGACGTGGCCCCATTGGCTTTACTTGCTGCCTGTGACATAGCTCCATTATAACAGCGTGTACTTGACATTTCCATGGGACCAGTCGGCAAACCACTTGGATGCTAAAGCCTCAGTTGGCTTTGATGTGTTCTGTCACCAAAATAGGCTTGCATGGACAGCTGCTGTCCTGGTCTTCTTATTAAAAGTTTCTACTTAAAAAAAAAAAAAAAGACAGAGGTGGGAATGCCTAGGCACCCAACGCATGGTCCCTGCTCTAGCTCTGCACTGCACATGACTACACATTTCACTTGCCTGACCTGAGAACAGTTGAAATGTCACCCCCCCCCCCAGCCTGGCAGTGGTGGCGCACGCCTTTAATCCCAGCACTCAGGAGGCAGAAGCAGGCAGATTGCTGTGAGTTCGAGGCCAGCCAGGTCTACAAAATGAGTCCAGTACAGTCAAGGTTACACAGAGAAACCCTGTCTTGAAAAACCAAAACAAAACAGAAGGTACGTTGCTTGCCGTGAAAGCAGGAGGACGTGACTTAAATCCTTGACAGACACACACAAAGCCAGGCTCAGTACACCTGAAACTGCACATCGTCCCAGTGCCAAGGAGGTACACACAGGAGGACTCCAGAAGCTGCTGGCCAACCAGTCTAGCTGTATCACTAAACTGAGATTCAGACTTGGTGGGTGGTGGCTCACACCTTTAATCCCAGCACTCCAGAGGCAAAGGCAGGGCAATCTTTGAGTTCGAGGCCAGCCTGGTCTACAGAGTTCCAGCTGTCAGCCAAGGCTACATAGAGAAACCTTGTCTCAAAACACACACACACACACACACACACACACACACACACACACACACACACAATTAAAAGAAAAGACCCAGGGGCTGGAGAGATGGCTCAGAGGTTAAGAGCACTGGCTGTTGTTCTAAAGGTCCTGAGTTCAATTCCCAGCAACCACACGGTGACTCATCTATAATGAGAGCTGGTGGAAGAATACTGTATCCAGAATAAATAAATGAAGAAGAAGAAGAAGAAGAAGAAGAAGAAGAAGAAGAAGAAGAAGAAGAAGAAGAAGACCCTATTTTTTTTTTAAAAAAGCCATTACATTAACAGGAGAGTAAATTATGATTTACCTACACATATGCTCATACATGAAATACCAGTTTAAAAGAATAAATTGAAGCCAGGTGGTGGTGGTATGTGTCTTTAATCCTAGCCCTCAGGAGGCAGAAGCAGGTGGACCTCTGAATTTGAGGGCAGCCTGGACTCCAGAGGGCATTCTAGGATAGCAAAAGCTAAACACACACACACACCAAACAAACAAACAAACAAAAAACCCTGTCTGGCCGGGCCTGGTGGCACACGCCTTTAATCCTAGCACTGGGGAGGCAGAGGTAGGTGGATCTCTGTGAGTTTGAGGCCAGCCTGGTCTACAAAGCAAGTCTAGGACAGCCAAGACTACACAGAGAAACCCTGTCTCGAAACAACAACAACAACAACCCAAAAAAACAAAAACAAAAAAACTCTGTCTGGAAAAACCAATTAAAAAGAAAAGAAAAGAAAAGAAAAGAAAAGAAAAGAAAAGAAAAGAAAAAAAGAAAGAAAGAAAGAAAGAAAGAAAGAAGCTGAGTGTGGTGGTGCACACCTTTAATTCCAGCACTTGTGAGGCAGAGGCAGGCGGATCTCTGTGAGTTCGGGGCCAGCCTGGTCTACAAAGCAAGTCTAGGACAGCCAGGGTTACACAGAGAAACCCTGTCTCGAAATCCCCTTCCCCCAAAGAATAAACTGAGGTAGCCACTATCACTATTAACAAATATAAAAGAGGAAGTGTTGGGCCAGGTACAGTCATTTCACTTTGGAAACAGGCAAAAAGTTCATTGCCAAGACTGAGATCCTGTACAAACAAACACACAGGGCCTGGCTGTGTAGCTCACATGGCATGCTCAGAATCCTGGATTCAAATCTCAGCACCAAGCAGACTGGGTGTATCAGGGCCTGTTTGTAATCCCAGCCCTTGGATTTAGAGGCAGGGATATCTGAAGTTCAGTGACATCTATATATAGTGAGTTTGAGGCTACAAAAGATTCCATCTCAAAAACAAACCCAAGCTAATCGTCAAAATAAATAAATGAAAG
Organism: Acomys percivali; assembly: GCA_907169655.1. NCBI lineage: Eukaryota > Metazoa > Chordata > Mammalia > Rodentia > Muridae > Acomys > Acomys percivali. The sequence continues at coordinate 16,119,884 of OU015747.1, read as the reverse complement.
TGACAAAAATGTTGAAACAAACAGTGGAAGAGTATGTGGAAAAGCATGGCATGGTCCGTGCCAGGCTTCATAAGGCGTGAAAATTAGAGTGCAGACGGGGGTGGTTCTACACAATAGGACCGAGGAAACAACGTTAACATAAAAGATAACAAGTCTTTGGGAGGCAGGGAGGGAGGGAGGCAGGGAGGGAGGGAGGGAGGGAGGGAGGGAGGGCGGGAGGGAGGGAGGGCATTCCAGTGTTAAGTGGGAATCACAGGTATGTCAGCTGTACCTCTTGTCTGGGACCTCTTGTTTGTTTGTTTGTTTTGTTTTTTCAAGACAGGGTTTCTCTGTGTAGCCTTCCTTGGCTGTCCTGTACTTGCTTTTGTAGACCAGGCTGGCCCCGAACTCACAGCGATCCACCTGCCTCTGCCTCCAGAGTGCTGGAATTAAAGGCGTGCGCCGGCACATCTCAGGACTTCTAACAAGGAAACAGGCGACCGTTTGGTGCCACCCAGTGACACCACAGGTTTCTCCTTTCCTAGTTTTGTCTTGTTTATGGTCCTTTGAAGCCCAGTCTAGTCCAGGCTGATTTGAACTCATCACAGTCCCGGTTTCTGTTGCAGGGCGGGGTTGGCTGGAGCGTCTCCAGATGAAAAATATGATGGGATTTAGTTGGCTGTTCTCCAAGACAGCACAGGATTGGGACAGATGGCTTGGGAAGACAGCCGGGGTCACAGTGGACTACACTCAGGGAAGGCAGTACCATGGTGATGAAAGACTCTGGCTCTCTCAGGACATTTTCTATGGCTTCACCGCTTCCTGCAGTGTGACAGGTGCCTTTACCGCTCTGTCCTGAGATGGTGGCGAGAATAAACCTTCCTAACCAGGCTCTTTTTTTTTTTTTTTTTGGTCTTTTGAGACAGGGTTTCTCTGTGTAGCCTTGGCTGTCCTGGACTCCCTTTGTAGACCAGGCTGGCTTCGAACTCACAGCGATCTGCCTGCCTCTGCCTCCCGAGTGCTGGGATTAAAGGCATGCGCCACCACTGCCCGGCTCCTAACCAGGCTCTTATGAAAACTAAAACAACACAGAAATAACCAAGAAGAGAAGAGCAAACACAACTGTGCTTTCGTGTCTCAGGCCCTGCATCAGAGTGGGGCCTAGAAGAGTGCTCAGTGTGCTCAGTAGATTGAAATGGGATCAGAGCAGCTCAGGGTAACTTGGAGCTCTCAGCAGCCCTCCCAAAAATGCAGGGGAACTGCAGGTAGGAGCCACCACACTCAGCTCAAGAAACTATTTTTCTTTCTTTCTTTCTTTCTTTCTTTCTTTCTTTCTTTCTTTCTTTCTTTTTTTTTTTTATTGAGACAGAGTTTCTCTGTGTAGCCTTGGCTGTCCTGGACTCCCTTTGTAGACCAGGTTGGCCTTGAACTCATAGCGATCCACCTGCC
>OU015747.1:16105956-16113456 GCA_907169655.1 Acomys percivali | reverse complement strand
TTTTGTTTTGTTTTGTTTTTTCTTTTTGTTTTTGTTTTTTTTGTTGTTGTTGTTTGTTTGTTTGAGACAGGGTTCTCTGTGTAGCCTTGGGTGCCCTTTGTAGACCAGGCTGGCCTCCAGCTCACAGAGATCCGCCTGCCAGAGTGCTGGGATTACAGGTATGCGCCACCGCCCACTATGAAAGGCTAGGCTGAAAGGCTAGGCGAAAGTTTTATAAGCAACCTTTAGGCAAAGATGGCAGGTGCTAAATGCACAGAGATTAACCCTGCAAGGACATCAGCAGTTCGGACGGTGTAAGCAGTGTCACAGTAGGGCAGTTGCTGTCACTAGAGCGACAGCAAGAAGCTTCTTGTCACATAGCTTGATGTCTGAGTCAGACCATGGAAAGTCTCCAATGAAAGTCACTTTAGGATGACAGAGAGTTGTGCCCGTTGGGACTGAAACAGCTCCAAATCTTCCAGCGAGTTAGTGATAATCAGTGTTCTAATCTTCAGGGCAGAGCCCTTGATTGCTAAGGCAAAGAGAAGGAAGCCATTTTATCCACCAGGAGTCTTAACTCCACAGCTGACAGTCTTCCGGTCCTATAGATCAGCTTTCTGACTAGCTACTAGGCACCATAATAACTCCTAAAAACTGGGAGTCCTCTCCAATAGCCCTTAACAGGAGAATGTATTTGTTCGGTTTCTTTCTCCCCAGCTTAGGGAAAAGCTGCCGATGACCTCTGAGGCAAGAATTCTTCATCTGGGAAGGCTCTGAGGTCTGGGAGGGTGGGACAGAAATGCAGGAAATGGGGTGGGGACTGACTTTATTTGCATCTTCTTCCCACGAGCACCCACTGTCATCTATCCCCAGCCCACACACTGCTTAGCCCAGCATTCTGATGTGTGTTTGTACATATAACAACATCTTCTAGGGCTTAGAATTATGTTGCTTGTTTAAATATTTCTTTGCCTGTGGTCTCTTCCTCATCCAGGATGTTAAATGCTATCTCTCGTATTTCCTTAGGTTCTCAGCATCCATATCTGACACTTATGGATGGCATTATATATCTTTGTTGAAAGAAAAAGTGAGTAAAGAACACTTATACACACACAAACAAGCATATACAGACAAGGCAGAAAAAAAGGGGGGCCAGTGTAAGTCATATTTACTCAAGCGCTCTGTTACTAAAATTCCTTCCCTGGAGGAGACACGGACAATGTCTAGCCGCTGCCCCCCACCCCCACACCTCAAGGTCCCAGTGACAAGGTGATTCCACCAAAGTTCACTCTGGGACAGCCAATAAGTTGTTAGGCTTGCTTACAGAGCAAGGGGTGAGAATCAAGGGCAGGCCAGGCTTGGTGGTGCATGTCTGTAATCCCAGCACTTGGGGAGGCAGAGGCAGGAGGATCTCTATGGGTTTGAGGCCAGCCTGGTCTACAAAGCAAATCCAGGACAGCCAATGCTACACAGAGAAAACTTTTCTTGAAAAACCAAAAAAGAAAAACAAAGTGAGTGAATATAAAAATGACCTGTGTATGAATCTTCCATTATGTCTTAAACTTTTTTTTTTTTTTTTGGTTTTTCGAGATAAGGTTTCTCTGTGTAGCCTTGGCTGTCCTGGACCCGCTTTGTAGACCAGGCTGGCCTCGAACTCACAGCGATCCACCTGCCTCTGCCTCTCGAGTGCTGGGATTATAGGTGTGCGCCACCACTCCCGGCTAAACTTTTTTTTTTTTCTGAGACAGGGTTTCTCTTGTAGTCCTGGCTGTTCTGGACTCACTTTGTAGACTAGGCTGGCCTCAAAGTCACAGAGAGCCACCTGTCTCTGCCTCACAAGTGCTGGGATTAAAGGTCTGCGCTACCACAGTCGGCGAGTCACATGCTTTTTTTTTTTTTTAATTTTAAAGAACTAGATCATAGAATTAGAAGTTTATTAATATAGATCTGGGTGTGGAGATAAACACTTTCAATTCTAGCACTCCAGAGGCAAAGGCAGGTAGATCTCTATGAGTTTGAGGCCAGCCTCATCTACATAGGGAATTCTAGGGCAGCCTTGTTTCAAAACGTGGCTGAGCCGGGTGTGGTGGAACACGCCTTTAATCCCGGCACTCAAGGAGGCATAGACAATGAGTTTGAGGCCAGCCTAGTCTACAAAGCGATTTCAGGGCAGCCAAGGCTACACAGAGAAACCCTGTCTCAAACAAACAAAAAACAAAACAAAACAAAACAACAGCAACAACAAGAACCTGGGGCTGGAGAGATGACTCACCAGTTAGGACTACTAGCTGTTCTTCCAGAGGCTCTGATTCCAATTTCCACCCACACAGTGCCTCAGAACAGACTCTAACCGGGTCTCATGGAATTCAATGCCCCTTTCTGGTATGCAAGTGTACTATAGAGACCAGACCAAACCAACGCCATTTTGTGTTCAGAGCCTGAGCACCTGACACCACCCCCCCCCCCAGTTTCCAAGGAAAGCCACAAACACCCAGGGCCAACCAATTAGAGCTATGGGTCACCCGCAATCTTCCCTCCTCACGAGGGGCCTGACAGTCCAGGCATTGCGCTTGACTAATAAATGAGACCCTGTGTGATTTGCATCCGGCTGATTCCTGGTGGTCTTTGGGGATTTCACGACTTGGGCATTATAATACATGCTGACAAAACACCCATATGTATATGGGTACCCTGGACTCACTTTGTAGACCAGGCTGGCCTCAAACTCACAAGGATTGGCCACCACATTCAACTCATAAATCTTTTTAAAAAGAAACAAACAAACAACAGCAATAACAAAGACATTTATTTAAACGAGGGTTGGAGATGTGGTTTAGTTGGTGTAGTGTGTGTCTGGGTAGCATGTATGAAGCTCTGAGTTCAGTTCCTAGCACCAAATAAAGCTTGGTGTCTTAATTACTTTTCTGTTGCTGTGAAAACATCATGACAATTTAGAAAAGAAAGTATTGAGCCAGGTGTGGTGGCACACACCTTTAAGCCTAGTACTTGGGAGGCAGAGGCAGGTGGATTGCTGTAAGTTCCAGGCCAGCCAGGTCTACAAAGCAAGTCTAGGACAGCCAGGGCTACACAGAGAAACCTTGTCTCAAAAAAAAAATTAATTGGGATTACTGTTTCAGAGGGTTAGAGTCCTGATGGCAGAGCAAAGGCATTGTGGCAGGAACAGCTGAGAATTGACATTTCTGGAACTTGCTATGTTGACCTGGCTATTCTTTTTTTTTTTTTTTGGATTTTTGAGACAGGGTTTCTCTGTGTAGCCTTGGCTGTCCTGGACTCCCTTTGTAGACCAGGCTGGCTTTGAACTTACAGCAATCCGCCTGCCTCTGCCTCCTGAGTGCTGGGATCAAAGGCGTGCGCCACCACTGCCAGGCATTAATCTGTGCTTTTTTTTTTTAAATTTACTTATTTTACATATATCAATGTTCTCTGCATGCACACTTACAAGGCAGAAGGCGGCACCAGATATTGTAGATGGTTGTGAGCCACCATGTGGTTGCTGGGAATTGAACTCAGGATGTCTGGAAGAGCAGCCAGTGCTCTTAACCGCTGGGTCATCTCTCCAGCCCGACCTGGCTATTCTTAAACTCACAGAGTTGGCTTCACCTGATGAGGTCAGACAGCATGGCAGTTATTTACATGTTAAGAGAAACTGATCTGGCCAAGACATTTCCTGAGATAACTCCTCTGGTAAACCTTGCCTTTTCTAGAAAATTCTCCCTAGACTCTATTGCTTTAGCCTCACCCTCTCTGATTCTATTTCCAACTGCCTTTTTGGTTGTTTGTTTGTTTTTTAAGACAGGGTTTCTCTGTGTAGCCTTGGATGTCCTGGACTCACTTTGTAAACCAGGCTGGCCTCGAACTCACAGCGATCCACCTCCCTCTGCCTTCCGAGTCCTGGGACTAAAGGTGTATGCCACCGCCACCTGGCTACCTCCTACTAACCTTTAAGTGAGCCAATAGTCACTTATTTAACAGACTTGTAAGAGTTTACTGAGGGAGCACCATAAGAATTTATGCTTCTTCTCTCTCCCTGCCCTCTCTCTCCTACCCCCATGCCCTCCCACCCCCCGCCCGTCTCTGTCTGTCTCTCTCTCTCTCTCTCTCTGTGTGTGTGTGTGTGTGTGTGTTGTGTGTTGAGGGGTTGTTTTTTGAGCCAGTGTCTCGAGTTGTCAAACAATGCAGGCTGGCCTATATTACTAGGTAACCTTAGAACATGTTCACTTCACCAGCCCCTTGCCTCTTCCTCCCAAGTGATGGAAGTACATGTATGTATCACCACACTCTAATAAGATGTGTAGGCTAGGCTAGCCTGGAACTCAATATGTAGCCAAGGCTTGCTTGTTTATTCTGTCTCTACCCTCAAGTGATGAGATTGTAGGCGTATGTCACCATGTACCTGGCTTCATCACAGGGTAGAAAAAGGATGTCAAGAGACTAAAGGATTCCTTCACTTGTCCAGGTACAGAGAGACTGACATTTCAACACTGTTTCAAAGTTCTAGGCAAAGGGCTAATTAGTCCAGCTCAGGTCTGATGTCTCCTGGTCCAACCAGTTGGGGTGGGGGTGGGGAGAACACAGTCTACGCCTTCCATCAGAATGGTCAGGCAAATGAACGCTGAGGACTTCCTGAAGCATTCAAGCCCCAGGCTGAGTGGCTCAAGTCCCTACCTGCCTTGAATGGTTTGTCCTCAGTGCATCAAGACACTGAGATCTCCGAGCTAAACGCAAAGGTCTAACCTGGGGACATACCAAGTATCTGGGCTTCAGAGACCCCAGAGATGACAACAGGACATGCAGCACCTGAGGTAAGACGCAAGCTTCACCCATCCAGACAACCCCCCTGTGACCGTGGAGGAGGGTGGGGAGGGGGAGCAGCCTGTGCAGAATTGGTGCCCTTAAGATGCAGAGAAGGAGTGAAAATGCAATTCCTGGCACCAGGAGGAAGTGACCTGCTAGTTCAATGTGACCCGTGTCCTTGGGATCTGTGGGAGGAGAGGCTGAGAAGGACAGAGCTCAAGAGACCAGCTCGCTCCTTAAGACTGCAGATGCAGAAGTTTGGTGACATGAGCCTTCTTGATGACCCTTTTAGGGACAGAGGTACAGATTGGGCTCTGAACACCGTGTTTACTATCCCGTGTCTCATTTGTTGAACAATGCTGTCTTCTGAACCTTGTGACTAAGCCAGGAAGGTTGAGCCAGGAAGGAGTAAGTGAATTCCTATCAGAAGGGCTGTGGTTTGGTGCCCCTTGGACTCCACAGTTAATCCCAGATGTGAGCTGCTGGCTGCCACAGCCTCCCCTGCTCTCCCTCACCCCTCCCCTGCCAATACATGCACTCCAGTGGACCAAGAGAGGATTAAGGGCTAATTGGTTAGGCAGGTTACACCCTCTCAGCACATTCTTAGGGCTGCTCTGGAAAGCTAGGCCATGATGCTCCTGGTCTGTTTGAGATCACCAGGAAGTCAATGTGTCAAGGTGGTCTTGAATTTCTAAGGTGTTAGACTCTCAGAGACAGGCTTACTATGCCAACTGGAAAAGTCCATTCTGGGGCGTGCCCTAGTTTGCTTTCTTTCTTCCTTTCTTTTCCTTCCTTCCTTCTTTCTTTTCTTTTTTGTTTTTTTTGATATAGGATTTCTCTGTGTAGCCTTGACTGTCCTGTACTCACTTTGTAGGTTTGTACACCAGGCTGGCCTCGAACTCACAGAGATCCGCCTGCCTCTGCTCTCAGAGTGCTGGGAGTACAGGCAAGCACCACCACCGCACCTGTCCCTAGTTTGCTTTCTATTGCTGTGATAAACACGATAACAGTTTACAGTCTGTTGAGAAAAATCTCGTTATTGGCTTACTTTCCCTGGCTTGCTCAACTACCTTTCTTTTGCAATGTAGGACCACCTGCCCAGGCATTGGACCACCCACAGTGGGTTGAGGCATCCTAGATCATCAATTATTAACCAAAAAAGGGTCTCACAGACTTTGCTCCAGTCCAACCTGATGGAGGCAGTTCCTCCATTGATGTGCCCTTTCTCCAGGTGATGCTAGCTGGTGTCAAGTTAACCAAAAACTCGCCAGCCCAAGCTCATGAGGACTTCACTGAAATTTGCCATTTTTGTAACTTAACCACCTCTAGTATACTCCTGGTAATATCTTACAGCTTTTTTATTTATTCCTATTTTTTACTTTTATTTATTCTCTCTGTGGTATGGTGTGGTGTGGTGTGGTGTGTGTGTGTGTGTGTGTGTGTGTATGTGTGTGTTGTGTATGAGAGAGAGAGAGAGAGAGAGAGAGAGAGAGAGAGAGGGAGAGAGAGACGGAGTCTCATTATGTTGCCCAGGTTACTGCTGAATGCAAGAACTGTGCTCAGCCAGGCGCCTATAATCCCAGCACTCTGGGAGGCAGAGGTAGATGGATCTCTGTGAGTTCGAGGCCAGATTGGTTTACAAAGCGAGTCCAGGACAGCCAAGGCTACACAGAGAAACCCTGCCTCAAAAAACCAAACCAATCAAACAAACAAACAAAACACAAATAAGTGCATACCACCCCCCAGCTTCCCCCCCCATCCCTACTTTCATTTGCCTTCCCTTTTCTCCCCCTCCCCCAGCACAGTGTCTTTCTATGTGACCTAGGCTAACTTTGGATTTCTGAGTCTTCCGTCGCAGCTTTTCAAGTGTTGGGATTACAGACATGCACCTGGTGGCTAGTATTTATTCACAAATTAGTAGTAAAAATATCCAGAGAGCTCCAAGTTCAAGAACACAAAACTATGCATAGTAAAAAAAAAAAAATCTCTTTCCCAGCTCAAGCCCTGGAGGCCCTAGCAGTAACTGGCAGCATTGTCCATTTTGCTCCAGAGAGCCAACTGACGAACACCAGTTGGAATTTTCTGAAAGCCAAATGGTTGGCTTCTGTCTTACTCAGAGTTTCTATTGCTGTGATAACGCATCTTTAGGGAGGACAAGGTTTATATCAGCTTACAGCTCTCAGGTCACATGCCGTCCCTGAGAGAAGTCAGGATAGGAGCCTGGAGGCAGGAACGGAAGAAGAAACAACGGAGGGATGCTGCTTCCTGGCTTCCTCTCCAAGGCTTGCTCAGCCTGCTTTCTCTCTCTCTCTTTCTCTCTCTCTCTCTCTCTTTTGGTTTTTCGAGACAGGGTCTCTCTGTGTAGCCTTGGCTGTCCTGGACTCGCTTTGTAGACCAGGCTGGCCTCGAACTCACAGCGATCCGCCTGCCTCTGCCTCCCGAGTGCTGGGATTAAAGGCGTGCGCCACCACCGCCCGGCGGGCCTGCTTTCTCATACTATCCAGGACCACCTACCTATGGGTGGTATCACCCAAAATGGGCTGAGCCCTGCCACGTCAATCACTAATGAAAGCTTGCTTACAGACCATTCTTATGGGGACATTTTCTCAGTTGTGGTTTCCTCTTTTTGTATACCTCAAGCTTGTGGCAAATTGACAAAACACACACACACACACACACACACACACACACACACACACACACACA
>OU015747.1:16084150-16105946 GCA_907169655.1 Acomys percivali | reverse complement strand
ACACACACACACACACACACACACACACACACACACACACACACACATACACACACCAAAACAAAACCAATCAACCCAGAAACCTGCTCTTTATTCTCCTGAGCCCTAGCTATGTCAGACACCTTCCAGAGCCAGAGTGGCCACTGGCATAAGACCGGCTCTGAGAGCAGAAGCTGGCTCCCCAACTACTCCACATATCCTGGGTCACTGGCAAGTCTCTGGAAATGTGGGGGAGAAGGAGGAGGAGGAGGAGAGAGAGGAAGGGGAGGGGAAGGAAACAGCTCTTTGCTCTGCAATTTCCTGGCACGTGAAGTTCTTGCTATTACCTGCTTGCAGTCCGACTTCTGGCAGGATACAAGCCACTTTGGAGCCAAGCTCCATCCTCACTGTCAGCCCACGAGCTGTCATGTGCCAACACTTGAGAACTCACCAGCAGGACTCAAGTTCTGGATACTCACCGTGCCAGGCACTGTAGCAGGCCCACTGCATTAGCACAGTTCTCACCGCACAGAACGGTTAATGGGAAGCACAGCGGGCTCACACTGGGGCCAGAGGGCAGCCAAGTTAGGGCAGCATTGCTTGTGTTTCCATCCGGGCACACTCCATGTGACTAGCTTTTCCTGGCTTCCCCAGAACTTTTCTGGCTCTGTTATTTACTCATTCATCCATTCATTCGAGATATTGTCTTTTTTTTTTTTTTAATTAAAAAAATTTTTGTTTTTGAGTTTTTCTAGACAAGGTTTCTCTGTAATCTTGGCTGTCCTGGACTCACTTTGTAGACCAGGCTGGCCTTGAACTTACAGCGACCTGCCTGCCTCTGCCTCTCAAGTGCTGGGATTAAAGGCGTGGGCTACCACGTCCGGCTTCGAGATATTGTCTTATTATGTAACCCAAACTATCCTGAAACCCAAGGCAGCCCACTGCTCTAGTTTCTTGTGCCTTGGGATTTCACAAGTGTGAGCCACCATCTCAGTCTCTTTTACATTTAAATCTGCATGTCCTGCCTCTTAAGGACAAACCTGATGCCTCAGCCTAGGTGAAGTGAAGAAGTCACACGGTACAGCCGCAAAGCGAAAGGGATTGCCAAAAAGTAACCAATACAATTTATGTTTTGTTTTGAAGACAGTTTCCTTATGTAGCCCTGGCTGTCCTGGAACTCATTCTGTCGATTAGGCTGGCCTCAAACTCACAGATCCATCTGCCTCTGCCTCCTAAGTGCTAAGATTAAAGGTCTGTGCCCTATACCTGGACTAGAAACTATATATATATATATATAATTTTTTAAAATTACTATTTAATTTTACTTTTTGGTTTTTCGAGATAGGGTTCTCTGTATAATAGCTCTGGCTGTCCTGGAACTTGCTCTGTTGTCTAGGCTGGCCTCAAACTCAGCCTTTGCCTCCCAGGTGCTGGGATTAAAGGTATGTGCCACCACGCCCAGCTAGAAATAATTTTTTGATGCAATATTTAAAAACAAAACAAGCCAGGCAGTGGCAGTGCACACCTTTAATTCCAGCACTCAGGAGGCAGAAGTGGGTGGATCTCTGTGAGTCTGAGGCCAGCCTGGTCTACATAGCAAGTTCCAGGGCTGACAATGTTACACACACACACACACACACACACACACACACACACACACACACACACACACAACTCTGTCTCGAAAAACCAATATAAAAATAAAGCTGGGCGGTGGTGGCATATGCCTTTAATCCCAGCACTTGGGAGGCAGAGATGCTGATCGCTGTGAGTTCCAGGCCAGCCTGGTCTACAAAGCTAGTCCAAGACAGTCAAGGCTATACAGAGAAACTCTATCTCCAAAAAAAAAAAAAAAATCCCAAACAAAAATAAATAACAGTAAAATAAACAAAATTAACACACACACATACACACAACTGCACAAAGTATATGGTAAACAAAATGTCATTTCCCCAAGATTTTGTTTTGTTTTGTTTTGTTTTTTGAGATAGAGTTTCTCTATGTAACAGTTCTGGTTGTCCTGAAACTCCAGGCTAGCCTCGAACTCACAGAGATCTGCCTGCCTCTGTCTCCCAAGTTTTGGGATTAAAGTCATGTGCTACCATGCCTGGTTCATCTGGAAGTGGAAAAAGTAGACAAAATGAAGAAAAGCCTGAATGGTCTCAGGCAGGCTAGAGAAATGGGGTTTCTTGGCCCCCTCTTTTCTCTCCTCCCAGTTGTCGCCAGAGAACGTCCTAGCACTCCTTGGCTGTAGACTGGTGGCCAGCAGATCTCAGGGGCAGTGGGAGTTGCTGCCAGAAGTCAGTGGGCCTTACTGTAGGCAATGCAGGGATGTCATCCAGTGTAGAGTGTGGCTCCCCAGGGACAGGCAGTGGCAGGAAGGCCTGTTCATGAGACACCAGAGTGTTTCTCTTAGCATCTATAGGAGGGAGGACCTGCTGGGTCAGGAAAGGCTCTGAGAAGCTGTGAGCTGGAAAGCTGAAGGTCCAATGCCAAGGCAAAGCTGCCATATCACAGAGAAAAAAAAAAGGCTCCTCTGGTACAAGAAGAGGATCCTGCAGGGAAGGGAGAGACACCTTCCCCATTAACTTCACTTGACCCCTCCCTCCCTCTTTGCCGTCCTCCATTACTTTTGCAGTCACCACAGACTGTGAGTAGGCTCTGCAGGGACACCTCAGAGGCCAGACCCTGCGCAGCCTCCCCTGCTACAGGGACCTGCTGCTTCCCTCTGGTAAGGATGCTCAAAGCATCCTTTGTGAGCAGCAGTTACAGATCAAGAGTGACTTTGCTTTTGTCCGGGTGTCTATTTTTGTATCCACTTTCCATCTCTAGACCCAAGGTAGCTTGGGGTCTAAGTGCTATATTAGTGGCTTTGCCACTTGCCTGAGATTTACAGAGCTCATTATGGGATCTCAAAGAGCTGACCTCTTGACCGGAACCTGCTCTGCCTCCTTCTTGCAATCTTGTTAACAGTACCATCTCTCATTTGTTCAGGCTACATTCCTATCTACCCCTGTTGGTTTCTTTCATTCCTTCTATCAGCAAGCAAGGTGGACTTGCCTTCACCTGGGGCCGCCAGCTGTGTGGGCTTTCTAGAAACTTCCCATTTTACATCTAAGGTCTCTGCACTAAGCTTGCTGGTTCCTTACATTACAGGCGCCCTTTTAAAATGCCAAACGCCTCAGGGCATACCTGCCCTCTCTCCTTTTCCCTGGCACTTTGGGTCTGTATCCCTACAACATAAGTTGAACATAAGACAGAAACATCCAGATCTGAGTCCCCTACCCCAGGCTAATAGAAGCTAACATTCATCCCGTGGGACACTGAGGCAGAGGGATTCCTGTGCCAACATAGTGAGTTTCAGGATAAACTGCTATAAATTAATTAATTTATACCTCCTTCATTAAAAACAATTTATGCATTGTGTGTATGTTTATGTCCATATACCATGGCATAAATGTGGAGGTTGGAGGACAACTTGTAGGAATGTGTTCTCTCCTTCTACCTTGTGCTCGAACCTGGGGCTCGAACTCAGGTCAACCATTTATCAACAGGTGCCTTTACTCACTGTGCCATCTTCAGTTCCTTACCCTCCTTTTCCTCTTTCACCACTTTCTCTCCAGGCTTTTCTTTCTTTTGTTTTGTTTTGTTTTTTTTTTGAGACAGGGTTTCTCTTGGCTGTCCAGGACTCACCTTGTAGACCAGGCTGGCCTCAAACTCACAGAGACCCACCAGCCTCTGCCTCCTGAGTGCTGGGATCACAGGCCTGTGTCATCTCCACCCAGCTCCAGCTCTTTCTTTTTCTACTTTTTTATATTTATTTATTTATTTATTTTTGGCTTCTCAAGACAGGGTTTCTCTGTGTAGACTTGGTTGTCCTGGACTTGCTTTGTAGACCAGGCTGGTCTCAAACTCACAGCAATCCACCTGCCTCTGCCTCCAGAGTGCTGAGATTAAAGGCGTGCGCCACCACCGCCTGGCCTTTTTCTTCTTTTTAAAGATATGGTTTCCTGTAGCTTTGAAATCTTTAGCTGAGAAGGATTTTTTGTTTTTGTTTTTCTAAAGAGGGTTTCTTTGTGTAGCCATGGCTATCCTGGACTAGCTTTGTTCACCAGGCTAGCCTTGACCTCTCTGCCTGCCTCTGGCTGGGATTAAAGGTGTGCACCACCATTCCCTGCTTAAGAATTTGTATTTCTGATCCTCCTACCTCTACTTCCAGAGTACTGGGATTGCAGATATATGCCACCACATCAAATTAGTGTTGGGAGTTCGATCCAGGACCTGCATGCCAGGCAAGCAGTCTACCAAATGAACTACATCCCAAACCCGTAAATTCATTTTATAAAAATACTTATATATGACTTACAAATCCCTTGATATGATTTATAAATCTGCTGAGGCAATCTGAACAAACAACATTAAAAGTCTTTTATTTACAACTTACAACATAAACTTCAATTATAATTTTTTTTGTTTTTTATTTATCCCAGGACCTCATCAGGCTGGTACCTTACATTGAGCCACAACCAGATTTATGGTGCAAGTGTGTGTGTGTGTTCTGTGTGTGGGAGGGGGAGGGGAGGAGGTCATTATGAGATCTCACTTCCCTTGGTAGTGAAGATGGCCTTAACCTTCTGATCCTCCTGCCTCCAGCTCTCAAGTACTCAGACTACAAGTATGAGCAGGGCGGTGGTTGCCACACCTTGAATCCCAGCACTCAGGAGGCAGAGGCAGGATGATCTGTGAGTCCAGGACAGCCAGCGCTACACAGAGAAACCCTGTCTTGAGAACCCAAAACAAAAAACCAAATATGTGCCACCAAGCCTGGTTTTATGTGGTGCTGGGAATTGAATTCATGACCTTATGTATGCTAGACAAGTGCTCTGCCAACCTAAGCTGTCCTGAAATTTGTAGGGTTAAATTGAGTTATCCATGGAAGGATAAAAACATGTCCTTCCGGGGTTGAGACTTTTTCACTGTCCTGGAGAAGGTCCTCCTGGGACTCCAAAGGGAGTAATCCTCCATTGACTTTCTGATGTCTTCCCATCCGTTCAGGTGGCTGTATTGTAAAATTAATTTTTTCTTTCATTTCTTTTTTTTTTTTTTCATTTAAAAATTAAATTGGAGTTTTGTCTGTTTATTAGTTTTGGCTTTAGGATACTTCAAAAAAGTTCCTTTCTGTGCAACCCGAAAGATCATAAACTTGAAGGAATTCTTTCTACTGTCTTAATCAGTTCTCATATCTGCCTGGCCCCACACCCCAGACAAGCCGCTCCTGCCTGATTCCCTCTCCAGGCTCGGCTGAGTTCCTGGTCATATAAATCTCCCGCCGCTGTGCTGCCCACAATGGCCAGGCTGTAAGAAACTCACCTGTTCCAAGCTGTGACCTCTGAGGCATGTTAATGGCTAGCTGAGTTTTGAATGGGCAGAGGGAAGTGTCCATAGGGGGAAGTCACAGGGACGGCAAGCAGTCAGCAGAAATGTGACTTGAGCCTTGGGCTGGAACTGAAGGAAGCATGTCACAGGAGCGGGATGGGGGTGGGGTAGTGGTTGGGGGGTGAAAGGGGTCTCTAGAGAGACAATTGTCAAAACTGCAGAAAGATTGACACCACGAAGATGTGTGACACAGCAGAGGCCACTTGGATTACCAGAGCTTAGTCTCGGAACCTGATTGCTGGCTGACAGCTTTTGGAAACAAGCACAAAGACCAACGTGTGCAGAAGAGGCAATCCTCCCAGTAGTTACGGGAATCTCTCCATCCCCGGAAGCTGCATCTTTTTCACTTGGGCTCTGGGAAGTCATTCCAGGCATTTCAAACATCTGTCCAAGCCCCTTAATCTGTTATTGATGGGACTAGAGGAAGAAAACAATCATTTAACTTTCCTTAAATTCCCTTTTCCAGTCTCAGCAATAGGAACAAACCATTTTTTTTTTTTTTTTTTAACCCCACTAGTTTTGGAGCCAGACAGGCAGGAATTATAGCGGCAACCTCCACCCATTATGAAAAGGACAGAAACTTGCAACTGCCTACTCTGGTATGACAGCACACTGTGGGCACTTTGCTGGGGGTGGTCCTGTGTGTTCTGGGATGTTCACAGCACCTCTGCCCTCTGCCTACTAGATGGTGGAAACAGTCCTTTTCCTCCAGTGTGAGAACCAATAATACCTCCTGACAAGCCCAAATGTCTCCCGGGAACAGTTGTTCCTTTCCACTTTGCTCTACCTATGTGAAACAAGAGTTTATATCAGGTGGCAAGGCAGCCTCCAGATGTGTGTGATGGCTCACGCCTTTAATCTCAGCACTCAGGAGGCAGAGGCAGGTGGATCTCTGAGAGCTCAAGGCCAGCCTGGTCTACAAAGCCAGGGCGACACAGAGAAACCCTGTCTCAAATAAATAAATAAATAAATAAATAAATAAATAAATAAATAAATAAAACAAAGCCAAAAAAGACTCCACATTTATCCCGACCTCAGTGAGCCCGAGGTCCCCCTGGGCTGCCTTAGACCCTGTGTCAGAAAAACAAAAGGAAAGTGATGGTAACCTGCTTCTAGACATTGGGAACATGCTTGTAATGCCAGCATCTCAGGGGAGCTGAGGTAGGGGGCTTCTAATGGGACCAGGCTAGCCAGACAAGACCCTGCTTCATAACCACAATCCAATAGGGACTGGAGTGATGGCTCAGCAGTTGACTGTTCTTGCAGAGGACCCAGGCTTGGTTCCCGGTGGTTACCAGACAGCTCAGAACCATCCATAGTTTCAGAGGATCCAATATCCTCTTTTGACCTACATGGGTGCTAGGCGCACACACATGGAACCTAGACATACAGAACACTCACATACACAAAATAAAAAAAAATTTTTTTAAATCAACCATTCACATTGGTAGTATGGGAGTGAGCTAGACAGGACAGTGAGGGACACCTCGGTGAACTACAGATAAAGCTAGAGCAGCCGCTGCAGCAGCAAGACTAGAGCTAAAGACACCATCTTAGGAAACGACTCTCGGACACTCAGCTCTAGCCACTTTGATGTTCCTTTAAATTACAGCTAGATTGCTGGGTAAGTGAGACACTGCCTTTAGTATTTTCTTTTTAAAAGTTTTTTCATTCTCTCTTTCTTCCTTTTGTTTTTTGTTTTTTGTTTTTTGGAGGGGGTTGTGGATAAGCAGAGAGTGGGAAGTGAACCTGGGTTTTCCCTCCCATATGCTAGGCCATTATATCACCCAGTTCATAGTAGTAATTTTTTTTTCTCCTTTTGAGGCAAGATCTGGAGTAGCTTAAGTTAGCCTCAGACTTTGCTATATAGTTTAAGATGCCCCTGGACCCCACGATGGGCCCGTTTCTGCCTCCCTAGTGCTGGAAATTTATCACCATGCCTAGCGACCATCCCTTTCTACTTCTCTGGTTATTTTGAGGCAGGGTTTCCCCATGCCCCAGGCTGTCCTGGATCCACCTGCCTCTACTTCTCAAAAGCATGGATTAAAGGTGTGTGTCACCATACCCCGCCTACAATGCCTTTAAAAACATTTTTTAAAAAAACTTTCTTATAACAGCGGGAGTGTAGATGAAAGGCTTATGCAAATAAAATGTTTTATGGGAGCTGAGGATGTGGCAGTGGCACAGTTGGTGAAGTGCTGAGCATGCACAAAGCCCTGGGCTCCATCCTCAGCACTGCTTAATGCAGCTGTGGTGGCACGTGCTGCCATTCCAGCCTCTGGAGGCAGAGGCAGGAGGATCTCTGTGTTCGAAGCCAGCCTGGTCTACAAAGAGAGTTCCAGGACAGCTAGGGCTAACACAGATGAAGCCCTGTCTTGAAAAACAAACGAATAGTGCTGGGCATGGTGGCGCATGCCTTTAATCCCAGCACTTGGGAGGCAGAGTCAGGCGGATCACTGTGAGTTTGAGGCCAGCCTGGTCTACAAAGTGAGTCCAGGACAGCCAAGGCTACACAGTGACACCCTGTTTTGATAAAATAAAAAAAAAAAAAGAAAAACAAACAAATGTACAGAGAGACTTGGGATGGGGGTAGAAGACTGGGATAGTTCAGTGGTTAACAGTGCCTCCTAGACGGGCCATGGTGGAACACGCTTTTAATCCCAACACTCTGGGAGACAGAGACAGGTGGATCTCAAGGCTAGCCTTGTCAACAGAGTGAGCTACACAGAAAAGAGAAACTGTGTTTGGAAAAAGCAAAAAAACCAAACCAACCAAACAAAGAAAAATAAAGCAAAAACAAGAGTGCATCTTGATCTTCCAGAGGACCTGAGTGTGATTGCCAACACTCAGGTTAGAGGCTCATGATTCTTGTAACTCCAGATCTGTGGGGATTCTATGCCTCTTCTGCAGCCTCTTCCACACATGTACACTCACCTTACTCACTCATACACACTCACATGATTACAAAAGGTCTTACAGCCGGGTGTGGTGGTGGCTCGTTCCTTTAATCTCAGCACTCGGGAGGCAGAGGCAGGTAGATAGCTGTGAGTTTGAGGCCAGCCTGGTCTACAAAGTGAGTCCAGGACAGCCAAGGCTACACAGAGAAACCTTGTCTCAAAAAACAAAACAAAACAAAAAACCCTAAATAAATAAATAAAATAAAAAATAAATAAAAAATAAAGCTCAGGCCTGGACATGGTGGCACATGCCTTTAATCCCAGCATGCTCGGAGAGTTAAGCATATCTCTGTGAGTTCCAGGAAGTTAAGGCTGTGTTGGACTCTATCCAAATAAACAAACAAACAAAGGCATGGAACTGAGAGGGCTCAGCAGTGTAGAGCAGATGATCTCTGTGAGTTCGAGGCCAGCCTGGTCTACAAGTTGAGTCCAGAAGAGCCAAAAGAAACCCTATTTCCAGCCGGGCACGCCTTTTATTCCAGTACTCAGGGGGGATCTCTGAGTTCTAGGCCAACCTGCTCTACAGAGCTAGTTCCAGGACAGCTAAGGCTACACAGAGAAATGCAGTCTCAAAAAATAGAAACAAAACCAAAATAATAATGATAATCTTGCTGAGTGGTGGTGGTGCACACCTTTAATTCCAGCACTTGGCAGGCAAAGGCAGACATATCTGAGTTTGAGGCCAGCCTGATCTACAAAGTGAGTCCAGGACAGCCAAGGTTACACAGAGAAACCTTGTCTTGAAGAGCCAAAACCAACCAGCCAATC
This sequence comes from Acomys percivali, assembly GCA_907169655.1. Taxonomy (NCBI): domain Eukaryota; kingdom Metazoa; phylum Chordata; class Mammalia; order Rodentia; family Muridae; genus Acomys; species Acomys percivali. Next base: position 16,096,806 of record OU015747.1, on the reverse strand, counting down.
AAACAAAGAAATAATTATAATCTTAGTCAGGCATAAAGGTACATGCCTTTTATCCTAACACTGAGAAGACAAGAGTTGGTATATCTCTGTGAGTTTGAAGACAGCCAGAGCTATATAGTGAGACCCTGTCTCCAAAACCAAACCAAACCAAACCAAACCAAACCAAACCAAACCAAACCAAACCAAGCCCCAAAATCCTAGTTGGGTTTGGTGACACACACTTTTGTTTTGTTTGTTGTTGTTTTCAAGACAGGGTTTCTCTTTGTAGCGTTGGCTGTCCTGGACTCGATTTGTAGACCAGGCTGGCCTTGAACGCACAGTGATCTGTTTGCTTCTGCATCCAAGTGCTGGGATTAAAGGCAAGCACCACCATGCCTGGCTGGTGACACACCTTTAATCCAAGCACTCTGTGAATTCAAGGTCAGCCTGAGGTTCTAGGCCAGCCAATGCTACACAGTGAGATCCACCCTCTCAAAAACAAACAAGCAAAAACAAAAACAAAAACGACAAAAAGACAAACCAACAAACAAAATCCAAACTCATTTGAGGCTAGAAACAGAGCTCAGTGGTAGAGCACTCACCTGTACTGTCCCTTCATCTTAAAAAAGGAGTATTAAATGATCACTAGAGAGGTAGTTGGGATGATTAGATTTAGGGAGGATTCTGGGTAGGGCTTTCTGGCCCTAAGGGTGGAGCTAAGTTAGCTTAGTTTATATAAGAGCAGCATCTTCTTGGGTCCCGTGCAGTAGATCCCCGTGATTCTTAGCTCTCCAGCTGTTCCCAGGAACCCTCCACTGGCTCCCAGCTCCTTAGTGAGCCGCCCCGGGAGCTCTCCAGAGGATTTCAGCTTCTTCAGCTGCTCCAGGCTGTCTTCTTTCCAGGTACAAAAGCTACCCTGCCATGGCACGTGAGGGTTCTAGCAGTGGTCTTTGGGAAAGCAGAGGCTCTGTGTGGGAAGTGTTGGAGGCAGGTGCCATGAGGATGGATATCTCTAGCTTCCAACCGTGGGGGCTTTGTATGTGCTAGTGAGTGCACTTGCTTGGTGTAATGGGGTGTTCTTGTGTTGTGGTCCACCCTTCCAGGCAGCCTGCTGGAGAACTAGGGGAGGGGTTGCTAGTTGGCTGTTGAGGGTCTGAGCCCTGACTAGACACAGAAACTATGTTGGAACTTGGGGTAGGCCATGCTCTGAGCTCGAGTTTATCTACGAAATGGAGGTAAAAATCAGCCAATAATTTAACAATATGTGTGTGGCCTGAACAGTGAAAGTACAGGGTTCTGGCATGCCTGGTTGGTTGTGTGGTACAGGGGGTCTGCAGGAGGAGGGTGATGGCTCCAGGCTCCCCGGTGGCTGCTGATTAAAGGAGATTCAACTCAAAGCCCAGGGCTTATCCCAAAGGCATGCCACTCCATCTTTGGAAAAACATGGTTTCTGGGCAGATTGTATCTGCTTGGTAGGAGGTGTTTGGCCCCTTTCAGGCAAAGAAGAGTTGATTGTTGAATAGAAGATGGGGTTCATGCGTGGCTTTGAGTCTTGGCTTAGTTAATGATTACTTTGCCTTTTTACCTTTGGGAATTAAAGCTGGGAGGGAAGCAGTGATCTTTGGGGTGGTTGTGGGGCTACCTCCTTTTGAGTGGATTCCCCAGAGCTTGTTAGTGCAGCAGAGGCTGCACTGATGTAAAGGGACCCCCAAAGACAAGAGGGAGACAGCAGGACTAGAAAGCATTTGCAAATGTGTAATTGTGTGTGCCAGTCCCCTCAGAATGTTTAGTGACAAATGTTCAGAACATCTAGGTGCCGTTGCACATGACTGCAGCTTAAGGTTATTCTTGGCTGTACAGAGTTGTGGCCATCTCGAGATACACTAGGCCCTGGATTACTCAGCTGGCAGTGTTTGCCTGGCATGCATGGAAATCCACCTATAATTTCAGCATTTAATAAAATGGGGGAGGTAGGATCAGGATTCAAGGGTATCCTTCACTATCTAGAAAGTTCAGTCCGGGCTACAAGAGACTGTTTCAAGTAAAAAGAGCTAGGCTTCAATGGCTCTTGGTGGCTAGCATTTTTATTTTTCAGGGGTGGTGGTGGTGGTGGTGGTGGTGGTTTTCAAGACCGGGTTTCTCTGTGTAGCCTTGGCTGTCCTGGACTCACTTTGTAGACTAGGCTGGCCTCGAACTCACAGCGATCCGCTTGCCTCTACCTCCCGAGTGCTGGGATTAAAGGCGTGTACCACCACCACCCGGTGGTGTTTTTCTTTTTCGTGCTGAGGATCAACAACTGACTTTGAAGAGCCCAGATCTGTGCTTACCATTGCCTTAATTTCCCAGGCCTCACTTCTGACATTTCTCTCTGCTTCCTCCTTCTCATGTGCTTGAAACAATTACACTTTATCTGCTTATAAGCTGCCCTAAATCTATGTTAGAGCAACAAATGGAAAAATACACCTACCCTCTGCCCACTACTGGAGAGCACTACTAGGAATGCTTTTGAGAATTGCTTTTCAGTATGTTCTCTGCATATTTATGAACATATCTAAGTGAGGTTGAAAATGGCCTGCCATTATGTCAGACCCGTGCTTTTTCCCCCTTTACACTGCTTCCTTTAAGCCTGTGCCCTGAAGCCCGCCGCTTTCTTGTGACTTTGTAATGCATTCTTTGGCATTTCTTGAATTCTGGCCTAAGAGAATAGATTCTCTGGCAGTAAGCCTGACCAATCATTTAAAGATGATCAAAATTGCCGTAGGGCCCCGGGAGAACCTCCTGATGAATACAGGAGCTCGACATGGATTTGTTCAGGTCAGAGCCACACTGTCTCAGGCATTTATGACACAATCCACTTCAGGCCCCTTCCAACCACTGTCTGTGATCAGGGAAGAAAATGGGGTGGACAGTTTGCTCGGTAGCCTCAGAGGAGACCCATAATGGCAGGCCCAGAAAACAATCCCCACCTCTCAGGCCTGGCCCACCAGATCAGCTTGGGACCACGCAGACAGGACTGAACGACGTCACATCTTCTGCCTTCTGGACCCAGGGAGTTTGCAATGTGCAGAGCTAGTCTGTGCTATCCCATCTCAGTCCATCCTGGGAATTTCCCAGGCCTGGTGACTCAGAGGGTGGGGTAGCCCTCTCCTCCTTACATGGCAGCAGTCTCTGGGTGCCCCTTTGGAATCTTTCCGTCACTTCCAGTTCTTAAAGAGCTTTGCCTTCCATCCAGCAAACAAGCAGGAAGAAAAGAGAGGTCCCTTAGATGCTGGCCAGAAACAATAGGCCAAGGTCCCTTTGTATCTGAGATGACACCAGGGTCAGGGTGAACATTGGCAGTCCACACCTGCTTTATTTGACTTTCCTAACATTTCAGCTTTTCATTTATTTCTTAGTATTAAGGGTTAAACCCTGGACTCTGTACATGCCAGGCAAGTGCTTAACCACTGGGCTACACTCTCCCAGAACATGGGATTTTATTTATTTTACTTCATTGGGATTTTTGGAGACAGGCTGGCCTGGCTATGTAATCCAGGATAATCTTGAACTCCGTTCCTTCCTCTGCTTCCACTTCCTGGAGTGCCAGAACTACAGGGCTTGAGTCACTACACCCAGGAGTGTTTGTTTATTTACCTGTTTGTTTAAACTCACAAAGCCTGGGTGCCTGGCTTCTCCAGTAAAGTCCAAAGATCTACCAGATCAGATCAGTCTTGCTGTGTCTGCACCTGAGTGGGGCCTGGCTCCACCTAGGACTTTTCCCCTGTGGCTGAAGGCCACACCCCTTGTTATGATCTATTGCTGACTGCTCTTTCCCCATGTGTGTGGCTGGACTCAGCTGAGGCTCCAAGAGCAGCCAAGCACTTTTTGTTTCTTTGTTTTTCGAGACAGGATTTCTCTGTTTGGCCTTGGCCATCCTGGACTCACTTTGTAGACCAAGCTGCCCTTGAACTCACAACCATCTGCCTGCCTCTGCCTTCCAAGTGCTGGGATTAAATGTGTGCGCCACCACACCTGGCAGCAGCCAGCATTTTATTTTATTTTATTTTATTTTATTCACATTCATATAATTGCATTTATTTTTCTTATATATATATTTTAATTTTTTTTCATATTACATCTCAACTGTTATCCCATCCCTTGTATCCTCCCATTCCTCCCTCCCTCCCATTTCCTCTTACTCCTCTCCCCTATGTCTGTGACTAAGGGGGACCTCCTCCCCTGTATATGCTCATAGGGTATCAAGTCTCTTCTTGGTAGCCTGCTATCCTTCCTCTGAGTACCACCAGGCCTCCCCATCCAGGGGATGTGCAGCCAGCATTTAAAAAAGATGTTTTCTACTCATGTTACCCACTGTGTCTCTCCAACCTCACCCCCATCCCCGCCATTGTTACTAGCTCTAAAGGTGGGTGCTGTAGGCAGGGCAGATTGGAAGATGGAGCGATTTGTGGAGGCAAGCTGTCTGAGGATGCTAGGTTTTGGGGAAAAGAATTGCTCATCTGAAGGGAAATGGCTTGAAAGATGTTCCTGGGGATGAAGTCTGAGGTAGAAACCACGGGGGTGAAGTGTCAGAAAGGACACTACCCTGCCTTTAAGCAGGTTTGTCTCTCACTAGTGTACTAGTCACCAGGGTGTACCCTCATAACCTAGAGAAGCACCCCATGTCTTGGCATGACAGCATGTGAGGGCATCTATAATATGGTATAGGATAATTAAAGAGAGTTCCAAACCCTGAGATACTACAACATTTTGGCCACCTATTGAGTTAGGTCAAGGGGTCCGGTCTGTACACTATATCCATTTAGTAGGTGAGAAAACTGAGATTGGTTTTGATAGCTTGTCTGTCAAGTAACAATTAAAAAGGGATGGATGAGCACAGCATAATTTTAAAGTTCTTTCTGACTTTAAAACTGCCATGTTTGGATACAGATTCTCATAAAAATGTTAATCTTTCCACTTGTTATCCTGGTTTGGGTATGTATTCTTGTTCAGCCATCTAATCTACCCATGTAAAAGCCATAGCTATTCAGGGGTACTCCTTGCCCATTGGTTGGCTTGATGTACTGGTTTCATCATGGAATTATGAAAGAGAAAATACATTGTCTACTTGGTTCATTTCCTATTGTTCCCAGTGTAATGCTACACACTGGGTTAGTCACAAAGAAAATGTTTATTTTGGTTCATAGTTCTGGTCCAGAGTTCATCTGGTGGCCTTCTTGGCAAAACCCAGATGTGGGGCTGGAAGATCTAGAGATTGAGGCAAACTGGGTTTTACTGCAGACCCTCTCCAGATAACCCGTTAACCATTAATCTACTAAATGCCTTGATAAGATTTATTCATTCACGAGGACACAGCCTTAATTATCTTGTTGGAGATGATAGTTTGGTCTGTTTCAACGTGCAGGGTGGAGTGGTTCATGTCTATCACCCAGAATTTAGGCTGTTACAGGACTTGGAGTTCAAGGCCAGTCGGCCAGTTGGTCAGTCAAGGCTTATCATTATTTTTGTTGTTTCACTTTGTTTAGATTAGACCCTGTTTCTATATGTTAATGTGAATAAAGCAATGAATTTATTTAGACATTGCCTTACAGCAGCCCAGGCTGGCCTGGGACATGTGCTCTTACCTCAGCCTCCCAAGTGTGGGAAGTTAATATCTATTTATGCTCTCTACAGCAGTGGACAGCTTTGCCAATATTGGAATACAAATACTCTTGGAATAAGGCTGTTAGGGGCTCTGGAACCTAAGGCAGAACAGAGAAGGTTGATGATATTGACGTTGACAGTCTCAGCAATCCCTCTGCTTCAACCTCCCTGGTGCCAGGATTAAAGGCCTGATAGGAAAACCATTTTTAAGTCATCGATACAGGGTTAGCACTGTGTTCTTCTCTCTCTCTCTCTCTCTCTCTCTCTCTCTCTCTCTCTCTCTCTCTCTCTCTCTCCTCCAGCCACAGTGAGTTCTATAATTCAAAACTCTTTGTCTTGGGAGAACTCAAGACACCACAGGGAGGAAGGCAATTCAATTCTTCCAGTTGGCTTCTAACCAGAGTTTAGATTTGTGAGCTACTCCTTAAACTTATAGGCGGGGCTTAGCAAAAACGACACTGATGGCTGCTGCGGGCGCTGTGAAACAGCAGAACCTCTCCACCACAATGTCGAAGTTCTATCATGAAGCAGGAACTGAAGCCACACAAAGGAAAAGCTTGCCCCGTGCAGAATAGCCTCTGTGATATGCTTATGGAATTATGAGATGGCTTTAGGTTTAGTAAAATGGTGATAGTGCTTCAAGAGGCTGTTCAGTTTGCTTGTTCCCATATTGTTACCACTCAGGGTAGCCCATGCAATCTGTCTCAGCCTCCTGAGTAGCTACAGGTGTTCACCACTGCCTATTCCCTCTCTATTTTGCACTTCTTGGAAATTAAGTTGCAAAGATGGCAGTAGAGAGTGCGGATTTTAAATGGCGTGCCAACACTGGAGCCAAGCTGCCTGGTTTAGAGTTTATCCCTCACAGTGACTCTGAGCAAGACAATCTCTCTATCTCAAATTGCCCATCAATAACATGAAGATGACCACTTATCATATAGGAAGATATGAGTCAGTGCATAGGAAGATGTGAGTCAGTGTGTGGAAAACTTAACATCTGTGTTTTGTAGCTATGCTGACCACAGTACCGTTTATGTGACAGCCAACAGTTCAAGCCTACTGGCCTCTAAAGCATTGAAACTCAGTGACCCAGTGTTCATAGGGCAGACCCTATCACTTCGTTCAGTTATTACGGTTCTGTGTTGTAAAAGTGAAAAGCTTAAGCAATGTGTGGTGGTCCATCCCAAGGGAAGCTCTCAAGGTCAAGGCCAGATTTGACTGCACATCACCATCCTATTTCAACCACATTAAAGTAAACAGAAAAGGAATTAATGAGCCGGGCATGGTGGTGCACATCTTTAACTCCAGCAGCACTCAGGGAGGCAGAAGCAGGCAGATTGCTGTGAGTTCGAGCCAGCCTGGTCTACAAAGTGAGTTAAGGACAGCCAAGATTATACAGAGAAACCCTGTCTCAGAAAAAATTAGCCAAACTCATGAGTTGACCACAAAGGAAAAGATGAGTTGGGGCCTTATGCCCAGGCAGTCCCCTTGCTTCTAAACTTCATAGTTATAGCACTTAAGTATGCATTTCTGATGTTAAAGTTCAGTTAGGGCTTGTTTGGGGATTTTTTTTGTGGGGAGAGGGGGGAGGGGGCTGGGGGGAAGGGTTGAAGCAGGGTTTCTCTGTGTAACAGCATTGCCTGTTATAGAACTCACTTTGTAGACCAGGCTGGCCTCGAACTCACAGAGATCCCTCTGCCTCCCTGAGCCCTGGGATTAAAGACATGAGCCAAGTTGTTCATTTTCATTGCTGTGTGTTATCAGCCCACTTTGACAGCAACAGCTAATCATTTGAGTGTTTTATTTCTATTCCTATTTGGAAATGAGTATCTGAGCTGTTAGTGTGGAGTTGTGCCTGCCTTGTTGATCATATGATCATATGTGTATTCATTTTCTTTGATCTGTGACCATTACTACCAATGACTGTTCTACTCCACTCTGGCTTGCCCATGTGTCCTTTCTGTTTAATTGCGTGCATGCCTGCAGGAGTTCACAGAGGTCAGAAGAGGGCATAAGATCCCCCTCCCCAACTAGTTACAGGTGGTGGACTCAGCATGTGGGAGACAAGAACCAAAAACAACTATCTATCTATCTATCTATCTATCTATCTATCTATCTATCTATCTGAAACAGTCTTTTTACATTGCCCTGGCTGTCCTGGAACTCACTATGTAGACCAGGCTGGCCTCTAATTCCCAGTGCTGGGATTTAAGCCACAACACTCAACTTTAATTAAAAAAAAGTTTTTGTCTCCTGTAGCCTAGAACTGTCTTGCTATAGTCATAACATCACCTTGAGCTCCTGATTCTCCTGCCTCTGCCTCTCAGTATTGGGGTGTCAGGTTTGCCCACCACTTCTGGTTTTTCTTCATTGTTTTAAAGGTGTTTTCTTATTGTCAGGAATACTGCCTGTAAAAGTCTTCTAGGCTTTTGTCACGGTCCTAGATTCACTATAAGGTAAGGGGGCGGGGCCCATTTAATTTGTTCTCATGTGGTGACTACCCATTTACTGAAGACTATTACACTGCAGTGGTGGCTGGGAATCAAGGGTCTATCTATCCAGTTATGGTGCTGGAGACATGGTCACATGTAGTTTAAGATGGCCTTGAATTCCTAATCCTTCTGCCTGTATTTGACAGCTCTGAGATTACAGATGGGAGCTACCCTTCTTGGCTCTCAGCTCTTTTTCCCATTTATTATACATGTCCTTTTGTGCTCTTCATAGAACAAAGGTTCTATGAAGGAAGCATATTTTTTAAAATAGGGAAAGCAAGCCTACTGTAGTGCCACACACTAACACCAACACTTGGGATTCAGAGGCAGGTGGATCTCTGAGTTCCAGGCCAGCCTGGTCTACATAGTGATTCCAAGGACAGACATAGGTTAGACCCTGTCTTGAAAAATAATGGTCAAAGCCTTTAATCCCAGCACTCGGGGAGGCAGAGGCAGGTGGATCACTGAGTCTGAGCCCAGCCTGGTCTACAAAGTGAGTCCAGGACAGTGAAAGTACATAGACTCAAAAAAAAAAAAAAAAAAAAGTGAAACTTGGTTATATCTCCGCTCAGCCACTTCTTAGTGCTCATCCATGGCCTGAGCGCTCAATAGCATAGACCACAAATGGACTTCCCAAACTTCTTTCTTGTATTTTGTTTTGTTTTGTTTGGTTGGTTTTTTGGTTTTTTGAGACAGGGTCTCTCTGTGTAGCCCTGGCTGTCCTGGACCCGCTTTGTAGACCAGGCTGGCCTCGAACTCACAGCGATCCACCTGCCTCTGCCTCCCCAGTGCTGGGATTATAGGCGTGCCCCACCACGCCCGGCTCTTGTTTTTGTTTTTTTGAGACAGGGTTTCTCTGTGTAGCCTTGGCTGTCCTGGACTCCCTTTGTAGACCAGGCTGGCTTCGAACTCACAGCGATCCGCCTACCTCTGCCTCTCGAGTGCTGGGATTAAAGGCGTGTGCCACCACCGCCCGGCTTCTTTCTTGTATTTTTATATGAGAAATCATATAGGAGAAAACATATTCCACTCAATTTAACTATGTAAGTACACATTTTACAGTAAAAACAAAACAAAACACAAAACCCCAAAAGCAATGATGTGATTTCAAGTGTTTTCTTTTCACTATACTTTCCTAAACACAGGGCATCAAGGGTTCAGATTTTAGACTCCTAACAGTTATGCAACTCTATGTGGTGTGGGGAAGATGGTTTGATCTTCAACTTCAGATTAATGAAATGATCTACCAAATTCTACCTTACAGTGCAGCACTGAGTACACTGACACGAGCTGGTATAATCTACACGGGTGATAATATTTTAGAAGTTTGTATGTAAACATAGACTTTTATGTTACTAAATAATTTATCTGAGATAAAATGAAAGTAGGGAAATGTTCTTCATCAACAATCTGATGAAGGGAGGCGTGAGTGATGTGGACACACTCACCGGAGAGAAGCAACGCGAAGAACTGCAGTCATTGGAGTCAAGAAGATACCACCCCAAGAGCCATAAATATTTGTTTAAAAACAAAAACAAATCCTCTTGAATTGACACTTGCCTTGTCTAATGGAACATAAAGAGCTGTCCCAAGATTTTTGCAAGCTGATTGATCTTAGCATTTGAGCTGCATTTGAGAAGTCATTTAAGCGGGGTGGGGGGTGGACGGGGGGGAGGGGGGCGGGAACGGGACGACGATGGCGAGGTCGAGGTCTCTGCCTCAAGAAAGCCTTTAGCCAGGGAGGCAGGTTCACAGATTGGATGACCAGTAAGTGGCGGCCTCAGGGTTCCTGAGAACATAGTGTGAGTGGAGTAGGCAGCCTGCCTTGCTCACCCGCTGGCTACAGGCAAGGCTGAGCTCCTTGAACATGGGAGGAGGGGGAGGGGTTGATTCCTTTGGTCTTTGTGCTACAATTTGGAGAGGAGCTTTCTAAGCAGAGCAACGCCCTAATTCATTCTCTAGGCAAGCCATCAGTCCTCAACAGGGCCACCAGGTGGGTCCGGACTCCAGTGAGTCCTGCGCTTTGTGCTGCTGTGGGCAGTCTCAGCACCTCTGCTCAGTCGAATAGGAACGAACCTTCCTATTCCTTCACACCACCACCAAGGTCCCTTTGGAAAGCAAGGATGGTTAATACATCAAGTGCTGTGTACCAAGGACACACAAGGGAGAAAACTGGGGAGGAAAAACAAGGGGACAGAGCAGCGAGTTGAAGATAAGCAGCTGAGCTCCTGAGAGCTGGTCCCAGCACAGCACTAATATTAGTTACGCACTTGAAAACCTCTAGTTTGAGGCAAAAAACGAGTGAGACCCGGGACGGCTCTGTTTTAGCTGATCCAAGAGCGAGCCTGTGCCATCACCCCCATCCTGTCTTACTTAGTCTTGCCTCCTTGGCCTCAGGCAAAGCTTTTATGCTCTGATCAGAGGTTAAGCCTGTCTGCACTTTCTAACTTGTTCAGTGTTAGCCCGGGGCCTTCCCAGGGAGGAGCGCTCCGGCCACCTTAAATGGGGGAGGAAGTGGGGGAAACCGACTGACCTAGGGCATCCACACTGGAAACAGAAGCCCTTTTCCAGGCCTGCCACTCCCTAGCAGTCCTGAGATCTGCGCTGGACTTGTTCTAACTGCCCAGGCCAGACAGTTCTCAGGGCAGAGGCACCTCGAACAATCCTGGCTTTGTTGAGAAGAATCTGTGTGGCTCAGTCTAACCTCTCCAGCCCCGAAAGGCACGGGCTCTCCGCACGGAGAACGTAGCAGAGAGGGCAGGGGTCGCAGCCGGCCAGAGCGTTCGCAGGAGCCCCGCGTGTGAGGATGGCAAGGATTCGGGGCGCGCGGGGCGCCATCGGGGCGCAGGCGGTTCAGCCGTTCGTCCTGCCGGCCTGGTCTGAGGTTTCTATCCGCAGCTCTCGAGGTCGCGATGGGCTCACTAAGCCGGCAGGTAGGCAGTGCCGTGGTGGCGGCGGCAGGCGGTCCTGGAATGTGCGAGGGGCGTGATGACAGCGACTGCCGCCGGCCTCTTTGCGCAACACCTTCGCTGTATATATACCGGGAGCTCAGCTGCGCTCCACCTGAGTGCCTCCTGCAGTCCCTCACCTGCCAAGGGAGCGCTGGTGAGTACACCGCCGCCGCTACCGCGCTAAGGGCTGCTTCTGCTCTCAAGGATCTTCACTGAGTTTTTAAGTGACTTCATTCTTTACACCTCAAGGGACTTAGCTGGTTCTGGGCTGCAGAGGAGGAAATAAGAGCATACCTTTCCGAAACTTTCAAACTCTTTTTTTTTTTTTTTTTAAAGGTGGTTGTGATTGCTGTCAGAATGACTGGTTTTAAAAACTAGCGTAGGTGGACACGTCTCACATGAAGCTTCTGTGATAGCTGTGTCTGTGGCTTGGGCTGGGATCTACCTGGCTGGGCTCACACGCTTTGTCTGGCTTACTACCTGTGTGACTGCCATGTGGCTGCCCTCATGATGACACCTAGGCCTTTCCTGCAGATTCTAAGGTTTGTTCTGGCTGCTGGAGGACGGAGCGCCCCCCAGGGGGACTCAGCCAAAGGGTTTTGGCCCTCAGAGGTCTTGAGCAGAACCTAGGATTTGATTTCTGGCTCTTAAGGCAGAGGGAACTAGGCAGGAAGGTGTTGTTAGGAACTTACAATGAAGAGAACATGCACAGGGCTGAGGGAGACCCAGCGTGTTCAAGCCAGAAAGAGGGGAGTGCCTGTTTTAGAGTTCAAGTTCTACGGGAATTTTCTTAAACCTCATACTCATCAGTCCTGTACTACTTTGGGGGAGATGAGGGCAGGGAGAACTCTTCCAGGAGAGTTTTGTGTTAGCTGGATGGCTCTGTCATCCTGTGTCCCCTTTCCTGTCCTCTCTGCTAGGCATTTCTGGAAAGCCTGAGCCTCCCCACCCCCAGTGACCATTGTTTGGAACGGAGAGGCTGTCTTATTCTATGCCAGCCGATAATGACCTTTTCTGTTTTAGAAGCTTGTAGATGGATGGCAAGAAGGGCAGGCTTTGTAATAGTTTGGATGCTACACAAGGTACCTCTCTGCTTTCCCAGCCTCCTCCAGGGTACCACAACTGTGGCTGCCAGACACAGAATAGATTAAATTCATGAAGAAAACAGCATGGGGGGGCCTGATTCTGATTTGGAATATATTAGATTTCAATAAAGACTGCATTATGATGATGTTTACAAATTCAGCCTTTTTTTAAAAGTCCCCTAATCCAGGGAGAATAATATAGTTCCAGGTCAACTACATGACACACACACTTGCAACCTAAGTGTTGAACCAAGAACCTTATATCATGCTATGTAGTTACAAAGCTAGCCTTTGGGTTTTTGAGACACTTTCATGTAGATCAAATTACTCTTGAATTATCCTCAGGTGTCAGTATGGACTTGCCCTACCATACCCAACTAAAATTTACTCTAAAATATAACTGCACCTTTAAAAAGGCATTGTGACAGTTTATATGAGGCCACGTTATAGTGTCTTTATTAAAGTAATTAGCATCATTCACCTAAAGTCTAAAACTAAATAAGCCATTCTCC
>OU015747.1:16059118-16084140 GCA_907169655.1 Acomys percivali | reverse complement strand
TATGTGGAGTTTTATCCCTGAAGCCATGTCATTTTGACTTATAGCAAATTTTCTGTATCTTGGTTTCCTCTCTGCTATACAGTAGTGCTAAATAATAAAAATGAAGCAAATCTCTCCCTCTGTAGAATGGTCTTAAGACTTGGTCTCAAAGATCACTGCTAGCTGAGTCTGTGGTGCACACCTGTAACTCTATTACTTAAAGTCTGAGACAGGAGGATTGCCATCGGCTATATGGGTTATATCGTGCATTCTGATCCCCCACCAATAAAAACAAAATGAAAGCCTTAAAGTGCTGGACAATTAAATGAGATGATCTGTATATATAACTTACAGAGCCTGTGCTGTGCTCAATAGGGGCTGGCCTGACTTGTCAGTGGCAGTGGCAACCACTCTCCTTTTAAATTCAGTGGTCATTTTTGTGCTATGGCCATACCTGGTAGGGACACAGGACCACTGACCCAGGCCAGTCCACTTTTCATCCTTGGTCCCTGGACAGGCCAGCAAAGCTCTACAGACAGCTAGCCTCAGTCTAGTCCTGGGACTAAGCAATGCCATGTGGAGGGTGTGGGTGACTGCCAGGTGCCCTACATTTTCCTGTTTGAGTCCTAGAAGAGCCCAGAAGTTTCCTCTTCTGGGCTTGCCAGGGGGAATGAGTTCCTCTTGGCATTGAGTGCGGCTGCCTGAAGTGGTGCCAAGAGTCCAATAGCGAGGCTCGCCGCCAGCTCTGTAGAAACAGACTTGTGGGGGGGGATGGGCTCAGGACCGTGGGCCCCTGTAATAGTTCTTGGTCTTGTTGGGTAATTGACACCCCGTCATATGGAGTGTTTATTCTTCCCAGCTTGCTGCTTCTAGCAAGTAGCAAGATGGCACAGGAGTATGGTGTTGGGCAGGAAAGTAAAGGAAGCAATGGAACCTAGAAGTGGGTGGGAGAAAATATTTGGAAGGGTCCAACAGTTAAGGCCTTTCTTTCCTTTTTTCAGGAAGCAGGTTTGGTGTCTGCCATATCTCTGGGTCAGTGACCTCAGAATCCTTGGTCTGCCCTGTTTAGTATCTCCTCCCTACTCAGCATCTATACCTGGAGGAGTGCTGTGTCTGAAGCAGCCAGTTATTACCAGAATTCTTGACCACTAATTTGGGTATCTGGACAGGGACACAGGAGTGATTCTTGCATTCTTGTTCCTGAGTCCTTGATGAGCCAGACTGTGGCTCCTCTCCCCCCCCCCCACACACACAGAAGTTTTTCCACTTCTTTATTGTTGTATCCCAGAAAGAAAATTTCTCTGTAGGAGTTGCATGTGATTCTAGTTTCCTCTTTTCTGTCTTTGTTGAAAGGCATCCCTAATACCCTTTGGGTCCTTATTGTCCCCAGACCTGGCACCGGGCTCTCAGCATACACCAAGTGATGCTTAGACTAGTTCATCATGATGCAATTCATTTCCCCAGTTGGGTGACTGTGCCAGGTACTGCTCAGGCCACGCCTACATGTACTATCAATTAATTTTCATAACAGCTCTGGGGAGGAATATGACACTGTTCCATTTTTTTGAGATGATGACATTGAAGCCTAAGGTGTTTAGCTCTTCAGGGCTGGCCTCCCTCCACCAAAGTTCTGCTGTGTCTCATGCCATGTGCCAGACACGATAGTCTCTACACAAATATTGCCTGCAGGGACCTGGAGGATCTCTGGGATGATGACCTAGTCCAGGGGACAATTGTAGGGTATTTTCTTGCTCCAGAATCCCAGCTTAGGCTCTGGGTCACCCTGCATAGGAAGAATAGGAAGCTGGGAGAATAGGGACCAGTATGCCAGAGCAGCCAAGTGTCATGGCTGGATATCTGCCAGATGTCATACATTTACTACTTTTAGGGTACATGTAGCTTGAGGGTAGAGGGTCAGGAAGGGAGTGGCCAAAGACTGGGCTGGGTGGGCAATGCTTCCAGATGCTTGCCCAAGATGACCTTGTCAAGTATATGCATCTATGATTCCTTTCCTGACCCAGCACCTGGCTTAAATGGTGACAGAGAGAACAGAAATCAAGTACCAGAATTGCTTCATATGGGGAAGTGTTTTATACCAGGTAATTGGGCTCAGAGTAAGGAAGTCAGTCTCCCAAGAAGGAGCACAGGTAATGGATAGAATAGAAACACATCTCCCTTTTGGTAGCACAAACTAATAGTAAATGGCACCTCAGGTAGGTGACGATAGTGCAGACCTGCCACAGAGACTGGGGACATTCTTTCTTGTTGGGTTTGGGACAAATCATAGAAATTTGGTCACAGAACACATCGTGTAGCTAGCAGGGAAATAAAAAACCCAGTAAGACTTGACTGCCGTGGGTAAGATCCTTGGCGGGGTGGCTGTGGCATCAGGCCAGTTTCTAGGGATAATTGCTTTAGCCACCTTGCATATGGTGATGAGGGACAGCCTCCTATCAGGAAAACTGGGCTAATAAAATTGCTACTTAGTCATAATTAGCATGGATCAGTGCATTCCCTCAGCAGGTCCTGAGCACTGGCTTTTCCATTTGGCTGCTATGGTCATTCCCCTGGGCACTGGAAGAGAAACCAGCAGGTTACTGCCCTCTGAGAGCTTACATTTTATTTGTGAAGGTGAAGTGATAATAGCTCACTGAGGAGAAAACAATTCCTGAGTTTAAGATTATTACAAGTGGGAAATGGCTCTACAAAATTCTCAGCGTGCCTCTATGAATAGAGAGCCCCTTATGTGATACCCCTTCCTCCTTGGGTAACCCCAAATAGATCATTGCAATCTTTTTTTTTTTTTAAGATGTATTTATTATGTATACAGTGTTTGTCTGCCAGAAGATGTCATTATAGATGGTTGTGAGCCACCATGTGGTTCCTGGGAATTGAACTCAGGACCTTTGGAAGAACAGCCAGTGCTCTTAACCTCTGAGCCATCTCTCCAGCCCCCCCTTTTTTATTTTTTTGGTTTTTCGAGACAGGGTTTCTCTGTAGCCTTGTCTGTCCTGGACTCACTTTGTAGTCCAGGCTGGCCTCAAACTCATAGCGATCCGCCTGTCTCTGCCTCCCGAGTGCTGGGATTAAAGGCGTGCGCCACCACCCCCGGCTGATCATTGCAATCTTAACGGTAGGGGTGTGTGTGTGTGTGTGTGTCTGACTGTCTGTCTGTTACTGTCCATCTTTTTGTTTTACATTTGTTTCCCTATCCTGGTCTGGTCTACATTTTGCCATTTCCCTGCATTCCAAATTTTGGGACTATAGGAGTTCATGTCTTTGCCCAGTTTAAAGTTGTTTTTGTTTTGTTTTGTTTTGTGTGAGACAGGGCTTCACTATGTAGTCCTGACTAACTATGTAGACTAGGTTGGCTGCTTCCACCGGAGTGTGAGCTTGAATGCCAGTTAGATCCTGCCCCCCACCCCCCCCTCCCCTCGGTATGAGACAGACTCTGACTGATGTCTTGGCTATCCTGGACTTGCTATCTTTCCACCTTCAAGTGTTGGGATTACAGGTGCCACGATACCCAGCTTGAAGTTTTTGGATTCTTGTTCATTTCTTTTGTTTTGGTTTTTGTTTCTTTGCTTTCCAAGACATGGTTTCTACGTGTTATCTTGGACGGCCTGGACTTTGTAGACAAAGCTGGTCACAGAGATCTGTCTGCCTGTGTCTCCCAAGTGCTGGCATTACAGGCGTGCACCACTGTGCCAGGCCTCTCAGCTTGAAGTTTTAATTCTATAACTCCAATTGATAATAACCTTCCCTTGGCCACTTTAGAAAGATAATGCATAATCACAAGGGCCACCACGTGCTGGCTGCTATCCTGAGAACCCCTATTAACAACATGCTGTCATTTATATACAGGGACACTGAAAGGCAAAAGGTCTTACCCAAGGGTACAAAGGCAAAGCTGGGTCTTGAACGCAGCAAGTTATAATCCAAAAATCCAACTTTCCTCAGGTCTCTTAGAATACTTGACAATGCTTAAAAGATAATTTTCAAAATTGGGGTGAGGGGCATGGCATTTAGTAGAGACAGGGGTGATGCTAAGTATCCACCAGTACACTCACCCCAGTTGTCAATGTCTAGGTTCGTAAACAACATCTGAAATGTAAATTATATACCAGTCAAATGGCCAGCCACCCTTGCACAATTCCATAAATAAAACTGTGCCAGAGGAAGACAAGTAATGTTGATGTGACCATTGTGTGGGTGAGGCCCCAACCTGGCAGAAGTGGCTAAAGAGCTGTCTTTCAGCTGCTTTTTTTTGTAATGTTTGCCATCTCTTTTGAATGTATGCCAATGGGGCCTGGAGAGATAGCTCAGACTTTAAGAGCACTGACTGTTCTTCCAGAGGTCCTGAGTTCAATTCCCAGCAATAGATGGTGGCTCACCACCATCTATAATGTGATCTAATGAAGACAGAGCACTGTATACATAATAAATAAATCTTAAAAAAAGAAAAAGAATGTATGTCAAGCACCAGCTTGGCACCCGTAGGTCTCTGATGATCATTAAATGGTCCTAGTTATTAGGAATCAATTAAGAGACATCATAGCAATGTGTGACGGTGTGCCAGATGAGTCACACGGTTAGCATGTACCAGGATGAGATGGGCAAGGCTGGAGCTGAGAGGAGGGAGGATGTAGGATGATTAGTAGTCTCTATCAGGATCGAAGTGGGAGTCCAAAGTGGCAAGTCCCCAATGGGGGGGGGGGGGGGGAAGCACACCAATCAGAAGAGGGACCAATAGGGCAGCAACAGGCAGAGGAGTCTACAGCACAGCAGTGTGTTAGGACGGTTCATCCACGGGATGTGTGGGGCCACTCTAGGGAAACTGTGACATCCATTAATTTGGGAGCTATGGAGGCCCTGGCTGGTTGGTGCCATAGCATAAAGATAATTTCAACGAATCATTTTATAATTAATTTATGCAAATATAGCCAGGATAATGCATAAAGTTCTGAATGAAAACAATACTATCTATACACTGCTGTTAATATATCTAAGATAATTTAAAATATATCTATAAACAAAAGTATACTATAAAATTCAATAAACGTCATGCTATGTTTAAGAAAAAAAAGCATCCAAACTGAATCAGGAAATGCTACCGTTGAGATCTGGGAGCAGTCAGGGCTGGCTTTGAAAGTCTGGGATGGTGAGGTCAAGAGTCAGGAGTAGGGAAGTTGTGCTGAAGGGGACATGTGTCTCAACTAAAGGATGAAGAAGAGTTAGCTTAAGTTGGGGTGAACTTGAATTTGAGACTGGGCAGGTTGATAGCCCCAGGGAGATTGTAGGCCAGTAGTCTCCTATACAGGCACTTAGGGCAGGAAGTTCTGGCCTGGGCCCTGAGCCCCAGGCTCTTCCTCTCCCCTTCCTCCCACCTGTCTTGTGCATGCTGGAAGTGGCCATTTCGCCATAGTCCATCTAAGCTGAAGCAAGAGCATTTCCTTGTGCCCTGACTCCATCCTGATGTTCTCTCAGACAAAGCCCTGTAGTTCACTCCTTCGCTCGGGTGTTTGTTTCCACATAGTCTAGTTTGGTGCGGAGAAGGGGCTAAGGTATCTTCACACTGGAACTCACAACCTTCCCATCGTCCCCCAAAGACTAAGGTCCTAGTGTGTTCCCTACCTGGCATTAATTAAGGGACTGTTGTACACAGACCCCAGAATGGGGGAAGCAAGCTCTCAGGATCGTGTCTGTGACTGGCTTTCCAAGCTGAGAGCTTCTGTTTTCTCCTGTGTAAATGCCATGAGGTCTCATGTAGGAGAGGGAAGGGTGTGACTAGCCTATACAATTTCATTGTTGGATTCTGTTGCTTTTCAGGGTCTTTCTTGCTCTTAGACATACTTGGCAAATGCTGTACCACTGATCTAAGTCTGTGGCCCAAGATTATCATCCTCCTTACTGTGTGTGTATCTTCTGTGTGTCTGTCTGCCGGTCTATCTGTGTGTCTGTCTGTCTGTATGTATGTCTGTGCCTGTCTATCTGTTGAGATAGGGCCCAACTCTATCCCAGGCTACCATGCATAGCCAGGTTGTGGCACTCATTAGAACATAATTCCCCATTTAAAAAAAAAAAAATATATATATATATATTACAAATCTGTAAATGACTGAGTAGGAAATACCTTTTGGTCTCTGTCGTCTGTTCAGGGAATATGTCTTGGGTCTTACTTTGGGGCCAGGCAGAGCTTTGGGCCCTAAGGCTGCCCCTTTCTTGGTAGTTCATGTGCTTTGAAGGGGGAAGCAGATGCCATTTGGAGCCTGGTTCTAGGAAGCCCTGTCAGGAGAAGTGATCAGGACAAGGTAGAGCTGATATGCTTCCTCTTCTAATTCCCAAGAGGTCACTCTGAGAGCTTCCCCGATGTGCTCGCAGCCTCTTCAGCATGGAGTGCATCTTCCTTCTAGAGCCCAGGCTGGCCTAGAACTCCTGGAGTTCCTCCATGCCCCAGGCTGCTGAGTGCTGGGGATGCAGGTGTGGGGCAACACAGTAGATTATACTCTGCCAATGAGGCTTAATTTGCCTATCTTGTATTGCTGATGAGGCTGAACTCCTAGGTTCTAGTTTTTGCTGTTTGTACTTCCTTTTCTGAGAATTTTCTGTCCTTTGGATTGTTCTGCTTAATGGCGTCGGAACAGGCTGCAAGCTGTGGCCAGCCAGGCCAGCTGGCATGTAAGTGAGAGGGACATTGTGTGGAGAAAACGGGTCCAAGGAAGTCTGAAGAGCTTGGAAACAATGCCCCTCTGATAAAGGGCCATTGATGACGACAAGATGACCCAGAGATGGTTATGATTTATCAGACCTTTAAATTCTACCAGTCTCACAGCCTCAGACACATGAAGGATTGTGCCCATTTAACAGATAGGAAACTGGTACTCTGTGCTTGGAAGCAAAAAGGGACTTGGTCCAGAGGCACATCCACTCATGAGTGGTGCTATCACACTTTCACAGGAGGCCCAGATGGCAGGGAGAACTGGTGGACTGAATAGGGGTGTGTACATCACACACTGGCATATGTGGGTGTCTTAGACCACTGGGTGAGGCTTGATGCTGATTGGCAATTGAACTTGACCTGGCACACCTAGCAGATGGAGCCCATGGGTGTAGGCGCATCTTTCCCTTGTCCCACTCCTAAGCAGAAGATTTACAAGAAGGGTCTTTTCCTCAGGCAACTGGTACAACGGTGGCTGTATCCTTAAGCTCTGCCTTCTCTTTGGCAGATCATGGCTCCTTGGCCCGAGTTGGAAAATGCCCAGCCCAACCCCAATAAATTCATTGAAGGGGCCTCGGGTCCACAGTCCAGCACACAAGCCAAAGACAAGGAGACCAGCAAAAGTAAGTACTGCTCACCAACTGGGGACACCTCACCCCACCCCACCCCACCCCAAGCCCCTGGAGGACTCACAGATTCAGCTTTCATTCCTCATGGCCTTGGCTGCTTTGTTTGAGCAGATGACGGCGGGACTCCTGTAGCCAAGATTGAACTTCTACCATCCTATTCCACCGTGGTCCTGATAGAGGAACCCACTTCCGGGAACGACCCCTGGGACCTGCCTGAACTCCAGGACACCGGGATCAAATGGTCAGGTAAATGGAGGTCCAGTGTCCAGCAGAAGCCAGCAAGAAGGACCCAGCCTGTGTACACACAGCATTTGCCTCTGGGTCCCACATAGCAGGGTTCCAAAGCAGGACAGCTAGGGGACCCTTTGTGCTGGCCAGGTTAAGCTTTATAAGGGGTGCTGAGAATAGCCAGGAAATCTGGAGGTGAACACCAGCTTATTTCTGTTCTGGATGTGGGCTTGCAATCAGCCCATGGGCCAGTCAGCTAGGATAGGCTTGGGTGGTGCATTGGGCCAGTCAGCTAGAATAGGCTTGGGTGGTGGGAGGCAAAGGGCGGTAGGAGAGGCGAGAAACACTTTGGTTGTAGCTCAACTGGATGTATAAGGCCCAGGCCCTCAACAAACTACAGCTTTGATTCCAAGGGTTATCTGCACTTTCCATAGGTGCTTTGGGGAGCAAATTCCCTGTGAGGCAAGTGCTCACCTACCTCAATGACACTATGGTTCACTTGAACATCTGGGCCCAGACACCCTTGCGCTCTCTCCTTCCCCTCCGACTCTCTCAACAAACACTCAGGAGGGTTCAGTGAAGTGCAGTCCAGTGAGAGCTACCATGAAACCTGCAGACTCAAAGGCTTCTGTGTCCCCCACCCCCCCAATGGCTTTGACATAGGAGCCAGTGATGGTAGAAGGCAGAGCTGCGAGCGCCCTGGCCAAACATCTCCGTTCCAGCCATAAAGACTTAACTGTCCTGCCCTTCCCTCTTCCCCACCACAGAGAGAGATACCAAAGGGAAGATCCTCTGCGTTTTCCAGGGGATTGGGAAATTCATTCTTCTCCTGGGCTTTCTCTACTTGTTCGTGTGCTCCTTGGATGTCCTCAGTAGCGCCTTCCAGCTGGTTGGAGGTAAGGATGACCGCCCCCAACCCCCCACCCCCCACCCCCAACCCCCAATCCCCAACCCCCAACCACCAACCACCAACCCCCACCCACCACCCACCACCCACCACCACCCAAGGCCTTCGGGCTGGAGGTGGGTTTTATTCTTTTTTTTTAATTTTTATTTTTTTACTTTATTAATTTATTCTTGTTACATCTCAATGGTTATCCCATCCCTTGTATCCTCCCATTCTTCCCTCCCTCCCATTTCCCCCTTATTTCCCTCCCCTATGACTGTTCCTGAGAGGGATTACCTCCCCCTGGATATGCTCATAGGGTATCAAGTCTCTTCTTAGTGACCTGCTGTCCTTCCTCTAAGTGCCACCAGGTCTCCCCCCTCCAGGGGACATGGTCAAATGTGAGGCACCAGAGTACGTGAGAAAGTCATATCCCACTCTCCACTCAAGTGTGGAGACTGTTCTGACCATTGGCTAGATCTGGGTAGGGGTTTAAAGTTTACCACCTGTATTTGAGGTGGCCACACAAGCACAGCTCACAGGCCTTCTCACGCTTCTGCATGGTGGGAGGGGGGGCAGAGGGGCAAACCTGACTATCTCAACCATCTAAACATCTAAGTGGCTCTGGCTGCTTAAGCTAGGGGCCAGGGCTAGAACTGATTTGAGCTATCCGAGTCCTTTCCATTGTACACAAACCCCAGCAGGAAACTGATTGACTCCTTCTATCTGGGGGAATCCCTGCTGTCGCTAGGCTTCTGTCTAGAGCATGTGGGTGGGAAAAGAATGGTCTCTCAGGCCACAGCAAGTCGGAAAGATCAAAGCCGGCCTTTTCCAGGTGGAGCCCCACAGTAAATGCCTTCCCTGGACTGAGCCCAGGACCCAGCGGCCAGAGAAATGGCTATGTCTGCCCAGTTAACTTTGGACCCTCTCTGGGTGACAGGAGAGATAGCAGCCCTGTCTGGAATAGTCCTTCCCAAAGTCCCACATGGAAGAGATGACCAAGGCTCAGAG
This sequence comes from Acomys percivali, assembly GCA_907169655.1. NCBI lineage: Eukaryota > Metazoa > Chordata > Mammalia > Rodentia > Muridae > Acomys > Acomys percivali. The sequence continues at coordinate 16,074,689 of OU015747.1, read as the reverse complement.
GTCACTGACTTTACACACACATCCTGTAACGAACACGGTGGGATTCCACAGCACAGATACAAAATGCCTGGGAATTTCTTTCTGCCTTTGCTGCCTTCAGCTAAATATAAACAAATAGAAATAGTCTTTTTAAAATTTATTATTTTGTTTTTTTGTTGTTGGTGGTGGGTTTTTTTTTTTTTTCTTTTTGTTTTTTGTTTTTGAGACAGGGTCTCTCTGTGTTAGCCTTGGCTGTCCTGGGCTTTCCCGAGTGCTGGGATAAAAGGTGTGTGCCACCATGCCTGGACCTCTCTCTCTCTTTTTTTTAAATTCCCTATTTAGATAAGAGTGCTCTCTAACTTTTAGATCCACCTGCCTCTGCTAGGATTAAAGGCTTGTGCCAGCACACCCTTCCCAAGCCTGTTTTTTTAAGGACAGGGCTTCACTCTCTTGTCTCTGCCTCTCTAATTCTGATACTAAAGGCACGACCTACCATGCCCAGCTGAGCTGATCTTCTGATCTGAGAGATGAGAGGGTAGGCGGCAGGTCAATTGTCAGGGGCCTGAGAGGTAAATTGATTTTGAATGTGGTATGCCTCCCTTTCCCCTTGGACATTCACAAGGGACTTGGCTTATGACTATCTTGGACAATGCACATCCAGGGTCCCTCTCTCTAGGCCTCCACCATTAAGTGGAGGCAGAGGACTTAGGACCTATATACCAAGCCGGTTCATGATTAGTGAAGACTGGGAAAAGGCTGGCCAACTAGGGAGGCTGAAGGCAGGAAGTGGAGGCCCAGGCCCGGACAGTGGGACTGGAGGCTCACACGGACAAATCCGCTTCCTTCCCAGGACAATGCAAGGAAAAAGGGAAGCAAGGCCCAAAGGCCCAGCCAGCTGATAGCGGGGCTCCCGATGCTCTACAGCCAGCTGTCCTGGTGCTGACACTTGGATTGGGTGCCACCCACCCTCTTAAACTATCCTTCCATGACCATCCTTTGCCTTCCAGGAAAAATGGCAGGCCAGTTCTTCAGCAACAACTCCATCATGTCTAATCCTGTGGCCGGACTGGTGATAGGAGTGCTGGTGACAGTAATGGTACAGAGTTCCAGCACTTCCTCGTCCATCATCGTCAGCATGGTAGCTTCCTCGTGTGAGTAGGGAGGGGACCAGCTCTATCTCCCCGTTTTTCTTTTCTCTCTTTAAACAAACTTAACTAATTAGAATTTTTCCGCACAGTGGATTTGAGGCCAGCCTAAAACTACACAACACAAATATCTCAAATTAAAAAAAAAGTGCCCTCAACTTTGGGGGGCTCACTCACCCCCTTAGTTTCTGATTCCTGGGTTCCTATGAGATGGACAGGGCAGTTTATAAGAGAAATAGGGAGTGTGCGGATGCCCAAAAATTACATTGAAGAATGAGGCACACTCAGACTCATGGACTCTCCTCTCTGGACTTTAGTAGCTGTGTAGCATTACGTATGACACACTGCTGCAGTGCATTCATCCCACACTGGGGCCTGGGGCACATGGGTTCCCTGCTTTGGAGGCTCCCTCACAGTTCTTTTCCACCCTTCAGTGTTGACCGTGCGGACTGCCATCCCCATCATCATGGGTGCTAACATCGGAACTTCCATCACCAACACTATTGTGGCACTTATGCAGGCGGGGGACCGGAATGAGTTCAGAAGGTAGGTGACCCAGGGCAGACTGTATGCCCACCCCACCATGTCTGTCCTTTGAGTCAATCAATGCCTTTCACTAGTCATGAAGGTGTGTTTCGCAGGTTACCTGGAAGGGGCCTCAAGAGTCCAACTAGAGTTGGGGAAATGATTAGACAGCCACGTAGCCAAAGCAGCTGGCACCTCATCAGGGTACATGAAAGCCAAGCGCCAGCTAGATGTACAGAGTTGGGTGGCAGCCTTGAAACAAGGCCAGTTGGGGCAGGCTTCGCCATCTCACTTAGTCATAGATAATTATAACTTCCTAAAGTCCATTTTAGGCTAACTCAACTACTACCTCTTCACCTGTAAGTCAGCAGAGGCAAATATAGCCTATGATGTGTGAGGTATGAAAATAGGGTAGTTGGGGAATAGGCAAAGGGAAACCCTCCCTCTCCATGTTAACTTGGGAATTAAAGTGTGTTTCCTCGCTTCTTTTCTAACCAGCGATAGACTCTTACCAGAGCTTATTAAAATAACGAAAAGCAATTCCCAGCTTGTCTATATGATGCCATCCTGTGGTGAGGTCAAGCAGCTGACATTACAGCAGGTGGTTGGGGGGAAAGAATGGTCATGTTTGTCGTGTCTGCTGGTGAATCAACAGGGAATGCTATCTCAGTGGCCCATCCACCTGAGCCACCTCATTTGGTCCCTGATGACATGTCTTGATAGACATGATAATACACATTAAGACAGGCACTCTCTAATTTCCTCTTCTCCTGAGGCCAGACAGCCTTCTCTATTCCCCATTATATTCATCTTGAAGCCAAAGGAGACACAGTGATGTCACTGACAGGGACAACCTGGATTCCAGTTAGGTTTCAAGTCTGGAAAACTTGGGTTAGTCTCCTGATTATTTACCCTGGATTGCTCTCTTGCAGGCTATGGAATAGAAGCTTAAAGCTCCAATGAGGTGCCTGCATGTTGGGATATAACTGGCTTAGCTTCCCCCCCCCCTCGCCTGTGCTATTTCAGTATGCTTTGCATGGCCAATACTGGTTATACGCAGCCTCCTTCTTGAAGCTTTGAGTTATCGCCTTGCACATCTACAATAATTACTGCACCAAATGTTTATAGGGCTCCCGTGCATTTACTGAGCACCAGGAAGTGTTTGAATCATTTCCTACTTCATCAGCAGTATCTGAAGCATCTTAAACTGCCTTCTCCGGGAAGAATGAGACTAGCTAACACCATAGAGCAAACATTAGGACCTTCTTTTTACTAGTGAGATTAAGTATGTCCCCATCTGCTCATCAAGTGCTTCTCTGTGTGGCCACATACCAAGCACACCTAGTGGCAGACATTTTTCTGACATGGAGATGTCTCTAGAAAGAACATTTTCAGTTTTCATTGAGGAAAAAGGCGAAGGCAGAGTTTTTTGCTTTTTTGCCTGGCTTGGGGATAGTTTCTTAATTTCTATTTGGGTTGGGGGTCAAGGGATAGTTTCTTTTCTTTCTTTTTTTTAAAGATTTATTTATTTACTACATATACAGTGTTCTGCTTGCATGTACACCTGCACACCATAAGAGGGCACCAGATCTCATTATAGATGGTTTTGAGCCACCATGTGATTGCTGGGAATTGAACCCAGGACCTTTGGAAGAGCAGACAGTGCTCTTAACCTCTGAGCTATCTCTTTTAAGTTTTTGTGTCTCAGAATTTTGGTGGCAGCCTTTAATCTCAGCACTCCTTTAAAGGCACTTCTAGGCTGGATGTGGTGGTGCACACCTTTAATCCCAGCACTTGGGAGGCAGAGACAGGCGGATCTCTGAGTTCGAGGCCAGCCTGGTCTACAAAGCTAGTCCAGGACAGCCAAGGGTACACAGAGAAACCCCGTCTCCAAAAACCAAATAAATAAATAAATAAAATAAAATAAAATAAAATAAAATAAAATAAAATAAAATAAAGGCACTTCTACTACCATAACCATAGCTGGCTCCTGTCAACCAGTCACACAAATTTGTCTACAAGCCCTGCAGCTGGTAGGGGTCTTTATTTAGGGAGCCCAGCTCTGGCTAACACTTTAAAAGAAATGTACATTGGCCGGGTGGTGGTCCACGCCTTTAAACCCAGCACTTGGGGAGGCAGAGGCTGTTGATTCAAGGCCAGCCTGGTCTACAGAGTGAGTTCAGGGCAGCCAAGGCTCCACAGAGCTCGGAACTGGATTTACTCCAGCCTTGGATTTAGCCCCTTTTAGGCTGCTGTACTGGTGGAGTGCACATACTCTCAGGTACACACATACACAACTTGTAAATGTGAAGAATTCAGTTGGTAACAACATTCTGATTGTCTGTCCCATGCCCTCCAGACCGTTCAAAGGCCAAGTTGCCTTCCAAGCAAATTCAAAGCATTCTAGGCACAGTTGAAGAGCTCAGTGGTGAAGAGCACTTGTTGCTCTTGCAGAGGGCCTAGGTTTGCTTCTCAGCACCCAGATAGAAAACATTCATAATTTAATTTAAAAAGTTTTATGAATGCTTTTTATTGTGTGTGTGTGTGTATGTATGTATGTACCTATGTATGTATGTATGTACCACATGTATGCCTGGTGAACCTGGAGTTGTAGGTTCTGGGAATAGAACCCTGGTCCTCTGGAAGAATAGCCAGTGCTCTTAACTGTTGAGCCATTCTCTCCAGCTTTAAAAAGTTGATCAAGTAGGGTTTGGGAGTGGTCTTGATACAATTCTGCTGAATAGTGGTTGTTAGGGTTCCATCCCTGAAATACTATACTGGATGGCAAAGTCCTCCTAGAGCAACTACCTGTGTGTACTTAGGTGGAAGTGTTACATCCCCTCAGAATATAATATGGCTGTGGTGGTTTCCTTCCCTTAGGGCATTTGCAGGTGCCACCGTTCATGACTTCTTCAACTGGCTCTCTGTGCTGGTGCTCTTGCCCCTGGAGGCTGCCACCCACTACCTGGAGATCCTGACAAACCTTGTGGTGGAGACCTTCCAATTCCAGAATGGAGAAGATGCCCCAGACATTCTGAAAGTCATCACAGACCCTTTCACAAAGCTCATCATCCAGGTAGTGGCCATGTTAGTACAGCTCACATCTCAGTGAGCCTAAAGAGGTCAGGACCTAGAGCAAAAGCCACAGGAGGGTGGCGGGAGTTAGTATCACCTGTATTTCCTTGCATAACATCCTGGCTTACCCTCCTTATTGGGAATGGGGACTGAGTGAGGCTAAGGGAGATGAGTGAGTACCTCTGAGAGATTCTCAGTGGGCATTTGCGACCACACATTGTCATGACAGTTTGTTGATGGTTGATCCCCTTCCTACCTGAAGCCAGTCATACCCTCTGGTCTTTGGGGGGCTGTCCTAGATACGGGTGGAGGAAGGGCCAGCTAGCACTAGGTCTCTACAACATGCTGAGCTGCCAATTTCTAGGGCAGTGGTTCTCAACTGTCCTAGTGCTGCAGCCCTTTAATAATACACACTTACGTCCTCATGTTGTGGTGACCTCCAATTATAAAACTGTTCTTTTGCTACTTTGTAACTGTAATTTTGCTACTATTATGACTGGCTTTTAGGCACCCCCTGTGAAGGGGATATGCTGTTCTCAGTAGGAGGTTGGAGTTGGGGGAGGGTAGGGGCATTAGATATAGTGTGGTCCAGTGGCTCACAGTCCCGGCCCCCCAACACACTCAGGGCCCCTGACAGCAACCACTTCTATCAGGCATCACATCCAAGGATGTGCTGACCCATGCTCCCCTATTGCTCCCCTCAGCTGGACAAAAAAGTCATCCAACAAATTGCGATGAATGACCCAGGAGCCCAGAACAAGAGCCTGATCAAGATCTGGTGTAAAACTATTACCAATGTGGTAAGTGTCAGAAAAGTTGCTGGGCGGTGGACGGTGATGCATGGTGCATGAGTAGGGGTGTCACCCAAAAGAGTTGAGAAGCAGTAAACCAAAAAGTTTTGGGGGGGGGTGAGGCTGCAGGGAGTCAACTCTGGCCACTGCCCTTCAAAGAAGACAGCCACCTTTTTCCTCACTGTTAGATACACACGTCTGTATAATACTTGTGGGTCTCACAGAAGGCTGGCTGGCCACTGTTTTGGAGGCGTGAAATCTGTTCCACAACACAAATGCTGGCAGCAGGGGCACCTCACTTTCCAGACTATAATTCCTGAGGAGGCACACACATCATGTCTCATACCAGAAACTTACTCAACCTGCTGTGCACTGTGGATGTGGCTTCACCCTTAATTCTGGAGCGTAGTGTGTCTGTGTGTGCATACATGTATTTGTATGCTAAAGGCTGGTGATAAAAATGAAAACATAATGGAAACCGATTTTATTTGCCCCCAGGTTCCAAGAGATTTTCCATTAATCCTTCAAGGGGAGGAAGGCTCCCTATGATGGAGGCATTGTATATAGATCAAAGGATAGTGTCCCATTGAGTCCCCATTTGTTATTTTCCACCATGGACACATCTCATGTTTGTCACTGTCATTTAGACTCAGATGAATGTCACCGTCCCCTCGCCTGATAACTGCACCTCTCCTTCAAATTGCTGGACCGATGGCACAGAGACTTGGACCACCCAGAATGTGACCCAGACCGAGAACATTGCTAAATGTGAGTGGTAATCGGGGACAGGCCAGCTAGGTGGGGGTGGAAGGAAAGGAAAGCTAGCCCAGTCGCTCTGGGGACTCCAAGCCACCAGAAGAGCTTGTGATTGGTGTCTACCACTCTCCTTTGGTGTGCTATAGAATCCCTTTGTCAATAAGTCAGGAGCAATTGATGGCTGGTTTGACTATGTAGGGTCTGTTCACTCAATGAGTCCCCTTTGGGTGTCTCTCTTATCCCACCACTGTGAGTGCTGCACAATGAGAACTCTGATATTTCTTGTGATTCTCCCCACAGAACCAGGTGAGCTTGTCATCCCTAATGCTCTAGTTGCAGTCTGTTAGTATCACTATTGTTTCCTGGACTGTCACAGGATGTCTAGGGGAAACTTTAGTTAGTAACGCCTCAGTGCTTGAGACACTGGAAAGGTGGCTCAAGAGGTTAAGAGCACTGACTTGCTCCTCCAGAGGTCCTAAGCAACCACATGGTAGCTCACAACCACCTTCTTCTGACCTGCAGGTGTACATGCAGGTAGAAGACAATAAACATAATAATAAAGAAATCATTTTTAAAAAATTGCTAGTGAAACTATCAAGGGGCTGGGTGGTAGAACTGGGCTGGACACTATGCTTGGCCCATCACAAACTAAATGATTTAAAGACCTCACTTCACCTTCTGGTCTCAGAAAGTGTAATTTGTTCACACAAAGCAGGGTAGGCCTGGGTGTACCTCCTTTTATTCATAGGAGGGGGAGGGTCCACTTATTCTCCATATTGGAGACAGGCCTGGGTGATACCAGATCCTGTCTCAAACATGGGCTGATGACATGGCTCAACATTGAAGCTCACATACAGCTCATACAGTTCGTACATCAAGTGGCCTACAAACCACCGATAGCTCTACTAGAAAATTCTGACTTCTAGTCTCTACAGAGACCTGGTCATGGGCACACACGCAGACGCGCGCAGGCATTCACACACAGACACACATTTTAAAAAGTTTTAAAAAACAGCTAGCAAACCACACTGTGTCAAGGCAAACTGGGAAAAAAAAAAAAAAAGGACATGGTTATCCTGAGTTCTTCCCATGTGTCTAGTTGCCAAGTAAGATTGTTTCCAAGAAGGAATGGGCAGCAGTCTCTGGACGGCCCCTGGCATCCTGACGAGCCTCTTTGTCTCTTCAGGCCAACACATCTTTGTGAATTTCAGTCTCCCAGACCTTGCGGTGGGCATTATCCTGCTTGCTGCCTCACTGCTAATCCTCTGCGGCTGTCTGATCCTCATAGTCAAGCTCTTGGGTTCTGTGCTCAAGGGACAGGTTGCTTCTGTCATCAAGAAGACCCTTAATACTGGTAGGTCCAACACCTCAACCCTGGTGTAGCCTTTGGGAGATGGCACAGACACCCAGAAAGGCTTTTGGATTTCCATATTGCAATAGCCTCTGTGTGGAACTTATTCTTCGACCTGCTGAGCTATAATGATTAAGATGTTCTTTTCCATGGAAATTGTCCTGAATGTCCCCTGTAAGTCAGGGAGGGGAACAGGTATAGTCCAATGCAGGGTGGGCAAGGCCCTGAGAGTGAGCCAGCGTCTTCAGTTAGTAGCCCTTATGGAAAGGGCAATTGGTGTCCATCCTAGTGTGTACCTTTATTCTCATTTCCCCTGTGGCTCTGGACGACTAGGTCAGCCAATGAGATTTACTGTTCAACAAGGTACCCTACCCAATGAGCATGCAATCCCTCAAGTCTCAAATGTTGCAGTGAACATCTGTACCCCAATCTCAGGATAAGGATCCATGTGTTTAGTGTTTTTTTTTTTTTTTTACAGAATGTGACCCAATTCCATGCAGGCAGTAGAGTGAGTTCTAGCATCATTGCTGAGTGTGCACTGATGCCAGAACAGACTTAAGGGTGTGTGTATGTGTGTGCGTGCACACACATGTGGACACATGAACTTGCAGAATGATGTAGATTAGGGAAGGATTCTAGAAAGCTACCTGGAAATCTCAGGTCATGTGGGGGTGAGGCTCACTCACCCTAACCTCTGCTCCCTAGTCCTAAGGAAGTTCCAACCCATACCCAGGAACTTGTCACATACCCTTTTTCTGTCTGTCTTCCAGATTTCCCCTTCCCCTTTGCGTGGTTGACTGGTTACCTGGCCATCCTTGTTGGGGCAGGCATGACGTTCATAGTGCAAAGCAGCTCTGTGTTCACTTCTGCCCTGACGCCACTCATCGGTGAGCTTTTGTGCCTAGCTTCTCCCGCGGGTCACCATTGCCTCTTCCATGTTTACTTGGGCTCATGATGTGTGTTCTGTGCTATCTCAACAGGTATTGGGGTGATCAACATTGAGAGGGCATATCCACTCACTCTGGGCTCCAATATTGGCACCACCACCACTGCTATCCTGGCTGCCTTGGCCAGCCCAGGCAACACCTTGAGGAGCTCCCTCCAGGTCAGCAACTGCTACCGGGCTCTGGGTGGCATACAATCCTTCTGTAGTTTTGAAAATCAGTGCTTTGTTGTATTGTGTGCAAGTCAGAATTCCATGAAGCCCATTCTGACCCCAAATTCATAAAGTCTTCATAAAGAGTCTTCAGCCTCTTCCTTCCTCTGTGCTGGGATTAGATGCACACACCACCAAGCCTAGCGTGCAGCCTGTTTTCTAATATATTATATCCAGAAGGCAGAACTAAGACACTGAGTGCCAAATATTAGGACAGTCAAAGGTATGTATGGGTGGGTTCCTTAGGCTCAAGGCATGGTGAAAGAACAGGCAACATTATGTCAGATGATGCCTTCAAGACCTAAAGGCCGGCCAGGAGCTCCTGTAATCCCAGCAGAGGCAGGAGGATGCTGTGAGTTTGAGGCCAGCCCAGTCTACAAAGTGAGTCCAGGACAGGCAAGGCTACACAGAGAAAGCTGAGCTATTCAGTGGGGTCACACCCTTCCCTTTTCCCCATGATCTTCAGACAGTAAAGTGATGTGTGCTCACAGAATTCAAAGCTCTTCACAGGCCCATCTATGCACAAGAAGATATTAGGTGACCCCTATCTCTCTTCCCATCCCTCACCTCTTCAACATCCTCTGTTTCAGATTGCCCTGTGCCATTTTTTCTTCAACATCTCTGGAATCTTGCTGTGGTACCCGATCCCATTCACCCGACTGCCCATCCGTCTGGCCAAAGGCCTGGGCAACATCTCCGCCAAGTACCGCTGGTTCGCAGTCTTCTATCTCATCTTCTTCTTCTTCCTGACCCCACTGACGGTGTTCGGCCTGTCTCTGGCAGGCTGGCCAGTGCTGGTGGGCGTGGGCGTACCCATCATCCTGGTGCTACTCCTGGTGGTGTGCCTCCGCATGCTGCAGTCCCGCTGCCCTAGGGCACTGCCCCTGAAACTCCGAGACTGGAATTTCCTGCCCTTGTGGATGCACTCCCTGAAACCCTGGGACAACGTCATCTCCCTGGCCACCACCTGCTTCCAGAGGCGCTGCTGCTGCTGCTGCCGTGTGTGCTGCCGCGTGTGCTGCATGGTGTGTGGCTGTAAGTGCTGCCGCTGCAGCAAGTGCTGCAGGGACATGGAGGAAGGAGAAGAGGAGCAGGATGTCCCAGTCAAGGCCACTGCGGCCTTTGACAATGTAGCTATGAGTAAAGAGTCCCAAGATGAGGGCAAAGGCCAAGTGGAAGCCCTGGGCATGAAGGCCATGTCCAACACTACAGTGTTCTAGGGAACGCTTAGGAGTTCCGGGGAACATAGCTTTCCTCACGTGTCTTCTAATGTCTCTCTAGGATTCTTGACGAGGAACAGAGTTATCGTAGAATCAGTCTATAGGTGAATTGGACTTGCTTAGACTGTGAACACAGGTGAACTGCTATGCTTTCAAAGACCGCCCTCACCCTAAGGACAAGCGTTAAGGGAGGCATTAGGGAAGGTTCTGGAAAGGCCCTATGTAGGAGTATTTGTAAATATATGTACAAAACAGTACTTTCTTGCTGTAAAACCCCAGCCACATCTCTCTCTTTTTTTTAAAATCAGAGCCCACTTCCCCCTACCCAAGTGATGCTCCTCCTAAGCATCTTTGCCCCAGAGCAGCCTGTTCAGACAAAATGAAGTAATTTGGAGCCTTTCTAGTTTACATCACAGGAGAACATGTCCTCCATCAGGGCTTTAGCTGGATGGGTATGTCCAGGCCAAGCAGCTGACCATCCTCATCTTTCTAGGATGGGGCCACATCTGGCTTGGGGCTCAAGGCATGTCTGGCTCACCCATTGGTTTCTATGCCTAGGGCTCTTTGCTGAGCTAATCTAGATAGTAAGGCCCTGTGGTTACAGACCACTGGCACCCTCTCGGTCAGACAGTGATGCTCCCAATGGGACTTGTAAGACCCGTGTCCCAAGCCCTCTATTGCTGCCACCTGGAACCATATTCTGGAGGAGGGTCTGCTTATCCTGTTTCTTCTGTGCCCCGAGACTTCCTGAGCCAGCTTTTAGTGGTCTGTGTCATCCATCTGCTCACGCTCCCACTCATGTACTCAGTGGGATCCTCCCACAGATGAGCTTTTTCCTGCTGCCTCCTATGCCTGCAGAGATGCAAGGGAATTCTCAGGAGGGAGATGATGCTCTCAGAATCAAGATGAAGCTCAGCAGGGTTTGTAGGTGACTGTAGGCAAAGGGTGGGAATCCTGTTCCGCACTGGGTATCTTCTCTGTGCCTTTAGAGCCCCCACACACACCCTGTAGTTCCCACTACAGCTTTCAACCATCACCACCCACCCTATCCCAGCTTGATTCAGTGTAGGCACTGTGGCCCCATATGACTTTGCTCCCCATCCTCTCCCAACACACCCTCCACCGTCTGAACAGGCTGAGATGCCAAGCTGAGCCCCTCTGTAGATAAAAGTTCCCAAAGAGCCATTTATGTGGCATATTTATAGCCATGCAGCTGTACAGAATACTTCATAAGTTATAGTAAATAGTGATTTGTTTTATAGTGTCTCATTTGGAAATGAGGCAGGGTTCTTTTATGTACTGTGAAGAACAGAAAGAGCACCTTTGTATATTTTGTAATACTGCCTTTAAACACGACTCTGCGGCCACGCCACCCCTCCCCCTGTAAATATGTAAGTTACATCCCATGAGGTGGCTTTGCACTCTTCTTTAAAAAAAAGGGGGGGGGAATCCTTGTACCTTTGTTAATTTGTATTTTTTTTAAACGATTGAGGGAAGGGAGAAATAAAAGAATCAACCCCCCCCAAAAAAGTGTGTTGCTTCCAACTAGAGTATACTGGGGGTCAGGGTTAGCGCGAAGCATCTTTCCTTACCCAGGCCTCACCACGCGCCACCGATGGAAGCTGCGTAACCTGTGGAGTCCCCAGGGACACTTAGTCCCACCTCATTTTTTCTCTTCCAGGTCATGGGGGACTAGCTAAGTCAAGCATAGCGTTTTATGGTTATGAGTGTCACCAGGTTTGGGGTGTAATGACTCCTGTGGAATCTTTGAAGTCACACACTTTTGAAGCCCATGTACGCAGTTCCCTTCCTTCCTTCAGAAGAAAGGAAAGAAAGAAAACGAACCGGGCTGTAGGCTGCACTGTCTGTCCTTTCTACCAGTGATCTGTGCCTGACTAATGAGGAAGAGCTAAAAGGAGAAGAAATGGGAGGGGCCACCTCATTTCTGTGTGGCTTCCCTGTCAGCCTTTGAGGCTAGAAGAAGGAGAAGCGGTGGGTCCCTGGGGAGGGTGGGTTCCTTGGTCGCTTGCTCTGTGTCAGTCAAAATGTACGCGCAGAGAGTTTTTACACTACCAGCACCTCCAGGCCAGCAGAAGCAACCTCTGGAGCCAAGTCTCACTGTATCGTGGGGTCAATTGGAGGTCTAGGCTCTGCAGCTAGCTGCCATTTGCCTGCCAGTGTCAGTGGCCTACTGTGATTACTTAAAGGCCTGGGGGATCCTCACCAAGTAACCTAGGTTGGCTGTTTATCCTACCAACAAACTACACTCCAAATCTATGAATGGAGTAAACCAATGAAATGGTGATGGGTTTTGTAGCACTAAATTTGGGGGGGGGTTTGTTGTTGTTGCTACACAGCACATGACTGGTTTGTAAGTGTAGACATTGTCTTAAGTTACTATTCCCAAACCTTCTTGCCCATCTGTTTTTCCCAAGTCTCCTTTCAAATTCCCTCAGAATGAGCCTCCTGTCTACTGCTGGGGAGTGGATTGACGGGCTGCCAGACTCGATTATTTACTCATTAGCTTTAGCATAATGTCAGTAGTGTGCTATATTGGCAGAAGAATTCATCCTCCCCGGCTTTGGCTAAGGCGGGGCCTGTGAGCACAGCATCTTTTGAGCTTGAGCTGCCACAGGTAAAGCCACGCCTTCTTGTTTGGCCCAGGTTAATTACATAGGACCCCAAAGGATGGCCAGGGCCTGCCTGCTTCTGCTGAGGCTGGACTTCTCTAGTGTACATTTTGTTGGTGTCCGAGGCAAATAAGTAATTAACATCTCTTACAGTATTGGAATTAATTTTTAAAACAAGACTGGAGGCTGGGCATAGTGGCACATGTTTTTAATCCCAGCACTCAGGAGGCAGAGGCAGACGGATTGCTGTGAGTTGGAAGCCAGCCTGGTCTTCAAAGTGAGTCCAGGACAGCTAAGGCTACATAGAAAAACCCTGTCTCAAAAAACAAAACAACAACAAAAACAAAAAACAAAAACAAAACACTGGAGACAACCCAATAAGATGCTGAGTAAAAGTTAAAATATCTTAGATATGTTGGGTTATATATAATATATTAATTAAAATTAATTCATCTACTTAATTAGAGGATGTTGTTTTCTCTTAAGCTAGATGTGGATGCTTGGAACCGAACTCAGCTCCTTTGGGAGAGGAACAAGTGTTTTTAACTGCTGAGCCATCTCTCCAGCTTCACACTTGTGGTTTTCTTTGAGTTTCTGTTGTTCTTGTGTTGGTTTTCTTGGTTGCCAAGGTTTTTCTGTGTAACCCTGGATGTCCTGGAACTCACTTTGTAGACCAGGCTGGCCTCAAACTCAGATCTGCCTGCCTCTCCAAGTGCTGACACTAAAGGCATGGACTGGAAATTGTATTTCAGCCTACCATATGCTGCAGGCTTATGTGTACCACCATGTTAGACACCAATGCTTTCTCTCCCATTCTCCCACTCCTGTAGACCAGACTAGTCTGAAACTCATGGCAATCCTCCTGCTACTGTTTCTGAATGCTAGGATTAAGGTGGTATGCCACCATACCTGGCTCTTTTTCCTTTTTGAGTATGGCTACCAGGACATTTTAATGTATGCATGGCTCCATGGTATGTTCCTGATACAGGAAGCCTAAATGATAGAACCCATAAGACTAACCTATTAATGTGTGGGAGTCTTGCTTTCTTTATGTATAAAAAACGGCTTTTTGAGTATTTATTCCTAGAGCATTCTAAAATTAATTTTACATCATTTAACAAAGAAAGTTTCCTCTGTATTAAATGCAGCTAAGATCAATAAAACTACTCAAACCTCATGAAAATATAGGTATCCCTTTGAGACAGGGTTTCTCTGTCTAACAGCCTTGGTTGTCCTGGACTCGCTTTGTAGACCTGGCTGCCCCTGCCTCCTGAGTGCTGGGATTAAAGGCCTGCACCACCACGCCCAGCTAAAAAACTTTTAATGATGAGATCACTACATTTAATCCCAGGAGACCCTGACAAATACCTAATAGAGAGCTGACCCTGTATGTCACAATTAAAACTTGATATCCTCATAGCAAGACATAATTGAACAAGTCTTTGGCTTGGGATTTTTAGCTTAAAGGGGTTTTTAGAGGTCTAATCTGAGATGTGGCTCTTAGGATTCTGGGGTCAGTTTTGAGTCACCATTTTCCTTAAAGGTCACTGTATTTACCTCCCTACCAAGTTCTATACGTTAAAGATTTTAAATATGTACCAGTATTACATATCAGTAATGGCCCTGTGAGTTAGACACATTGGAGAGTTCACAGACACTAACAGTCATGCCTACAACAGCTGTTGTTTTAGATGATGGTGGCTATGTGACCTTCGTTCCAATGCACTTGTCAATATAACTCAAACACCACTGATGATCAAATCTATATCACTTAGTTCCTGGGACTGTGCCAGATGTGGTAACAGGGAGAAATGCTCTATTATTTAACTATGTTATCAGTGTGCTGAGGGGATGATCAAAAACTGGGAGCTGTTCGAGTCAATGAACTAGAGACAAGGACTGAGGAAACCCCGTGACAATCACGCTAGTTAGATCTCACACGTGACCTGAGCCTTGATTGATCTGTACAAACTTAAGAGAAAAATCGCAGTTAGCATGTTTGTTTGTTTATTTTGTGTTGAGGTCTAAGTCTGGGGCTGCACACATTCCTAGCACATTCTCTGTGACCTTAGCCTCTGAGCTGATTCTTTTATTTTTTAATTTAATTTTTTATTTTTGTTAATTCATTCATATTACATCTCAATTGTTATCCCGTGTATCCTCCCATTCCTCCCTCCCTCCCATTGTCCCCTTATTCCCCTCCCCTATGACTGTGACTGAGGGGGACCTCCTCCCCCTGTATATGCTCAAAGGGTATCAAGTCTCTTCTTGGTAACCTGCTATCCTTCCTCTGAGTGTCACCAGGCCTCCCCATCCAGGGGACGTGGTCAAATATGGGGCACCAGAGTTCATGTGAAAGTAAGGAAAGTAAGTTCCCACTCTCCACTCAACTGTGGAGAATTTCCTGTCCATTGGCTAGATCTGAGTAGAGGTTCGAAGTTTATTGCCCGTATTGTCCTTGGCTGGTGCCTTGGTTTGAGCAGAACCCCTGGGCCCAGATCCACCCATCATAATGTCCTTGTAGTTTCTAGGACCCTCTCCTTCTATTTTCCCATTCTCCCATACTTCTCTCACCTGAGCTGATTCTTATAAATGCGTCTATTGGTGCTAGGGAGATGGCTCAGCTGGTAGAGGCACACCTGAAGATCCCCCGCTGATTCCTGGAAACCTGGCATGGAAAAAGTAGACGGAGGGAACTCACAGAGGTTGTCTTCTGATGTCAATATAAGCACTGTGGCACACTCACCCCTCCTCCCAACACATTGTACCCTCTCTCCTACACTCATACCCTCCCTACACATTGTGACCCCCCCACTCACCCCTCCTCCCTCCCTTCACAACGTGAGGCCCTTTCCTACACTCATCACCTCTCTACACATTGTGAGCACAGACTGACAGACAGACAGACAGACAGACAGACAGACAGACAGACAGACAGACAGA
>OU015747.1:16036292-16055110 GCA_907169655.1 Acomys percivali | reverse complement strand
TCTCTCTCTCTCTCTCTCTCTCTCTCTCTCTCTCTCTCTCTCTCTCTCTCTCTCTGCTTCCCTCTTAACCTGAAAGCCAGAGAACCTAATCAAAACGCTTATTATGGTGGGGCTTTGTGAGCCGACAAAGACCAGTCTCTGATCCCTCTCCCTAAACACTGCTGAGTTTCATGGATGCCAGTGGGTGAGTGCTGAGGCCTGGGATACGCAGAGTGAGATGCTGAGATGTGGTCCTACTTCCAAGGGCAGAGAGAGAGGCAGAGAAATCGCAACCCCCAGCCTCAACCTGAGAGCAAATTCTACCTACATCTTTCATCCTATTGTGTGGATGTGTTTCAAGCGCCTCTGGGGGTCCATTACATGAAAGAAGTGGTCCTCAGCATGCAAAACCAGAAGGTCATTAAGAGACAAGGGCCTAAGCTGGGCAGTGGTGGTGGGTGCCTGTAATCACAGCACTCCGGGAGGCAGAAGCAGGTGGATTGTTGTGAGTCAGCCTGGTCTACTAAGTGAGTCCAGGACAGCCAAGGCTACACAGAGAACCCTTGTTTTGAAAAACAAAACAAATGATGGGGGGGGGAGAGTGAGCCTACTGGAAAGTCCTCAGAGCCTCAAAAGAGATGATGCATCCCAGTTTACATTTTTTAAAAAATGTATGTGTGTGTGTGTGTGTGTGTGCACATACATGCACTATGTATATATCCATATAGTTATATGTTTGTGTGTATTCATGGGTTATGTGCTATCTATGTATTCATGTAGCTATGTGTCTCTGTGTTTGTGTGTGATGTATGTGTTTATGTATGTGTGCTATGTACTATGTACGTGTTCATGTAGCTATGCATTTGCATGTGTGTACTATCATGTAGATATGTGTTTGTAAGTATATGTGTGAGGTATATATTCCTGTGTGTGTGTGTGTGTGTGTACAGGACAGAGGCTACATTCAGTTTCATTGTCTTCCTTGATTGTTTTCTATCTTACTACTTTTCAGGGCTCTCTCTGGGTCTGGAGATTATTTACCCTGTTAGCCTGGCTGGCCAGTGAGCTTCAGGGATCTGCCACCCCTACACTTCCCAACACTGAGTTCCAGCTGTATCCTGCTTGGTTTGGCTTTTACAGGGGTCTGCATCTCCCTAGGCACTCAGCTCTGGTTTGAAATGTCACTATTTTCTCCTAGGTGCATTCTTGTCAAGTGTGTCATTGTCACCAGAGGCTAAGCCAGCCAGGTCACCAGACTTTGTACTCAAAGTTCCTTAACTATGAGATAAGTAAACGTTTCCTCTTTTTAAGGTTATTTGTCTCCAGAACTCCACCACAGTAATGCAGAGAGAGCTAATGCATCCCACCCCCCAGTTCTGTCAACTCAGATGAATTATCTCAGCTTTGTGATCCGTAGGTTTGTATCTTAAAAAATGAGAACAAAGTGCTTATTATACAGGTTAGCTGGAAAAATTAGGTGAGATTCCCTCCAAACCTTTTGCATTAGTGTCCTGCCTTTTATATGCTTGCTCAGGGACAATGCCTCATCTCCCTCCATAGATATTTGTTTTATTATAACTCAAATATTTTCATTAAATTTTATGTATTTTAGTGTGCAGTGTGTGTGTGTGTGTGTGTGTGTGTGTGTGTGTGTGTGTGTGTGTGTGGTGTGTCTGAGGACAACTTTTAGATGGGTCTTACTATGCACAGGGTTCCAGGTTCAATTCCCAGTATGATATAAGCCAATCCTTAACTCCATCTCCTAAACTCTACATTAACATCGCCCAGGGCAGTGATATTTGTAAAGCCAATGGATTGGTGTGAAATCTTATTTTTTTTTCTTTTTTTTTTTTTTTTTGGTTTTTCGAGACACGGTTTCTCTGTGTAGCCTTGGCTGTCCTGGACTAGCTTTGTAGACCAGGCTGGCCTTGAACTCACAGCGATCCACCTGCCTCTGCCTCCCGAGTGCAGGGATTATAGGCGTGCACCACCACGCCCGGCATCTTATTTTTTCTAACATACGATAGAGTAAATTCATAGTTAAGTTACTATACTTTTTTTTTTTTTTTTTGAGACAGGGTCTCGCTATATAGCCTTGACTGATGTAGAGCTTGTTATGTAGACCAGGCTGGCCTCAAACTCACAGGGATCTGCTTCAATCTCCTGAGTGCTGGGATTAGAGGCCTGTGCCACTATGCATGGCAGGTTGCTAGAACTTTAAAAACTCAAATCGGTTCTACATATCACATATTGTGTTCCTCCAAAGGTATCAGCACAGTCAGGAAGGGTGCATTAAAAGCATCTCCCATAGGCTGGGCGTGAGTAAGGCCAAGATACACACTTCTCTTCATGCTGAGAAGCAAACACTGAGAGGTGAAAGGACCCCAGACGCAGGACAAAGGGAGGGAGGGGACAGCAAAGAACAGCACTGGGGCCTGAGTTGTCATGAGACAAGTAAAAGGGGACAAAGGTGGCGCTTTCCTAGAAAATGGAGCAAAGGTCAGCAGGCAGAGGTAGGAGGACCTTAGGGCACTAGAGGACTGTCTGCTGGGCACACGGCACCAGGAGGGAAGGAGGAAAGAGAGAAGCCAGATTAAGATAAAGAAAAGTGCGCCTGCTTTTGTGGAAGAGTTCGGACTCTGTCCTGATGTCCATGGAGGTGAAACACAGGAGCTTTAGATCTGAGAGTCACGTGATCCCTTGTGCAGCGGGAGAGAATCTCAGGGGAGAGACTCTGAGTGGCTCTGGAGAAGTGGGACACAGGCTGTTTTGTTGTTGTTGTTGTTTGTTTTTGTTTTTTGTTTGTTTGTTTGTTTTGTTTTTTGAGACAAGGTTTCTCTGTGTAGCCTTGGCTGTCCTGGACTCACTTTGTAGACCAGGCTGGCCTCGAACTCACAGTGATCTGCCTGCCTCTGTGCCTCCCAAGTGCTGGGATTAAAGGCCTGCGCCACCACTGCCCTACTGACACTGGCTGTTTGTATCAAGGTCCACACTTCCTGTTTCTTCCTCCTGTGTTTTCCCGCTTTCTTAAACAGGAGTTTCCAGGTGGACCGGGCCACTCATTTC
The DNA here is from genome assembly GCA_907169655.1 of Acomys percivali. NCBI lineage: Eukaryota > Metazoa > Chordata > Mammalia > Rodentia > Muridae > Acomys > Acomys percivali. The sequence continues at coordinate 16,052,065 of OU015747.1, read as the reverse complement.
TGTAGAAACGAGGAGCCCCTTGCTCTGTTTGCACCGTCACAAAGAAGCGTCAGCTGCTCGGTGGTGCAGGCCTGTCCCAGGTGCCTTCCCCTGGTCCATCTTCCACAAGCAAGGCCAGGAGGTCCCCGAGAACCTCAGTCAGTGCTGAAAGCACCTTGTCAGCTCTTCGCACCGCCTCCTCTCGTTTTATGTGTGTCAGGGCTTGTGTTGCTGTGATCTGCAAAACAGCTTCTCTCTGGACTTGTGTGCATTTCCCGTGACTACAGACGCCTAAGCCAAATGCCGCCATTTCCTCAGGTCTCAATTTCTCTATCTGTCAAATAAAGATAGGAACGACCTATGGATTTATACATCCCATAAGGCTGGTGTGGCGATGACATGGCACAATGAGGGTAAGTCACTTACCCTACGGGCACATTAGACATCCAATAAAGACTTGATATGAATATTATAACTCATCTTGTCACAGGAGATGTTATAATCAGAACCTGCGACTTGGTACCTCTCTCAAGTCAGGCTTTGCTACCTGTCTTCAGTGTGCCAGGAAAACATATAAGTAATAATAAAAATGAAAAGTGATGCCGCGTGTGTGGCTCACATGCAGTACCTGAGGAGACCAGAAGGGGGCAGTGGGCTCCTCCGGGACTGAAGTTACAGGCAGTTTTGAGTTGTCCCGTAGGTGCTGAAAATCAACCTCAGTTCCTCTGGAATGGCAAACCAGTGCTCTTAACCACTGAGCCATCTCTCCAGCCCCACAGGGATGCCTTGTCTTAATTGTCTGATATGCAAAGGGAGGCCATGATTTCCATTTCTAATATCTCCACTCCTGCCAGCACCTCTTCGCCTCTTCCTTACAGTCGCCTAAAACACCCACAACTAGAGGCACTTAGGGATCAACAGAAAATGTTCCAAGAAACCCATGGGATTGTGTCACCTTTTATGACCTGGCTTCAGAAGTCATATTACTAGCTGGGCCTGGTGACAGGACACACATCTGTAACCCCAGCGCTTGGGATGTGGAGATAGGAGAATAGTAAATTCAACCTCAGCAACATAGGAAAAGTGTCTCACACACACCACCACCACCAACAATAGAAACCTCAGTGCCACCACCATGGCAGTAAGTCTCTGAAGACAGCTCTGTTCGGTTGTGGGAAATAGGACCTATCTTTTTTGTCTTTCTTTCTTTCTTTCTTATACAGTATTCTGCCTGCATGTAGGCCTGCAGGCCAGATGCAGGAACCAGATCTCATTATAGATGGTTGTGAGCCACCATGTGGTTGCTGGGAATTGAACTCAGGACCTTTGGAAGAGCAGCCAGTGCTCTTAAACACTGTGAGCCATCTCTCCAGCTCTTTTGTTTTGCTTTTCAAGATAGGGTTTCTCTGTGTAGCCTTGGCTGTCCTGGAGCTCACTATGTAGACCAGAGTGACCTTGAACTCACAGAGATCCACCTGCTGCTGCCTCCTAAGAATCTTGGGCATTTGAATACTTGGTGTTTGGAGAGGATTAGAAGGTGTGACTGTGCTGGAGGAAGTTCATCCCTGAGGGCGGGTTTTGAGGTTTCAGAAGACTCCAGTCATTTTCAGTTAGCTCTCTCTGCTTCCTGTCTGTGATTTGAGACGTGAGCCTTCACCTCTCAGGGACCACTCCAGCTGCCCAACACCTGCTGCCTCCATTTCAACCAGCATGGCCTCTAACCCTCTGGAACCATAAGCCCTAAATAAATTCTCATTCCTATAAACTGCTTGGTCAAGGCGTTTATCACAGAAATAGAAGAGTAACTAATATAGACCTCGGCGTGTCTTTTCATGGAAACAGAACCTGACTCATAACAGCTGGGCTCCGTAGATGGCTCTCACCCAGATCTCCCAAGCAACTTCTGTCAGGTGCTGGCCTAGGCTGATGTCACCTGTCTTTACTTACATGTGATGCTGCTATCATCACAGGGCATGGCTGTCAAAGGCTCCACTTCTCTAGGGCAGACTTATCAGTCAATTCACAGATCTTTTGTTGTTGCTGTTGTTGTTGCTGTTGTTGTTGTTTGTTTTGTTTTTCAAGACAGTCTTTCTGTGTAGTCTTGGACTCACTTTGTAGACCAGGCTGGCCTTGAACTCACAGTGGATCCACCTGCCTCTGCCTCTTGAGTGCTGGGATTAAAGGCCTGCACCACCATGCACGCCCAGGCCACAGATTTATTTTTTAAAGAGTTATTTATTTATTATATATACATACCATAAGAGGGGACCAGATCTTATTATAGATGGCTATGAGTCACCATGTGGTTGCTGGAATTGAACTCAGGACCTCTGGAAGAACAGGCAGTGCTCTTAACCCCTGAGCCATCTCTCACAGATCTATTTTTATTTATTTTACTTTTAAAAAATGTCATCTTTTTTTTTAAAAGATGTATTTATTTATTATTATGTATACAGTGCTCTGCCTGCATGTACACCTCCAGGCCAGAAGAGGGCATCAGATCACATTATAGATGGTTGTGAGCCACCATGTGGTTGCTGGGAATTGAACTCAGGACCTCTGGAAGAGTAATCAGTGCTCTAAATCTCGGAGCCATCTCTCCAGCCCCAGATCTATTTTTAAATCACTTGCTTTGTTCCCTAATCATTCTTGCTGTTGTTAGAGAAGCCATTTTGTAAAACTCTGATCATGATATTCTCTTGGTTATAATTCTGTGTATGTGTCTGTGTGTGTTATGTACATGTATGCATGTAACAAACCCAAACTTGACAGAAGGTATTGCTTCCTCGATTGCTTTCCTTCCTATTTATTGAAGTGAGGGATCTCTCTGAAAGCAGAGGTGCACAGTACAGCCAACTTTCCCTTGGAATCCCTCTTCTCTGTCTGCTGAGCTTTCAGGCAGTTGCCACACCTGCCCTGGCTTTTCACATGGGCTCTGGGAATCTGAACTTTGGTCTTTATGTTTTCACAGCAAGAACTTTATCTATGGAGCCATCTCAGTCCACCATAATTCTTTTTTCTTAATTCTTTAATAGTGGTTTTTTTTTTTTTTTTTTTGGTTTTTCGAGACAGGGTCTCTCTGTGTAGCTTTGGCTGTCCTGGACTCACTTTGTAGACCAGGCTGGCCTCGAACTCACAGCGATCCACCTGCCTCTGCCTCCAAAGTGCTGGGCTTAAAGGAATGTGCCACTTATCTGACCAGAAGGCAAACTCTTGAATGGGACCTGGGAGGCTTGCGTTTCTGCTTTTCCATCTACCTCAGACCATGCAGCATCCAGGATTGGTAACGGAAGTGGTGGAACATGACTTCCATTTAAGGAAGTTTCCAGAGCATGGCAACGAAGTTGAAACTGGCCTATGCAGACACCCAGAAGAGAACAACTTCCACCCAAAAGACGTGGCCATAAAACCAACAAAAGTTACTGCATCAGACATGACCTTGTGATTTGGGCTTGGCAAAAATATGTATGATCAACCACCGACCCCTCTGGCTATATGGGGAGAGAAGAGATCTAGTCCAAGGGTCCATTCTGAAATTGCTACAGTAAATATTAACTATTTGGATTCACTGACTGAGTGACTCTATGCTCAGCTGTTCTGAGAGTGGCCTGGCTCTCAGGTGCCTTGCGTGGGAGAGAACACAGTAAGTTCTAAGCAATGCTTTTGGGGGATTTGACTAGTAAAACACACCCACATCTCTCCACAGATGAATAAACTGAACTTCATCATCAGCCTCCTGTGGGTATGGATAGGTGGGAGTGAGCCAGTTTGATCTGCGATATGCCTGATGGTGCCTGAGGGACTAACCCCAAGGGTGAAACTGGAGAGAGGCAAAGGAAGGCACCAAGGATGGAAGACCTAAGAAAGAAGTTCATCTCTGATCCCTGCAGTCACTTCCTTCGCTTCTGAGTCCTGGATTCTCTCTTCTTCACCTTAGTCTCAGCCTGGAGCTAGGGCAGGCGCCATGTGCAGAGTTGTCACTGACAGCCCAGCTGTGGAGGTGAGGGTGGCCTCTCACTGAGGTTGAGTCTGGCTCCAGTTGCCTCTAGTTAGAGAGAGAACAGAGAACAGGGCTCCTGATAGGTACAAAAATCAGGGAGACTTTCTCATCTCTTAGATGTCCCATGACTCTAAGGACAGGGCTGAAAAAGCCCTGGGGAAACAAAGCTTTCCACGGTCTCAACAGAAGAATGAATATCAATTCTGAGTGCCCACACAGTAGGACTGTCTAGGGGTAGAGCTCTTCACCCGGTCCCAACCACCAGGCAGGTGTCTTCCAGTGTAAAAACAAAGGCGTGACCCTATATTCTTTCTCATCTGCAGCCCAGCCTCTGCTGACGGAGAAGTTCCCCCTCCCCATTTCAGCCATTGGCTGGCCCTGTCCAAAAGTCATTAAGAGATGTGTAACTTGGTGGAAGGCCTTTCCTTGATTTGCTGTAGGTTGCTCTGGACACCACTGTGTAGAATCTTGGGCTTCTGGAATTGACGGAGATGTCAGTCACCAAGGTGGGACAGGTGAACACTTCTGCTCGAAGCCACTGCATCCAGCGTGAATAAAATGATGGGTGAGGAGATCTAATTTGGAATGAGGTAACAGTCGCACACATGAACACACTGAATGCTATTGCGTTTTCAGCGTGAGTTATGCAAGGGGCACAGGATGGGAGAGAGATGGAAGTAGAGGACAGGGCGAGGTCTCAGACTTGCCATGCATCTGTCCCGGCCAATGTCTTGGAACTCCTTTCAAATCAGTAGGGTAATGTGGCGAGGCGAGACCACATCATCAGGTCGGTCCCAGTTTGCTACTTGAGATTAATGGATCATGAAAGGAATAAAGAATGTGGATGGGGCCAATTATAAAGTCTGCAGTGTTAGGAACACTGGCTGGCAGGCTCTTCACCCCAGGGACTTTCCATTCGTCCTGTGGGTCTTCCATCTTTCTTCGCCTCTCATCCCAGCTCTACTCCACTTAGCTTGCTGCCCCACCCCCCAAAAAGCATCTCATGGAATGAGCCTCAATAGTTTGGAGGAAGAGACAGATATGAGTTCTGAATTGAATTCTGTCCCTCTCCTTATTTTTTTTTTTTTAAGTTATTTAGGTAAATTTTAAAAATTACTTTAAAAAAGATTTATTGTTTATTTTATGAGTATGGGTGGGGAACTCATTGGATCCCCTGGAAATGGAGTCACAGGCAGCTGGGAGTGTCTATATAGGTGCTGGGAATCAAACCTGGGGTCTCCTGGAAGAGTGGCCAGCACTCTTAACTGATGTGCCATCACTCTAGGCATTTGAGACAAAAAAAATTCCACAGCACTTATTATATTCACAATGTTGTAGAGCTACCACTTTTGTCTAACTAAAAAAAAACTTTTCCTACCTGGGTGCATTGTTTCACTCCTGTAATCCCAGCACTCATGGGGACAGAGGCAGTCGGATCTCTGTGAGTTCAAGGCCAGCCTGATCTACAAAGCAAGTCCAGGACAGCCCAGGCTACAGAGAGAAAGCAAACCAACCAAACCAAACCAACCAACCAACAACCAACCAACCAACCAAACAAACAAAAAACATTTCCTTTACTCATTAAGTAGGTTCCTCCTACCACCCCAGAAAGGGGACCCACCAATTTGTATTCTGACTCTTGATTGATTTATTCAGAACATTGCATATAATGGGTCAAATGTGGAATTTCTTTACTAAGAAGTTCCTGGGGCTGAAGAGATGGCTCAGAAGTTAAGAGCACTGTCTCGCTCTTCCAGAGATCCTGAGTTCAACTCTCAGCAATCACATGATGGCTCACAACCATCTATAACATGATCTGATGCCCTTTTCTGGTGTGCAGGTAAAACACTGTATATATAATAAAATAATTCTTTAAAAAAAAAAGTTCCTTCCTACTAAAACCCACCCTAGACACTGGGACCTACAAATCTGTGTTCTGTCTCTAGACTGATCTGTTCAGGACATCCATCGCTTCTAATGGGACACATATGTAATTTCTGTTAGAGACAGGCTCTTACTGTGTAGCTAAGCCTGGCTTAGAATTTATTACGCAGTCAAGTATGGCCTCCGATTCATAATAATCCTCCTGCTTCAGCTTCCTGAGTGCTAGGATTATGGGCATGAGTCACAATGCCCAGATCAACATGCTAATTTTTGTTGTTGTTTCTGGTTTTATTTTGCTTAGTTTAGGGTTTTTCAGGTTTCTTCACACTGGCATGCGTCAGCATCTTCCTGGTAGAAGAAATACTTTATCGTATAAGTAAAGTGTTTGTCCCTTCATCAGTTGATGGACATTTCGGTCATTTCCACCTCTTGCGTGCCACAGAGGTGAGCGCACATGCGCATGGTCCCCAGAGGCGAGCACGCATGCGCACGTGCCTGCTTGGTTTCTGGTCTCAGGTCTTTGGAGCTCACAAACAGGAAGAGGACTGTGGTGCCCTGTGGCTACACAAAGCATCTTAGAGGAATCTCGGAATTCCTTTTCTCAGAAGTTGAGTCACCTTACAGATGCACCAAAATGCTCTACTACAAAATGTGCCTTTTTTTTTTTTTTTTTTTTTTTTTTTTTTTGTAATGCTGGGGCCTGACGCCACAGCCTTGTGCAGGCTAGGCTGGTGCTCTACCACTAAACTACATCCTGAGCCCCAGAACTTATTCTTCCTGATTTTTTGTTTTGTTTTGTTTCTTTACCATGATCCTAACGGGTTTAGGACGTGGGAGCTCACCATGGTTACTTAATGACATCAAGTTCTCCTGGATGAACGTTTGTATATTTTCTTCAGAGAAATGTCTACTCAAGTCCCGTGCTTTAAAACAAACAAAACTATTGATTTGCGTCTTCATCTGTTTTATTGCTACAGCAAAAAGCACAGACAGAGTGATTTACAGTCACACGGGGGTTTGTTTTGTTCATAGTTTTGGAAGCTGGGAAATCTGAAAGTTTAGCGCCAAATCTGGCTTTGGTTCTGTACAATGACACGGTTGGAGGTGACACAGTGAGGAACCATGAGTCAGAGACAGGATGGGAACTGAATTTCTCCCTTTAGCGAGAGCCTATTCCTGTAACTGCTAACCCACTCCACAACAGTGACACTAATCAGTCACCAGGGCATGACGTAATCACCTCTTACAGGTGCCAGCTCTTAATGTCTACAATGGAATCCGATTTCAATGTGAGTTTTGGTTGAGAAACTAAAATCATAACATGTTAATGATTTTGTGAGTTGTGAGAGTTCTTTAGGCAAAATTCCTTTACTTGGAATAAGACAATGTTGTAGAAAGATGAGTTATACTTTCTATATTAATCAATGTGGTATTTTGGGTTTTTGTTTTTTTTTTTTTGAGACAGGGTTTCTCTGGGTAGCTTTAGCTGCCTTGAACTCACAGTGATCCCAGTGCCTCTGCCTCCCTAGTGCTGGGATTAAAGGCATGTGCCACCACAACTGGCTAATATGGTAAATTATTAAGGCAGTAGTTTTCTTTTTTCTTTCTTTCTTTCTTTTATTTTATTTTTTTTTTGAGACAGGGTTTCTCTGTGTAGCCTTGGCTGTCCTGTACTTGCTTTGTAGACCAGGCTGGCCTTGAACTCACAGAGAGCCACCTGCCTCTGCCTCCTGAATGCTGGGATTACAGGTGAGTGCCACCACACCCCTTGGCAGTAGTTTTCTTTAACCAGCTAGTTTCCCAATGATGCAGGGAGACTGTTTTATTTTTAAGATGTAAGCACTATGCTGGCCAGACTCTGAGCTTCTCTAATCTGAGTACCTTTAAAACCCACATAAAACCAGTCACTTGTCAATCTAATGACTCCTGGGGCGGCTTCTGCTCCGTCAGTCTGTTCCTACAGCCGTGGGCTCAGCACCACCCTCCTTATTGGGACTCCTTTCTCTCTCCTCTTCCATTTCTTCCTCCCTCTTTTTTTTTTTTTCTCTTCAAGACAAGGTTTTTCTGTGTAGCCTTGGCTGTCCTGGACTCACTTTGTAGACCAGCCTGGCCTCAAACTCACAGTGATCCACCTGCCTCTGCCTCCCAAGTGTTGGGATTAAAGGCGTGCGCCACCACGCCTGGCCTAGAGTTTCAGTTGTCTTAAACCCTTGTCAGAGCAGTCTTCTCTGGTGAATGCCTCACAACACTGCCAGCATTGTGAGGATATTGTGTTGAATGTTGCTTGCCCATGAAAAGATCACATTTCAAAACCTGTGATGGAATCCTCCTCAATGTAAGTCCCAGTTTGCCACTTTTGTAGATACTAAACCCTGACCAGATATATAGATAGACAGTTACTTTTCTATTGCTGTGATAAAACACCATGACCAAGGTGACTTACAGAAGGAAGAGTTTATTTGGGGGTTTATGGTTCCACCAGGATTATAGTCCATATCAGTGGAGAAGCAGTAGCAGGCAGCTGAAAGTCCACATCTCCATCTACAAACTTGAGAGAGCTAACTCAAAATGGTACAAGTCTTTGAAATGCCAAAGCACCCTGCTCCCAAGTCATACACCTCCTCCAGCAAAACCACATTGTCCTCCTCTTCGACCAACAGCCACCAAATGGCTCCACGTATTCAAGTCTTTTGGGGGACCTCTCATTCACCACAGTTTGCAAACCTTTTCTCCCACGTATAGGTTGCCTTTTCGCCTCATTGCTAATGTCTTTTTAGTTTTGTTTCACTTTTTTTTTTTCGAGACAGGGTTTCTCTGTGTATCCTTGGCTGTCCTAGACTTACTTTGTTGTCCAGGCTGGCCTCGAACTCACAGCGATCCACCTGCCTCTGTCTCCTGAGTGCTGGAATTAAAGGTGAGTGCCAGCACACCTGGCTCACTTTTTTCTTTTTTTAGGTCTTGTTATGTATCTTCAGCTACTCCAATATTTCCTTGGCTGGCCTTGAACTTGTGGTAACCCTCCTGCCTCAGTCTTTCAAGTTCTTGGTTTATAGGTGCACACCCGCACACCTAGCTTGATGATGTCTTTTGACGCGAAGAATTTTTCATATCTGATCAAGTCCAACTGAACCAATTTTGCTTTCTTTTGCTGTGCATGCTTTGATGTCACAGATAAAACTCCGTCACCAGATCCGAGGTCATAACATTTTAGCCAAGGTTTTGGCTAAGACTTTCATGGCTTTAGCTGATACATTCAGAATGTTTATCCATTTGGGGATCATTTTAGATGTAATTCTTTTGTATGTGGAAACTCAGTTGTCCCAGCAACAATTATTACAGAAATCCCCTCCCCCACTGAACAGTCTCCCTATATGATTTGCATCTCTCCGGAGTAGGCATGAACAAGTGGAGAAAAGCTGATGACTCCTCTCTTGGTCTAGACACGGGAGATGCCGAGATAGGCTGGTCAGCACTCCAGAGGACCCTGGAGGGAGTTTCCAGAGCTGCAGAACTTACTGGAAATGGGAAGAGTGTTCAGTTGATGCCTTTACCAGAGGTAAACTGAGCACCACTGTTAAAATAATTTGAGTCATAAAATGCTTAAGACTAATAGATGATGCAAACCATTATGATAATATCCAAATTCCATAGTTGGAACTCATGCATGTGACAAGGGAAGGGACATGATTTCCCATCCCTTGAACAATTTACTTCCTTTATTTGCTTTTCTAATAATACTTTTGAATGCTAAACAATTGCCCAAGCTGGTAATTACAGCTGGCATTCTGCTGTGCCGCCTTCTTGAGTGGCCTGGGAGGTACTCTTGTTTCTGCTTTAAAGATGTGGAGACAGAGGCAAAAATAAGTTAACATTTTTGTTTAAGGCAGCTTTCTTTGGTTAATCTACATACATGTAGATATTTTAGGAAGCTTCTATAGTAATAGATTTCCATATTTAAGGCATACTTCCAAGACGTAAAAGAAGCTGAGGGAGGCACTCCATGCTGGTGGTCCCAGCATTTAGGTGGTCAAACAAGATTATCACCCAAAGTTTGAGGTCAGTCTGGGATACGTAGGCCAACCCAGGATATAGAAGGAGATCCTGTTTGAAAAACTCAGGCCCCAAACAAACAAACAAACAACCCAAACAAAATATAAGAACCAGATCTGAGCTCTGAGTCCACATGTTCTATTCTAGAGAGTGTCAGAAAAAAAACCCAAATGACCTTAATTAATGTATAAACATATTAAATAAGCCCCAAACAGACCCAACTCATTAAATCTGGAGCCTCTCTTGTGTGTGTGTGTGTGTGTGTGTGTGTGTGTGTGTGTGTGTGTGTGTGTAATCAGCCAATTAAACAGTTATAGACCTCCAATTGATTAAGGCAGAGCCAACATAGCTGAGTCTTTAATTTATCTAGGTAGATAGGCTTAGGGTACACAGGATGTATACTTATTGTTTTGTTACACCTATTTTCTTATTTTGATTTTTTTTTTTGAGACCAACAAAATATACATGCAATATAGCCTGACCTTCAGCACTCTATGTAGCCTAGGCTGGTTTCAAACTTTAGATCTTCGTGTATTAGCCTTCCCAGTAGTAGGGCTATAAGCATGAGCCACTGTACTGGCTGTATGTAACATATTTGATACTTATGTACATAGTGGGGTTGTCATTATAGGTAAGCAAGTTAATGTATTTCAAACCTTCCATAAGTGTGTGTGTGTGTGTGTGTGTGTGTGTGTGTGTGTGTAACATACCTACAACCTATATTCTTACCAAATGTTCAATGTACAACACTCCATGGCTAATTCTTTGACTGCTTTATTCAAATCAGACCTTTTCAGAGGCTGTTGTTTCACTCTTCTGACCCTGCCAAGCAGATGATCCCAAGAGTTTTTCAAAGCTGGTTCTAATATAAAGCTGTCAGTTTACAGCTCAGAGAGCCAGATCAAGGCACCTGCCCACACATGTGTAGCCCACCACCAGCCGCCGCATACACACAGATTGTAAAAGTAAAATAGCTATTAAAAGAGAATATTGCTGTAAGTGAAAAAGAAGAGTTGGATGAAAAGGCGTATAATGCAGTATTGCCTCGCCCTTCCTCGTCTTTCTCCATCTGTCACCGTGGTGCCTGGTCTTCACTGTTAACTTAACAGGATATAGAAGCTACTGAGGAGACACACTTCTGGCTCTATCTGTAGCCAGGGAGGCTTAACCAAGGTGGAAACACCTGCACTGACGTCATCCCACGGGCTGCCTTACTCTCCTGCCACCCTGCCTTCCATCACCACAGGCTGCAGCCTCCACCTGTGAGCCAAAGCAAACCCTTTCTTAGGTCGCTTGTGCTGGGTATTCATGTCATAGCAATGAGAAAAAATAACTGGTAATAATCTCCAAAGAATGAAGGAATAAACCCGGTTAGCCATGACAGACCCGGCTATGGAGGATCATGGAAAATGTTGTGCTTTCCTGGTCTTCAAAGTTTCCTATAATTCACATGTTATTTTTATGTATTGTTTGTTTGTTTGTTTTGTTTTTACAAGACAGGGTGTAGGGAGCCCTGCTCCAGCATGTTGTTTTTTGTAAGATCGCTTAAGGCTGTGCGCTCAGAGTTTGTACTGAGCGTACCTTTCCACTGGTTACGGTTGGTGTTTTTTCCTATATCCTGTTTAGATATACCCAGTGTTTTTGCGGGACCCGAACACCTGCTTCTCTCACTCCACCCCCCTGCCCTCCACCCTGCCTTCCGCCCCGCCTTCTGCTCACTGTATATACTGTTGCTCTGCCGCGCAATAAACGGAGATTTGATCAGACTACCGTCTTGTCTCCATTTCTCACGTCTCTTGTCCCATCTAGTCCCACTTCCCCTTCCAGGTACTCCTGGTGACCAGGTCAACAGGGTTTCTCTGTGTAGCCTTGGCTGTCCTGGACTCACTTTGTAGACCAGGCTGGCCTCAAACCCACAGTGATCCACCTGCCTCTGCCTCCCGAGTGCTGGGATTAAAGGCGTGCACCACCATGCCCGGTTTACATGTTATTTTTATATGATATATAGTGCATGTATAATATATGTTTATGTATGGACAGATACAAAATAAATATGCATGTTCATGTAAGAATAATGTAAAGCTAGAGTTTCTTAGCTCTTTTTAGAAAAGAAAATTAAATCTGAGGTCTTCAGTCAAGTGTGCTTTCCTAAAAGGAAGCTTGCCATTTTAGACATATAAGGAGGCCTTCTCCCTAGCCCACCTGGAGAGCTGAGAACAGATGGCATCCAGGCTCACCTCATTTCTCCCAATCACCATCTCTTACAGCACCAGGGATTTGTGACTGGCATGTCTCATGGCAGCTATGGACCCCAACCTGCAGGAGCAGTGCCTTGTACATGACTGCACTGAGTACAGTCTTAACCGAGAGGTGGTAGAGCCCTTGGACTTCAAGGTCCCTCCCGGGTCAGTATCTCCATACTGGTCTAGCTGTAATCTCTGCACCCTTCAGATAGGGAAGGTCTGGAAGTATTTTAAAGGCCCTCCTTGAGGTGGGTGCTATCTCCTATGCTCCCTGTGTGTCTGTATTTAGCATTAGAGGCACGGCAGTGGTCCAGTCTCTATTCCTATCCTCATGGAAGAGACTGCTAGCTCTATACATCAGAGGGCCCCAGCCACACAGCTCGGTTTGGGGGCAGGCAGGAGAGAAACCTTGTCTCAAAAAACAAAAAAAAAAAAAAAAAAAAAAGAGAGAGAGAGAGAGGCCGGGGGGATTCACAAACAAACACACGGTCCAGTCCACAGCAGGTGAGACTGTGTTTGGACCTTTTGTTGCTATAGGCAAATACCTGAGAGAAATCATGTAAGTGGCAGGAGTGATCAGAGGTCTAATCCATGGTTGTTGTGGGCTTGAGGTAGAGCTGAACACCATAGCGACAGGAGCGTGTGGCAGAGGCTACTTAGATCACAGTGGCCAAAAACCAGAGAAAGAGAGGAACGGGCAGCGGGCAAGATGTAATCTTCCAGTGCATGCCACGAGTCTTCCCCCACCTACACCCCAAGTCTCAATAATGCCATCGTACTATGAATTCATCAAGGGTAAATACACTGGTGATGCCAAAGCTCCTTGGATCCAATCACTTACCCAAAATTTGTCACCTGGCAACCGAGATCCCCATGCTTGGGCCTGCAGGGAAATCTCAGATCTTAACTAGAGCCGCAGTCTCAGGCCTCCCCTCTCCTGGCATCTTGACTCAAAAACTAAAGCGGAGAGTGTTTGAGAACAATATCAAACTCTAGCTTACACAACACAACACACACACATACACATCTTTAATGTGAGACCATGGGGTGGGGCTCAATCCTAGCTCTGCTATGGATCATCAACAGAAAGTGTGATGAAAATCACAGGAGAAGGAATAAGAACGGCCTATGAATATCATAAAAGATGCCGGTGTTTATCCTAACAGGAAACCCTAATTAAAAGAAGCGGTCTCTGTACACCGTTAGACTGGAAAGGACTCAGAATTACGTCCATCACAAGTACTTATGAGGGTAAGGTAGGACAAATACGCCAGTCCTTCTGTGGGCGGGACTTCCTGTTGATTCTAGGAAGCTGGTTTCATGGAGCAGTCTTGTAATCCTAACGCACAGGAAGCTGACACAGGAAGTGCTTGGGTTCAAGGCTAGCGTGGGATATATAATATGATCTTATCTCAAAATGCAAAAACCAAACCAAAAAAGGAATTGTTTTTACCACAGCGGAGAGCTAAGAGGTAATAAAATAGAAAACATACACACTCGCACGCGCACATGCACACACACGTCTCAGTGCAATAGTTACACCTTTGGATATGTGTACCTAAGAACTAGCATGATTGTGTAAAGAGAAAGGTGCTGAAAACACTTATTGGCATGCTGCTTGTACTAATAACAAATATGAGGAACGTGGATACAGTGATAATATTTACTTTCATGCAGTTAGAAGGACTAAAAGCAAGCAATGGTTATCTTTGATGGTCTCCCTCCTTCTCTTCCTCAGTCCTTCCTTCCTTCCTTCTTCCTTCCCGTTCATATTCTTCTCATCCCTCTGTCTCTTCCTTCCTCCCTCTCTTCCGCACATCTTTCCTCACAGCCTTCCATCCCTCTCCCTCTCTTCCTGCCTGTTTTGAATTCTATTAGAATTAGTGTGCATGCATGCATGTGTGTATGTGTGTGTGTATGTGCTTGTGAGTGTGCATGTGTGGCGTGTTTGTGTGTGTGTGTGTGTGTGTGTGTGTGTGTGAATCCCACACATGCCATGGTGTAAATGTAGAGGTCAGAGGACACATTTTGAGATTGCGTTCTCTCCTTCCACAGTGTGTTCCAGAGGTTGTACTCAGGTCACCATGTTTGTATGACAAGTGCTTTACCCACGGAGCCGTGTCCCCGAGCCACTTCCTGCTCTTCCCAGCCTGGCTTTAGTAAGAGGCTGAGTTCTAATAAGGAGCCGCTAATGAAGTCTTCCATGCTACTGAGCTGATAAATCATGCTGTGACTGCTGGTGAAAATGCTTTAAACTAATGAAGAGCTGTCCAGCCTTGCAGTGCTGTGGGTCCCAGTTGCATGCTCAGCTCTATGGTGCTTGTTTTTACATAGTTGGCCATGATGCCCACGAGGATGCTCTTGCAGACCTCTCAGTGGGAAGGTATGAATGCACACTTGACCAGCCTGTCTGCAATTATGGGCTGGGGTGCAGTGCAGTGGTAGAGTACGTGTTCTGCATGCACCACGGTCTGGATTGGATCCTTAGTACCACAGAAAGAAAGCAGGGGAGTATGTAGTTGATATTATAGTCACTTCCAGTATGTTTTCTTTCTCCCAGCATCCTATAGGAGTGTGCTGCTTAGAGTGCGTTGTCTTGTTTTTTAAGGGATTGTCAACTTGACAGAAGATAGGGACATCTGGGAAGAGGGAACCTCAATGAAAAAAAGTGCCTACATCCCTGGCCTGTAGGCAGGAAGATTTTCTTGATTAATGATTGGGCCACCATCCCTGACTAAGACTATGAACTTTAAAAGGTATACTTTAGTTTTGTTTATGAGCCTAGCCTTTTAATGACTGAGCCATCTCTCCAGCCCCAAAGTTATACTTTAGAATAGACCTTACAATTGGACTGAGAATGAGAACCGGAGGGATCAAGTTGGGGTGGGAGGGAGAGAGGGAGAGAGATGTGGGGGCAGGTGCAGTGCGGAAGCCTACTGCAGTGGAAACTTCCTGGGATCTGTAAGGGAGGACTCCGAGTAATGGAGGGGTGGGACTAGGCCACCGACCCAGCCTCAAAACCTTCAAGGCCTGTGCCTGCCCTGCCCGCAAGATGTGCTGGGACACCGGTGGCTCAGAGCTTGTGGGAGTAACCAACCAATGCCTGGTCTAACTTGGGGCCCACATTGGGAGAAAGAGCCCATGCCCAACACTGACTGGATGATCAGGACCCAGAATCTGGATGGCCTAGAGATCTAGGGTAGAACCAAACACAACCAGCCAAATAAGCAAATAAGTAAGTAAGTAAATAAATAAAATGAAAAGTCAATGAAATAATTCCTAATGATATTCTGCTATACTCAGAGATCAGTGCCTAGACCAATTGCCGTCAGAGAGGCTTCGCCTGGCAGCTGATGGGAATGGATGCAGAGACCCACAGCCAGACATTAGGTGGAGCCCAGAGAACCCTGAGGAAGAGGGGAAGGAAGGATTGTAGGAGCCAGAGGAGTTGAGGACACCGGGAGAACACGGCCTACAGAACCAACTAAGCAGGGCTCAGAGGGGCTCACAGACTGCATGGGTTTGCACTAGGTCCTCTCTCAATATGCATGTTGTGGTCATTTAGCTTAGGTGTGTGTGTGTGTGTGTGTGTGTGTGTGTGTGTGTGTGTGTGTGTG
>OU015747.1:16022276-16036282 GCA_907169655.1 Acomys percivali | reverse complement strand
TGTGTGTGTGTGTGTGTGTGTGTGTGTGTGTGTGTGTGTGTGTGTGTATGAATCCACACAATGAGAGTGGGGCTATATCTGACTCTTTTGCCTGCTCTTGAGACTCTTTTCCTTTTACTGGGTTGCCTAGTCCAGCCTTGATATGAAGGTTTGTGCCTAGTCTTATTGTATCTTGTCAGGCCATGTTTGGTTGATAGCCCCGGGAGGCCTGCTTTTTTATGAAGGGAAATGGAGGAGCAGTAGATCTGAGGGAGAGAAAAGGTAGGAGAGGGGAGAACTGGGAGGGGTGGAGTCTGAGGTTGGGATGTATTTTATGAGAGAATAAATGAAAAGAAAATAAATTATGCTTTATCTTACGCTGTGATTAAGGTAAGAGAAAAGAAAGGTTATGGTTTTAGTAGAGCTGTATTTGTATGTCAAGTTGATAAGACATCAGTTTTGCTGGCTAGTTTTTTTGTCAGCTTGACACAAACTAGGGACATCTGAGAAGAGGAAACCTCAGTTGACAAAATAGGCAAAATGCTGCCACCAGGTATGCTAATAAGAAGTCAATGGGGGCGTTTTCTTGATTAATGATTAACTTGAAAAGCACCCGTAGGCAGGTGGTGCCGAGTTGTACTAGAAAGTTAGCTGAACGAGTCACAAGGAAGAAGCCAGTAAGCAGCACTCCTCTGGCAGCCCACTCTGGTTCCTGCCGGAGAGTCCTGCCTTTAGTTCCTGCCCTGAGTTCCCCTCTCATGATGGACTCTAAGTAGGCAGCTGAAGTACGTCTTTACCTCCCCACGTTGTTTTTTTTTTTTTTAATCAGTGTTTTGTTTTGTTTTGCATCAATAGGAAGAAAACTAGGATAAACAGTGACTTAAGAATGTTCTTGTGAGTTCGAAGCCAGCCTGAACAAGGTGACTCCAGGACAGCCAGGGCTACACAGAGAGAAACTCTGTCTGGAAAAAAAAAAAAAAGTTCTTGTTTTAATAACCCAGCAATTACATGAGGGAGACAAAGTAAATGCCAAAGAACATGAAGGCTTGACTAATGGCCAAAGTATGTTCTGTTCCCTTAAATTATTCTGGGGAGATTTGCCAACTAAATTAACAAGAAAGCAACAGGTGAGAAGACACACAATTTTTATGACTATGTTCCCTGGTCAAAAACGAAGTGAGACTCACGTAGTAGAAACGGGGTGTAGGTATTGTTTTAACAAGCGGAAGGGGCTTTGTACCTCAAGGAAGGATGAATCATGGGAAGTAAGGAGAAAGCCTTGCAGTGTCAGTGAAACAAAAAGAAAAAGGTTTTGGAGAGGTTTTTTATTTGTTTGCTTGTTTTGGTTTTTCGAGACAGGGCTTCTCTGTGTAGCCCTGGATGTCCTATTTTTGTTTGTTTGTTCATTTTGTTTTTGTTTTTTTGAGACAGGGTTCCTCTGTGTATCCTTGCCTTGGCTGTCCAGGACTTGCTTTGTCAACCAGGCTGGCCTCATTGACAGCTCACAGTGATCCACCTGCCTCTACCTCTTGAGTGCTGGAGTTAAAGACCTGTGCCACCATGTCCAGATCGGTTTTGGAGAGTTTTTGCTTTATTTTTACTGAAGACTTGCTCAAGTCTTTGCTCAGGGCTCCAGTCCTTAAATGTGTTTATTTTGGTGAGGTTGCCTTATGTAGGCTCAACTCTGAACTGACTCTTTGTGACCCAGTCTCTCTCTTCTCCCAGCACAAGAGAGGAAAACACCTCAAGGGAGAAATCTGCCCGGCTTTTAGTAGAAATGGAGGGCAGAGATGCCTTCTGCGTCTATTGACTCTTAAAAATTATATGCCTAAGTAGCATATAGTCATGTGACATATACTGGCCTATTTAAGATAAGCAGGCCCCAATTGCCCATTAACCCCAGAAGAAGCAAAGTCATACAAAGCACACCTGGACCCCCACCCCCACAGGCTGGAACCACATGTCCAGAGTCCAGCCTGGATCTGCTGAACCACCTTTACCCTCAGGTGCCTGGCTTTGTGCCTACAGATCTGGATGGTATTATTCAGAACTGCTGTAGCAATGGCTGACTCATCCGCGACGCGGGAAGTGTGTCTGTTGATTTGCAGAGGTATTATGAGAATCAGAGATATTGACCCTGTGTCTCAGATTTCGACACTCCAAGAATGCAGTTGCGGTCACATCCTTGCAGAAGGCTGATTTACCATGGCTTCGCCACAGCAGAGGAAACCACCTTCCCAGAAGAGGGTCCTCAGACGTGCTGACTGAAACTCTGTTGGATGACCGCTCTGAGCTGGCTCGGCTCCCTTGCGTGGACTCAGGCTGCTTGTGGGTAAGAATGCAGCAGCGTTAGCATGAGTGACTAGAAGAGGAGTTGAGTTGTACCTTATGGGCCACCATAAACGTTTATGTACTTAAAAAGATCTGTCACACACCTGTAGCAAACTTTACTCTGTGCCACATGCAGTTCTATGGAAATGGCTTTGATAAAAAGGATGAGAGCATGGTGGCGCACGCCTTTAATCCCAGCACTTGGGAGGCAGAGGCAGGCGGATTGCTGTGAGTTCGAGGCCAGCCTGGTCTACAAAGTGAGTCCAGGACAGCCAAGGCTACACAGAGAAACCTGGTCTCAAAAAAACTAAAAACAAAACAAAAACAAACAACCTCTTTAAAAAGGATGGGGTCAAAAAATGTGTTCTGTCTCCTTCCTGCCCAGGAGTAAGCTACAAAGTCTGCTCTGGCCCCAGGGAGTCACAGTTTGGTGAAACAGCTCATCCGGGTTTAAGAAAAGCCCCTCAGGCAGCAACAGCAATAAACTCACCATGTTCTCCTTCAGCCCTTAGGGCCTATGACTGGGTCTGGGCCCCAGATCCCCAGCGCCCACCCCGACCTCCACAGCTGGTGGTCCTCAGATCTGTCAAGCCACTTGAGAGTATCTGGATCCCAGCCCTGAGCAGAGGTCAAGATATTTTCCCACAGGACACTGCAGCCTCCATGCTGATCCAAGTCTGCATACAGCTGACGTTCGTTTGGGCCCCTTAATGTACCAGGTGTCACTGGGATCCCGGATTACAGGTATGACAAGAAGCAAATTGAGGGAAGACAGTACGAGGGACACAGGCCACCACGGAAGGGAGGGGCATGGGTGCAGGAGCTTGAGAGAGCGGCCTCGGGGCACTGGCAGACCGGAAGCAGAGAGAGTCGAAAGCAGGAGTTCAACTTATTCTCCCCCAATTGACTCCACCCAGAACCCCAGCCCATGGGATGGTGTTCCTCACATTGAGGGTGGACTGTCCCACCTTGGCGAGGCAGACCTCAAACCTCTCTCAGATATTCACAGAGGTTTCTCATGGCGATGGTTCTAGATGGCAGCGGCAGGCTGATGGTTGATGTGAACCACACATAGTGACGTGGAAAGCGGCTTTGTGGTGAGAGGGGAGCATCCAGGCAGGACTGGGCTCTCTAGCTGCCTAGGAGAGGACATGGCTGCACATGGAGCGTGTGAAATGAGAAAGGACGTGATATTAGCGTCTCTGCACCGCAGGGCTTGAGGGTAGCTGGGGTGGAAGGGCGGGATCAGGAAGTGGCCTGGATGTGGCCCCTGGCTTGTATGGTGGCTAAGAGGAGGTGCTGTTCTCTGCGTGGGGTGACTCAGCACTCATCTGGTGCTGAAATTCCTGTAAGGCTTTACCCAGGATCCTCGTAGACATCTCCTAAGTCCTCATAAGGACAATTTCTCTGATACTCATGGCTCTTTGTATTTGTTTGCAAAGCCTGCAGTATCAAAATGTCACCGGCTGGGTGGCTTGAGCAACAGAAATTTATGGTTCCGTGGAGCTGGAAACTCATCGAGACTGACACACTCCTCCACCTCCTTCATCTTTTTCCCATGAGGGAGGGAGTCGTGCACCCTCCATTTCCCATTGGAGCCATGTAGAGGGCAGCTGTGGACTTTAAAATCTCACTGATGTATTTTGTGCAGATAGGTTGGGGTGTGTCCCGTGACAGGGTTAGAGATGTGTTTGTGTGTGTGTGTGTGTGTGTGTGTGTGTGTGTGTGTGCTAGAGGAAGAGGTGGGAGAGAGGGACAGAGAGAAAAGGGGAGGGAGGGACACACACACACAGAGAGAGAGAGAGAGGGAGAGAGAGAGAGAGAGAGAGAGAGATTTTGTTTGGTTTCAGAAAGGGACTATTTACCAGAACCTACTAGAGCCTCGAGGGGTGGTTGTGCCCAGACCTCACCCTGCACTGATTGGTACTGTTCTTCATCTATGCTCTCCCAGCAAGATGTCCTGCCTGGTTGAGTGGCTCGGTCACAAGAGGTGATGTGGAATGTGAGCCCGACAGTTCTGGAAAATCAATCCGATGCGTCTTTGTGGAGTGAAAAGAAAGCATAAAATAAGAGCTGTCTTGGCAGAGTCAGCTGGTTTCTTGAACGCAACCTTTGGGGCCTCTATACCAAGACCCACCCCTGAAGCACAGTCCTACTTTCTCTAAGTGACTCCTGGAAGCTGTTTGCCACTCAGAGAGATGTCAAGAGGGCCACCTTCGGGTCCCTGAGGCATGAAGGGACCAGCTAACCTTGGGTGCCACAGCTCCCTAGCTTCTATCTGCAGTTTCCAGAAGGCAAGTCCAGGCCTGTAAAAAGCCTGTCTGCTGAGCTCATGCACGGCTGAGTTTCTGGGTCATTCTGACCAATGAATATTGCTAGCCTTCTCATCAATAGGGGCTTGGCTACGTCCTCGCCATCCCCACCTCCCCCCACCTCTCACTGTTCTTGCAGTGCTGTGTGCATAGTCTCACCTCTAGGCCCATGGCTAGATAAGTCTCCCCAGATGACATCTTTCCTTTCAACTGTTTTGTCACAGTCCTGCCCACCTGCCAAGACTCAGCCCATCCCTGTAGCAATTTTGATTTAATGGCCACAATCATTGCTGAATACCCTGAAACATCTGTTGTATTGTCATGGTAGTGAAGTTGAAATGCATTTATATGACACTCATGCCAGGCATGGTGGCACATGTGTTTAATCCTCGCATTCAGGTGGCAGAGGTAGGTGCATCGATGTGAGTTCGAGGCCAGCCTGGTCTACAAAGTGAGTAGCCAAGGCTACACAGAGAAACCCTGTCTCGAAAAACAAAAACAAACAAACAAGAAAACCCAACAACAACAACAAAAGATTTATATGACAGGTGTATATTGAAATATATTTTCTCTTACCTACAACCGAATTTTCCTTCTGAGTGTACACTCCCTGGGCATAAGTAATCACATAGGTTGGAAACACTATTTAGTCTAATGTAATAAACCAATAGGTTCCTTTGGAAAATGCAGTCTCTTAGAGTCAAATGCCATCACTCTCAGAATGTGCCACCATACCTCCCCTTGCTCCTGATGCTGATGCTGAGGCCTGTTAGAGATGCAATAACGAGATAGTGTCCAGTCTGTCATACCATCATCTACTGTCAGGCAATGCAGTGTCTTGCTCTGGCCATTCTCAAAGGTTCCTCTCACTGACTGGTCCTGCTTCCAGCTTCATTGGTGCTTACAGATCCCTATAGACACAGCTGCTGCTACAGTGCTGAATGCCAACACCTGTATATTTCCCCCATCTCTCCCCAGGGCACATGCAGATGTCTGGATACATTCAAACTGTGCAGAAGAAATGAGGGCATCTCAGAGAAGACACATGTGGTGATTTGAATGAGAAATGTACACCACAGGCTCATGTTATCTAAAGACTTGATCCCTAGTTGGTGATGGTGTTTGGGAAGGTGACGGAACCTTTAGAAAGTGGTGGCTGACTAGAAGAAGTGTGTCACTCAGGGTAGGTTTTGAGAGTGCATAGCCTTGTCCCACTTCCAGTGTATTCCCTGTGCTTCCCGTGTGTGGATGGAGAGGTGATCTCTTGGCTCCCTCCTCGAGCTACCTGGCACCCCATACAACAAAAAAACCCATCCAGCCCAAATATCAATAGTAACAGTGTGGTTCACAGGCTCAGGGCTCCAGGTGGTGGTGCCATTTGGTGAGGCGGTGTGACACTGCTGAAGGAAGTTATGTCACTGGGGGTGAGCCATGAGAACTACTAGCCTCATCCCACTTCCGGTCCACTCTCTCTGGTTCATGCTTATGTCAAAGACATGCTCTCCCAGCCTCCATATCTATCAGTTACTGCCTTACTTTTCCTCCAGGATGGACTCTATCCCCTGGAACTGTAAGCTAAAACAAACCTCTTTCTTCCACGGTTGCTTTTGGTCATGGTGCTCTATCATAGCAGCAGAGAGGTAACTAATGGAGACATGATTGAGAAACTGCTCCTATGTCCAAGAGCATCTCGACATAAGACATTTTTACAAGGGGGTGGCCCACTGAATGGTGTGGCTATGAGTTGTCAGCAGCCTAAGGTCCCAGCAGACGGGGAATGGGGGTGTTTGCCCTCAGCAGAGGCTCTGAGTAGAGCTGAGCACCTCATACGGCTCCTCATACTTCTTGTCCTAACAGTATTAGCAACCAGCACTCAGAGCACTGAGCACTTTCTTGTGGGCTACACGCACACACACACACACACACACACACACACACACAATCTCACATAAGTCTTGTGAGATGCCCAAGAGGTGGACTTTTCTTACCCTTATTTTTTAGTACAAGAATATGAAGCTCAAAGATGGTTAATCCCAGCATTACCGAGTAAGTTACAGGGCCAGGGTGACTAGGCCCCGAAGTCTGGCTCGTTTGCAAATGGCTCAGACAATTTTTGCTCAAATGATAGCAGGAGACGTGGGAAGAAAGGAGGGTGAACCGGAGGGTTAAGGTAAAACTCAACAGAAGACTCATTTCCGAAGCTGACACAGCCTGTGAGGCTGGGCAAACATTGCTTCGGATTCTCAGAAGGGAGCTTCACATCCATGGTTGTCCCTGGAGAGTAGGACAGTCCCTTTTCTGTAGGCGGTCCGTTTTTGTGTGTTGGAGGCGGGCAGGCTCCTAAGGAGAACACCTGGACCTGAGCACCTTGTGTAATGACCACAGTGACAACGAAAAAGAAAAGAAACCACTTCCCGGTAGTCAACTGTAGAAAAATAATTTTATTTACTACTGTAAATAAAGTAGTGCAAAGAGTACTTAGAACCCACAGTATTGCATTACTGATTTATTTACTACTGTAGCAGCATACGGCACACGGACACTCTGTTCTTCCTTGTCCTCTTACACACACACACACACACACACACACACACACACACACACACACACACCCCTATACAGACACAAGCAAGCATAAGGAGTGGCCATGAACCTATGAACAAACAGCTTGTTTTTCTGCATATTCCATTGCTGCCAGTCTATTCTAACAGTGATTGACGGGGAAGAAGACTACACTTAAATACTAAAGTTTTCTAGATGTTATTGCACGGATCGTGATGGAAACATAAACCGTATCCAATCATGTCATCAAATGATTTGGAAGCACTATGACTCTAGAAAAACCTACAGCGGGGGGTGGGGGTGGGGGGATGCAAACCCATGTACAATGCTATTGCCTTCCCTGTATATGTTGTTTCGTCTTCTAACTGCTGAGTTTGGGACTCAGAGAGAAATCTGCCAGTTGGGCTTTTGGGATGCAGGATGTGGCAAACTGAAGTACCATCTGCCTTGGAGAGAAGTTCCTGTTCTCTGGTAAAAGGGGATGAACACAGACTAAGACGTTTTAAAATCCCTCTCCATGGATGGGAATATGGACACTCCACAAGACGGACTCTGGTTCCCAGAACAATGCCCAGAAAGGAAAGTCCAATCGATGCCTCACCTCACTTGCCCACATGCCCCTATTTTTAAGGTCATTCTTAAATTTGTTTGATAAGCATAGTCTGCTCTGGGTACGTCCTTATTTAAACATAAACAAAACAAAACAAAAAAAGACACCAAGTGCAAAACCAGCATCCAGTTCACAAGACTTTTAAGGTATTTATCAGTGGAATGCCAGGCCCCAGGCTTCCCAAACCAGCCACCGAGAGGACCGCCTCTCTGCTGGAGAGGCTGGGGTTGCACAGTTCACCCGCGAGGCTCAGAGTTGTTAGCCGTTGTTGGTGGGGCATGGTCGGAGGCATCTGCAGCTGGAGGCACAGCTGGGTTTGGGGTGGATGAAGTGGAGTCTGCCAAGTCCCAGGCTGGTGCTGGAGAGGAGCCACTGGCTGCAGAGACACATAGAAACAGAGTTGAATATTTGAGAGAGGCATAGGCAGGACTCCAAGCCCCACCCAGGATCCAGCAAACAGGAAGGGTACTCCTTGGCTGCTGGACCCAACTCTAGGTAGACAGACAGCCTTGGACCCATTATCTCGGCTCTTTGAACTTTGGTGTTTCCTTCTATAAAACACCAGGTTGGGATAGATGTATAAGGATTTCTGGTGATTCTCACGGCCTGGGGTTCTAAGTCAGTGCATGTCTGGCAAAAAGTTACTGTAATTAGTTTCATGAGCTGTGGCCCTAGTCCCCCACCCCCACGCCTCCATGGTGTCAGCATAATATAAACCGTAATAATGTCAAACAATCAGAGGAGGGCTGGTTTTACTTACATTCTTACGCCATGTAGAGGGACTGTCAAATTCAGCCCAAGTTACTTTATTTAAATAACTGCACAAAATGATTGAAAAATATATCTTTAGTAGAGAAGATAATAAATCTCCCTGACTTTAGAGTAGCTTATATGAAGTTTATGTCAGTCCTTGGCTTTTCTTTGTGTATTTTATGTGCAGGAGTGTTTGGTCAACAAGTATGTTTTGTGTGCCAGGTGCCTACAGGGGCTGGAAGAGGGCACTGGATTCCCTGAAACTGTAGTTACAGATGCTTGTGAGCAGCCACGTGGGTGCTGGGACTTGAACCCAGTTCTTCTGCAAGAGCAGCCAGTGCTCTTAAAAACTGAGCCATCTCCCCAGCCCCCGTGTCAGATGTTTCCAAATGCCAGTTTTTGTTTTTGTTTTTCCTCCTTGAGAGAGGCACTGCCTGGAGACACTTCCACTTGTCACACTTACTCAGGGGTGGAGATGGGACAATGATGACACCCAGTGAGGAGAACCAAAGATCCTGTTAAGCCTCTTGCAGACCTACGACAGCCCTGTAGCTGTGAGTGACCGGATCTCACTGCCATCTGTACTAGAGCTGGCAAAGCCTGCTTTATGTATGAAAACCTAGAAGTGCCCCAGGTAAAACCATGGACTCTGACCTTTAACAGCCGAGTGACGTTGGGGAAGTTATCCGCAGGCTCCCACCTCCAAAAAATGGAGAAACATGCATGTGTCTGCCTCACTGAGTCACTTACAATGCATTTACAAAGTAGAGCAGTGTTTGGCAGGCCTAAGTATGCAGGAAACGTTAATGGGTTACTGGGGAAATGTGTTAAGATGTGTTCATTTCAGGCTTATGGGACTGATGGAAGAGTTGGAGCATTTGTTTTCTGGAGGCCGGCAGTCCCCTTATCTGAGGCTCCAGGACAAAAACAGCATGACAGTTACAAAGCCGGAAAGACCACAGTTGCCTGGAGCCGGTGCTTACCAGCTGGGTAACCTTGAACTACTCTGAGCCTTAGTTTCTTTAGCTGTAAAAATGGAGAGAGTAACAGCTGGGCGTGGTGGCACACGCCTTTAATCCCAGCTCTTGGGAGGCAGAGGCAGGTGGATATCTGTGAGATCGAAGTCAGCTTGGTGTACATAGCAAGTTCCAGGGCAGCCAGGGCCACACAGAGAAACCCTGTCTCGAAAAACAAGCAAACAAAGAAACAAACAAGCAAACAGAGGGGAGGATAGTAACGTCCAGAGCTGTGTGACAAATGGTTAGCTCAGTGGCCAAAGTCTGCGCAAACACACACCAGCCATGCACTAGTTTACCTGTGAGCAGTGATCTTAATTAAACTTGGTAGTATTTTAGCCTTACTAATTTTGTAGAAAGTGGGGGTTGATTTTATTTTTATTTATAATTTTTGCACTTCTTTATTTCTAAAGCATACATATAAATGTGTGCACGTGCCAGGCACATGCATGAAGTCAGGTTGTAGGAACCAGTTTTCTTCTTCCACAATGTGGGCCCAGGGATCAAATACAGCTTTTTTGGGATTGACAAGTATCTTTAGACACTAAGCCATCTTCATGGCCCAGTGGAGCCACTTCTGAAATGTATGTACTGTACAGAGATGCCACCCTGTGCTGACAGCCCAACTCTTCACTGTCTTCATGTCTAAGCGTGACCACCCCCAAGGGCCACTGGAGATAGTCGGGACATGAAGCTCCCCGTAGGTCGGCTCTCTTGCCTCTGGACTGGACTCCCCCTTGAGGGCCTCTTCCAGCACTCACAGGAGATGTGGAATCAGAGACTAGGGGAGAGGCCAGGGAGTTGTGGACATTACTGGGGTTATTAAAGACTTAGAAACAGGTGACCAGGTGATGAGGTTCAAAGAACACTGTGCCACGGTCAGGAGGCCCAGTCCTGGCTTGTCTTTTTTTTACCTGCTGTTATCTATCTCTGGGGGAGATAGTGACTTGTGGATGTTTCCTTCCTAATGTGTTAGAATCCCTGGTTCCTCAAGAGAAAGGCTTGGAGCAGCTGGTGCCTGGGCCCCCTTTTGCCATAGGATTTGCCTTCCCAGTGACCTCTGTGGAAGTTAATATAACACTAAGGCGTGGACTTTCAAGCTTAGGGAACGTCTAAGTCGCCATGGTAACGAGATAAATCAGCAACTGGTTTTCTGGTTAAAACAAAAAGTGCCAATGTGTAAATGTAGAAAGAATGCCTAATTAGCGCTGCCACCACTTAATCTCCTCCCCCCCCCCCCCCCATGGGGACAACAAGGAATGCCGGCTGTTTCCACAGCGAGTTTGTTATTGTCTTTGTGAGCGTCACCCCCTTCCGTGGGGGCTGCAATCACTGTGTGAGCCCCCCTACCACATGTCCTAATTTTAAAGTGGCCCCTTTGTCTCTGCTCACCTGGAATGCATGCTAATTTTATTATTGAGCTAGAATCAAGGTAACCAGGAGTAACGTCCGTGCTGCTTAAAAAATTACAGAGTGTATTCCAAAGCCCAAAAGAAGTGATTTGTGGATTACTTGCTGGCTGGGGGCTCGTTTTCTGTACATTAGTCAGAACAATCAGGAGCTGGCACACGCAGGACCTGGGGCCAATGGCAGTTGCTGCCTCTTTTGGTAAGGCTCACGACCTAAGAATGGTTTTTACACTTTTAAATGGAAGAACAAAAATCAAAACAAGAATAAGAGTCTATGACATGGGAAAAGATTTGAAATTCAAATGTGTCCACGGGACAGTTTTAGTAGAGGCCCAGCCACGATGGCCGCTTTAGATTTCCAGGGACAGAGTGGAAAAGCCAAAGCAATCTTACGAAACTCCTTACAGAAAAATGTGCTGCTGGGGGTCTACCTTGGTTGGTAGAGCAATGAATTGCCTAACATGCATGAAGCCCTTGGTTCCATCTTTAGCACCATATAAACTGGCTGTAGAGATGTTGGCCTGTAATCCCAGGATTTGGGAGGGAGAGGCAGGAGGCATGGCTGCAACAGAGAATATGAAAGGGCTGGCCATTGGGTCTGGAGAGATGGCTCAGTGGCTAAGAGCACTGTCTGCTCTTCCCGAGGTCCTGGGTTCGATTCTTAGCAACCACACAGTGGCTCACAACCCTCTCTAATGTGATCTGATGCCCTCTTCTGGTGTGCAGGTTTACATGCAGATTGAGCTCATGTATATGAAATTTTAAAAGGGGGGAGGAAGGGGGTGCTGGCCACTGGTGGGAATGGGGAACAAGGAGGTGGGTGGCATTGAAAATGTCATACTATGTGTGAGTTAGTCCCCGGGAGCCTGCAGAGTACAGGGCAGGTCCGAGATCCCTGTCCTTAGTCTGGTTCTAAGTGCAGGTACTGGTGGGTGGGTGCCAAGAGTTGGGGGGACAGGAGTGATGGTAAGATTCTTTGCTGTGAAATCTCTGACTTCAAATCTATCACCTTTCTTTGTGAGCACTCTGGGTGGCATTTCGCAGAAACCTCATTAGCTGGAAATGCAGGAGACAGGAGCAGAGCAGAGAAAGGTTTAATTCATCTCACTTAGATCATCTTACATTCCATTAAAAAAAAAAAGAAAAGAAAAAGAAAAAGCCAAAAGCCTAGGCTAACCACAGCCTGAAAGGATGAGTCAGCAGACACCACCTGCGGTGTGGGGACAGACTGGCAGGGGGTTAGACTACCTACTCACCCTGGGAGCTGGGAACACTACAGACCGTGTTTATGCTGTGTGTTCCTCAGACACCAAGTTCAGAGTCAAGCTGCAGACGGAAGATTTCTTTGGTTGGAAATGAACGGGACCGTATGGGTTTCAGAGTTCAGATCCGGGGCTGAGTTTAGGCGACGTACAGTGAGGTGTGTTATGGCCTCAGGCCAAACTGTGAAATTCATTGTTTCGTATACACACCTTATACGCATGGATGGAAAGGTAACTTTATATGATGTTTTTAGTGGCCCTGCATTTTGACCTGTAACCCGTTACATGAAGTCAGGTGTGGAACTTTTTGTTTGTGGCTTCATGCCAGTACTCAAGTTTCAGGGTTACGAACTCGGGATTTAGAATCTTTCTGATTCTGTGATTTCAAGTTTCAATTTTTCGAAAGGAGGACTCTTTCTCTGAAAAGGCACCTCTTTTCTCTTTTCATTTTTTTTTTTTCCACCTCCCTTCTGGCAGGCAGCCAGGCTTCAGGCTTTTTGTTTGTTTGTTTGAGGGATGTTTGCAGCAGGCCCAGGTGGACATGGCTTTGGGCTCACTTTACTTTGGGATCTTTTGGGTCTCAGCGTGGCTGCGGCTCCATTACGGGGGTAATTATGCTTGGCGTCTTCAGTTGGGAGGGGGAAGCTGTGCTTTTGAAACACTTTCAAGAAGTGAAAAAGCTCTTTCTGGAGTCTGAGAGAGGGACTGAACTGTCTGTGGATTGTTCTAGCAAAATGCCCTCCCTTCCTTTTCCCTGGAGCAACCTGAAACTGGAAGGCTCCAAGGAAAATGCTTGGAGTTAGGTTAGGTGAAGGGTGACCCAGACGCTGGGTAGGCTTGGAGCAACAGCAGTTCTCTCAGGCCTGTGGCAGTCAAATAACTCTGGGGACATTATTACCCTGAGAAGCTCTGATCTCCTGAAAGATGACGTAGCTGCCTTGAGGAAGGCAAGCTACCATAAACTAGTTTCCTCAATGGCAGTAAGAGATGTGCCTCCTATCTTGTTACTTGGATTGGATTTGTTAATGTCTGTCTCTGTTTAAATGCATCTGAAGGAAAAGTCCCATGGCACAGCAAAAGCATGCTAAGTTTTGGTTAACCATTACAGAGGCCAGTCAGTCTGGTTAAGTATAATCGCCTCCTCCTGGCAGAATTCTCTAATTGCAGGCAAAATACCCCATAGGTCAGGATGGACTCGACAGCTACCAGCTTTATATAGAGCAAGCCATCTTATTTGGTTCTCTCAGCTGCAGAAAGAAGCAGGCAAAATGTTCTGTCCTTCATTTTACGGAAGAGCAAATGGAGGCACAAGCAAGCTTCTCTCTTGCTCAGAACTGCCCCCAGCAAATAATAGCAGGGCTAGAATCTCAGCAGCTCCCTTCTCCACCACTGATGGGGCTAACTCCTATTCTGCACCACTGAGCATGGGGCTGTTTCATGTGACAAAGGCCGTGGCATGACCATATACCACAAAGCATCATACAAACCTGGGGAGGGGAAATGCACCTAGCCAGAGCTGATCAATCACACAACAGATATGAACAGGTTACTGATAAACCATTAAAATTTAAGATCAGCAGGGTGTGATAGTGCAGGCCTTTAATCCCAGCACTCTGGAGGCAGAGGCAGGCAGATCGCTATGAGTTCGAGGCCGGCCTGGTCTACAAAGCGAGTCCAGGACAGCCAGGACTACATAGAGAAACCCTTGACAAAAGAAAGAAAGAAAGAAAGAAAGAAAGAAAGAAAGAAAGAAAGAAAGAAAGAAAGAAAGA
>OU015747.1:15984427-16013091 GCA_907169655.1 Acomys percivali | reverse complement strand
TGTGTGTGTGTGTGTGTGTGTGTGTGTGTGTGTGTGTGTGTGTGTGTATATATATACATATATACATATATACATATATACATATATATAGGCATATATATATATGCCTATTTTGAGTGACATTGTGATATGACATTGTCATCTAAAAGTTCATGATATAGAACCGTGCAACCAAGCTACCAAAAAATAATTGGAAAAAAAAAAAGTCATAATGATGGATTAATGTGGTGGCACACATCTTTTTGTTTTGTTTGTTTTTCGAGGCAGGGTTTCTCTATGTAGCCTTGGCTGTCCTGGGCTCGCTATGTAGACCAGGCTGGCCTCAAATTCACAGTGATCCACCTGCCTCTGCCTCCCGAGAGCTGGGATTAAAAGCCTGCGGTGGCACACATCTGTAATCCCAGCACTTGGGAAATAGAAGCAGGAAGACCTCTGTGAGTTCCAGGATGGTTAGAACTATATAGTAAGATACCATTTCAAACAAACAAACAAACAAACAAACAGACAAACAAACAAACCCCAAAAGGTCATAATATTTTAAGAAACTTTCTGATTCTAATTTTGACTATATCCTATGCTGCCCTGGTCCACATGTAGAACACCCCTATTTTAGATCAGCATGTTAAATCACTGATGTTTCTTATTATAACATGTTTATACATGCTTTCAAAACAGTGTTCTAGCTTTAATTGTCAACCTCTAATTCTAAGATTGACACAATCTAAAGTCATCTGAAAGGATAACCTTGGATGAAGAATTGCTTAGGCCGGATTGGCCTGTGGGCATGTCCGTGAAGAACTGTCTTGATTAAGAATTGATGCAGAAGGGCCTAGTCCACTATGGGTGGCACCATCCCTACGCAGATGGTTCTGGGCTATATAGGAAAATCCATGTAATAATCATAAGCCAGCAAATTAGAGCACCAGAGAACACGCCAGCAAGCAGCATGCCTCCGTGGTTTCTGTCTCCAGGTTCCCGCCCTGAACACCCACCCCGACTAACATCACTGATGGATGGAATGAGACCTGGAAGTATATGCCAGATAAATACTTTCCTTCCCAAGTTGCTTTCAATGAGGGTGTTTCTATCACAGCAACAGAATGGAAAGAAGAACAGACATCTTTACATTTTCCTTGGTGGAAGTCTCATGCCCAAAGCTTTCCCATCTATAGACATATTGTGTTTTCCTGTTTGGCTCCCTGAACAGATCTGCTTGGGAGAACCTCGGTAGGCTCATAACACATCAGTTGAGGTTATCTCTGACTCTGTGGCACAGCTGCAGTGCTGCAGGCTGTCGTTCATGTGTCCTGCGTCTTTCTGACTCTATTTCAGCCACGTAATTCATCTGCTTAGGTGTGTAGCTATAACTCAGCATCAATAGAGAAAAGCAGACCCCATCTCTGGGGGCTGCACATGTGAAAGTGGGTGCTGATGTTGGGGAAGCACTAATGGATGAATGGGAAATAGGAGATGACTCGGGGATCTGTGCTCAGGAAGCAAATGTCATCTTCGGGATACAAAAGGGTGGTATTAGAAGATGGATGTGGCTGGAGAGATGGCTCAGTGGTTAAGAGCGCCTCCTGCTCTTCCAAAGGTCCTGAGTTCAATTCCCAGCAACCTCATAACCATCTGTAACGTGATATGGCGCCCTCTTCTGGCTTGCAGGAGTACATGCAAGCAGAGCACTGTATACATAATATTAAATAAATAAATCTTAGAAAAAAAAAAGATGGATGTGATACTGTCAGGGCTGAAGGGTTATTGCCACAAGCTAGGGGCAAAGAGAAAGACAGAGGTAAACCTGGGCTTCTCCCCTCCACCTATGAGAGATCTTCCACCAGTACCTCCAATTGGTAGAAGTTCACCTGAATGCCCTTGGCAAAGGAGTTTGGGTATTGTAGTTTCTGGAGGCTGGTCTCTATCCAGAGTCTAGGGGCCCCTCTGTGGGCACAAAGACAAAGGGCCAGGCTAGGGAACTGCATCATCACAGCGGTCTCCTTAGAGTTGTCTTGGTTTGGAAGAAGCTGTTGGTTTGCAGGAAGTACACAGCGGGAGGCTGACAGCAGTTTAGCCGTGACCTTAATAGCAGATATTTTTTCACTTTCTTCCCTAATTGTTTAGAAATATCACACTCCATATCAAACTGTTAGATGGTCCCTGTTAGTAAAGATTAAAACCTCCCCAACACTCCAGTTTAGCACCTGTTTTGCTGCTGTACATACCAAATGAAGGCGCATCGATTTGAAAAACAGAGAAATTATAGTATCGCCAAACACAATTAATGCCCAAGTATCTCCCAGCCAGGTCCTAGGAGGGAAAGGGGAGAGAAAGTTAATTCACTAATATTTTGGCCCAGTGACTAATTTTGCCCCTGTAAAACTCAATTCATTATCTTTAACCTCAGAGCTTCTAGTGAGAGAGGAATAGAATACATTACTTACTGGCCGCTCCTCGCAGATGTGTGCTAAATTTGTCTGTGACACTTCAATTCCAGTTTCTGCTGCTAAAACATAATACAGCAAAGCTTCGTGCCTAAAAATAGACGATTAATAATAAATTTCATATAGTGGCTCTAATACTCAGAGAGCTTTATACTCAAACATAAGAGGGCACAAAATAAACAGTTTTTTAAAACCACAAAATCATGAGTTCCTCCCCCCCCTTAAATAAATACTGTTGTTAAAAATACTGCCTGCACTGATTTATTTTCTCTTAAAAGCTGAAGGGACAGATAAGGCCGGGAGCAACTTGATACAACAGCTACCTCTACTGGTTGAACGGCATGTGGCCATGCTGGCTGGGGACCGTCTGCAGGCCCTAGGTTCTTGAAGCCTTCCTCCAACCGGTTAGGATGAGTGGTATTAAGAAAAATCCCCGAGCTTTACAGCCCTGTTTCATAAAGGGCTTTCCAGAGCTTAGGGCTCTGAACAAGCTTAATTAATTGGGGCTTTTGTTGTGAATTAGAAGTTTGACAAAAGAAAAGTGGTTTACAAGTGCTTGATAGTAGTGGTCAAACTATACACTAAATGTTGAACACAGAGAATGATTGCCTAGGGTTTCTGCATGGCGTTGTGTCAAGGGCCTGGGGATGTAGCTATGGTCCTACATCCACTGATGGAGTACCATGAGCACGGTGGCTCTGGAGGATGAGATAATCATGCCGACAGGAGAAGCATCAACAACACATGTACCACCTGGTCCTCCACATCTCACCTGTGGGGTTTAGTCTAAAGGGGGAAAAATCAGAGCTACGTACAAAGACTCCATTGTCAAGGAGTTTGTGGGAGGGCTGCTCATATGAGCCATAAGAAAGGAAACAGGAAGCAAACATCTGACAAGTAGTGAGCAGTGCAGAGACTCCACGGTCCACGGTGTAGCTGCTTTCAGATGTGGCCGTTCAGAACAATGTCACAAGACGGTGTGGTGCTGCATGCCCATAATCCCAGCACTTGCAGGGGGATTCAGAGTTCAAGGTCATTCATGGCTACCTAGAGTGTTGGAGGCCAGTCTGTGCTACATGAGACCTTGTCTAAAAAGCAAATGACATGGGGGATTGGGGTTGATGCTCAACTGGAAGAGAGCGTGCCTACCGTACAGAAAGGTCTGGGTTGAAAACAGCAACAACACACATGTCTATCGTGTGCACACGCACACACACACACACACACAGCACACATAGAAACAGCTAACTTATCTCTCTTCTTATCTCATTTGGAGATAGTGTACATAATTTTTATTTTCTTCTTTTGACTTACCTGCTTTCTTAATTATGTATATGACCCAGTTTATGAGTAACAGTGAATCATAAGTAGTTGTTTCCAAAGCTTATTTTTCACCCAGAGCAATTGGTTTTGGTAATACTTTCTTTGTTGTCCACTTTACTTAAGAAGTGGACTGGGGGAAGGGTGGGGAGAGAGAGTATGGGTGAGACAAAACCAGGTAAACAGTCTGACATCATCTCTGCTAAACAGCTATGCAAGAGCAACTTCGGGAGACCACGTCTTATGACAAAGAGGTGTTTGGAGATCAAACTAAGGCAGGCAGATTTTCAGTTAGACACATGTGGGCCAGGGGCCCTGTGACTACAAAAGGAGCCAGTTCTCAGTCTGTGAGAGACCCAAAACAACAGACCCGTTAGCTGTGACTCATGCTACGGAGAGCCAAGGTCAGCTAAACACAAGGTCAAGCAAGCTGCCACATGCCTTTAGTCGCAGCATTCAGGAGGAGGCTGAGGCTAGAGGATCTCTGTGAGTTTGAGGTCAGCCTGGTCTACATGGAGAGCTCCAGGACAGCCAGAGCAACATAGAGAGACCCTGTCTCAAAACAAGCAAACAAACAAACAAATCACAAGAGAAGGAACCGATATTGGTTTACAACTCTAAGATCTGGACCACGAAGAAATGACCTGTGGCTCACATTAGAACATAATGCTTCGAGCTTCTCTTGAACAAGAGAAACCTCGTCTGGCTGTGAGAACTCAGGAGTGAAAGCTGAGTGTGAGATTGACAGTCTCCATCAGAACAGTCACTAGGAGAAAGCTTACCATGATGGTGCCTCATCTCTCAGGTTACCTTGGTGACAGGGGAGAAGAGAAACTTCTGTTGTCCAATTATTATATAAACCAAGAGAAGAGTTTACAGGATCCTAAAGCATTTCCATCAAGGAAGAACTGAGCTCCATCAAAATGAGATGTCTAAAAGCATCTGTGTCGACATCAGTGCTCAACAGAAATCTACCTCATCTTCCATCTGGCAGAATCAATCCCCCGGTGCCTGTGTGGCTGATGTCATCATATTTCCTACTGAATAGCGAAGTCTATAGTGGAAGAGACTCTTCAGGCTAACCTTCCCCACTCACTAACACTTCTGAAGGACTGAGGAGCCGGCTCAGGGTCAAGGGGCTTGCTGTGTACACTTGAGGACCTGAGTTCAGACTCCCTGTGCCTATATAAAAAGCTAAGCATGACAGCCTGTGTTTGTATCCCTAGAACTGGTGAGGACTGGGATGGGAGAGGACAGATACAGGCAGATCTCAGGGGCTTGCTGGGCAGCCAGCCTAGCTAAAATAGTGAGCTCCAGGTCAGCAGGACCCTGTCATCTGGCTTCTACATCTCTCTCTCTCTCTCTCTCTCTCTCTCTCTCTCTCTCTCTCTCTCTCTCTCTCTCTCTCTCACACACACACACACACACACACACCTCTGGCTTCCACATCTCACATACACACACACACACACACACACACACACACACACACTCTTTTCTATACATCACCTCCCAGCATTCACTTGACTATCTCAACAGAAATCATGGGGAAGTATTATTTGCCCGGAAGCTGAAAGATGGACTCCGAAGCTTTCCTGTTCTTCCATGAAGTCCCAGAAGGTTGAGAAAGGCAACTTGTGTTCCCACACACTGAAGTGCAACTCTCCCACCACAGCACTGGGACAGAGAGGGCGAATAGGCCCAAGGAGAAGGACTCACAGAGAACAGACATGAGACCCATTTTCTACCTTCTTGGCTCAGACCCGGCATAACGGGTCCCTCGCACTTTCCTGATGGCACATCTTCAGAACAGCTTATTTGGCCACCTGCTGGGAACGGTGAGTTTAAGCATCTCTGAGTGGCTTCTCAGACAATCATACCATTTCCTTTGTGCTCTTTTGTGCTAATGTCTCAAGCAGCTCAGAGAAGGAAGATGGGGGTGGGGGGAGGAGGGGTAACTACTAACACTTAGGGTCTCCGGTGAAATTCATTGCTTTAACTACTAACACTTAGGGTCTCCGGTGAAATTCATTGCTGCTGCGTTACAAAGAGGTGACTCTCTTTCATCCCCAGCTTGGCATGCCTCTTTGTCTCACAGTAAGCCAACTGTATGCCGGCTAACTTCTAGGGCTAAGGGTTTGGGGTGTGTTGAAGACAAAGGGCAGTCAAACTCACAGCTTGAAGATAAAATACACGCGAATAAAGCTGAAAGAAATGAAACATGACAGGCGGCCCATCCTTGCTAACTCCTAGTGTCCGAGGACCGCCTCAGGCATGACAACATTATCTTCCGAGTTATGCCGATGCAGCGAAAGCCCTTTCTCCATCACGGTCTTCTCTTAAACAATCCTACATAAATCTTAGAACAACAGAAAAAGCCACAAGCACATCAAACTGACACATGTAATTTGGAAATAAC
This sequence comes from Acomys percivali, assembly GCA_907169655.1. Classification (NCBI taxonomy): domain Eukaryota; kingdom Metazoa; phylum Chordata; class Mammalia; order Rodentia; family Muridae; genus Acomys; species Acomys percivali. The sequence goes on along the minus strand of OU015747.1, from coordinate 16,006,911 downwards.
GTCCAGAGTCTGGGGACATTGATGGATGCCTTAGTTCTGTTACAGCAAAATACAAGGTACCTCACAGTTGGGGGTTGGGGGAGCCCACACCTATTTCCTGTTTACTGGTGGGGAGGGCTGGGAGAAGAGAAAACCTTAGAAGCACTTTACTCCAAATATATTTTGACAAAGATCTCCCCACTATGATGGATATAGGTGTTTTTTTCCCCCTGTCAGACTGAGGTCTCAAACGCAGACTGATTGCATCAGCCATACTTAGCATCAAGATTAAGACTGGCAAGGACGAGGAGAGGCAGAGATGTGATGCGTACGTGGTGGCAGGACAGCAAAGGGGAAACCATTCTGGGAGACAGCTAGCATCGCTGTGTGAGGCTGGACAGGTGCCTCTGCAGAGACTGGACACCCCACTGGCAAGTCTGATTGTCAGCAGGTCATCCCGGCCCAATCTTCAAGCCACATGGGGCTTCAAGACACAGCAAAAGGGAAACGCAAATGTGCATCATTAATGTAAGAACCTCGGCGTGTGACAGCAGAGGAAGCGCCACAAGGTTATCCAGCGGGAGAAATCAAATTCTAGAAACGTGTTAGCTTGAAAAAGCTGTTGAAGAATTTCATACATAATGATCTTAATAATATAAAGGTCGGAAGTCAACCAAACTAAACCCACTGCATGCAAACCTATCCACGGATAGAAGACTCTAAAAGCAAACAAGAGGCGGGTACGTAAGATTTGGTAATAGGTATTTCTAGGTCCTGAGGTGGTGGTGGTTCAATTCAGTCTGGGAGGGGCAAGCAGGGGTTTCGCCAGCATAGGACCAGAGCATCGCTTACTGCTTCTCCATCCTCGGTCCTCGTCCTCTCCCCCCTCCTATCCTTTCTACCCGCTCCTCGTCCCCACTACACCCAAGCCCCGCCCCCGCTACACCCAAGCCCCGCCCCCACCTCCTTTCTCACTCCCCTCTTTTCTTAGGTGACCCTGGCTGGCCTGGCACTCACAGAGGTCTCCTTGCCTCTGGCTCCTGAGTCCTGGGATCACCACCACAGTCGGACCTCTTTCCATTCCTTCCTCCTTTCTTTTCTAGGTTCCTTGACGAAAGATTGCACTAAGTTGCCCAGGCTGTCTTTGAACTGCTTACGCTGGGCTGGCCTTGAGCCTGAGAGCCTTCTGACACAGCATCCTCCCTGGGGTCCACGGCATGTGCTGCCACCCTAGGCTCATTTTCTTAGACGGAGCAGACCTTGCTGCTCTCTAATGTTAGCTTGTGAGCTCATGTCCGTGTTTTGTTGGGGGAGGGGGGCTCTAAGGTAAGCAATGGAGAGCCAGCCAACCGATTCAAGCCACATCTTCGCTTCAAACGCCTGCCTCTCTGATCTTGCATTCTGAACCCGCCCCCTTTCCATTCTTGTCGCCAGTCAAGTAAAAAGCAGATACTTTGTCACTCAGAATCCCATCAGACGGCGTGTCTCTGGCTTTACTATATTTCATTCAAGAGTTGCTCTCCTTGCAAATGGAATGGCTTAAAATTTTCCAATCTTACTCATTTTTTTTTTTTTCTCTTCACTTCTGCTCCTGCAATTTTCTTTGCTAGAAATGCTGCTCCCTGCATGGCTAAAAGAACAGTCTACCTACCCGTCAAGGCTGCCCCAAGCCTCCCAAGCCAGGTAGCATCTTTACCTCATCCAAATTTTCAAAGACGATGCCACCGCCCTTCATTTATTTGCCTTAGTTCACTTATTAGTTTCTGAACACTTCCCAGGTGCTCCCAGGGGCAGGACACTGTGACACTAGGCTGTGACAATGGACAAGCTAGGAGCAGGCGTGCCCCACGATAGACAAAAGGGGGAAGGAGCTGGGGAGGATTCCTTGGTAGACAAAATGGTCAGTGCAGAGGTCTGGAGTCAGACTTACACCCAGGCCACATGAGAAACCATGCGTGGAAGAGGAGGGACAGTGAACAGTCCCCACATGTGACTTTGCCATCCTTGTTACCAGTGGTAAGGTGCTATACATTTAAGCACTACACTAAATATTTTTTCTTTAAATAATGCTTTTTATTCTTTGAAAGTCCCATACAGTTGTTTGTGTGTGTGTGGGGGGGGTGTTTTTGTTTGTTTGTTTGTTTTTCTTTTGTTTTTTCGAGACAAGGTTTCTCTGTGTAGCCTTGGCTGTCCTGGACTCACTTTGTAGACCAGTCTGGCCTCAAACTCACAGTGATCTGCCTGCCTCTGCCTCCCAAGTGCTGGAATTAAAGGCGTGTGCCACCACCACCTGACTACATTTGGATTTTTTAAAAATTATTTTTATTTTGTTTTGTTTTGGATTTTTGTTTTTGTTTTTCAATACAGGGTCTATCCGTGTAATAGCCCTGGCTGTCCTGGAACTCTCTTTGTAGACCAGGCTGGCCTTGAACTCACAGAGATCCGCCTGCCTCTGCCTCCCAATATTTTTATTATGTTTTAGTGTGTGTGTTTGTGTGTGTGTGTGTGTGTGTGTGTGTGTGTGTGTGTGTATCTGTTTAGTAATGTGCACATGAGTGCAGGTGCCCACAGAGGCCATAGGTATGACATTCCTCTGGAGTTGGTTGTGAGCTGTCTGATATGGGTGCCAGGAGGCGAACTCGGGTCCTCTGGAAGAGTAGTGCATATCCTTAACCACTTAGCCACCCCTCTCGCCCACTACAGTGACTCTTAACAGAATCAGACATGTCCCACAGGGCTGAACACATGCACATTTTCTTCCTCTGCTACCCACAGTGTGTGTAGGGGAACCCATACTATGGCTGAGTTTTAAGAAAGAAAACAGAACGCGCACATCCCTATTCATGTGACCCTCTGTCGCAAGTTTTAAAATGTGTGAGTTGAAGTGCCTTGTGAAGTTTAATTCAAAAGCAGGGAAGAAAACAAAGCTACCAACAAACCCTCTGTACGGATACACAGGCGTCAGACATCTGAGGGTGTGTCTGCAGGCCTGAATGTGTTTACAGACACATTCCTGTTTGAGGAAAACACCACAAAAGAACGCTTTGATAATTGGGCATTTAGTTCACCCTAAGAAGCCTGTGAGAAGAGCTGGGAGGTTGGGAAAGGAGTTAAAGTTAGATTTGAGAGAGGTATTTTTTGTTCGTTTGTTTGGTTGGTTTTTAGACAGGGTTTTGCTATGTGGCCTTGGCTAGCCTGAAACTCACTATGTAGACACAGCAGGCCTTGAACTTGCTGTGCTCCTCCTGCCTCAGCCCTCCAGAGTGCTGGCACTAAAGGTCCCAGCCCTGAGGTTGAGATTCTTAGGAACTGAACTTCACTTGGGAATCAAGATATAACACAGAGCAGAAGTGACGAGGCATGGTCACAGTTGGGGGACAGTCATTTCATTTAAAGAAACTTCTTCCTGATCATGTATGTGTTGGGAAGCTGTTGATAATAAGCTATTCCAGGGTGAAAAAACAAACATTTGTATTCGGTGCTTTTTCAAGAGCATCATTCCCAGCATGCTTTGATTTAAAATTCTTGCTCACTGATCTGTTGGTTTAGCTATGGACCAAAAGGGAAAATGGCATCCTTTTGGGCCTACGCTTTTATTTTTAATTAAGGTTCATATCAGAGTGTGATCTATTCTAAGTCTGGTCTAATGTCTTTGAGGCAGTGGACCGAGGGGATTTCTGATGATTTGCATATCCATTTTTGTTATTATGGAAATACCCGGATCATTTAGGCAATAAACCAGCAAAGAAAATGTGGCCCGAGGGAGCAAAGATGGAGTGCTAGACTCCACAGAAGAAAACAAAGGTGTGTGTGTGGGGGGGGGGGAGGACAGGAAAGGCAGGTGAGGAGGAGGGAAAGGCAGGTGGTCCTTGAAAGCTGCCTGCCGGTTTACACGATCTCCAAACAGTGACAGGATTTTCAAGAGTCCAGGGCAACTCATCTCTTCAGGACAGAATGGGGTGTTCATGCAAAGCTCAGAAAAGGGGACATCCATTAGTGCGTGACATCCAACAACTCCCGGTTCCTAAGCACAGTCAACTACGTGTGACGGAGAAGGGCAGAGCCTTGGCCTACACACATGGTCTCTCTTCTTCCCACCAAGCAAGCGGACGGGCTAGGCTGTGAGTCACTGTCAGGGTAAAGATGATCTTACCAGGGACTGCCTGTGTAGTTTCTAACTCTAAGCCAAGAAAAACAGGTTTGGAGGAAAGAGAAGTCAGTGTGTGTATGTGTGTCTCTCAACTTGATGAATGTGGACACTCCCCCCCCCCCCCCCAGAGAACTAATTTTTGTGTATAATTAAACATGGAAATGCAATGTTTTCCAATCAACGGCCAATCAGCCTGTGTGACTCTGAATATCATTACTGGGAGACTGTGATCTCCCTGCAAATTGCTTTTTGGGTTGCATTTTAAGATTCGTTCTCTCTAAGATTATGTTGACAGGTTGAACATGAAGGGCCGAGGAAGTTTACTCTGACGTGGGTCCCGAGCTTACCACAAACCCTCCAGGTAGGCGTTGAGGCCTTTGCGAATGACATGTCCCAGGTATCCGTTTTTCTCAGCCACATGCTTTGCCCACCTGAAAAAGAAAGGAAAGCGGATGGAAACGATGCAGACGGCAGCAGATTAAATAATCACCTTTCCTCATATGATCTCTGTAAATCCCACTTGGGGAATATTTTCTTGTTTGAATTTTTATAAAGCAACAAAGCAGAACAGAATATTAAGAAGGTAAAGAGAATGCATTTTGAGAGCTCTTGTTCAGTGTCCTCATTTACGAATGCCGAGTAGCAATCTGCTATGGAAACAAAGAACATGTGACACACATAATGTAACATTCCACTGATATAGAGAGACACCTCCGCCAAGGGTTCTATAACTGCTTCTATTAAAATAAAACAAAATATAGAGCTATATCAGCACAGCTCGGAGGTACAACAGTGGCTTAGTATGTGTCGGGCCCTAGGTTCAATCGTTGTTACCAACAAAAATAAACAAATAAATACATTTAGTGATACGTGATAGGGTGCTTAAAGTTTATTTTTCATCTGTTCCCTGATGTATCCTAGAGGGTTTGTTGTTGTTATTGTTTTGTCTTTTTGTTTTGCAAGACAAGGTTTCCCTGTGTAGCCTTGGTTGTCCTGGACTTACTTTGTAGACTAGGCTGACCTTGAACTCACAGAGATCTGCCTGCCTCTGCTTCCCGAGTGCTGGGATTAAAGGGGTGCGTCACCATGCCAGGCCCCCTAGAGGGGTTTATTAACAATGAATTACTTACCGTGTTGTACTCTGTAGACCTAAACCACTGAAAAAATAATATATAAAATTTTGCCAGGTGTGCTGGGGCACCTTTAATCCTAGCACTTGAGAGGCAGAAGCAGGAGAATTTTTGTGAATTTGATGCCTGTGTGGTCTACATAGAGAGCTCCAGGACAGCCAGAACTACATAGAGAAATCTATCTCAAAAACAAAACAAAACAAAACCCAACCAACCGAACGAACGAACGAACAAAAAAACCCAAACCAGGGTCTGGGGAGATGGCTCAGAGGGTAAGAGCACCGGCTGCTCCTCCAGAGGTCCTGAGTTCAATTCCCAGCAACCACATGGTGGCTCACAACCATCTAGAGTGAAATCTGGTGCCCTCTTCTGGCCTGCAGGTGTATGTGCAGGCAGAACACTGTATGCAAAATAAATAAATACATAAATAAAACCACACTGTGTCTGGGGCAACATTTAAACAAAACAAAACAAAACCAAATAAAAAGTATAAAAATGAATAGGTACAAGTTAATAGAAGGGGAAAATAGAGTAACTTATAAGACAACTGTTTTATACAAAAGAAGGTTTAAAAAAAAGATGAGACAAAAGATGGGAAATGAAACCAAATAAGTTAAACAGGAAATAATAAACTATTTTAAAGATTTATTTATTTTATTCCGTGTGTATGAGTGTTTGCCTGCGTATAGATATGTACATGTATGCATGCCTGGTACTCTCTGAAGGTCAAGAAAAGGCACTAGATTCCTAAAACTGGAGTTACAGATGTCTATGAGTCCCCATAGATGCCCTCTACAAGACCAGTAAGTCCTCTTAACCACCGAGCCATCTCTCCAGCCCTAAAACCAAATATATCTACAATTGCATTGAATGCAAACAGGCTAAACATGCCAATTAAAAACTAAAGCTACCACACAGGATAATTCCTATATAAAACTCAATTTATGATGCTTATAAGAGCTATACATTAAAGAAAAAAATGATACATTAAAGGACGGAGAAAGAGTTCAATCAAATGGAAACTAAGGTAGTGCCCACCAACAGAGATAAAAAGAACACCATAAAGTGATAAGAGTCCACTCAAAAAGCAAAATAAATCTATGTGATCCAAATACATAAATTCAAGATATACAGTACAAAATTGACATAACTATAAGGAAGCAGGTTAAGTCTATACAGAGAGAGTTCTGACACATTTTCTTCAGTAAATGGCAAAGCAAGAAAAGCCAGAAGGCCTGAACAATGTAATTAACAAACCTGAGGTAGCGGTGTATGCAGACACTGTGCCCAATGAGCTTAGAAGAGACTTTTAAAAGACAGCATAAAGCATCTAACAGAACTGTCACACGCTGCTCACCAAGCATGCTTCAGCAAGTTCCCAAGGACGGAGGTCACTAAGAATATGCTCTCTGATCATCAAAGACAAAAGAGTACTAAGAAAATCTACACAGTGTGAATGTTCACCCCAAATACCGTATATAACAATGAGAAAATACTTCAAATTAGCCTAAGTGTTATTACTAAGGTAAGGTCAGAATGGATTTGATCCCCCAAAGTCTTTAGAAAACATCCTTTTAGAGAGCCAGGCTACAGGTGAGATGTAGCCAAGGGCAGAGTCATTCATGTTTTCCTTTTTCTGTAAAGGGTGATACCTTAACTTTGTAGGTCACAGATGGTTTCTCTTTGTTTGATTTGCAACCTGTTATAAGTGCACAATGCTTGCAGAACCCCGCAAAGCAGGCACTAAACTACATCTCATCCATGAGCCACAGCGGGCCAGATTTTGAAAAGCATTTTGGGTAGGCTAGACTTCTAAAATGTGCCTCCTTGGTGTCTGGAAAGATGGGCCAGTGGTTAAGAGCACTTGCTGATCTTACAGAAGACCCTGGTTCTGTGCCCACTCAGGGCTCACAACTGTTTATAACTCAAGTTCAAGGGGATCTGATGCCCTCTATTGACCACTGTGGGCACTTCATTCACACAATGCCTGGATATACATGCAGGCAAAACATGCATACACATGAAATAAAATTAAATAAATTCTCTTTTTAAATGTGACTCCTTCTCGGGCTGGAGAGATGGCTCAGAGGTTAAGAGCACTGGCTGCTCTTCCAAAGGTCCTGAGTTCAATTCCCAGCAACCACATGGTGGTTCACAACCATCTATAATGAGATCTGGTGCCCTCTTCTGGCCTGCATGTGTACATGCAGGCAGAATACTGTATACCAGGTCTTCTGCAAGGGCAGCAGGTGCTCTTAACCTCTGAGCCATCTCTCCAGCCCCCAGTTTTTGTTTTTGTTTGTTTGTTTGCTTGTTTTTGGTTGGTTTGGTTTGGTTTGGTTTTTCGAGACCGTGCTTCTCTGTATAGCCTTGGCTATCCTGGACTCACTTTGTAGACCAGGCTGGCCTCGAACTCACAACGATCTGCCTGCCTCTGCCTCCCAAGTGCTAGGACAAAAGGTGTGTGCCACCACCACCCGGCTTTTTTTTTTTTTCCTTTTAAAGCTACATGAGTATATAAATGATAAACACTGAATTTTTAAAAGTGCAAAGAGAGATAAAGGAATAAACAGAAAGGTGGAGGGAAGTGAGAAGAGGAATGGAATGAGGGAGGATAGGAGGGAGGGAGAGCGGGAGGGAAAAGGGGGGAAAGAAAGGCATCGCTTTTGTCATGCAAGGTGAAGAGAGGATGAGACTTCTCAATGGTAGGCAACATTGACAGCTCCTTACACAACAGCTTTCTCCGGATCTCTAGGGAAGGTCTCCAGGTTGCCCGTGATATAGTAAAGAGAGCACCACAATGTCCCTTCGATGTGTCCCCCTTGCGCTGCCTTGTGGAAGTATTCACCAGCTAGCGTCTGTAAAGAGAGACGACCCTCCCGTTAGTGCAGGGTCCTCCTGGCTACACCGGCATAGCGGAGCCAGGCCTGGAGGTACCTTAAGCCCAACGTTATCACAGGCTGATACTTCTGATACTTTTAAGCAAACCAGGTCAAGAAACAGCTCAAAAAAAAAAAAAAACAAAACAAAACAAAAAAAAACCAGTTCATCCCAGAGGCCTGGGATGTATGACCTCTTCAAGGACTATCCTGTTGATTAAGTTTACCCAATAAAGAAGACACCACCATGTAACCAGGAGCATGTTGCCGCCTCATTGGGTCCTCACAAAACCCCTGCACGCTTGATGGAGGATGTGACAGGAGTCACACCGGATGACAACTCAAGCATTTGCTTTCCTAACCTCACTTAATACCTTTCTTTACGCTCATGCACAAAAACCCCGCTTCTAGTGGCAAAGTGAGAATTAGAATGTGACGGGGAATAAATCCATGCTCGCAGATGTGTGGGAGGGCTACCAGACATTTGCAATGCATAAACATACCAGCTTTAGTGCAGTCAGAGAGAGGTGGAGAGAAAAAAGAAAACAAACATTTGGTGTGTGTGTGTGTGTGTGTGTGTGTGTGTGTGTGTGTGTGTACCTACTCCCACCGATCACCATTACTTTTCAGAAGGCAGTGAACTTTCAGAAGCGTGGGCTTTACAGGCAGGAAGGGCCTGGGATTGAATCCCAGCAACCTCTCCAACATCTGTGTGGCCTTCTTCTCTCCAAACCTCTTTTGCTGTTTGTTTTCAACTGTTAAATGCAGATTCTGAAGGCAACCATGGTGGTAGACACTTGTAACTCCAGCCCTTGAGAGGCCGAGGAAGGAGGATCAGGAATTCAAGGCTCGTCTTGAATAGTAAGTTTCAACTCAGCCTGGTTGGCCGGAGAACTTGTCTTAATTTTTTTTTTTTTTTTTTTAAATAAACAGAAGTGGCTCCTGGAACTTCCTAGCGGAAAGTGCAGTGAGGGCTACACGAGAAGATGGGTTCCGAAGGTTAGACTGCTGGCTCACCAAGAGCACCTCCCAGTCCAACCTGATACTCCTCGCCAGAGCTAAGGTGGACATAATATTGTCCATCCCAACATCCGCCACCTCCATTCTTAATCTCAGTAAATGTCATCACTGACTCCTCCCCATTCTCCTATCCCCAACCCAACCCATCAGCAAATCCCGTTTCCTTGACTAACCTTTGACATATCTTTGGTAGCCGATCACGTATAGCCCTGGCTTCTCAATGTACCATCTCATGTAGATGCGGGCTCAACCTCCTGTCCTGTCCTTGTCTCCTCCTTAGTTAGAGTTACTAAAGAACCAGGAGGGCTCATTTGAAAGCATAACCCCCATCACTCAAGCAGGCCCCTACTTCAAGACTATTATTGGTGATTTCCTATCTCCCTCAGCACAAAAGTCTCACCAGGGCCAGGTCAGAGGCCATCTTGACCTCATCTCCCAGTTGTTCTATTTTCTCCCTCTCTTAGCCTTCCTGTTGGTCCTCTAGCATGCTAAGCCTGCATCCTTCTGGGGGGGGGGCGGGGATCTTAACTTACCCTGACCTTTGCCTCTTTCTGGAGTGTTCTCTTATATATCCATAAGATCCCTTTAGAAGCCTTTACAATGTCACCTAACCAGAGAAGGCTTTCATAATCCCCCTTCTAAAACAGCATCCCTCAATCTCCTTTAGTCACAGCCTCTTTGTCTGTCCGTCTCATCAGGGCAGGGTCTGCTGTGCTCAGGGCTGTGCAGTTCTGGGTTCTGATTCCCATCAGCAGTGTGACCATGAAAAGAGACGGTTCCCACAAGACACCAGGGACCAGGTCCCAGTTCAAACTAACTATATGGCTCTAGTGACTCTGAGATCTGGCAGCCTATTCTACAAGATGGACACAGTCAGAGCTGACGCTTCAGAGGCTAGGATGCAGGCATCTGTACCCCTAAAGTGCTTGACACTTGGGGAAGAGCCCAGTAAACACCAAACACGGCCTCCTCTCTTGGCTTTGTGACTTTGGTTGCACACCCCGGCAACTCTATCAGTACGTGTCCCTTTCTGCTCCTTACAAGGACATTCTCTGCAACTGTCTCTCCATCTCCCATGGTGGACCATTTCCATCATGTCCTCTACTCAACCCTTCCTCCTCCACAAAGACTTTATAGCTGCTCTGGCCTTCCTTGCTTCTGCTCTCTGACGGTGCTTGGATCACCTCCCACTGTGGCTAAAGGCATCTTTTCTTCAAGGCCAGCCATCATGCCTTCTTCACTCGACCCAGAGTCCCCTGAGGGCCAACACACATGTCATCTCAGGTAGTATTCTTACATCCCTCTCACCCCACAGTGCCTAGTCTGGCTGGTCACTCAGCGTGCCTCCCACAAGCATTTGGGTGGAGAGCTGCCTCAGGTCCCTTTACTTACCAGATTCCTTCCAGGGACTCCTGGGAAAATTCCATCCAAATACAGGACCCCAAGGTTGTAAGAGGCATCTGGGTTCCCCATTTCTTCTGCTTTTAACCAATACTTTGCTGCTTTGGCGTAATTTTTCCTGAATTTGTGGTAATACCATCCGAGGCCGTTGACAGCCTGATGCAAGCCCTGCATTTTAGAACAAGAGGGAAATTGTTATTATTATTTATTTTAATGGATTCTAAAGACATCTGGAAGCAGTTGCTGTGGCAGCATTTTTCCAGAGTCTTCCCTTTCTCTTTTTCGAGGGGCAGATGGCACTAAAGAAAAGCTAACTGCTAGACAGCGCGAGCCTGCCTAAGAGACTTCCCAGGTGGATTCTGCCCGGCTGCTACTGGGTATTCTGCCTTCCAGCTCAATAGTGACGCTGGTCCCCAAATCATCACTCAATGCCTATGGGCTCTTATGTAACACCCCTGCAAATGCCTTTCCTCATGAAGGGCATTTCCCCAGCCCTTCAGTTTCATGAGAACCAGGCTGCGGAGGATGTTTGAGCTTGAATCCCTCCCTGGCAGGGATGGTTTCTAGGTGACCCGCCTGCCCATCTGTTGACTCCTCTGCCCTAAACACCAACAAGCCTCTGAGAGCAGCAGCTGTGACAGTCTACTTGCACAGCTCCAGTGCTTTGAGATGAGTTGGCGTCCCAGGTTCGGATGGGATCTGGGCTGTGATAGGGCCCATAGCAACAGGGAAGGATGGAGAGGGAACGTCTCAAAACTGAGCTGGCAATGTCAGCTCCAGGGAGGGGCCTGTTTATGTCTAGCGTCTTCTAGTGTCCTTGTTCTTACTGAGTGCGTTTCATCGGGAACTCTGCCCCTACTCTCATAGGTGCTCAGACCTTGTCTCTCAGGGCAAGAATAATCCCAAGAGAGCCTTTTGCCCTGCCAGAAAACACCTGTGTGCATACAATGGGGGAGGGGGGAGGGAAGGACCAACAATGCTCTTCTGTCTGTGGACTTGTAAGGACAGAGTGTCATTGTGGAAGGATATCATTTTAGCCTCCCCTTTCATCAGGGAGGGACTGGCATCTTGGTTTTTGATCCCCAGCACAGGATAGACACTTAAGCAAGTGGCATGAATGAAACAAATGAAAGCTCCACTCTGAATGCAGGTGCAAAACAAAACCATGTACCCTGAAGGTGGCGAGTCATACCTGCAGGCCTCCAACATACTCAGACTAAGAGTACCACTTGAGCATAGTCAGCATCATAGCATCCACAGAAGCATCTTTTGAACCTAGGACAATGTAAATTCCCTGCAAGTACTGTCTAAAGAAGTAATAGACCAAGCCATCCTATAAAATGGCAGCAGACTTTTTTGGGACATGCCCATAGTCAGGAGGCATCTGAATGGCTTTCCATTGCTTACTTGGAGTGGACACAGCCTGATTCAGATGTACCTGTCATGAGCTGAAAGCCAGGACTTCTCTGGGAATTGCACTGAGTTCAGTTCAGCAGCACAGAAGAAGAAATCCTGTCATATTGCTTAGTACTCAGCTCTCATCCTAGACATCCACTTAGCTGGAGCAACAGATCTGCCCTCTCTGTGCCTTCTAATTCCAATAACCTAGTTATAGGCAACCTTCCGCCATATTCTCTGTAAAGTCACTCACAGCCCTTAGTGAGTCCTTGCTGAATGAGAGCCTGGGAACCACAGAGCCATTGAGGACACAGAGACTCTAGGAAACTGCTTTGTAATATGAAATAAAGCAGGCTAAATGGGAATTCACTCCTTGCAGGGGGGAGGCTAAAGAGATCCAAATTTCACATCTACCCTGACAACCCTCACACAGCCCCACTTGAGGATGCTCTAGACACAGTATACTCAGTGACCACCACTGAGCTGCCTTTCTGTTTCCATGCATCCCTGTGTTAGGCCAGTAGCAGGTATGCACACGACAGGGAGGAGGACCGTGTGCTCTGTTAGCACCTACATAGAGAGGTCTTTGTAGTCCCTGCTTCAACTTCCTGCTCCCTGCTACAGCTCCCTGCTCTGAGCTCCCCCCCAAAAAAAAACGGAATAAGGGAGAAAAATTAGCATGTTTACTTTAAGAAGCCTGAAGAACAAAGGACTAGCCAGGGGCCAAAGAGAGCTAGAGAGTGGCTTCAGTAAATCTATTCATGTGCATAGCTGTATACAGTGTGTGAGGACTAGTGTGCATGCATTTATACTTAAAAGTATACACACACAAGCATGCTCCTGCGTGTGTCTTCTTTCAAGCAATACTGTGGCTTCCATTCTTCAGAATTCTATTGATAGCAGCTGACTGGAGATACTAATGAAATATAAATAGTGATGAAGGCAAAATAATTCATAAAGCTCTGACCTTGGTGGTGGTGACATTTGTAAGCAGCCCCTCAGCAAAGCACAAGAAGCAAGTGGGAATTGGTCAGAAGGGGGTTAACGGTCCAGGAAATTAGGCTTTGGCTTTCCTAATTCAATGGCCTTTCCCCTCATTCAATTCAAGGATCCCCATTGTTTGTTATCAGGGCAGCTCATGATTATAATTTTAGCCTTTAAACAAAATCAGCCTGGATTCTATTGGCAGCGGGAAGGTGCTTTGAGCCTTTGAATAGTGCTGTCCTCATTGTGGCAAGATTATGTGTGTGTTACAACTTAAAAATGACTATTCGCTGTGCTGGAGGACCCCTCCCCACCTCACTTTCACCTCAGCTTTGTGGAAGAAAGCTGGCTATTTTCTCAGGAGGCACAGTTTTCTGAGAGCGTGGGTGTACTGGGAGCTGCTCCCCCGCCCCACCCCCAACCCCCACCCCTGCCACAGTATGCATGGGTTACCTTGGAAGCAGCTTTCTTCATGAGCTCTAAGGCAAGCCGTCGGTTCTTTTTAACTCCTTGACCCTAAACATTGACAAACAGCAATGATTATGAGAAAAATAAACCCCAAATCCTCACAAGCATCACACAGAGATACCAGCATTCAATAAAATAAACTCCGAACCTTAAAAAATAAAACAAAAACATAAACAAACAAAAAAGAATCTTAATCCCTGCTAGGCACAGCAGTATTTGCAAGATAGTATTGCTGTTGTCATCATCATCATCATCATCATCGTCGTCATCGTCCTCTTGCTCATGTTTGTGGATCACAAACAAACCTTAACTTCCCAGTTCATCAGGGATAGGAATCCCCACTGATCATGGTATGAGCTGTGTTCCCATTACTCCGTACATGCTGGGGGTGGGGGGCGGGGTGAGCCGTGAGGCAGGTTGGATGGATCTGGTCACCCCGAGTGCTTTCCTCTGGGATTTTCTAATCTGCCACCCAGATAAAACAAGTTATCTGTGTTGAACAGTCAAAATTTATGGGCTTGGGTCCCCTGGGTATGACACTGTGGCTTCTGAGACAGTGTGAGAGTGCGATGAAAAGAAGATAGGAGACAGGACCCTGGGAAACCAGCCACTTGCAGAGGCAAGTGACAGAAGCTAACACGTTTCCTTCTAGCAAATGGACTTTGGAGTTCTTGTTGCAAAAAGGAGCTAGCTAAAGGGTCAAGAGGTCTATTTGGGGGAAATGGGTGGGTCCAAGAGTGGGGAGGGAAAGGGTTCCTGAGATCTTGATACAAGTCTGATAGTAGGAGGAGAGCCAACTAAAAGTCCCTGTTGCTTCAAATTTATGCATAATCATGGGCCACTTTAACTCCCCCGGTTCCCCAGGGGATCCTCCTCAACTTGTCAAGATGCGTGGGGTCACATGATATGACCATAGAGAGGGCTTTCTTTGTGTGAATACCACTATCTTCTCTGCTTAGTTCGCTCTCTAAGATCTAAAGGTGGTGATCAACACATCATGTGATCATGCAAGGGATGCACAGATATTTCCATCCTCCCCTGACTTCCCAGAATCCTGTGATAAGTGAGAACGGGAGGCAGGATTTGAACCCAAGCCAGCAGACTAAGCCTCTGACTGTCAAACTATACTTTCTAGTGTGTATTTTGGTTCTATTCTAAGAAAACATAATGACTCCTAACTTCCTGCGTGGTACAAGAAAGACACATTGATGATTAGCTCTATGTTTTTCAGGATCTCTAATAAAAATGGGAATCAAACTAAAGGTTAAATTCTATCCAAGTTTCTACTGGACCTTAACTTACCTATTTAATAATACAGAAGCAACGAACAGAATGAAAATACTTTTCAGAAGTATGCCTGTGCTGGATAGTTTTATGTCAACTTGACACAAGCTAAAGTCATCCAAGAGGAAGGAACCTCAATTAAGAAAATGCCCCAGGCAGGGCATGGTGGCACTTGCCTTTAATCCCAGCACTTGGGAGGCAGAGGCAGGTGGATGGCTGTGAGTTTGAGGCCAGCCTGGTCTACAAAGTAAGTCCAGGACAGCCAAGGCTACACAGAGAAACCCTGTCTTGAAAAAAACAAAACAAAAGAAAGAAAGAAAGAAAGAAAGAGAAGGAAAAGAAGAAAGGAAAATAAAGTGCCTCTATAAGAACTGGCTATAAGGCATTTTCTTAACTAGTCATCAATGGGGGAAGGCCCAGCCCATTGTGGGTGGTGCCATTCATGAGCTTGTGGTCCTTGTTCTAGAAGAAAGCAGACTGAACAAACCATGAGGAACAAGTTGGTAAGCAGCACCCCTCCACGGCTTCCACATTTCCTCCTGCCTCCATGTTTCCGCTCTGTTTGAGCTCCTACCCTAACTTCCTCCAGTGATGAACAGTAACATAGAAGTGTAAGCCAAATAAGCCCTTTCCTCCCTGACTTGCTTTTAGTCATGTTGTTTCCTCGCAAGAGTAAAAACCCTAACTAAGACAAGTTGGTACCAGGAGTGGGATGCTGCTGTGACAGACTGACTGTGTTGTTTTGGGGAGGACTGTGGGAGGACTTTGGAACTTTAGGCGAGAAAATTCATTGAGTTTTCAATGCTCTGTTCTGTGGGAGCTTGGAAGATAAGAATGCTGAAAGGAGGGCAGAAGATGGAGGCCTGGCTTGTGAAGCTTCGGAAGGAAGTTTAAAGAGTCTGTCAGGGCCATTTGTTATTTTGAATTTAGATTCTGTGGTCTGGTTAGCTGGGGCTGAAGAATCAGCTCTGATTAACAAGATACCAGAACTGCTAAAGTAAGACCTTTGATGTGTTGGGCTGTTCAGTGCTGGTCAGCTGGAGCTGAGAAATTAGCGGTGATTAGAAGACACCAGCACCGTTGAGATGAAATCTTCTGGGAAGTGTTTCCTCAGAGTCAGCACACAGAAGCTATGTTCCAGGGGCGGCCAAAAATTGTACCTCATGCTGGCAGCCAAAATTGGCTAATATAAGAATCACCCAGGAGGTACTGGTTTTGAAGGCATGAAGGGGTCATGGAGAGCAGCTGAGGCTTGGCACTGTGAGAGGCCAGGGAAGGTCACTAGTGAAGGTGCAGCCTCAGTAGCAATTGATGGTCCAGGATTAAAGGTGTCTTGCAAAGTAGTTGAGGCTTGGCACCAGGAAGAAAGCCGTACAGGCTACTGGAGAAACGGCAGTCCAGCTGCAACAGAAAACCCCAGTATTTTGAAGACGCCAGTACCATGATCAACCACCAAGGGCAGCATCATCAGTGGAGTGGAGTCAGCCAGAGCCTAGAAGACAAACTGTTGGTGCTGCAGAGGGCAGAGGAGGAGAAATGACTCAAGCTTTTTGGAGGAGTTCAGAAGATCATGATTAAATTCCAGATAATTGGACACTGAGTTATTTACATGGCTGGGGTTCGGTTTTGCTTTGGTCGGATTGTGACTATGTCCCGGTTCTTCTCTCTTGAAGAAAGTATTTAATTTATTTTTGGTTTTACAAGACCTCACAGTTGAGAGACTTTGAATTTTAAAAGACTTTGGATTTTAAAAGAGATTGGCTATTTTTAAAGAACTGAACTTGTAATATATTAGAACTTGTCAAGACTGTAAGACTTTTAATTTACACACACACGCACACACACACACTCATTAATGTGAGATTTGGGGGATGAATAAGAAAGGAAAGGTTGTGGTTTAATATGATGTGTTTGTGTGTCAAGTTGACAAGGGGTCAATTGTGTGGATAGTTTTATGTCAACTTGATACATGCTAAAGTCATCTGAGAGGAGGAAACCTCAATTTAAAAAATGCTTCCTCCTGCAGTAACTTAATGTGTCATGTGGGCCATGACATATTCTCTGAGGAGAAGGAAAGGGAAGAACTGGGGGAGGGGTGTGAGAAGTGGGGGCCTGGGAGGAGAGGGGGGACTGTAATCAGGACATAATGTGAATAAATAAATAAAACTTAAAAAATGCTTCCAGTGAGGTCAGTCTGTAGGCAAACCTGTAAGGCATTTTATTAATTAGTGGTTGTTAGGGGAGGGCCCACCTCATTGTGGGTGGTTCCATCCCTGGCCTGGTGGCCCTGGCTTCTGTAAGAAAGCAGGCTGAGCAAGCCACAAGGGGAAATCCCCTCCATGGCTCCTGCCAACGTGTTTCTGCCCTGTTTGAGTTCCTGTCCTGACTTCCTCTGATGCTAAACAGTAATATGGAAGGGCAAACCAAAAAAAAAAAACTCTTTCCTCCCCAACTTGCTTTTTAGTCAGGGCATTTCATCACAGCAATAGAAACCATAATTAAGACAATGTCATTACTTTATTTAATTAGTGTCAGAAGAGAAATGAGAACACAGAAGAACACTTGGAAGAATCAGATTGGAAACAAGGTAACTTTTGGACCCCCGACAAGAATCAGAAACAGTCAGATAACGGGAACATCTAAACCTAGTGCAGAGACAATTTTAGAATTTTGATTTCTTTAGAAAACACAGCAATATTGTAAGAATCTGTTTTCTTTTTAATCCCATGCGTGAAGATACGAGCCTGCTTTGCAGCAGCTGACTATGATTTGCCTCCTGCTGTAGCAGAGGCGTGATTTTGCCAGCTGCAGAGAGTTTCTGTGATTGTGTGATGTTTGGAATTCTGGAGACTTTTCAGAGGATATATAAATGCTAAGACCCCGAGAAGCAGGGTGGGTTGTTGGTCAATGTTGGTCTTGCTTTGTTAAGTAGTTGTGTGTAAAGAAGAAACAACAATAAGATGAAATAGAGACCCTGACAACGAAGACCAAACTTGCCCCAAGGAACTCTACGTCCCTAATCAGCAGGAAGTAGTCTAACGATAATGTCGTCCCCTTTCCGACCTCTGACTGTATCCAGGGGTCTCTTTCCTTTCTTCTGTGATGAAAGGGTGGGAGAAAAGGGATGGAGAAGGGTGGAAGAATGAGGAATCTACAAAGTAGCAAACAGCAGCTACACGCAAGGCTCATCTTCCTCATTTTATTTTTGTTTATTTGCTTTGAAGGAATAAAAACAGGCCAGAGAGACGCTCTATGCATAGGCTCACAGAACCGCAGCACCACTGCTGAACCTGGGCATTCCAGTTTCCAGGGTAGAAATGTTCCCAGTATCCTTGCTACTTAATCTAGTATTCTTGCCAGCTTAATCACATAACTTCTTGCACAGAGCCTGCACCACATGCTAATCTGAGCAGTACCAGAAGCTCTTAAAGGAGACCAATGCCAAAGCCAGGCATGGTGGTGCATGCCTGTAATCCCAGTACTTGGGAGGCGGAGGCAGGCGGATCTCTGTGAGTTCGAGGCCAGCCTGGTCTACAAATCAAGTTCAGGACAGGCAGGACTACACAGAGAAATTCTGTCTCAAACAACAACAACAACAACAAAGGGGGAGGGGGAGCACAAAAGCCAAACACTAGCAGAGTGTGTGCTTGGTGAACAGTCTCTGAACACATTGACAGAGGACAAACATCGAGTCAAAGTCAAAACTTCACAGTCAGACGAATCCAAGATGAGATACACTTGACTGCCTTGGACAAGCCATAATCCTCACTCTGGCGTCATCTTTGCATGTGATATTTTGGATGCCCTAAATAGCCAGTTCACATCATGGTCTTTACACCCAGAATGCCCAGGAATGCTGATTTCCATGGGAGCGCCTTCTATGTGGACTATACTTAAAAAGAGCCCCTTGACAGAGGCAATGCTCTTCCCTGAGATGCTGATAAAAGCTTCCTGCTTCCTTCCCAGAGATAAGTTAGCCAGAACTCAATAGCACTGGGAAAATAAAAACAGATTTAAGATCATGGAAATGAGACCTGAGGAAACATGTCACCCCGCTGTCACAGATGCCCCGTTCTACACCACCAGATCCTGGTGGACAGAAACAATACCTGCCTCCTGCCTCCTCCTTCTCTGGACTTTTCATGGACGCCAGTCCCCAACTCTGGTGGACAGACATATCTCCTCTCCACTGTTTCTGTGCTCTGTCTTCCCCTCCAGTCTACGAGCCTTCTGAGGCCAGGGATGTGACTCATGCCTCCATATGTTCCTCCACTGAGCACAGAGGCTGGCGTGCGGCCAGCCCAGAATGGATGTGTATTAGATAAACACACTGGCATATGGAGAAGATTCAAATCATTTCTGATGATTTGGTGCCTGGAAAGAGAAGGTCTAGGCCTCCATTTGGAAACCATAACAACCATTAGGCCTCTAGGCTTCAGTGGGGTTTAGAGGATTCAGCTGTAGCAATGGTTCCAGTTGTCAGGGAGTGAGTGGCCACAGCTGTGGATCTGGAGACAGGCCCCGCCAGGCACACAGGTGACATGTGGTTACTTGACGACATTCATCTGGGGGCATGGGCATAATAAGTAAGGTCCAGGGATTTCCTTACCAAAGCGCCCCCCTCCCCCTTTTCCAAGCCTAGATCTGCAGCCATACCACCACCCTGAGTGCCCCAGTTCTAGTATAATCTTGAAAACTAAGTAGGGGTCAGGTCTGATTCATGCTTGGATGGGAGGCTTTTCTGAGATTAGCGATTGTATACATCTGCATCTGGCATAGCGACCACAGATTATAAAGCCATCCTGTTGGAGGTTGGACTGATGTATTTTGATGCTAATTACTGCTTGCTGTCTTTTAAGATGTCCCAAATACTGCTATATAACCTTGCCTAAAATATGTATTCCTATTTGACCAAAAAAAAGCTGACACACTTGGTCAGGCAAATAGGCTAGGCGTGGCTAAGGTTCCAGGGCCTTTGAGGATAGAGAGGATCTTGAGAGAGAGAGAGAGAGAGAGAGAGAGAGAGAGAGAGAGAGAGAGAGAGAGAGAGAGAGAGAGAGAGAGAGAGACTGGATAGAAGAGGAGGAAGGAGGAAGGAGGAAGGAGGAAGGAGGAAGGAGGAAGAAGGAGAGATCTGCCATGGAATAAGAAAAGAGCCAAGTGGGCCCAGAAGAAGAACTCTGAGGTTCCTCATGGAAAGAGATGGCAAAATGAACAATCTTAACAAGCATTTGGGGATTATGGATGGGAGGTGGCACACATAGAAATGATCAGAAACAGATGGAATGAGATGGGGATGAGAGGTGAAGCTAGCTTAGGAGGTGATATCTGCCACAGGCAAAGGCTTATGCTAAAACACACCAGGTGTTCGTGTTTTTATTGATTGCAAAAGCGGGTTAGATAATACTGCCATCATAACTATTGCCTAATAATAAGCATTTATTGGGCCATACCTTTTAAATTAACCACAATACTACCCTGCCTGGATCCCTGTTCCGGGTGTAAAACACACCAGCTGGGTGACTATGGGTATGTTACAGAACCTCTCTGTGCTTCTGTTGCTCTATATGGGACACTAGCATGATATATAACATCTGTAAGGATTCAATGTGCTAATTTGTGTGACACGGGGAACAGGGGCTCCATTCATCAGTAGGTACCATGACTGTCTCGTAAAAGGCACACAGGGGTTACAGTTCTCAAAGCCCTCCGAGCATCGCTTCATTCAATCCATGATCATGAGCACCATCCCATAATATACGAGGTTTCTTCAAAGGTATCCACATGGATGCTCCCCCGCCCTTCCTCCTCAAGCTTGCAACCAGTTTCATTTTCCCCCCATCATTAAGACTGTTGGGATCTGGCCCAAACATCCTCTGTTGAACTAGTGACAAACATGTAGCCCTGTGGGGCTGGTGGCCATATACCAAGACATGAAATATGGGTTCCTCCTTCGGAATGTCACTGACATATAGAGAAGCCAGGTGTCAACTGTAAGGCTGTCAATTAAAACTGCACCCAGGGAAGTGCTTCCGACTCTTCCTTTCCGGAGGTGTCCCTCTCCATCACAGGTGACAGCGGCTTGTTCTGAGACTCCCTGTTTGCCTGCACGCCCACAGGACATGTCTCAGGATTTCTATTATCAGACTAGAGCAATTTTAGTCCCATGCTAAGTGATTCGTACCTTGAATAACACGATGGCGTAGTCATATATCAGCGCAGGATCCTCGGTCTCCAGGGCCCCCTTAGCGTACCACTCGATGGCAGCCTCAGGGTTCTTGGCCACCCCTTGCTGTCCCCAGAACAGCATCTGAGCCAATCGTTGCTTAAAGACAATAGTGACAAAGAATAGTGAGTTTCCTGGGTTATGAGTGGGAGGGTAAACCTAGTGTAAGATGTTCTAGGTCGTATGGCCATCTATAATGGGGCATCTGTATGCATCCTCAAAGGCCCAGGGAATGGCTTGGAAGAGGGGCAGAGAGAGTGCAAGAGGCAGAGGAAGCAATGGGGGAGAGGTGTGGAATGTTGACTTCCAGGCATGGCATGGCTGTTACACTGGCGTGGGGGGGGGTTGTGGGGGGTGCGGGGTGTTCACACATGCACTTATAGGTCTGAGGAGAACCTTCAAGCATTGCTTCTTTCTTTCCACTATGTGGCTCGAATTCAGATAAGCTAGGCATCAAGCTTGGTGGCAAGGGCCCTTATCCACTGAGCCATACCACCAGGCCCCTGTGCACTCCCTTTATTTTTTTTAAAAGGTTTATCATTGTTATGGGTAGGTGTGTGTACCAACCACCACATGTGTTCTGGGAACCGAGCCTGGGTCTCTGCAAGAGCAGTAAGTGTTCTTAACTGCTGAGCTGCTGCTCTTGCCCGCTCACTGCATCTGTCACTCCTGCGTTCACAGCAGTTGTGACGACCTGCATATGATCTGTGTAAGAATGGGCCTACGAACACCCCATCAGGGAAAGGGGAGAGGTTCATGGGTCCCCACCCTTCCTTAGGGTAACAGCTGATGAGAGATAGAGAGATGTGGTGCCCATCCTCCTGTAAACAACCCTAATAAAACTCAATGCATTTGCCCCACCCCACCCCTCCTACCTTCCCTTTCTCTCTCTCTTACAAACACAGAAAGAGGCCAGCTGGGAAGAGGAAAGTGATTAGTGGGAGGATGGAGGAGAAATGAAATTGAAATACATTATGCATGTATGTGAAAATATCATAATGAAACCCATATTAAATACTAATTAATATATGCTAATAATAACATTTAACATGTTTAGGTTGAAAATAAAGAATTAAACACAGTATTTTAAAACAGGGATGGGGTGGGGGTGGGGGGAAGGAGCCTAAAGGTGCATTTGCATAAATACAAACTACAACCCACATATGTATCCTTGCCTCTTGACAGCTCCCAGCCTTAGTCTCAGGGTGGATCTAACCACAGAGACAGGAGTGTGGACAGGAGATCAGCGCCATGAGAAATGTCCTAAGACAGACCTCTTTGCTGACTGCTGACTGAAAGAACAGGCGGTGTCTCCGATGGGAGGGGGTGCTTAAGGGGTGAGAGGACAGTCTGTGGACCAGGCTTTGTAATTACTAGGCAAATTCCATCATGGTCCAGCCAGTTCTGATTCTGGTACTGTGTACTCACACACTTGCATATGCGAGTGTGCCCACAAACACACACACTTACACACACACATACAGAAACACACATACTCATACACATAAATGCGTGCACTCACCCTCACGTATGCATACTTAAAGACACACACACATACACACACA
>OU015747.1:15971567-15984417 GCA_907169655.1 Acomys percivali | reverse complement strand
ACACACACACACACACACACACACACACACACACACACACACACACAGCTTCACCGAGTACTCTCAAAAGTTGCCAGAAGCTTATGCTTATAGCTTTGCTGAAGGGAAGAAGTGTCCACTGTCAGGAAGATTAGCATGAGCTCTCCCTGCCACCACAATGGCATTTCTAGAACTACACTGCTTCCTGCTGAAAGGACAGCAGAACAAGTTTGCAAGCCCAAGAATGGAGGCAGGGCCGCCTTTGTTAACCATGTGGCCCTGTGTGGGTCCCTGACTGTCTTTACTTCTGTGCCCCTTCCCATGTGGTCAATGTCCAGTAAAGCAGGCATCCGCTAAAATGCCAGGGAGATCTCTGGGGAGCACCTGGAGACCTGTGCCCTCAGTAGGATGATCTATCAGTGCCTCTGACTCTTGTCCCATTTCTTTCCCACCTCTGCTCTCCCCGCTGCTCAGCAGTGCTGGAAGCTCCTCCCCAGACTTTAGGGAGCACTCATCAACTGCTAAACCTCTCCTTGGAGGCGGGGGTGGGGGGTGGGGGGAGGAAAGGCTTCTGGCGAAGGTAGCCTCAGCAAGCAGCAGCCGAAGGCTTTTCATCAGCTGTAAATCACACTCCTAAAACTACTCAAAGACATAAGATGTTCAGGAGACAAGGCCAATCCTTCTGACTTGACACTCTGTAAATGGTTACTGTTCTCCTGGCTGAATACACAGCCATCTCATTTCTTTTACACACAAGATGCTCCTTGTTTTTAATCTAATAGATACACCAACAGAAGTCTTTAAGGATATGGCTATTGCGCTAGCCTCTCTTTCTGGCTGCGTGGGAGGGCTGTACACCAGACTCTTGAACAAAAGAATGCCCTCGTTATGTGCTCTGGGTAGTTCACATTAGCAATGACTCGGGACCCTTATGAGCAGAAGAAATGTTGTCCACTAGCCTCAGCTGTGGCCCTGCCAGTGATGTTGGAAGTATGTGGAGAAGCCTCCTCCACTTGGGTTCCAAGGCTACGAGCTCCGTGAGACTCCATGACTGCAAGCAGAAGATACATAGCAGCATTGTTTTAAGCCACTGGAGGCGGGGAGGTTTTTGTTACCCAAGCAAAACCTCATCTGAAATGACTGACAGATTCTCCGAGACAAGCTCATGCGTACCTGTGCCGCTGCATTACCGCGGGTCGCTTCGTGTTTCAGCCACATAAAGACATCGCCGTCTTCCTTGGTTTGGACTTTAAGTATCTCATCATCTTTGAGTCTAATAGTTTCGACATATGCCTAAAAAGAAAGGGAGAGAGGAGGAGGGAAGGAGAGGAGTAAACACCCAAATGCCACGAGCACGCACAGACATAATATCTTCAAACCAGCAATTATTCAAGCAAAACCCAAATGAATAATTTAAATCTTAGGCGTGACTATATGGTCACGGGAACGAGTTATTTTTAAACGAATGTAGCACACAGTGCATGTCTGCATTGATGTTTGTTCCCAGTGTGTGGGAAAGCCAGGATTTTTTTTCCCCCCACTCACTCCCATTTCACTATTCTAGCTTGTTCAAACGTCTGCCTGGTGTCAGGGATCTCTGAGCCAGTTCCTATTCCTGATAGCACAAAAAAAAAAAAAAAAAAAAGGTAAACTGACATTTTCTAAGTAGGACCTTAATCTTTACCGAAGCATCATTAGCGGACATATCTAAACATGTTTATTTTGCAGGCTCAGCTATGGCTATCTTCTGTTAACTAGCCCTCAATTTAGAAGTCTACCCTGAAAAAATACCATGCTAAACTCTTAAGAATGTGAGATGGGATGTTCCATATACTATAAAGAGGACACCGGAGGGAAAGGTCACAAGGTAATTTGAATTTGCACACAACCTGTCTGATATTTGACTTCTTTGAAGAAAATAAGATCCACCCCAGTGGATACACTTTGGCCCTGTATTGGAAACCGGCTCCCATTGTTTTGTGGACTGCTCTTCTGCATGATGGTGTCTGTGTAGCAAGCCACGGGGGGGGGGGGGGGGGGCAGAGCAAAGCGTTCCATGCTCTGCCACGCCACAGGCAGGTGTGAGAAATGGGGAGCCAGGCCTGATTTCCCTGCTGACCACCTTTGTTCGCTGAGAAAATTATTCAGTCACAGATTCTGGTCTGTAGCTCCATCTTTTAGACCGTCTCTCAGCTGCCTCCTGTGCTGGGACTGTGTGTGGGCTCAGGGTCCCTTTCAGGAGCATTAAAGGACAAGGACAGAGGAGTCCTACAGGGCTCAAGCCCCAGCCCAATCCATCCCTGCCAAGTTCAACACGCCAACAATAACGACGGCTTCTTCCTTTTAATGAAATCAACTATGGCAGCAGAGTGCCTTCACTTCGTCCCTGTAACAAAGCTGTGACTAAAACTACACCCTGCCTCCCCCCACACTCAGTTTACAAAGTAACAATTGGAGGCTCCTTATGTGAAAAAATGTGAACTCCAGCTCACAGTGTTCTGCCCTGAAAGCCAGGCTGGTGAGGACTTCAAAGATCCTCCACTGCCTCCATGTCGCCCTCTACTGGGAAGACCCTACAGCCTCAGCTGGGAGAGAGTCAGTCTGGCAGAGAGATGGACTCTACATGCCCAACCAAGCAGGTTAGGTGAGGCCTCAGTGGGCGCTCCAAGGACACATTTGTTTTCCACAAGGAGTCTGGGTTTGGGCAAAAGCTTGACCTGCCTTAGTTAAGATGCTGGCTGCGGTAGGGCACACCTTTAATCCCAGCACTCGGGGAGGCAGAGGCAGGTGGATCTCTGTGAGTTCGAGGCCAGCCTGGTCTACAAAGTGAGTCCAGGACAGCCAAGGCTACACAGAGAAACCCTGTCTCAAAAAACCATTTAAAAAAAATCTCAGTTTTATGTTCACCTGGAGAATTGTGGTGTTTTGAGTTTTGTTGTTGTTTTCTTTTGTTTTGTTGTCTTTTGTTTTCTCCTCCCTGTCATGAAACTTGAAAGAAAGACTAGATACACAGCTTCTTTGGTCTCTGTGACTTTGGCAGTGATGGCAAATCAGCGATGCTCGTGAGTATAGTGCCGGGCACTGCCCCACTCTTCACCCCAATGGACACGCACACCTGGTAATCTGATGAGACAGTCGTGATCCACACCCCCACTTCACACAGGAGGATGCTGAAGCCCACGGAAATTAACTGAAATGCTGGAGATCTTATCATTAGCTCTTCAAATGTAGGAGTCCAGTCCAGGCTGGCTCACACTCACACCTGGCCATTAGTCTCCCTTGAAGGAGTGGTGCATCTGGGAAGAAACATATGGTGGACTGTTTCAATGTCCCCTTCCCTCCCATACACAGTCGGTTCTCTCTGTGGGCACTGTCAGTGGGTCTTGTCAGCTGAGATCATGTTTTTGTGAGGTTGGGGCACT
The DNA here is from genome assembly GCA_907169655.1 of Acomys percivali. Lineage (NCBI taxonomy): Eukaryota > Metazoa > Chordata > Mammalia > Rodentia > Muridae > Acomys > Acomys percivali. Next base: position 15,981,016 of record OU015747.1, on the reverse strand, counting down.
GGGGGCCTGAGAAACCGCCTATAACTGTGAGAAAAGAACAAATGTGCTCCTTGCTTCACGGCCCTTGCAGTCTTGCGTGTGCTCTGCCACTGGGCTTTGAAGCTAGAGGAAATGATCTAGACCATGGCCTTTTCCCTCTATGACACAGGGAACTCTGGTTCGGTCTTTTTTTTTTTTTTTTTTTTTTTCTCCCAGAGCTGAGGACCGAACCCAGGGCCTTGTGCTTGCTAGGCAAGTGCTCTACCACTGAGCTAAAATCCCCACCCCCGGGGCTGGTTCTGACTCACCCACTACTGACTAAATGAGAGCTTTGGGCCAATTACTTTATTTAGATGGTACTGCTTTTCTGCTATGGGGGTGGGTGGTGGGTGGGTCTTAGTATAGCACCACCCACCTCCAAAGCACTCAAGATGTGAGCCATTATTTTCTGCTGTACAAAGAGCAAGATCTAGGCGGAAGTCTGTACTCTGCTACTCATTTGCTGGGTGACTTTAGGTGAGCAAGCCCTCTTCTATAAGATGGAAATAATATACTGACCCCACAGGCCTACAGGTCTGTATGGCTCTTTGCATATCTATAATCTATATACAAACTATGAATACCTATAGTCCCAGCCTTGGGGCAATAGAAGCAGGAGGACCAGAAATTCAAGGCCATTCTAGATAGAGAGTTTCATGCTAGGTTGGCCTACATGAGAAAGGAAAAAGAAGAAGGATACAATTTGGAGAGTATATATAAAGGCCAGATAATTTATTTTTGAGGGCTCACATCACGTGCTGAGCTCTGTTCAGCCCGTGGATGAACTGATGCATACTATAACAATAGTGTGAGAGGCTGACAGTCATGGTGCCCATGTAGGAGTGAGAAATTCAGGCAAGAACGACCCAAGGCTTCACCCCTAGTGTAGACAGACTGGACATGAGCCAACCAAATCTGACCAGCCACACTGTGTGCTGCATCCAGGCAGGGAAGGGATGCCTCTCCTGATTCTGGGGTCTCCAAAGTGGCAGCTAATATCACATGAGGTACCTGTGCCTTCTGTGGAAGGAGACGGCCTGTAAAACACTTAAAGACAGAATGACCTGGGCTGGAGTGATGGCTCAGTGGTTAAGAGCACTGTCTGATCTTCCATTGGTCCTGAGTTCAATTCCCAGCAACCACATGGTGGCTCACAACTATCTATAATGTGATCTGATACTCTCTTCTGACATGCAAGTGTACATCCAGATAGAGCGCTCATATATATATAATAAATAAATCTTAAAAATAAAAGACAGAATGACCTTAAGGGGGCAGCTCAAAGTTGCTCATTCATTCAAACAGCATGTTGTGGTCAGAGAAGGGGTGGGGTAGAGAAAAGCAGTCATGGTGGGAGTAAAGCAGGTGTGCAGAGCCAGGCATGTTATGCTGGACTGTTCTGAGAAATCCCAAGGTTTCTGGAAAGTTCTTTAGCTGCTCTTTTCATAAATCAGTGTCCTCAGAACAAGCAGCCCAGAAGTGCATATCTTATATCACAGGGTTAAAGCCTGCTGCCAAGTCCCAGGAGGACCAGTGTCTGGAAACTGCCATCCTCAGACCCCTGGAGCAAGCGCCAGAGAAAGGCGCCACATTGTCCCCGGGAAGAGCTTCACCTCCTTTCCCTCTGCCCGGTCTGCAGGCTGCCAAGGGTGCTGTTCCTGTTAAAAGGCTGCTGTCACTGGTTTCAGGAAAGGCCAGAGAGGGGAGGGCCAAGAAGGGAGGATGGAGGGGGGTGGAGAGAGGGGGGAGAGAGGGAGGAGAGGGGAGAAAATGAAAAGCAGAGATAGAAAAAGAAGAAGAGATGGAAAGAGTGGTGATGGTGAGTGGATATGAGGAGGAAGGGAAAACAGAACAAGAGAGGAAGGGGAAGAAAAGCGAGAGGAAGAAATAGAGAAAGGCAGCCCTCAGGACGGGCTGGCGGCTGGCTGGCTGCGCTGCCGCTGGACAGCCTCAGCAGGCCCGCATTTCTCTAGAAATGCAGCCTTCTGAGCCCCAGACAGCCTGGGAGAAGCTGGCGAGAGACTGGGCCAGGGTCCTAGGCAACACACACCTGCTAACCTTTGCTTAGTTCCAGCCCGTTGTACTGCTGGCTCCCAGTTTTCAAGGGTGCAGTTCTCGGGTGAAATGGAACATTTTTGTTTTAATAGTGAAGATGGGAAAGCATTGACTACAGCGGTAGAGAGAAGAAAGCAAGATTCCATAGATGCTCATAGCTGGATGCTGCCAGGGTCCTTGCCCTGGAAGCTCAGTCTGTTGAAGGAGCCAGTTCTACAGTCAGAGGGCGGGGGTGGGGGGGGCCGATGGCAGAGATGTAACTTGGTGCTAAGTGGGAGCTCCAGCAAGGCCCGAGAGGATGCTGTAACTGAGCATATGGGACAGTAGGAAGGCTCCAAAGGAAATTGTTGGGGGAGGAAAGAGCAAGCCAGACAAGGAGACTGGACAGGGCCAGGACGGAACAGTGTGGTGTGGCCAAAGCGGGGCTGCCAAGAGCTGGGGTGAGCAGAGGGAGGGAATGCCAATGAGAAATGTCTTATATGCTTCTCAAATGCATCACATCCTGACCGTATTTTTCCCCTCCCTCCCCTCCCCCAGCTTCTGCTCCCAACCTCCCCCCTCCCCCAGATCCACCCACCCTGCTCCCCTTCAGAAAAGAGCAGGCTTCCCAGAGACACCAAAACAAACACTGCATAACAAGCTACAATAAAAGCAGGCACGTCAAGGCTAGACAAGGCAAGCCAGTAGGGGGAAAAGAGTCCCACAAATGGGCAGAAGAGTCAGGGACAGCCCCCTTCTTCCATTGTTAACTTGCCATAGAAGGAATCACAACTAATGCTCTATGTCCTGCAGTGGGGGAACAATGGCTCCAATATTTAAAAAGAAGTAGTAGAAGCCAGGCACGGTGGCGCACGCCTATAATCCCAGCACCTAGGGAGGCAGAGGCAGGTGGATCTCTGTGGGTTCAAGGCCAGCTTGGTCTACAAAGCAAGTCCAGGACAGCCAAGGCAACACAGAGAAACTCTGTCTTGGAAAAAAGAAAGAAAGGAAGGAAGGAAGAAAGGAAGGGAGGGAGGAAGAAATGAAGAAAAAATAGTAGAGAGGATTTTGAATAATATCAACACACAGCAGTGATATTACTTTGAAGTGAAGTCATGCCAATTTCCCAACTGTCACCATTACATTGTATGTATTGAATATTGCACCATGTCTGATAAGTGCATCCAATTATGTGTCTATCTAAATAAAGAACTGACTCAAAAAAAAAAAAAAAAAAAAAAGCCTTATATGCCCTGTGGTAGATCTGGGTCCTGAGGGGTCAGTTCTTAACTCTGACTACACATTACAAGCAAGAGCAGCGCTCCTAATATACAAACGCATGCACATGCACTCAAACATTCACACACATCCCACGACACACACATACATGCATGCACACATGTGTGTACATGTTCATATACATTCATGCACACATAAACGCACACATACCATATCACATACACACATGTGCATTGTTCACAAATGGACGTATTCATGCATATACACGCATATATAAACACACACACACACACACACACACACACACACACACACACACACACACCTCATTATCCCAGAGATTGGTTTCAGGACTGCTATAAGCAACTTGACTCTAGTCTCTTATCTAATGTGATATGATAATTGTGAAGCCAGAGAGCCTCAAGCCTGTGTCAAATGTACTTGCCCACTGTCCCCCAGCCCCAGCCCCTCCTCCACGCTCTAAGTCACAGCTAGAATACTTAGAATACTTAATATAAGGTAGCTACCACACAGGTGGCTATTACGCTGCATTTCTTAGGGAATGGAGAAAAGAGGCAAGGTCAGTACACACTGAGGGCAGGCACCTTGTCTCTTTTGGAATGTTTTTAATTTCTGGTTGGTTGCATCTGAAAGCGTGACCGCTCAGGCAGAAAGTAGGCAGCAGTACCTGCACACACATTACCTTCTATCCAGTGTGGCCATATTCAGGAGCCCACTGAGGGGTCAGGACATCAACCTTTGATTTAGGAGAACACAATCCTGCACCTAAGAGGTGTTGTTGCAGCAGCTCGGGGTGGGGGGGCGCAGATGATGACATTAGGCAGTGATGGAGATGGCGGGGGGGGGGGGAGAGAACCTGGGGTGGTTATTAGGTAGGATTGAGGGGTCAAGGCCACCCCCATTTCTTAGCCTAACCATTGATGTCCTCTGGGAAGGCGTGAGCAGCAGAGGAAGGGAGATAGGGACATAAATGAGAAGCAAGAAAGTTGGTAGGTGGAGGAAAATAATTGAGTCCCATCAATATGCAAAGGCAGTGTGGGCCAGGATGTGACCGAAGTCCTTCATGCCTCGCAGATGCCTCAGTGGGGAAAGGAAAGCTGTGACCAAGCAGGGGGAGAGAGGGGGGGGGGGGGGGGAGGGAGGGGGGAGGGGGGGGGAGGGAGGGAGGGGGGGAAGGGGGGAGGGAGGGGGGAGGGAAGGAGAGGGAGAGATCTAAAGATTTCATTTACAACTTAAGCCACAGAACAGAGGGAAAGCTGGCTGTCCCTTCCACCTTTACCGGCAGCAAAGTCCTGCTCAGTCACAAGTGGGAAGCAGACTGAGAATCCTGATAAAGGAGATGAGAGATGATGTGAATCACAGAAGCCAGGATGCACCGAGAATGAAGAAAGAAAGGCATCACTGACAGATCCCTCGTTCGCTAATTAGAGGTCTGGCTTCGAGAGCGCCTTGTTTGCTACATTATGCTGGTGAATTAATAGATACCTCAACAAAAGGACATTTAAATGAACGCATGACACCTGCTTCCATCCTCAAGAAGCCATTAATTATGAATTCTTAAGAAAATGAGTGACGACACAGCTCCTCTAAGTGTATAATTCCTATCCATGATGCCTAATCATACGGCCTTTCAGCCAAGACACATCTTTTCTGTTCATCTCCTCCGGTTCAGACCAATTAAACATTTTCGTTCGTAATCATAACATTTCACATGCCAAATCTTCAAAAGAAAAGGAGCTTGTCAGCAACGTAAAGCTTCCCGCTGCTAATTGATGTTGAATTTGAAGTCTTAAATGTGTGATCCATACATACAGGAGGCTCTGAACATGTTTGGGCTTGCTGGAAAGGTAAAGGCAGCCTTATTTTACAACTTGATTTTGTAAAAGTGTTTTTTTTGCAGGGCAGTATTTTTTTTTAACAAAAAGATTAATTAATTGCTGTCAAGCTGAGGTCAAATTTTGCAAATCATTTATATACACAGAGAGAAAAGTCAGCTATAAGTGACAAGCGTGTTGCAAGTTTATTTGAAAAAAACTGATGTCATCTAAAGGAATTAGAAGGTCTCTATAGAGACAGACTTTTTTTCTCCTTAGTTTTTTTGAGACAGGTTTTCTCTGTGTTATCTTAGCTGTCCTGGACTCACTTTGTAGACCAGGCTGGCCTCTAAATCACAGCAATCCGATCCGTTTGCCTCTGCCTCCCAAGCGCTGGAATTAAAGGTGTGTGCCACCATGTCTGCCTGAGACAGACTTTTTTTTTTAAATTGACTTCTGTCCTTTTCCTCCTCCTCCTTCTCCTCCCGTCATCCTCATCTCCTCCTCCTTCCCCTTCCTTCTTGGGACAGGATCTCACAAATCCAGAACTGGTTTTGAACTTGCTACATAGCCAAGGATGGTCTTGGATTCCTGGTCCTCCTGCCTCCTCCTCTGGGGTGCTGAGATTACAGGTACATACCACGATACGTGGTTTCACGCAGTGCTGGGGATGGGACCTTATACATGCTAAACAAGTGACGTGCCAGCTGAGCTACCTCCTTAGGCCCACTCTGTCAAGTTTAACATTCACTGAAGGCTTATCTCTCTGAGAGGCTTATTTCACAACAGTAGAGTGGTTACCGTAGGGATTTTTTTTTTTTTTAATTTTAATTTTATTCTCAGAAACCATCTATTTCTAAGTATCAAACACCATTTTCTGCACTGTGGGTTTCTGACTCAAGCCCAGGGCACTGTAGTTCCCAGTTAGTTACTAAGCCTGAGATTCAACAATTCAAACCTGGCTAGCAGGCATACCTGCCCAGCAGGGCAGGCAGGGAAGAGGGAAGTGCATGGCATGGACCACAGACAAATCCTGCCATGGAGCGTCGTACTGTCTGTGGCTACATAGACCCAGATGCCCCATTTGTTTCCACGTTTTCCTGGCGGAGATCAGCAGGTGAAAAAAAAAAAAAAAACCCACCACACAGTCAAAACTTGAGATACTCACCAGCTGGCCCTTTACGGAGGGTGGGGGGGGGGGGGGGGATGGGGGGGTTGGGGGGTGGGAGGGGGGGGGGTGGGCATCTGAATCCTCAAAGCAAATTAGTTGCATTATCAACGTGAATATCTCACACTCCTCTGTGACCCTGAAGCCAAGCAGCCCCCACCCCCCCACCTCCTCCCTCACACCCACACCCCCTCACCCCCGCCACATGCCTAGGCCTATGCCATCAAAGATGCTTTCCTGTTCCTCTCACAGGGACACCTTCACTGGCAGCCTTTTAGTCTCACCCTCAAAAGAAGTCTGGAAGCGAGCCATCAGCGAGCCCAATCTAACTACACTGTGCTCTTTTGGCAGATGTGAGTATCTGATTTCTTTATCCAGTGAGTCAACAAGAGTGGGGAGCCTGTAAGAAGTAGGGGGGCTGGTACGAGCCCCCGCTTGGGTAGCCCTTAGAGTGCCATGGGGTTGTCTTAAAGCATTAGCCACCTGGAAGCAGTGAGTAGTAAGGTCCGTGTGGAGGCAGACCTTTCTCAGGCTTGCAGCACTGGGAACCTGGCTGGAGGTAAAGATGGCTCCTGTGTCGGGTAGGACCCTGCTTGCTCACTGTGTATAGATAGGGCCACTGGGAGATTAAATGGCTCCTCTCAATTTGATTCCTCCCCTCCTGACATCTCTAGGCCTCACCCTCTCATATGGGCAAAAATGCTTATGTTTCTGGTATGTTTTCTTTTTTGCTTAAGACCAAAATCTGCCCCGGGCGCCAGTCTCCTCTTCACATACTGGTTTGCCTTCTCCCGGACAGCAGCTCACAGATGTAGGCTCATGCCTGCGGTCAGCCTGGGAAACTGCACACATTGCAGGAAATGGGAACGGAAGATAGGGCAATAAAGCTTTCCTTTCCCATCAGACCGTATACAGCCTTGTAGAGCCAACACACAAACCAGATGCAGGTGCAGACACTACCACACTGCTCAGGAGGCCCTGATAACCAGACTGTAAGCATTCCCGAACAGCCCTGTGGTACCTGGTCTCCCTGCAGTGTGTGCTGGTCAAGGGGGGTCTTCGTAGCAATGTTGCTGTAGTAGGCATATGACAGTTCCCAGTCTAGTGGGTAACTGTCAACACCCTGGTAGTGTTTGTACCCGAGATTCATTGATGACAGCCTCTCACTGCCCTGGCCTCCGACAAGACTGTACACCATGCCCTGTTAGGAAGAAACAGATACATGATAAAGTGTTCCTAAGACTGTAGATAAGTTTATAAAATCCCCTAAAGCTGAAAGTCCATATGCCCTGTTCTGTCTCTATAATCCCAGCCATCCTAGAAATGTTAATGTACCTTAAAACAACAACAACAATGACTAAACTGAAAACCACACACACAAAGACAAGCAATCACACACAGATCAGAAATGAAAAGTGATCAGTGAACATGTAGTGTTTTCCTATGATAGTGGCTTCTGTCAATGTGAGTGTGCTGGCAGGGGCCCAGCATCATTTCTCAGGGAGTCTGGTAGGCTGTTTCCAATGAGGCCTGGAATTGGGAGGCTTAGTAAAGCAGATGGTCCTCTCCAGAGTGGGGGAGCAGCATCCCATCGAGAGCCTAAAGGGATCCGAAGGCAGAGGAAGGAGGAATTCATCCCTTTTGGCTTCCTGCCTGCCTGCTGGAGCTGAGACCCTGATCTTTTTCTGCCTAAGGGGTAGAGTTTCCACTATCAACTCCCTTGGTCATTGGGCCCTTCAGGCGTTGACTAGAAACCCAGCAGCAGCAGCTTTCCTGGCCTCCCACTTGCAGATGGCAGAGCAGGGAACTTCTCAGACTCCGTAACTGCATGAGCCAATTCTTCAGAATAAATCTCTTCCTATATATAATCTCATTGGTTCTGTTTTTTTCTGGAGAACCCTGACTAATACACTTAGAAAAATGTGACTCTAAATGTTAGGCATGTTGCGTAATCAATTTGGATTCAAGACCCCAAGTAAAACTGTCCACGGCGGCATTTACTTTGATGGTTGAACGGTAGATGTGGCGACAAGAGATTCAACGTGCGGACCATTGCATTCATCAGGGAAGAGCCCGCTGATTTTGAGGATGGAATTCCAGCTGGCCCTGCTCAGACTCTCCCTGAGATAGTTAGCCAAACCATGAAAGCCATTGGCTTTCTCCATCTCTATGGAGAAGTGGTGTTTCCCCTCCCTGAAAACGGGGTTATAATGCCCAAGGACATTTGCTCCTGAGTGTAAAGATTTTTAGGGGACTCCAAGGACCTGCATCGTCACATCCAGTGCTGGCAAGGACATAGCTCTGCACACACAACCCAGGTGACAGGTGTGCCCAAAACCCATGAAATACGCCACCTGCAGCAGATCCCGAGGTCCACTCAATCCAGTTTCATAGAAGACAGTGAGGTAGTAGGATGCTTTATGGTATCCACAGCAGCTGGAATCCATCAGCAAGGGGACGGCCGAGCTAATTTGGTGGAGGCCGTCACCACCGGAGAGTCTCTTTACAGCCTTCTCAAACATCCTCGCACCAATTTCTAATACGGAGTCATTCTGGTTCCATGGCACTGTAAATAACACAATTCACAGCACACAGAATTAATTACCACAGGGCTGGTGTGCCTGGAGAAGGAAGGAAGGAGAGCCAATTAAATGCCTTTGTTATTGACAAGGTGGGTCCTGCAGTACCTTGAAATATACCACCCTCTGGGGAAGTAAATTAAACCCTTTGGGGGAAGCTATGGTGCCACTCTGTAAAAAGCTCTCCCTCTGGCACTAAATGACAGCCTGGTATCCAGGGGAAAAGGATGTGTGCCTTACATAGCTGAGAGGGTGCCTCAAGAGAGTAATTCACTCAGTGTAATTCACCGCCCAATCAGGGCTCCTGAAACTTCCAGAGAGACTCTTCTGAGGCGCAGAAGAAGAATGTGTTTTATCCCAGAAATAGTTCCTTGCTACTGCTCCCGAAATTCGAGCAAGAGCATTTTATTTTGAGATGCTTCCTCATCATCTTTCGATTCTAGTTTTGCTGGTGGGTCTCTTGATATAATGAAGAGAATGAGTCAATTCTTAAGGGAGCCTCACAAGGCGCCAACACACAGGGTCAAGTATCCTACGCAAATGAGGCCATTGGATCCGCACAAGCTTAGACGCTTG
>OU015747.1:15932805-15945926 GCA_907169655.1 Acomys percivali | reverse complement strand
AGAGAGAGAGAGAGAGAGAGAGAGAGAGAGAGAGAGAGAGAGAGAGAGAGAGAGAGAGAGCGCAAAGAAAAGCAAAACAAAACAAGCAACACCCAAGAATGCATTTGTACATACATTTCTTTGTAAATACGGTATTTATTTTGAGCCCCTAAGGTGGCAAAAAAAAAAAAAAAAAAAAAAAAAGGACTTAATTTGAAGCTCATGGTTGATTCCCTACGGTCTTGTCTGCATAAACAACACCCAGTTTCTATTTTCAATTTCTATTTCCAAATGGAAAGGAAACAAAGACATCTTTGTCTAACAACCTGAAGCGAAGATTCATCTCGATCTCTTCAATTTATTTTTCCCAACTTTTTTACAGTTGTTGTAGTCTCAGAATCATTTTCAGTAAGATGACTTGACTGAATCTACCAAAAATAATCAACTTGTCTTTTTTTTTTTTAATGGAAGGAACAAGCCTTTCTTTCCCTACTCCTGTTTTATTGGATTACACATTTAAGTGGCATAATTACAGTGCCCATACAATCACCACTGGCTGCTTGTAAAACAATGTGCATCTTAACCTCATAGAGCTGTGGCGCTGACAATCTCTTCCTTATTCCAGACAGATGTTTCTGCCAGGAGAAAGAGTATAATGGAAACTACAAGATTATTTCAAGGCTCAGTTTATACTCACCCTGTTCTGTGAGAAACACAGAAGGTGTGCCATACATCTCATTAGAATCAACAAAGTACAGAATTCCACAGAGGCTGGCCTCGCAATAACGGAGTAAATAAAGCCACAGTGAAACAGTAACCCTAAAGGAGGGAGCGGGGAAGAAAATTCCGCAGATTGATATCATCCACGAGCAGGTAATTACAGTTAACAATGACCAAGTAAATTGCTTTCTTTCTAACGAAGGGGTAGATTTGCCTTAGTGTTCATCATGGGAGATCAGCTTGCAAAGCCTGAGATTTTGAGACAAAAGAGGTAGTTATAGTAACTGCAAAGACAGGAGTTAAGCTCCTTTGTAGGAAACTCGCTGACGCTCTACCTTGCCCCAAAAACTGTTCTGGCGCTCTCTGAGATGCTCACGTGGCAGCAATTTGAATTCTTGATTGAGCTGATAAAGTGAGGCAGTGAATAAAAATATGGATTTTAATAAGAGGTGATGGGATAAGGAGCTATTCTAATATCTGTGATTAGAAGGTTTAAAAAAAAAAGCACCATAATTAGGGCTTTTTGAGCAATTTTGTTTCTTTCAAAGATAAAAGCCCCAAATGTAATGCTCCGCAAATGGCATCCCCACGTGACTCATGGACACAAAGGCACCATCTTAACGCTCATGTGAGGGTGTTTCAGTAGCCCAATTCTGGTCAACCAATATGACACAACTCATTTAACTATTCTATTCCTGCATGGGGCTATTTCGGTTGGGGGGGGGGGGGTGGGGACACTGTGGTAGAGTGTAGAGTAGAGGGTCCGGTGGGTAAGGGGCTTGCCTTACATACAGGAAGACCTGAGTAAGTTACCCAGCAACCCTGGCAAAAGGCCAGGAGTAGTGGGGCTTGCTTGTAATCTCAGCACTGGGGGAGGCAGAGACAGGAGAATCATTGGGGCTCACTGGCCAGCCTAGGCTAGTTGGCAAGTTCCAGGCCAGTGAGAAACCCTGTCTCAAAAACAAGTTGTACACCTCAACTTGGCCAGCCGAAGGTCGACTGTCTGGCCTTCAAGGGCACACACATACGTATCTGCCCGCATGCCTATAAAATGCATACACTCCCACACACATACAAAAGGGAAATTTTGTACATATCTGACTTAAAGAATGAGAAGGATAAAATAACAGTAGCCAACTCAACTAAGACGGTTTTAGCCAAAATATACATGATACATCAGACACCCAGGAAATACTTGCTGAACACTTGTAGTAGGTGCCACGCTGCACCAGAGACCAATAGTGCAGACGGAGGAGGGAATCAGAGCTTCTGGTGTCTGACACATGACTCCGTGTTAAACAAATGCACCCTGCTCTTCTCGTTTAGCCCGGCAGCTAATTTGAAGGCTGGGGTTAAGGTGGCAGCAGCCCTCAGCTCTTTGGGGGGATACAGCCAAAGAACTCTTTCAGAATATTCTGGGCTTTGTAAGCTGGCCTTGAAGTCAGTGTCACAATACGCAAACAGATGGTGTCGCAGACTTCCCTCCTGACCCACCCAGCTGAGCAAGCTCATGAAGATAAGTTATTACAAGGAGGCTTAGGGAGAACATACGCTCGGCGAGTGACTCAAGATCTTTCTACCGCCAGCAGCACAGGAAGAATTAAATCACCCGGCTAAATCCATCTGATCTGAGGTGAGCTAGAAGGCATTTCCAGCATCTTCGGCTCCGAAGAAGGGAAAAATAGATGTGGATTCTCGTGAAATCAATGGAGGAGATCAGAGGCCCTGAGTGTTCTAGCAGCTCGTCCAATCTTCCAGGACGGAGCGGGCCAAGGCCATGACTACAATCTGTGCTGGCTTTGGATGGCTGCACCTGTAGCCTCAGAAGACCTGAGCCTCAACACTGTGCTGCCTGCTCGCCCCATCTCTGGGACCAGTCCAAAAAAGATGAAGGAAAATGGAAGGCTCCTATATACAGAGACGTGTCCTTGGAAGGGGTCCCTCTGCTAGCATGCCATGGGGGTCAGATACAGACAAGCCCATCCCAGCAGCCCCTGACCTGCCCACCCTTACATGGGATAATCCACACGCTGGCTCCGAGTGGCCTCGAGCTCTCGGTTCCGGAACCTTGGGAGCTTCTTCACGATGCCTGTGTTTTCTCCACTGGAGGCATACGGGAAACTGAGGAAGGCAACGGCATCTGGAAACATTACAGAAGTCATCTTCGGCTTTCTCCATAAAAGCACCCCTTCCCAAGTCATGTCATTCCAGGCCCCCTTGACTCCCAGTTCCAGCCAAATGGTTAGAGCAATAGCCTAAAATTATGAACAAGCATCCGCAGAACATGGAATCTAAGCCAGGAACTGCCACACTAAGCATGTCAGCTAAGGCTGTCTTCATTAGTGTTCAGGACAACCTCGGAAAAGACGTTTTTTGTAATTAGTCCCATTCTGTGAAGGGGAAATCCAAAGTTAAGCTCAAAAAATTCAGAAGCTATTAAGGACATATTTCAAATTTAAACTCAGGCATCCATCCACCCCTATCTATCTATCTATCTATCTATCTATCTATCTATCTATCTATCTTCTTCATGGTGCTCAAGATGGGCCCAGGGCCTTGTACGAGGTAAGCAAGCACTCTGTCATTAATTACATCTCCAGCTGGCTTTTGCGTTCTTAACCACATTGTGTACAGCCACTTAATACTAGGATAAGCATTTTCTTCCTTCCTTCCTTCCTTTCTTTGTTTCTCTCTTTCTTATAATTTATTCATATTACATCCAGATTGTTATCCCCTAGCTTATATCATCTCATTCCCACCCTCCCTCCCTCTTCTGCCCTGTTCCCTTCCCCTAGACCTTGGATGGGGGAGGGGCACTTCCTCCCCCACCGTCTGAAGGATAAGCTTTTCAATTTGTGTTATAATGACGTTAACACTTTGACAGAACTCCTGATGGTACAGTAACTGCTATGAACATCACACATATATTACCTTATTGAATCCTCCTTATTATGGTCAGAGCACAGACTGGGAAACAGAGGCACAGTCTGCCAACAGGGTACTAACATTTGGTGTATGCCAGGGAGCATGGGAAGTACAACCTAAGGGTAAGACGATCACTAACCTTTACAACAAATGACAGAATGGGCTGTTTAGCCCAGCCCTTTACAGATGCAAACCTGAGCCTTACAAATGATAGGTGGCGCTGGGATTCAAGCTCAAGCAGTTTGGTTTTAAACACATAACCCCGCCACTGATATCTATCAGCTCCGCTGTGATTTGGATGTGAAGATTCCAATTGCACCCTACATATTACCTCTGCACAAAATGACTCCCTCCCTAAAAACATGGAAGGGGTCCCACTGTCCTTCACAAACATGGGGCTCTCCAGCACAGGCTCATCATAACAGATCTAACAGGGAAAGCCAGACCCTCCTGTTCTTTATCTAACACCTGCTGCTTTAATGAAGACCATTATTTTCCATCATCACTTGACCAAGGAATAACTATGCCTGTCTCTTTCTTAAAATGTTCCTGGGTTTAAACATCCATAATTCAATGACAGAAACAGCCCACTCTTCCTGGGACTCCTGGAGAGGAGAGTTGGGGTCAGTAAGAGTCATCAGATACGTAGTACTGGTGCACATTACAGGTGTCCTCAGCCTGGGACACTAGACAAGTCAGGTCGCTTCCCAAAGAGAAACAAGAAACTGCAGTAAGCGTAGAAGTACCCTGAGTTTAATACGATCTGAAAATCCCAGAAGCAGTTTTTAGAATCTCCAGCCCTTGTATATATGTATTTAATAGGATTAAGCAAGCCAGTTCTTTCAAAGCATCTAAATCATGAAATGAATTTGAGTTCCATTTGGGCACAGAGGACTTGTTGGTCTGTCTCGAGTGTGGTGACGGAGGCTGTAAATGGAGATATTGCAAAGAGGTCTTTAGAATCTGGAGATAGTTCACCAAAAAGATTGATTTGAGCTCAACCTTGGCTTGGCTTCTACGTGTCGAGGGAACCAGAAGAGGCCAGACAGCCACACTGGTGCCAGGAAGCCTGAGGCACATAACAAAGTGAAACCTCACACCAGGAAAAAGAAGCTTCGAGAAAGAGGTTTGCTCACCCCGGGATCAAAGTGCCTGCAACCAAGGACTGTGGAAGGAGAACTCACAACCCAAACATCTAAAAGAACTTTGCAAAAATGTGTATGAATTTTTGGTGCACAGAAAGACCAAAGGCAAGAATATTTTCTTAGCAACTCGGTAGCTTTAATAGTTCTATTGTGGTTTTTCCCTCTGTATATGCATCCTTTACGATCAAAACTAATTAGGAAGGATGAGGTTTTAGAACCCATCTAGGACAGGAAAGCATATAGGCTTGTTGTCTGTGAGCTGACAGTGCCTGTTGGGAATATCAGACAAATGTTCCCTGGCCTAAGATGGACTATGTCCCAAAATTTTCAATGGCAAAAAAATAAATATAAAAAAATGCACTTGATACCCTAATCTACTGATCATTATTGCATAGCTCAGTGACCTCAAATGCACCTAGAGCACACATTAGCCTACAGCTGAATAAAATCATCTTACACAAAACCTATTTGTACAATGAAGTGTTGGCTCATACGATTGACTAATACTGTACCAAAAATGGAAATCACGGTGGCTGTGTAGGTGTGACTCTGCACTGTCAAAGGTTGAAAACCCCAGGGTTGGAGGGATGGCTCAGCAGTTAAGAGTCCTCACCAGGCCACCAGGAAGACCCGGAGTCACACTGAGGTAACCATGTAACAAGTTAGCTGTGGTCTTGCACATGCCTATAACCCCAGCACTGATAATCATTGGAGCTTGGGCCACCAGCCTAATCCAAATTCTGGGTTCAGAGAGAGACACAATCTCTAAGAAATAAGGCAGAAAGTAATGAAGGAGGACACCCCAAACCCTCCTTTGGCTTCTATGTGCACACACAAGTGTGTATTCTTGCGCATACACACGTACACATGCAGCACACACAAGTTTAATAATCTTAAATCAATTCGTTGTAAGTCAAGGATAATTTGTAGTTGGTTAGTGATGTCTATCACAGGACTAGACTTGGAAGTGACAGTATCATCTGCCATCAAAACATTTACAGATAAGTTAGGTCCAAAACAAATCTACTGACTTATCCAATTGTCTCTGTATGGTCCATGAACGTAGGGACTTCCCTTTATTCGCGTCCATTCTTAGAGCCTAGAATAGTGCTCAGTGCATGAGAGTCCCATAAATAAGCAAATAACTGAACACATGGAACTATATCCAAGCTAGAACTCAAGTCTGTCCCTCTTTTACCCAACACTTTAAAAAAATTCTATATGTGTACCACGCCACCTGAAACAAATAATCATTTCAAATCCTTCCTTCAAGTCTATTTCTTTGATTCTCCTGTGTGAGATGAGGCCAGAGAAGGAAGCAACATTAACACACACACACACACACACACACACTCACACACACAATGCCATAAGGGCAGTGCATCTTTGAAATTCCTCATGAACTATATTTGTTTTTTGTCAATGTCCTGATGAAGACTGTTAGCTAATAAGAAGTCCAGTTCTGACCCAAGCTGAAGCTCCGCACAGCACACCAGCGGGGTGTTCACTAACCAAACTACATCTTAAAGGTACTCTGAGAGAACAGTGGCTGTTGTACAGACCTACTGGCTGCTGAAACACTAAAACATTTCAATATTGGTTAGTCAGTTAACACTGCCTTGAATTCCCAAGGCCCTACCTCACCCTCGGGTTAGAGCCTGGCTCCACACATCCTGGGATGAGAGGAGGGGTCCGTCCAACACCTGCTTTAGGACAAGGGCCAGTATTCCACCCCGGAGGCAGACTGGGGCCCCTACCTCTTCCTTGGTGTGTGTGTGTGTGTGTGTGTGTGTGTGTGTGTGTATACGAGCCTGTATGTATACGAGCCTGTATGTGTGTGTGCGCACACACCTGTGGATATGGAGCTAAAGGCCAATATCAGGAGTCTTCCCTTACTGCTGTCTATCTTTTTGTTTTGTTTTGTTTTTCGAGACAGGGTTTCTCTGTGTAGCCCTGGTTGTCCTGGAACTCGCTTTGTAGACCAGGCTGGCCTTGAACTCACAGAGCTTCGTCTGCCTCTGCCTTCCAAGTCCTGGGATTAAAGGTGTGCGCCATCATACCTGGCTCTACTTTATGTATGTATTTATTAACTTCCTTATCATTTGCTTAGTTATTTAGAGACAGAGTCTCTACTGAACCTGGAGTTACCCAATTCAACTAGACAGACCAGCCAATAAGGTCAAGGGTCCTCAGGTCTCCACTTGCCTGGTGCTATGTTACGGGTGCAGTGCCACAGTGGCCAATATTTTACAGGTTCTGGGGATTAAACTTAGGTCCTCACACCTTATTGACACCCTTCCTCCTCAGTCCCTGATGCAGATTTTAGTCTCATCTTTGGGTAGTGGGGGAGGCGGGGCAGAGGAGTGGAAGGGGGCGGGGCTAGAGGAATCTTCTAGCAGGCCATGTCTAGTCTAGCCAGAGGACTGAGACCCTGACATGCAAGCCTAACTCAGGGAAAGGTCTTGTCCCCATGCAGTAAGGCCTTTCTCAGGATGAGCTTCAGACACAGCAGGACAATGCCTCTGAGGAAGATACCCAGCCTGCACATGGAGGAATTAGGCGTCTCCCTGCAAGGAATCTCTGTGGCTAGCAGAGCCTACAGGGAGAAAGAAAGTACAGTTTTTCAATCCTAGAGAAGTGCTTTCCAAATGGAGTTCCCTAAAAAGGCAGCAAACATTGGGTACACTGTTGCCTTTAAAACCAAGGTTGAAGATACATGTTCTAGTGATGATTTAAATCATAAATGCCTCCATAGGTGCCTGGGTGATGAAGTCTGTGGGATACCCGCTCTCAGCAGGTTTGAGGACCTAGGTTCCAATCCTTGGAAGTCACCGGGCAAATACACTCACATGTACACACAGATTCCCTTAAGGGTGCTCAGAGAAGCAACACTGTTGAAAGCGAAAGAAAGAAAAGTCCCTCCTGGAGCCTGGGGGTGCTCAGTGTGCAAAATGCTTGTTATGCATGCATGAGGACCTGGGTTCAGCTCCCCAGCACCTACTCAAAACCAGCTAAGTATGATTTCACCCTCTGCAGTCCCCATCCTGGGAAATAAAGACAGAAGGAGCCCAGGGGCTTGCTAAGCCAGCACATCTAGCCAAATCCACAGGCTCACGACAGTAATAGACACCTACCACCGACCTCTGACCTCCACATGTGCACATACTGACGATGGCGCATGCACCCCCAACGTACACGAGCACAAACACATGCAAAACATCCTCCCTCCCACCCCCAACACACCTGACCCGCATGCACGTCCAAGAAGACAGGTTAAATAAGTGATAGACCATCAAGCAACGAAGTGCTAAGGATCTGTCAGAAAGAATGAAGCCGAGCAACATGCCCTGGTGGAGAAAAATCTCTGCCGTATCGCTAATGAGTGTAAGGCAGAGTTTCTCCTAGGCTATCATTTGCTTGTGGAGACAAGGAGCTGAAGTTAATGCCTCTGTGAGCAGAGGATCATTCTGGAAGGAGAAGCAAGAAATGCTTGTATTGAGTTTGCTTCTGGGAAAAGGAGCAGAAGACTGGGGCGCTGGCGGAACCGCTCCTTCCCGCTAAACCTTTTTACACGATTTGAATTTTTTACCAGGTACATGTATTACCTTTGCAGCCAAGGAAGAAGAGAACAAAGGCTCTGAATATTTCCATGCAGACGGAGAGGAAGAGGCAGCTGCATTCGGCCGGCCTCCCCACCCTGGGCCTCTGAGGCTGTTCAGCTCAGCCCCATCGCTTCAAAGAGACAAAGTCCAGTGGGTAAAGAAAACATGATTCACATCGATAAAAATTCAACTAAAAAAAAAGTCTCCCTTCTAATTTAGGTCCTGGGTTAGGGCCGCATTAGCATATCTCGGAGAGGCAGCGCAGCAAAGTCAGAAGAACAGAGGTTTGGGCCCCAGTTAAATAGCCTCCCTGCGCCTCCATTTTCCCTTCCACCAAGAAGAGAATGGGGCTAATACTGTCTTTCCCTTGAGGATTAAATGAGATAATGTGCCTGGAAAAAGTATTTTGTGCCATTATAAAGGGCAATGCAGATGCAAGGCACTAATCAGTGTTATTACTGGAAAACTCAGGCTGCTGTGATTAACTTGGGATTCGGGGGTAGGGGGTGGGGGAGTTGAGACCGAGTCTGTGGTGGTTTTTAAACTCCAAATATACAGCTCATGATTAGAAATGGATCACCACGTCATTGGCCTGAATAATCCTGATGCATAAACTGTTTGTTTTGGAGTCTGTTTTTATTTTTTCCACAAAGACAAGTCAAGCCTGGGCCCAACTCCAGACTTTATATTTCAATTATTTTGTTGTAATGGAATTTCATTATAAGAAACCATACTTTCAAGTGACAAGATGGCTCGCAGGTACAGGGTCTCACTGCCAAGCCTGGTTTGATCTGAGTTTGAACTCTGGAACCACATGGTGAAGGAGAGAATCAACTCCTCTGCAGGTTGTCCTCTGACCCACACACACACACACACACACCAACGCATGTGCATGTCCCTCCAACCCAAATAAATAAATAACTGTAATGTTAAATATCACATTTCCAGCCCATTGGAACTAAAAGTGAGAATGCCCTTTCATTGAAAGGAAAACGAGACCTCCATGGTCCCCAGAGTTTCTTATTAGAAACCAGAAAACCTGTGGTGAAGCGCAGACCGCTGTTAAGTGTGGCATTTGAAAATCCCCACAGCATGGTCAGGAATAACCTCGCTCACACCTAAGACTCTACCTTCAAGTTCAAGGACTTCAATCACGTATCAAGCACGCTGTTCGCCTGCGTCTTCATCGCATGGCAGACGCCGACCGTCAGCTGACACGATCCTTCTTACCACTGGAGACGACGCTGCCTCAGAGCCCGCTCAGTCCCCTGCTTCAGGAAGACGGTGCAAAGCCTGTCTGCCACCCTGCCCACGGAGGAATGCAGCCATGTCACACAACCCCCTCCCCCACCCAGCACTACAGTTCCCACTGTCCTTTCTGCCTGGTGCCATGCTGCACAGTGAAAGCCATGCTTAGCTTCAGGTCTCTGTCCAAATGTTACCTCTTCTGTGGCAAACCCCAGTGAAGCTCCTAATAAGTGCATAGTAGTTTAGTCCAAGGTGAATGGCATGGAATAAATAAATAAATAAATAAATAATAAACAGCTTTGTAACCACCGCCAATTGTCTAACCCTGTGGTTAAATGCGAGTCAAACAAGCTAGCCTTGGGTACCAGCTCTGTAGTTACTAGATGTGTGACCCCAGTCAAGCCATTCTACTTCCCTAAATCTACCTCCCCATCAGCAAGTATAGAAGGCAGAGTGTTTGTGAAGAGCAGCTAGGTTCTTCCCACGGTGTCTGGCACATGACAAGGACTTGGAAACCGAGAGTGGCTGTGACTCTGCCATAGCTGTGTTTGCCTCCCACACAACCACCTTAAAGAGACAGAGGGACTAGGTCCCCCATCCGTGAGTTTCCAGACTTCCAGACTCCGTGGAAGAAAGTGGTCCAGGGAGGCTCAGCCAATCTTTGCTTCATTTAACTGGACACAATACACATCACGGGAGAGGCACATGTAGGAGGTCTCGGGAAGCCGCAGGTCAGAGAGGCGATTCCTGATTGTGGAAGTGAAACATGCTCATGAAGATGCATATATGTGGAGTTGGGGGAAGGGGAGGTGGCGATCTGAACTGGCAGGAGGATGTCGGCGTGGAGACATGGAATATGGCAGGAGGGAAGGCCACATGTTGATGGGGCTGGTGGGACTGGTTGGGGCAGCGTAGGACAACAGCTCCTAGGTCAAAGGAACTGACTTAGCAAGGCCTAAAAGCGTCAGTGTTGGGCTCAACCTACTAAGGCAGAGCTAAGCCACGTGTCTTTGCAAGAGGAGAGCCTGGGAGTCTGCAGCCTTAGCCAGTGTGGCTCTGACAGGCCACCTGGGATGCTCTGGCCTGTGCATCTGTGTACAGAGGGCCCAAGTGAAGACTTAGGGTCAGCCCCGCACCTTCTTGTTCTCTACCCCATTTGTCAACAGGGGTTAGGGCATCAGTGTGTTGCCACAGTGTCATCATAGTGTGATCCTCACAGGAGCATAGAATAAGGAGCTTGTGTTATCACAGTCTACAGGAAACCAGAGAAATATAGGTATTTAATTACAGTGTCCAATGGATTTAGGCTACGGAGGAGACTGAAGCAATAATGCCAGGCAAGGTCACACTACCTCAGACCAGGCAGTCATGGAAGGGGTCATTTGAGCAGAGGTATGCAGGAGGTAAAGAAGCAAGCTGAACAGAGACCTGGGAGTTGAGTGTTTTAGGTGGCAACAGTCTCTCAAATGTCTCAGAGTGGAACTGAACGTGGTCTGTTTAAGAAGCAAGCAGGCTGGACAAAAGCATGCTGGGAGATCAAACCAGAAACTGTTACACGACAGCATGACTTGATCCTGAGCAGCAGAGGTGACCAGACTGCACTGCACAGGCTTCTGGGAGAGAGGTGGGGGCCAAGGGTGAAGCTCAGAAGTCACTGCTGGGCTGTGGCCAGAGTCCAGGAAGGCGGAGAGTTAGACAAAGATACCAGTAGAACACGTAGCAAGGAAAGATTGAACACATGACCTAGATAGCTTCAGCTGTAGCCAACAGGACTGGCAGACTCTCTCCTTAGGGTGTAGCAGGGAGAAGTTCTGAGGGTGACCCAGGTTGGACTGAACATCAACCCTCCAAGCCATCTGCCTTCGTGTTTTTAGTGAGTTCAGGGATGAGTCAGACACACACACAGGACTTAAAGAACAATGCCCATCCCCTCCCCCAAGGAAACAGAAACTGAAGCCACAGTCAATTGTTTGCCCAATCGCCTACGGCCGCATTGCTAGAACATAACAGAAGACAGATATACAGTAGGGCATGTGGCAAAGCCTTGGCATAATGTGTCTGAAAGCTGTTGACTTTTGATCTGGGCTGGGCTTGCTCAGCAGGGCTGGGTGAAAAATCTGCCAGGTATCCACCAAAAGTCACACCAGTGGCCCAGCCTGGGCTACTCTTGGGGTCCTCAGTCCTACCCTGCAACATGAGCTAAGCTGGTGGCAGAGGGTACTTCAACCATCCTCCTGGAAAACCCAGGCACAGGGGAGTTTGAGTCTTTTCCTAAAACAACAACAACAACAACAAAAGATGAAGCCAGATAGGGGCACAGAGGCAGGACATTTTAGGCATGAGATGCTTGACTCAGAAAACAGTTCACATTTAAAAACGGAGCTGCATTTTATGAAGGGGCCCAGACCTAACAGGTGCCGCTGAAGCTCAGCCGGGGTCTCCCAATACTGTCTTATGTTTCAATTGACTGCTGTCTGGCAGCGAAGCAAGTGCTACTGTCCAGTCCAGCACCAGCCACCCAACAGCCCCAACCAGAACAAAGGTCGCAGCACGTCCCACAGCCTGCTGCGCTCACTCAGGTGACTTCTCTTTTAAGGACAGAGGGAAAATGGTCTCATTTCTGTAAATCATAGCTACGGGTGCAGAGCTGGTGTGAGGGTGCGAGAAGCCCCCGCCTCCATTTTCAGAGAATTTTCAACTCCTAAGGAAGGTTTTCCTCTGTGCTATGATTTGATTAGATCAGTTCTCACACCAAAAGTAATGTTCTCAAGGAAGCAGGCAGAAAATTCCCACCGTGCCATTCCTGGGCCTTGCAAACAGGGCACGGAACAACAGGAGAAAGGAAAGGCGACTCCGATTTTCAAGGCATCCTGAGAACAAGCCAGTTTATAAATGGTTTTCATTTCCAGACGTCCCACTTGCAATTTGGTCATTTTTCAATGAGAAATATGTACATTTGCAAAACATGAAATGAAATCATTAAGCCTGGTGAAGTCAGAGGCAAGGCAAAACTGTGGTTGTGTATGCCCTGTGCTCCCTTTTGCTTGACAGATTAGGGATCCCTGTGGAAGGCAATCCAGATAGGTGCTAGCATAGAGCTCTGCTTAGAGGAAGGTGGCACGTCTATATGCACACAGCTCCCATATTCCAGGCATCTAATTACCTAGATCTTCCCACAGTATGTGCATACGCATATGTGCATGGATGCATGTGTGTGTGTGTGTGTGTGTGTGTGTGTGTGTGTGTGTGTCTGTGTGCACACACAAATACTATGAAACCTGAACCCAGTCTACAGTGGCATTGGTTCTCTAGTGTTAATACTGTGCTGTGACTACACATTGCGGCTCCAATGGGGGAAGCGAGGGCACGGCACAAAGATCTTCCTTTGCCTTTTTTTTCCAGTTTTTTGTGATTCTACAACTAGAGTCAAAAAAGAGTTCTCAGGATGCCAACTGTTTAATGAATGCAGCAAGAACTGCAACCCTATATGGACACACACACA
>OU015747.1:15908878-15932795 GCA_907169655.1 Acomys percivali | reverse complement strand
ACACACACACACACACACACACACACACAAGCTTTTATTATATACGAAGCAACTTTGAGACTTACCAAGAGACTGCCACAGAATATTTCCCCAGAAATCACATCCCAAAGGTGAGAAAGAGCATGTCACTAGAGGCAGAATATAGACTCGTGTCCTCAAGTCACCTTCTCCCACAGCAGATCTGAGAAGATTAGGTATGAGGAACTGGCTGTGGGAAAGTCTGTTGTCACGGGCTGTGGAATTCCTGCACCTGCCAAGCCAGCTGGGAGTTGGGCCATCGTCAAAACAAGATCAAAGTCCTATCCACAGTCCCACCCCCTAGCCCGGAGACTGGAATTTTGGGGTACATCAGAATCCATTTCAAATGCTGAGTCCGCTCCATCCCCGATCCTAGGTATATGAGGAACAGTGTGTTTAAAGCAAGAACACTTAGATAATTCTGTTGCAAGTGCTCATGGGTAAAAATAATGTCAGACCTGGGTCGGTCTCAGGGGGGCTGACTCCTAGTGCCACTTGAGGAGAACTAGCAGGCACTCAGCACCCCAGAGCCGTCGCTTCTCCTCCCATGGAAGAACTTTGGGCCCACTTTTAAGTACAAGCCCCAGGTCTCCAGCCCTGATGTGTAGGGAGGCTGGGGGAATGACCCAGGTGCCTCTGGAGGGATCCCGTGTGGGTTGTCACCACCGGGCATTTAGGATAAAATGCGGAATCTAGACTCTCCCATCAGTGTGGCAGGTTGGTGCTGAGGGCCGGTGACATGCTAAGCAACTGTCAGAGAAGGGTCTGTTAGCCTGTCTTTAGGTTCCGGAGACAGGCTTGACAAGTTCTGAGAGAACAGGGCGGCCCCAGCCACAAGTCACTACCCTTGAGGCACAACTTCCCTATCTCCTTTGGAGTGGGGCGGTCTCTCTCATCTCCTCCAGGATAAACCGTTATTCTTATAAATGACAGAAGCCATAGCGCTTGCCGGGGAGCCCAGCCTTGTTTTTGGCAGCACTACTGTTCCTAGGAAGCTCAAAAGCTCTGAGAATCTCCCTCCCTGATTCCTGTCTGTCTTTCATCTTCACCCTATTCCCCCTTCATTTTTTTTCCTCTCTTTGATTTTTTTTTTAAATTTTGCTCCTTTTTGTCCCCAAATCCAAAATGACAGACACCACATTCCTTGCCTTAGTGTGGCTAACTTAAGCATTTGCTTCTGGGGCCAGGCCAGACTCAGTGGGTAAAGGTGCTTGCTGCCAAGCCTAATGACTTGCCTTCAAATCCCTTAGACCAACACGACAGAGAGAAATGACCTGTGCAAAATTCTACTACTCTGATGTCTAATGGGACACACACACACACACACACACACACACACACAATTAATAAAAAGGAGTTTGCACCTGCTGTCATGCGACGACACCAGCAATCTGAAAACACAAGAGTGTGCTCTGCTGTGAGGCAAGTGACCTACCACTCTCCAGAGGACACTGTGGGATCCTATTGGCCCAGAGGCTCCAGAGGTAGTCCATGTTCCACTCCAGGCACACCTGATGATCTTTGAAAGGCCGTTCAAAAGGCGGGACGGTCTGCAGTAGGGTGTAGTTCTTTGCTACGGCATGCAGCAAATTTTCCTCCCCTCGGACATTCAAGCTCCCGCCACTGTGCCTGTGGGTGATCCAGGCTCGGAGAATCACCGTGGACACAGAGATGGGGTGCCTGAGGAAGTAGTCATCCCGGTACACCATGATGCTTGGGAACTTGACGTGTACTATCTGCGTCCTGCTGGTGTGAAGATGCTTCTCATTCCTCCATCGCTTCTTGTACACGGGAATGCTACTTCTGAACTCCGACGAGACAACCGCTTCCAAGTTGACAACACAAGGCTGAGAGCATAAATACTTCACAGAGACCTCAGAGACGTTGCGCACGCTCCCTTCAAAAGTAGTAAAATAAATAAAGTCTGTGTACGTCCTGCTCTGCTCTGCTCTGGGCAGCACCGATGTCGTCAGGGAAGTCTGCCTGCCCAAAGATGGCACAAAATTCTGAAAGGGAGAGAAACGGTAACACTGAATGTTTTTTTTCTAAAATCCTATTAATATACAAATAAATTGATATTATTCTCTTGACATTAAAAACTACAGATACGTAAAGGCAGTGAGTGTGGACAGTAAGAGATGGCAAAATCCCAGCCGTTAGACTACAGAAAAGCCAACACGCACAAATGAAGATGGGGTCACGTTGAACTCTCTCCCTAAGCTCAGGAACATCTGTTGGGCAAAATGTGGCTTTCAAAGCTATGTGGCAACGACTCCTGAGCTGGTTTCCAAAAGATGAGGCTGGTCCCTGGCAAAAGCAATAGTGAAAGAACCCTGTGGTAGAATCAAAGAGGCAAAGCAGCTTCAGGCACAGACAAACTACTTGCTTCAAATGGTGGCCAGACACTGCCAATCAAAGGGCTGGAGAAAAGTTGAAAGGGCATCACCAGGGAACATAAAAAGGAGAGTATTTATCTCCTGTTAAGTGTGGTGCCAGGACAAGCCTGCCAGCCTGATGGCCCAGCAGGAGGTCTCTGCTGCTCCACACAGGCAAGCTTGGAGCACAGTTGCCTGGTCCTGTTCTTGCACCATGCATGATGTGGTCAAGTACCAAGAACTATTTTAGCAGGGTGCCCAATTGGTTGTGTCTTTAAGCACTCAAGACCTCTTCCTGTGCACATGTCTCCCAGAAATATAAGGAGCTTGGTTACAAAATCCAGGCAGTGTTGTCAGCGTGAGGTGATGAATTATGACTCAGTGATTGAGGTGTCCAGAGCAAACAAGGTCACTGTGACCACTTCACACTCGTTTTGATGGCTATGATGGAAAGAAAAGAGAGAAAGAAAAGACCGGAGGACAAGCGTGGGTGATGGTGAGGGGAAATTGGAATCCCTGTGCACAGCAGGTGCCAATGTAAAATGGCATAGCTTCTATGGTAAAGACCAAAGCCATTCCTGTCTTTAAACGGAAAAAAAAAAAAAGTAAAAACCATGTGATCTGATCCCACGATTCTGCTTCCAAATATACACAAAAAAGGTTGAAAGAACCTGAAGAGGCAGTTAGATGCTGATATTATAACCCCACTCTCCACGATAGCTAAAAGCAGATCAAGTGTTCATCAGTGGTGAAGACAGCAGTCTACATGTCCTACAACAGAACAGGACTCTGCTATCCTATAAAGTGGATGGACCTTAAAGCACGCTAAGTGAAAAAAGCCAAGCACAAAACCAGAAGTACCGTATGAAGCACTTACTGGAGCAGGTGAAAGAGTCACACTCACGGGGACAAAATAGAGGAGGGAATGCCGTGGTCTAGGGGAAGGGATGAGTGGTTAAGGTTTGAGTTTTGTTGCAGAGTGATGAAAATGTGCTGGAGACGAGAGCAGCGGCCCCTGTGCCCAAAGTGAGCTTACGTAACACTACTGACCTCCTTGCTTCCAAACAGTAAGCTTTGTGAATCACGGTGGTAAAGAGAAAGCTATTTCATCTGCCATCTGTGATTACGAATGTCTCTAATCCCACCACTCAGGAGGCAGAGACAGGAAGATTCTGCGAGTTCGAGGCCACCTTGGCCTACATAATGAACTCCAAACCAGACACGGGTACAGAGTGAGATCTTGTCTTAAAAGTGGGGAACGGGGATGGCAAGACTGCTCACTGGGTAGAGGTATTTGCTAGCAAGCCTGATGAGCAGAGTTCAATCCCAGAACCCACATGCGCACACACACACACACACACACACAAAGCAAATAAATACAATTCTTAAAAATTTTAAAGCTACTTTGGTCTTACAAAGAAAAGAGAAGGGGCTCCTTTTTCCATTCTGGTTTAGAGCCATGGAGAAGCAATGGTGGGTGAGAATTGAACTCTTGTATCAGGGAAACATGCCTGTCAATAGTAGTTAAAAAAAAAAAAAAGTGAAGATGTCCGGTGTGCCAATCAAACAATAAACAAGCCCAATCCAGATCAGCAACAGAAGCACAACTGACTGGGAGTCTAGACCAGGCCTATTAGAGAAGTGGGGTTCCACTTGGGCTTTGAAAGGTGCAAGGAAGTTCTCCAGGAAAGAATGCAAGGGAGATGCTGAAAGTGGCACACACAGCACAACCAAAGCAAGAAGCAGAGAGATCGTTCAGGAGAAACTGGCATGGCTTGGCCAGAGACCAGAACAATGGCAGAGATGCAGGCAGGCATGGGAATCCGAGATGAGAAAGAAAGAGAGCATTTGGCTCTGGGGACCAGAAAGCACCCGCCCAGGGCAGGAGCACTTCCCTCTGCACACAGGCTTTCTGTGGAAGGGCTGGTGTTTTCTTTTAGGACTCAACGCATAAGGGCTAGGGTAACAGTCCAGCAGAAACTTGAGCCAGTTATAACTCAGTGATGAGTAAGGCCCCACTCGAGAGGACAGAAAAGCAAATTATAGCTACACATAGATGGCATTCTTGACCTATTAGAGTCTCAAGACCAAGGTCAGATTTCATGTTCCCCTGGCTGCAGTGGAGGGGGGGGATAGTGGGGGGTGGGAGCGAAGGCTCCTGGTGGCAGTCATTCCTGCAGGGCAATCAGGCAACATCAAGTGTTAATGCAGGCACCTTCTGGCCCAAGGAGCCCACTTGCAGGATTTTATCCTACAAACTATTTAATCTGTGGGAATGGGTGTAAGTACAGGCTTTTCACGTCAGCCTTGTCACAGTGTAAGACAGCATGTGTAGACGTCCACAGCTTAAGTAAAAGATGTACTTCTTCCCTGGAGTACTCTACAGCCACGGTTTGGAACTTTTGTTCCTCTTGCTGTCATTTTTACGTAGGTTCATAAATACCTACTGGGTTAGATAGCACACACACATACATGATGTAAAAAAAAAAATCACTTGAATACACACAGCACCAGTTGCTCCGATGGAACACGGCCATAAGACAGACCTGGAGGGAGAGAGATGGGCAGCTATATGATTACACTTCGCATTCTAGAGCACATGAATATTGAGGGAGGAAGGCAGCCATCTTAGAAGGTTAAAGTGTCAGCTTCCACAAATGAGCCAGGGAAGGAAAGGTCTGGCCATTCCTTTACGTGCATCTGGGGGAAGAAATCTCTAAGGAGTGAGAACAGTTTCAACTGTCTAACCGTCTGGGGGAGGATTAATTGTTTACTGCCCTCATTTATATGGCTAAATTACAGGGAGAAAACACACATAAAACTAATCTTAGAGCTACAAGTGGAGCAGGAGCTGTGGGTGATGGCTGACCCTCTCCTTCACTTGGCAGATGAGGAAACAGCAAACAAATTCCTGCATCTCTCACATCTCCCCGCTGGCGGGCTAGCAGAGCTAAACCAGGAGCTAGACTCTTTTGCTTAGCCTTCACACATGCACCAACCCAATGCCGCCCATCTCAAAGCACATCACGGCAAGAGGGGCTCATGGCCGCCTGGGAACTCTGGGCTGCATCCTTCTTTTGCACGAATAGATGAACCCCCATGTTGGTTCATAGGAAGAACGCATTCATTCAACAATCATGCGTCTCTGGTGCCTGTGGACCTGGACCTGGACCAGAATAGCAGACAAGCGACTAGTGCATCTTATGCTTGGGCGATGCCCCAGACGCTCTCCTAAGGAAATCCGTGCAAGGAGCCTTTCATTTCATGAGGCCAGACAAGGCACTGAGTCCAGGGCCTGCCTTGTTACAGCGCACACCAAACACGTTTGCTTTCGAAGAATGACTCCAGATCACATTTTTCCCCCCGTGCCTCTTTAAAAAACTCACCCAGGCCCAATTTTATTGCCTTTATTTATTTATTTATTTATTTATTTATTTATTTATTTATCTATCTATCTATCTATCTATCTATCTATTTATTTATTTTCTAGCACATTTTCGATGCTAAAAGGGGAGAACTCTCTCTTAAACAGAAACGCAAGAGGAAAGCTATTTAATTCCCCTGCAAAGTGTGGTTCCTAATAACCCTGTTCATTATTTTGCATCTGATTGCTTGAAAATGCGCCCGTCACACTTTTCCGCGTTAATCAGGGCAGCATGCCATGGTGTGCCTGGCGCGTAACACTCCTCACACTGTGGCTCAGAGAGGTGCATTCACACCTTACCCTGCACCTCTCCAGGGCCTTTCTTCCCAATTCCGTTTCAAAGAAAATGTCGGGATACTCTATGAAGATTATTGTATTTTCCTCTGGTTCTGGCTGCGGAATGGACAGATGTTCCCACAGAATGATAGTCAGGAGGCAGAGGAGCCACAGGGATGTGCCGGGGGGTATAAAATAAACCCCGCATTTCAATGTTTTGCTATTTAACAAAATGATACAAAGTGTCTTAGTCATGATTTTACATTGATTACAAGCAGAAATGATAATGTGTGGGAACATCAAATCAAATCAACTGTATTAAAACGAATCATGCCTGTTCTTGTTTACTTTTTCAATGTTGTAGCATATGAAATTATAGATGTGGCATGAACTGTCTATGGATGGTGCTGTGCTAGATTTAAGGTCATTCAACTTTTTCTATTTAAAAAAAAAAAAGGGGGCGGGGAACAAATGGTTAAAAACAATACAGTCATCCCTCAGTCTCTGAGAGGCACTGGTTCCTAGATGCCAAATAATACCAACATCTGTGGATGCCCAGGTGCCTTATACAGAAAAGGCGACGGTGTAGAACAGCTCCTCCTGTGTGTGTACAAGAGCATATATATGTACTGGTGTGCGTCTATGCACGTGGATGTGACAGCCAGAGGACAAGCTTTGCTGTTGTTCCACAAGTGTCAGCCACCTCAGTTTTGTTTGGTTGACTGTGTTTTTGCTTTGGGGAGGTTGTTTTGTTTTGGGGTGTTGTAATTGTTTTGTTGTTTTGAGACAGGATCTCTCACTGGCTTAGAACTTTTCAAATAAGCTCAGCTAACTGGCCCGTCAGCCCCAGGAATCCTCCTGTCTCCAACCTCCCCAGGACTAGGGATAAAAATAAACACCGCCACACTTATTTGGGTTTTTTTGGTCATTTGTTTTTGTTTTGTTTTGTTTTGTTTTAGATAAGGTCCAACTATGTCATCCTGGCTAGCCTCGAACCTATTATGTAGACCAAGCTAGTCTTGAACTCACAGAGATCTGTCTGTCTGCCTGCCTCCTGAGTGATGGGGTTAAAGATGTGCACTCCCATGCCTGATTAATGCTCAACTCTTTTTTTTTTTTTAAAACATGCGTTCTGGACATCGAACTCAGCTCCTTGTGTTTATGAGGCACAGATTTTACTGGCCAAGCCACTTTCCCTTCCTGTATATTGTAAATGATCTCTAGACAATTTATGTCTAAGCCATGTAAAGGCCTTGCGTGTAGTTGTTACATTATGCTGCTTCAGAAATAATAACGAGGAAACACCTGTGCCTGTCCAGCACAGATGCAATTGTTTGTCCAACATTTTGATCCTTGATAGGTTGACCTCCAGGGATTCGGAATCCATGGGATGTGAAGACTGACTCATCTTGGGGATCTGGCCATGTGTACTCCACTATGGTGGGGCAAAAGCCAACAGGATGCCATATAACCAAAGGAAGTTGTTGCCCCCACACAACCTTTACTCACAAACAGGCACATCGGCTGGACGGGCCTGTAGTTTGTCAACTACTGTTCTACAGCATCACACGTCTCTGCGAGGTAGAGTTCTGAAGCACAGACTGAGAGAAGGCAAGGCCCATGTGGAGTTGTTATGGGTGATATGGGATGTCAGACTCGATTAGGCACAATGACCTGATGAGCCTCCCACGTGGTGGGTGTTGACATCTTGCTCTTGCTTCTTTCAGTAAAGACTCAAATTGGATGAGAATCTGATGCTAGGCTGGGCAGTGAGACCACTTATTGGAGAAGTTCTATGGTAGTTGGAGTGCTACGCAGACTTCAAGAAGAGGGCAGCGTTTCTATGGTATAAGAGGGGACGCACTGGCCCCAGAGAATGTCCTAAAATCACCCCACGTGTCAAAAACAGAGCATTGACCTAAGTTCTTTGAGCAGCACTTAGCATCTCCAGTCTTAGGGACAGCTAGAGCGGGAAGGGGCACGTCTGGCCCCTTCATATCACCCAGAGGGAATGAAGGAGGCTGGCCTCTCCCAGGCTGGAGCGGACCCAGAGGGCAGCTGCTACACCATGAGCCGTGGCTACCTCTGCTATGTACAAAACCAACACCGATTAGTAACACATCACACTCTAAATATTGATTAAGCCAGAGCTGATTTCCTGGCTCAAGCCATGTGTGTGGTTGTCAGCTGTTTCCTGCCAGGAAAATAAGGCAATTAACTTGAAGAGTTCCAGCTTCGGGCGTGACACGTGTCTAAGCTTCATAGGTATTTTCTTGTGCCAGGTTGTGTTAACATAAACTAAAAGACCTGCTCACACTTTCCCTCGACTAGAAACTCCTAGGTCGGGGCCTATATCCTTGTCACAGCTCCAGATTCTAAAGGAGACCTTGGCATATTATGATGGGAATTTAGTATGTTCCTTGAAAACAACAGCAACTAAGCAGTGGGTGAAACGCCTGCCAGATGTTTGGACAGTCAATCTCCTGGGGTTGCTTCCCAGCCCTGGCAGGTACGTAGAAACCAAAACATCTGCCCCAAAGTTTAGAGTCCCCTGTCTTTTCTTTCTTTTTAGAGGGGGTGGGGGGATTTCGAGACAGGGTTTCTCTGTGTAGCCTTGGCTGTCCTGGACTTGCTTTGTAGACCAGGCTGGCCTCGAACTCACAAAGATCCACCTGCCTCTCCCCTGTCCTTTCTTACTGTTCCAACTTCTCCCACAGAGGATGACCACCAGCCTGCTCCCCATTCACCCTCTTTGGCTCCCTCTGCAGAGCTCTTACCATCAGCACCGGCAGCCCAAGGACCAAAACCTGAGCTAAGACCTGAGAGGTCCCAGAAGGTGACACCCACTCAATCAGTTGGGGGTGAACGTCTCCCAGCCTTTCTCACCTCCTAACCTTTCAGACACACAGCCTATGTCCTAGACTCTTTTTTTTTATGCCTCCAGAAAAATTTAAAACCTATTTTTTAAATTAAAAAAAAAAATTTTTTTGCCGTCCTCCCTACCCGTACTGATTCTGAACTTATATTCTAGCCTTGTGAAATAATGCTGTGAGGAAAAAATAAAAAAAGCATAGCTCAAATGCCCTGAGGCTCTAGGCAAGGCACTAAGGGTAGAGAAGGCAAGTCTGGCCCCTTCATGCCTTGCTGTTCAAACGACTTATATCGATGTTGCCCTCCAGAAGCCACAGGATTGCTCTGCACACTCAGGGCTGGGAAAAGACTCCAGACCCCTCAGATAACTGGTTCCAACAGAAGGGGGGCCCAACAAAGTCAATTTGAGAATGGCATGCACAGCCAACAAAACAAAACCTCTTTTGCCTTTGTAATTGTTTATTGTAATATTTCTAGAAAATGAAATGGATCAGTTAATGAAAATCCCAAGTTAGAAGCCTAAACCCATTGATTCAACCTGCTCATCGAGGGTGGATGAGTCCATATATTTCCAGGCCAAAAAAAAACCAAACAAACAAAAACAAAAACAAAAAAAAAAACACCACCAACAACAACAACCAAACTATCCATATGGCCTAAACTCCTTTTAGGATGAGTGCATTTGATTCCTTTAAACAAATCAATAAAGAATGACTCTCTTCAAATAGCCCCACAGAGCTAGGAAACTGGCTTTCTTCTCTACATGGTCCGCTCGGTATTGAAGGAATGAACAGGGATTGGAAAATGTAACATCACTCACTCTCACCACAGGAAGTTCATTTACACTTTACCAGTGTGTGGGAGCCGTTCGGTTATGCAAACAATAATCGTGTCTGGTTTTCTCCTTCCTGCCCGTTCACTTCACCCATCACCTACGAAGACCTTGGCTCCAGAACACTCTCTCTCTCTCTTCAAACTGGCTGGATCAAACTTTCCATAGGTCAAAAAAGTAATTGTGTTGGCTTAAAAGCCTTATTCTGTCCAATTTCTGCTGACTAAACAAGCAAAACTTCCCTTGATGTCCACAAAGCATGCAATTATGCAGAACGGGTAATGACGTCAACGAGGCCTTGACCATCAAGATATGTCTGGGGAGACATTTCCCATCAAGTACTGCCCCTTCCCAGGCAGAGCCAGACAGCAATGCACCATCAACAACAATCAATACTTCTACTTGTGTGAGATACCCTCAATACTAGTTAGCACGCCCTTTCATCCTAACTCAAACCTCTGTGGACAAATATGGTTAATTTGGCTTCATTTCATTGGGAGTCTGCTATGTGCTAGCCACTGTGACAGGTGCAGTCAATCTTCTTTTTTTTTTTTTTTCTTCCTTTCTTCATTTTCCCACCCAACTTTCTAGCCTTGTCTCTTGTCTTCCGGAAACACCCTCAAACATGGCCCTCAGCTCACTTTCCTGTCTCCACTCTTTGGTTTAAGGTGAAGGAGATGCTGGAGACTTCAAGCATCCCATCTTAGATGTGGGAAGAACCAAGACTTCCTCTGGTCAATCTGCCCCACATCTTGCGGGGAAGAGATAAGTCTGTCACACAGAGACACATGGGTCCGTCTGTACACGCCAGCCTGACCAAGCCATTCTCCAGGTACGACAGTACAACAGGAGGCAGGAGCTGCCAAGGGAGGACCTCCGTCAGCAATGCCCCCACCTTTTCCCCCAGTGCCTTCCCTCTGAGGGACAGGACAACCCAATAGACAGAGTAACTGAATTCACTTTGGGCTGTTTATGATCTGCACCAGCCTATCCCCCATGTCAGAGAACTGCACTGGTCCTTTGTTTCTTTTCTACCACATTTCCTATGGCTCCTGCACTTTTTTTTTTTTAAGATTTATTTATTTATTATTATGTATACAGAGCTCTGCCTGCCATGTACACTTGCAGGCCAGAGGAGGGTATCAGATCACATTATAGATGGTTGTGAGCCACCATGTGGTTGCTGGGGAATTGAACTCATGACCTCTATAAGAGAGGTCAGTGCTCTTAACCGATGAGCCATCTCTCTCCAGCCCTAGCTCCTGCACCGTTGCCAGGCAGGGAAAGCAGGAGGCAAAAGGCAGGGCCCACATCATGGCAGAGTCAAAAGCGATGCTCAGGGACAGGGATGTCACTGGCAAACTGGAAATTTGGAGATCACCTCTGAATTCCAGATATCTATAATCACAGTTCTGCAAGCTGAGTAACGGAGGGTCCTTAACATTAAAAATTTTTTTTTTTTTTTTTACATCCTGTGTTGCTTAATGTGAAAGGATGATGAATACTCCTGGGTGGATAATGAATGGGATGTACTCACTTACAGAGGTTCCGGCACAGGACTCTATCGCAGCCGCCGTCTGCTAACGATCTCTACATATATCTAAGCTGCTAATGTCCTCTTATTTCTTTGTCCCCTGTTGTCTAACATGCTCAAACGTCCACTCTGAACACTTCAGCTATACAGCTGACATCAATATTGCCTATAGTGAGATTTATTTTCTCACTTAAGGAAAAAAGGTACTCATTCGAGCCTGGAGTTCAGAGGGACAGAATTGCCTTCTAGAAGCCTCGATGTCAAGGGCAGGACTAGGGCCTGTTCTCGCAAGGCAAGGGGAGGAAGGAAGGCATCGGTGGTTTAAGAACACAGCAAGAGGGATCTCCAGGGCAGGGTGAGTCCTGTTGAGGAAACGCAGCAGCGATGACTTAAACAGAAGCCCTTCAACTTTTTGCTTTGGAGTCCCTCACTCTCCCTGGAGGCCCTCGGCATCTTGACCTTTGGTGACCTCAGGATTTTTCTTTCTGGCAGTCGCTGGGACCAGGAATCACCTTTTCAACAATCTGCCTGGCATGGCTTTTGTGACTTGTCTCTCAGGCCTCCTCACGCTGTTTCATGCTCCCGCGGTATCCTAGCTCCAGTCACAGCACTCCTCTGGGCTGACACAGAAGGTTACTTTGTCCCAGCCGATGAAGAAAGGAGTGGCCCTTCCTCCCAACCCTGACTCCGTCGAACAGGCTCCCCAGAAGGGCATGTTCGGAAAGCTGTTTGTATCCCAGCGTTTGTGACCCAAGCTGACGTGAAATAAGAACGAACCCCAAGTCATCAGTGAGTTGGTGTTGTAGTACACCCCATCCCCTGTCTGCTGGGGGACACAATGACACAAGCGCAAACGCTGCACCTGGGTGTTTACCTCACCCTCACCAGTGGCAAACAGTTTCTGGGTTTACTTTTTTTTTTTTTCCTCTTTAACATCCTGCTTCTATTCTGTGGCTTGTCCTTCCTGCTTTGTATATTTTAGGTTACTTTAGACATGACCTCACATCCTGGACAGTTACACAGCACCTGCTAATTGCTGGAGCTCTGCTAATGGACTTTACGTTTACGCAAGAGGAGAATGGTCCATAAGAAGCAAAATCCAGAAGACAATGAGCTAGCATAGGTCAAAGTGAGGGTTCGAGAGAGGATGCTGACGTCGGCGTCATCATCTCAAGCTGTCTGTGTGACCTGCAGCAGCTCGCGTACCCTCTCTGAGACAGCTCTGCCCTCTGTGTGGAGATAACAGCTACTATCTCACAAAGGGTATTACTGAGATTAGTTAGTGCTGGACAGTGACCACACAATGTGACTTAGCACAATGGAATCTGCTTTTATGGCTTCCAAATGCAGGCACGGCTTTTCACCACTAGCTCCACCTGCCTCTGTCTCCCTCCCAACCAGTCAGCTCCTCCAGGAAGCACCCCTTGATCGAGGAGAACCCACACAGTGATGCATCTTTATTGTTTTCCGGTCCCCCTACCGCCACCTCTCTCTCTGATGTGTGATTTACATCTTCCCCAGGTCACACCCCACGCTTCTCCAAGATCTAAAAGTTCCACCTTTGTAAACAATTCAGGTAGAGAGAGCACCCCATGAAAGCACAATCCCCAGCACATGGCTGGACACTCGGAACAAAATGCGGAGAGCGCCTCTGGACTCCAGGTGCATCTTACTTGGGTGGGCAAACCCCTCTCAGTCAGCCATGTGTGGCTCTTCAGGACATTGGAAGCCACCAGAAGGCAGCACTTAATCAGGGACAGTGACAGGCACACTCCATCATGGTCTCGTATCGACCCTTTCCCCAACTACCAAGATGTTTTCCATGTGCTACTCTCAGTCACTCTTACTGACATGCTATCATTTCCTCTCTTGGATCTATCTGTTCCTTCAACACCCCCCCCAACCCTTGGTGAGTACAGAACTTTCTTACTTGGCCCATCTTCTGTCTCTGCCACGTTAGCCTTTGGGTTTTACACTTGTTACTCTGATTTCATCAGCTGTCAAGAAATGCACCCCCATCTCCACCCCTGGACCTTGACAGTCTCACATGGAACTTTCCAGATCACCTGAGTGGAAATATTTCATAGAATGCTCAGCTACATCAATTCTCTTTCTGCACTAACCAGCAGTGCCCCTGTATGCAGGATCATCTGTTTAAATGAAAACCCTGTCATTTGTCATGGCAGCTTTATTTATGAGTCTGTGTACTGTAACCCTGTGGCATAAATATTAAATAATAACATCCCTTGGGCGAAAAAAGAAATCATTCCCATTCCTGACAACTCCTTATGAAAATATATAGTAAAACACAACCACAAAATGGGTGCTGGCCTAATTCTAAAATACAAGTATAAGCAAGGATTGTTCAACAGGTAGAGAGAGAGGGGCACAGTTACAATTTGCATTTTCACACTGTCTTGCTTCAAGAAATGAAAACAGCAGAAGTAAAGAGTGTTTAAGACACCAGCAAACTTGGCTTGGGTGACAACTTTCTTCAAACCCAAATTCCAATTCTGGTCAGTGTCTCTTTAGCAGGCAAGCTTTTAAGAAGATGACTGAAAACACTGACAGTGCCACATGAATGGGGTTCTGGACAATGACATTGCTTGTTTTGTTTTGTTTTAAAGCATTCTGTGAATTTCCTATTACATCAGTTTCATGATTCAGCATTTTACTTTTCATTTATTTACAGTAATATACAGCAAGATAACCCAAGCTTTCCGCAGGATCCCGGAGCATAAGGTAGGCTGGGCAGCAAGGGTGTAGTCTTCTGTAAATTTACTATTGCTCAGAACGCAGGAACAAATGGGAGAAGGAATTATCCAAAGAACTGGACAATATCTCCTCACCTTTCTCCGAGGGTCTCAATTACCCTGGTGTTTAAAATAGGTTACTGCCACCCAGCTCCTAAGTCTAACAGAAGGCAAGAAGTGTGCAAATCGTAAACTGACACGCATAAGCCAAAGGCAGCTCTGAAATGACAACGTTCAAGACGCAGCTAAAGTCACCACTCTGGCGGTAAGCGTGGTACAAAGAAGTAGATTTTGTTCTGGCATCCGCAACTTGGCTGGAGTGACCAAGGAGTTGAAGAGCCTCTGGAAAGGCGAGGCGCGGTGGCACAGAACCGTCCTGGCCGGGAGGACCGGGTGCAAACTCAAAGGAGGGTCGGGGTGGGTGGCAGGGGAAAAGGAGAAGTTGGACACAAGAAGGAAAGGAGCTTCAAGAAGGTGAGGAAAAGCCCAGGACGGATGGGGACAGGGCTGGGGAAACACGCTCCAAGGGGCGGGAGGCGAATGCAGCTTAGGGAGGGTCCAGTGTCACTGGGGACAAGAAGGGGAACCTGGCCCTGGTCTCCAGCGAGGCAATGAGGAAGAAGAATGGACTCCAGCGAGAGTAGCCGGTAACTCCGGTTCACGCACCCGGGTACTCATCCCAGGGGCTGGGAGAGACCGGGGCGCAATAGCAAGGAAGAGAGAAAACTCGCGGCGAGGTTCCCATGTCTTGAGGCTGGGGTCCCAGGCCACCCCACCCCGTCCCCAGGGCCCGCGCAGAAGGAAGGACCCGAGTAGGGTCCGGCGCTCACCAGGTAGAAGAGAAGGAGCAGCGCGCTGGTAGGGCGGCCGCCGAGGCCCGGGGGAACACCGCCACTCGGGGGGACCATGGCTGCGGCCCGAGGACCGAAAGCGGGCAGCGGGGGCTGCTGCTGCTGCTGTCGCCGCCGTGGCCACCAATGCCCCGCGCCGCGCCACTGCATGGCGAGGCCGCCCGGATCCCGGCCGGAACAGGTCACCTGGTGCAGGGACCGGCCCCCGCCCGAGGCGCCACCTTCCCGCCCGCCCCCGGCCGGCGGCCCGCCGCGCGCGGGGCCACCTGCCGCTGCCACCGGACCCGCAGCCGCCACCGCCGCTCCCGCCGTCGCCCCCGCAGCCCCAGCCGAGCGCCGACTCCTCCCCACTCGCAGTCCCGTCCCCTCCCTCCCTCGGCCTCCCTGCCCAGCCCGCCTCCCTGGTGGCTCACTCCTAGCCCCCGGCGTCCACCCCTCCGGGCCGTGGACGCCCACGCAGGTGGGGACCTCGTGGTCCCGCCCCCTGGCCACTGTTCGCCACGGGGTCTGCGGGGCTCTCGGCAGCCCCCCATCCCTTTCTCTTGCTTCCTCCTCCGCCCCTTCCGCGCCCTTGCAGTCCGAGATACCGCCCCCCACACCTCACCCCTTCTACTCCCCACTTTTCTTCCTTCATTCCACGTCCTTTCTCCCTAACTCCCTCCCTTTTCCATCTCTCCCTCCGGCATCTCCAGCCTGTGCCCACCCTGCTGCTTGTCGCTCATTCCCACTTCGCGCCCGGGCACTAGGCAATGGGGTTTGTTTGGTGGCTTGGGGGCGGGTGGAGTAGGGGGTTGTAGTCCGGGCGCCATTCCCGCAGGGCGGGGGCCGAGGGTGCTTCCTTGGAGTTGAGCCACGCAGCCGCTTGGTTTCTAATCCTTCTGGATGGATTTTGACCCCTGCCAACCTCCACCTGTCCACCTGCAGGGCTTGGGGCGGCTTTCCAGCTTGCATGTTTAGAGCTCAGGCTGTGCCCCACCCTGCTGCCTGATTGGCGACACGTTCTGGATGTTTCCCCAGGGTTTTGTGCGGGGCCGCCGCCGCGGCTGCCTCGCTCTTTGTTTTAATTGTCCGGAGTATTGGCGCCTAGAGCGGGTTTGTATTTGATTTGCATTCCCAGCTCCGGCTTCCACTTGGACCTAAAAGAAAACGAATTAATTAGGCCAGTACAATCATACCCAAGCCCCAAATGAAAGGGGGTGAGCCCCTTGAAGTGCGCAAACAGCTTTCCCCCGCCCCTCGAAAATCAGGGCACATCCTAGGCTTTTGGGGAGGAAGGGTGAAACAAGCTGATAGTACACTTGGGTTCTGTAGCCAGTTGTAGATGAGCCGGGCCTCCAACACAGGGCAAGCAGCTCAGGGTGTGCCCTGTAGTTATAAGAAAGGCTTGGCTCAGAAAACTGCTTGGGGGCCAAGGGCTAGTGCTGTGAGACAGTTACCCACCTTGGAAAGTTCACCCCTTTGGCACTGGTGTGGTGTGTATGGATAGGAACTATTAATAGATTGGAAACCACAGAGCACGGTCCTTTCCCTGAGGAGTTATCTGTTACTACTTGTGGGCCAGGTCATGCCAGTCTTGGAGGGTCGGGCATGGGCGGTGAGGATAAGGCCAGAGTAAGTAATCCGGGACACAGTGGGGATATCAGTAGAGATCTGGGTCTCCCACGCTCATTTTTTGTTCGCTTGTTTCTTGGGTTGCCAGAGTAAGGCCCCCGACACCTCAGTCACAGCTAGATAGCTCTCAGACCTTCGCTTGGTCAAAGGCACCCTGGAGAGCAAAGCAGTAGATGGCAGAGTGGCTCTGGGTTCTGTCTCAGTAGGTCCTGGATGGTGTGGAGAAGCCTCCTGGTGGGTGGGCGATGTACAGAGTCAGGAGGTCTCACTTTCCTAACCAAGGGCTTCCGGGCAGGAGGAAGGACGCTGCCTGCCTAGCCAGCTGCAAACACAATGAGGCGCTTGGGAAGTTGGACAGATGTTGCCAGAATCCCTGTCCCACTTCCACAGAGACAAAGCACTTAAAATTCTCCTCTGTGATGCAGGAAACTATTTATTCCATGTAGTGTCCAAGGGAACAAAAGATGGGGTGGCTTTGTCCCAGATCCCATCTGTATTTTTTTTTCCATCAAAAGAAAAATACTCCACAGATTCCTCCCCCCCCCCCCGATTTTCTTTCTTTTCTTTTCTTTTTCTTTTTTCAGACAGGGTCATGATTCTATGTACCCAAACTGGCCTGAAACGTGAGATCTTCCAGCCTCAGCCTCCTTAATGCTGGGATTGCTGAGAGGATCGCTACGTTAGGCTGTTAACACGATATGTATGTGTGGTGGTGGGGGGAGAATGTTGGCTTGTTTTAAGAGAGGGGGTGTTAGAGGCAAGACAGAATTTGTGGGTGTCCACCTGTCTTTCTGGGCCTTCCTCCAGAGTTTCTGTCTTGTCTTGTGGGCCCAGATTCCTTCTATCTTCAGGCAAGTGAACAGGGTCCCCTGTGGCTTGCAGTCAGAGATGGAGTTTCCAAACCTTTGTCAGCTTTAAGCAGCTGTGTTTTCCCGACTGCAGTCCATGCAGAGGTGTCCCACTGAAGCTGGGTCATTCTTAATGCCGCCCTCTGGATCCAGCTGTGTGCGCCTTTGTCTTCTGGAGCACTGGGGTCCTATCCCACTATCCGTTTACATCTGGAGCAGTGGGCACACTTCAGAAAACTGACCTAAACACAGTTTGGTCCTAACACGTGATCACTGAATAACTTCGTTGCTCAGGGAATGAGACTGGGTGGACCCACTGGCTCCTGTACGGGGAAGGGGAAGAGAAAGGTCGGGAATTCTACTCATGGTGACCCTGAGGTTCGGAAGACACAGTCACTTTTTACCCTTGCTCTATCACTCTGCTCTATTATTCGAAAGGTGTGGCCTCATTGCAGAAGAAAGCCCTTATATGGAAACAAGTCTGTTCCCCCCCACACACACACACACTCCCCCACCCACTGCCTTGTGGAAGGACTTGAAAACTCTATCATCACAACTCAATGGTTTGAATTAAGCTTTTTATACTCCAGTAAAATCCAGAGGCCCCCAGGAGGAGGCTGTTTGAATCTGACCTCCCTTGTGCCTACCTTCGTGTAAGGCAGTTGATCATCTCGCCATTAAGGAGACAGGGAGAGAAGAGCAAATCCATACCTCACCTCAACCTCGGCAGAGACCAGGGCAATCAAGGAGGTTTAGGTGACCCAGTGGGGGAAGCCAGGGATCTAGAGCAGTGGAGAATGGGGAAATAGACTGTTCTAATAGCCCTGCTCACCTCTGGGGCCTCCAAGGACCATCCCATCAGCCAGCTGTTCTCAAACTCTGAGGTGGCTTAAGGCCAGCAATATCTTAGGGCATGTGATTGGCCAGCTAGAAAGTTGATGAGTTAAAGATATTAAAAAAAAAAAAAAAGATCTAAAACATGTTGCACTCTGTCAACATAATGTTATCAAAAGGACAAGGTGCTTTAAAAAAAAAAATCAGAGAATTAAAGAGATGGAGAAGAAGTGCCTATCAAACTAGCACGTGGGAAACTGAGGCAAGAGGATCACACACACAAGTCCAATCTAGAAAACATACAAGACACTGGCTCAGCAGGTAAAGGTGCTTGCCACCAAACTCAATGACCTGAATGCCATCCCCAGGACAGACACGGTGGAGGAAGAGAACTCCCAAATGTCTTCTGATCTCCACACACAAACTATGGTACATGCGCTCCCCTGATAAATAGATACATGTAACAAAAATTGTGTTTTAATTAGGAAGAACCCAAACATTGTGAAAACAGATGGTCTCAGTCCAGGAAAGACAGTCTCGGGTGGGGAGATGGCACAGTGGTGAACACTTGCTGTGAAAGCTTGAAGATTTGGGTTTGGAACCCCAGCACCCACAGCAAAGCCAGACATGGCGGCTCCTGCCTGTGACTCCATCCACTAGGGAGCAGAGACGGGGGGATCCTTAGAGTTTGCTGGCCAGCCAGTCTAGTCAAAACAAGGAGCCCCAGCCTCAATGATA
Source organism: Acomys percivali (assembly GCA_907169655.1). Classification (NCBI taxonomy): domain Eukaryota; kingdom Metazoa; phylum Chordata; class Mammalia; order Rodentia; family Muridae; genus Acomys; species Acomys percivali. Next base: position 15,913,830 of record OU015747.1, on the reverse strand, counting down.
GACTGACCATGTCTCAGAAGAAGTCAGATGGAGAAGCAACAACAGATGAACTGTGTTGACCTCTGCCCTCCACATCTGCATTCATGGGTGAGCACACATGCATATCATACAGATGTGCGCACCCGCACACACATACACACACACCATAGGTAGATGATGACTGACAGACAGACAAACAGAATGACTGACAGTCCTTTAGACAGAATGTAATTTGTTTGTGAAGAACAACTCACAACTTGTCTTTGTCTCCATTTGCTGAGAATCAGTAGAAACCCACCTCTGACCTGGTGTGATCCACATGGGCACTTGAGATCATGCCCCAGGCAAAGGGCATACCCAGCATAAAGAGATCAATTTGCACAGAGCACATGGCCCCTGGCCTTTAAGAGGTAGGAAGGTACTCTGGACTGTGGCATGTCCTTTCTCCCTGATTTCCTACCTATATAAACCTCCAAGGCCCATGAAAAGGACACTGGCTCTAGGAAGCCTTTTGTCCTAATTAGGGTTACTGTGATTGTGATAAAACACTATGACCAAAGTAACTTGGAGAGGAAAGGGTTTATTTGGCTTAACTTCTACAGCACTGCTCTTCATCAAAGGAAGTCAAGGCAGGAATTCAAATAGGCAGGAACCTGGAGGCAGGAGCTGATGCAGAGGCCAGGGAGGAGTGCTGACTACTGGCTTGCTCCTCATGGCTTGTTCAGCCTGCCTTCTGATAGACTCCAGGACCAACTGCCCTGGGGTGGCCCCACCCCCAACTGGGCTGTGCTCACCCACATCAATCCCTAAGAAAATGCTCTACAGCCTGGCCTACAGCCCAATCTTATGGAAGCGTTTTCTCAGTTGAGGCTCTCTTCTCTCCAATGGCTCGAGCTTATGTGGAGTTGACACAAAACTAGCAGCATACCTGCTTTCCCCTTCTCCATTCAAAGCATAGTTGGTTCTCTCGTGGCCACTGGCCACTTCTACCTCAGGTTGTGCGTGGTCAGTAGTTTATTCCCCTTTAATAAAACTGAGGGTCTGGGAAAGCAGGGCATGAGTGTCCGAGCACTGTTGTATGCCTACGTCTTGCCTCAAGGGCAGACCATTCATTGAATCTTTCTCACGTCTGCTTGCTTTTCTTTTGTTCTCCTCTTCCCCTCCCTATTCCTTTTTCTCTCACACTCAGGCTATCTCCCCGTCTGTTTCCACACACAGGCGCCCTTCTCTTTTCTGCAATTTCTTTTCTGCTAGTCAAAGTGTGGCGAGTGAACTGCAACATTTGCCTTTCCCATCAAAAGAGAAGAGAAGAAAGCAGGAGAAGTTTGCTGTCAGCCGGGCTCCCATCCCCGAGGGAAACCACGGGCTTTCCTCTATGCCATGGCTGATCTTGCTGGTCCCACTGTATCCCAAAGGCCTCTCTTCATGTTCAGCGTTTCCATTCTGTGTTGATCCCTAGCGTGTCTCACCCACACTCTGTGTCAGAACTCCCACTTCTTGCTGTTCCCTTCCTGTTCCTTCTTTAGACCACTTCACCAGATTCCATCCTCATCTCCTCATCCTCAGCACCACCTTCTGAGCCTTGAGCCATGCCCAGCCAGTACTTCCTGAGATCACAGAGTCTGGCTCTGAGAAGGCCAGTGAGGCAGGACTGAAGCGCTGGTGTCGCTGGTGTTTTGGGGGAGGGGACTGTGGAAGGTCTCAGAATCACTCCGGCTAGAGCCCTGGTATGCTCCGGTATGAGCTCTATTTCTGGGCCTGTCAAATAAAATGTCGTTGCACCTAGTTATTTTTGGCTCTTTGCCCTTCTGCATAGGTGCGTGTTCAGCTCAATTCTTCCCTCACCCTGAGCTGAGGAAATAGGCAGCTTCTTTGAGCCAAGCCTTCCCTAGGTCAGGAGCACCTGCACTTCCAACAGCAGCTCACGACAGCAGAATTCTGGGCTGCATAAGGGTTGTTTGGGCAGAATACAGGTGAGCTAATGGGATAAACCTTCTCTGGCCTTCTTGGACCATCAAACGTGAGCCTTTGTGGGCTGAACATCCCAGGGGAAGGTAGATGCAGGTGTCTGCAGCCTCATCATGCTTCCTGCCCTGACAAGTACACTTTCGGACTCTTCATCCATCTTCATGGGGACTTAGGATAAGATGGGCTCAGAGAGATCACAGAAACATCAGAGCATCCGCGCTGGCAAGGTACCCAGGATCCAGAAAGATGAAGGCCTGTGTCTGTAGGAGTTCTTGGGTTGAGTTGAGAGCATGTGTGTGAAAAAGGAGTGCAGTGTAGAGAGGTTGAGTGTGAGCACATAGATGTTCTTGGGACAGAGTGAAAAGGGAAAGTGACCTTCACTTAGGAGGGAGGGAAGTGTCAGATAAATCAACAAAAAGAGACCCAGTGTTCACGAGAGCCTCTAGGAAAGCAGGGTGTGCCCCCGAGTCTCGACTGTGTTTCATACTCGACCCTGCGGTCCTCCAGCAGCCATTAGCATGGATTGGGGGTTTCTGCTTTGTTGGGAATGTATTGTTTCAAGTCAAAGAAAACAGCAGCAGCAGCAGCAGCAAAGGTAGACAGTGATGAACAAGCTCCACACCACATCAGGAAGAGCTGAAAAGGTGTAGCAAGACCTGGGTCCTCTCAGCAGCGTCTCTCTCTGCTTGTTCCCACTGAGACAAGTCTTCCACATTCTTACCAAGCATCCGTTTGATATACCCAGTCACCAAATCCATACAACAAGCCCCTGAAGCCGGCACCACCATGATCATCAGTCTTCTTTTACAGATGAGGAAATTAAGGTAACACGAAAAGCCCAGGCCCACAGCTGGAAGGTGGCATGGGTAGCTTGAATTCGGGTACTTATTTATTTATTAGTTACTAGCTTCATTATGGTCCTGGGGATTGAGCCAAGGGTGCTGTGTGTGTGTGTGCTCGGCAAACGTACCACCACCAAGCTGTACCCCAGTTTCACTCAAGGCAGTTTTATTCGAGGCCTAGTGCTGCCCCACTGGTATGTGAGACTGTGCTGTGTGGGACTAATGCACAGGCAGCCAGGCTCTGCTCAGAATATCAGGTACTGCCCCCAATGCCTAGATTTCGAACTTAGATCTCTGCCGCGTCTTCACTAGCTATGCTGGGGAACATAGGTTGCCATGACAGACACACCTTTTCAAGGCCTGAGTTACCTTGGTCGGACACTAAAAAGTATTGATTCTCACTCCTCATGTCTGCAAGCCTAGGAACAAAGCAGCTGGTTTGTCACTTACACGGTACTGGGGAGGCCAAGTGAGGTAGCACATGGATACAGGGCATGTTGACAGGCCCTGGATAAGAGGAAAGCATAGCTTGTGTATGCTCCCCACAATCCCATAAAGGCTCGTAGAGAATGATGCATGATTTCCAAGACCCTGAAAAATAGACAAAGATGCATAAGTGAGTTTCCCAAGACAACTCCACCCATGAACCACAGCCCCGCTGCTATAATGCTGTGGGAAGCCTTCCTCTTGGGATGCCAGCAATGGTATAAGAGCTGCTGTGACAATCACCACTAGTCCAACCACATGGAGGGAAAGAGTCCCAGCTCAGGTGCTGATGGTGAGCGAGCACACCATCTCCAATACCCAAGAGTCCCAGGCAAACTACTTAGCCAAGTCTTGTCAACCTGCAGGCCCATGCAAGGTTAAAAAAAACCAATTATTTTGAGCCACTAGTTTCATACGCAGTTTGTTCATAGCAATAGGTAAACAAAGCAGACTCCTGGGCTAATTGGCATTTTTTAACTGAAATGTACTGTTAGCTTGGAGCTTCCTAGCATGCAAAGCAAAAAGAGGAATAAGATGGCTTAGCTGCATCTATTGTCCTTGTAGTACTGCGATCCACATGAATATAGGGTCGGCCCATTTTGTGGTAGTCAAATCAAAATGAAAATTAAAACCACTTCCATTACGTAAGTCTCTGCTGTATTTACCAGAATTACTTACAGCTTAGCCCTGCAGATTCCATAACCTGCCCTGCTAGGACAAACCAAAAGAATCACAGTTATGACAAAGAAAGAACTGTGTGGGTGAATTTATCAGATCAGCTCACGCCTGTTTCCCCTCCTGTTTGGTTTTCAGCATTTTTTGTGCCTCCTGCTTTAGACTCATCCCAAATTAAGTCACAAACAGGCTCGGTGACTTCAGGGTCCTAAGCAGGCAGAATTAATGACGAAAATAGAAATGCTGAAAATAGTGGAAAGCAAAGCCGATTGGATGATTTATTCAAACCTTGAGGAGAAACGACTGTTCAGCCCAGAATTGAAATTTAGACCTGAGCTTTGTAATCAACTAGGATGCACCTTTCTAGAGTTAAACCCCGCAAAAGGAGAAGGGAACAAAAGAGAAACTCTGTGTGGTATCCTTGGGGGTGTATGTGTGTTGGTCCTTTGGGAAGTTCCTGGCTCTTCTTAAAGCTGTTCCTCATGAGGTGATCTTTGACATCAGAAGGGTTAACAGCATGGACTTTACATGTGGTTTGGGGAGAGTGGGCGTTGTGCTTTCCTCACAGTGGCACACCTTGCATGCCAGCATGCCAGTCTCATTGGTAGATGCTCAGGTGGTCAGCCTTTTCTCTTGGGACCCTAACCAGACCTAGGTGACTCTGAGAAGGCAACAGAACTGTCTTGTTTGCCTCAGCCTCACTGTCTCAACCCACTCACCTCATTTCACTCCCCTGAGGTGAACTTTTGGGCTTTCCTTCAGCTGACACATTGTTGGTGAAAGCACCAACCTCAAGCCCCTAGCTGAGTTCCTGGCCCTGAATTTGCATCAATACTTTCTCATTTCAAGTCGGTTGCATCTGTGTTTTGTTTCCTTCCTTGGCATGTCTATGAAGTAGGTTGCTGTGGTGAATCACGGTGCTTAAAACACTACTTGGGAGTTCCAGCTCTGCATCATACCTAGGGCCTCAGGTTAGGATGTCCATCTTCCTGAAGTGCAAGA
>OU015747.1:15887099-15908868 GCA_907169655.1 Acomys percivali | reverse complement strand
GTAGTGTGATGATGATAATGGTGATGGTGGAGGATGATGGATGATGAGGGAGAGGAAAGAGATCCAAGACAAGAATGTAACTTCAAACACCTCATTAGGAAAATGGGGCAGTTAAGGAAGAACTCACCAAGTAATCTGCTTAAACTTTAATTAATTATTCATTTATATATATTTATGTGGCACACTTTCTCCAGGGAACCCAATGTGCTTTGCAAACATATTAAATAATTAACTCTCTCAAATCTGAGTGAAGCGGAGAGGCGCCAGAAAGACTCAGTAAGTGGACAAGAGGCTTGGAGAATGACAATCAGCGTCTCTCCTGGAACAGGAAGTCCCCTGTGCCCACCCTGAGGTCCCCTACACAGGGCAACCTCTCTGGGACTAATGAACACTTCAGGCATGCATTTGGGAGCGTTTCATGTTTGAACAGCGCAGACTGAGCAGGTCACTATGTTTAGAGAGATAGATGATGATAGAGGCATTAGATAAATAGATGAGCAGATGCAGAGATGAGCTACCATCAGCAGCCACGGGGAAGAGCACTGTTAGAAGACAGAGCAGAACACAGTTTGAAAACATGCCGCCTTCAAGATCAAAGCCGGAACGTATTTTAAATCAGGAATATCAATGACAGCCTTGCATAAAGTGGAATTGCCAAGGCGGAATGGCAAACATGGAGCAATAAACATCACTAACTTGTGTGTGTGTGTGTGTGTGTGTGTGTGTTTTAATCACATTTTGAGTTCCTAAATTTGTACTCTCCACGCACTGTTGACGGGACCCAGGACATGGTACACGTCTATAATCCAAGCACTTGGGAGCATGAGGTGGGCGCATGTGCTTGAGCTCGGCCTGGGCTACATATAGACATATATCACATAACCCTTCCCCCACCCCCCCCATACACAATCAAGCATCAATAACACACCTTTAGCAATCTGCTTCAACATCTTTCTGTAAATTGTAAATGTATCTACTAAACCAATGGAGGGCAAACACAGTACCATAGAACAAAACTTAGTAAAAAGTCAAGAGACACTGGCGGCTACTGGGGCAGCTGAAGAGTGAGACAGCGGCTCAGCAGGAGACTCCTGTTCACGTGGGCTCCACCCTTTTGCTCAGCTACAGCAACTAACTTCTGCTTGCAGCATCTTAAAGCTAGGAAACTGAAATGCATATATCAGCCTTGGAGAGCTCAGGGGACTGAAGACAAGGCTGGCTTTTAGCCAGGTATGTCACTGGGAGACACCGTCCACATTAGGTAAGGCTAAGGTTTGGCCAAGTAACTTGCAGAAGTTCAAGGGTGGAAGCAAGACACCAGTCAAAGAGAGAGAGCTTTTTCCTTTCCTTCTAGAATAGGAAGATGATCTACTGCACCCACCGCCTGGGAAATGAAAATCTACAAAGAAAGGGGAGTGGGTAAGGCGAGAAATGTTTTTAAACAAACAGACCGTTTTCTTGTTGTTGAGTCAAGGTCTGGCCTTGATCACTCCACATAGCAAAGGGTGACCCTGAACTCTTCAAAAATATATGACCATTACATTATTTATGTGTGTGTTTGTGCATGTGTAAGTAGGAATGCGGACGTGCCACAGCGCCCTTGTGGAAGTTGGGGGCAGGGGGCAGCTTCCTGGAGTTGGTTCTCTTATTCCACAATGCTTTGCTTCGTTTGTTTGGTTTGTTTTGTTTTGTTTTTCAAGACAGGGCTTCTCTGTGTATCCCTGGCTGAACTGGACCTCACCATACAGACCAGACTAGCCCTGAACTCAGAGAGCTGCCTGCCTCTCTTTGCCTCCTGAGTGCTGGGATTAAAGGGATGTGCTACCTGGCTTTCCACCTTGTTTTTGAGGTTTTGGTTTCTGCTTCACTGTGTACCCCAGACTAGCCCATGAGCTTCTGGACCAGTTCTCCTGTCTCCACCTCCCAATTTATGACAGATGTGCTGGGACTATAGATATACATCACTACATCTGGCTCTTTCGCATGTGTTCCTATGATCAAACTCAGGGTCTCACCTTTACTCAGGGAACCATCCTGGTGTCCTTATCTTGACCTCCCACTCTTCCTGCCTCTGTTTCCCAAGTGCTAGGATCACACGAAGAATACAGGCCTGGCTGGAAGCACTATCACTTTTCAGCTAACTCATCTCGAAATCCTTCTATGAAGTTTTATTTTATTGGGTATTCTTTAAGCCCCTCCTCTCCCTCCCCCCCCCCCCCCCCTCCCCCCCTCCCTCCCTCCTCCCCTCCCTCCCTCCCTCTCTCTTTCTCTCTCTCTCTCCCCCTCTCTCTGTCTCCTCTGTCGTCATCGCCCTCCCTCTCTCTCATAAGTGACTTGGCGTACAGAATAGATTGATTTGAGCCCAGACTCCACCAATTATTAATCAAAGGCTCCGAGTCATCTTGACCTTCTAAGTCAGCTTTATCCATTGAAAACGACAGCAGCCACTTTCAGGATTGCCGTGTGCATCACTTCAAAAACTGGCCGAGGAAGCGCTTGGTGAAATACACAAATTCACTGGGTTTTTAAGTGTCATTTTTTGGACTGAGATGAAAGTCTTATTGTTCCGGCACAGAACTCTTCCACATTCTTCCATGAGATGTATATCTCATCTTCATGCTAGTGGAACACTCTAGAATCATACTCTACTTTAAAAGATCTATCCTTTTTAAAATTTATTTGCCTCTTGAACTAAACCCCGGTTTAGTTGGCTAATTTCAGCATTAGTCAGGGATCAGTCTTTAGCCCTAATGTAAACCCACACTTTCCTGACTAAGCGTACTGTGATGTGACTAGCAGACAACCACTAAGTACAAAAAAAAAAAAAAAAGAAGAAAAGACCTGTCTCCCAGATTCCCCTTCGGGGCTGTAGATAAATCCTCCTTCAGCAGATAGACTGAAATGCATGCTGGCTGCCTGGCTGTTTCTGCTATAGCTTACACTCAGGTCCACTTAGGCGTCCCAACTCTGTTCATACTTTCATAGATGCTATTGTCTACGTGTGCTGCCATGAGTCTGAGTTTGCAGCCTCTCCCACGGTGATGGTACTGGGAGGCGATTTGATCCTGTGGGCAGAGCCCTCATGGTCCACATTAGGAGAAGACCCAAAGAGCTTTCCCTACCTTTCTACCTGAGGAAGATGTATAAAGAAGGAATCCTCTATAAACTAGAGCTTGGACTCACTAGATACCAACCAGGCAGGCACTTTAATCCTGGACTTCTGCTATTCAGAACTGAGAAGTGAACTTCTGTGTATAAGCCACCCTGGATGTCCCTTGTACCTTCTTCTGTTTATAAGCCACCCTGAATGTCCCTTGTACCATGTAACTTGAGCTGATCAAGACGGGTAGATATTGCTTATATTTTGTCATCCAACATAAAAGCTTTTTCAAATGACAAAAGTCATGGTACTATTGATAATTTTAGGTGATACTTTATTATTCATATGTTGGATCTACTGAAAGATTTATCTTTATACACACATATAATTATCATCTATCTGTATCTATGTGTGTATTTATGGCCTGTCTATACCTGTTGTCATCTATCTATCTATCTATCTATCTATCTATCTATCTATCTCTCCATTCCTCCACCACTTAGCATCTAATGGGTCCACGCACCTATCCCTCCTCCCAGGGTACCAGCTTTAAGTTTATAGTGGCTAGCCATGCTTGTGGGACACTTCTCAGTCCTGCATCTGCCTACTTAACCCACATAACAAAAACAAGTAGGCAGCATACTAATAAAGGCCTGGTGGGCCCAAGGAGGACAAGCAATGCCCCCCCCCAAGCCCACAGCACAGCATCCCCGAATTGCAATCTCATTGAATGCCACACATTCTGGGGATGCATTCAGCCACTGCTTTTAGTTTTATTTTCAGGGAAAAAAAAAAAAAAAGGACAGTGAAGATCCAGAGAGATTTGCCATTTTTCAAGGTCACACACTGACAGCATGGTAAGAAGGCGGAAGATCAGCCATCTCCAGTCCACACGCACAGCACCGCCCGGCCAGTGATTTCTGTCCGAGTGGAGGATGCTGGGCGGCTGACCTCTGTCAGGGAGCCTCACTCTCTTGGGAAATTTTACAGGGCCTTTCCAATTCCTCCACACCACAGTTAAGCATCCAAATGATTCCATTACAGCCTTTAATACCCTTCCATCTCCCACCAAATTGAGGCGGGAGAAATATGTAACGTCTCCAGGGGAGACAGCCAACCATTTCCTTTCTTATTTCTCGGTGAACGAAGCAATTGCTGGGCTTTTCTTTTTTTTCTCTTTTCCAAACTTTAAATTAAAATGCTGACCTGTGGAGTCTTGAGCTCAAAGTTCCCCACTAAATAGCGAGGGGTCCATTAGAAGCAGGTGAAGGCGGAGCCAACTACTCCCACATGCTGTATCTGAAGAATTTGAGAAAAAAAAACATTGGTTTCGGGTTGAAATTTCTGACCACATTCCATGGCGGGGAGGGGGGGTGGAATCTAATTTAAAACAGTCCTTAGGCTGAGAAGATGCTCGTCTGGTAAACATTTGCCATTTAAACATGAGGACCTAAGGTTGGTGCCCAGAGCCCATACAAAAGAGAGGGAAAAAGTTAGGTGTGGCTGTACGCATGGACATCTCAGGGAGCATAGAGACAGGAGGATCCCTGAGGCTCAAAGCCAGCCATGCTCGCCATCCTACCGATCCGCAAGCTCTGTGTGAAAGTAAGAGACCACTTCTCAAAACCAAGGCGGAGAGTAACTGAAGAAAAGACCTAAGGCCGACCTCTGGTCTCCACACGCACGCACATGTACCTGTACACTCTTGTGCACCTTGTACACACACACACACACACACACACACACACACACACAGAGAGAGAGAGAGAGAGAGAGAGAGAGAGAGAGAGAGAGAGAGAGAGAGAGAGAGAGAGAGGGAATATCTTGGCAATAACTGTTTTTCATTTTGTAAGATCCTCCACAACAGGTTTGTATTAATTGTGGAGTCTATATTACAGTGACTCAGAAGTGGGGGAATTTCACAGCCCCCCCATAAACATGTGACAAGGTATGGAGAGACTTGGGGTAGTTACAGCTTGGGATAGGGGTGGCACCTGAGGGTAGAGGTCATGAGTGTTGTTAAACAGCTCTTGAAGCACAGACTGATCTGATTTAAAACACAAGTGACACTGAAACTGAGGACACTGCTTTGTGGTGCCTATTATATACTGTGACAGTCAACATTCAGGTTTCTTCCCGTGTGTGTGTGTGTGTGTGTGTGTGTGTGTGTGTGTGTGTGTGTATGTGTGTTGAATGCACATGTGCTCACCCGAGCTTACACTTGCGGAAGCCAGAGGCCGACATCAAGTCTCTTTCCCTATGATTTACCACAGGTTTTCTTTGTGTAGCCCTGGCTATCCTGGAACTCACTCTGTAGACGGAGCTGGCCTTGAACTCACAGAAATCCACCTGCCTTGGCCTCCTGAGTGCTAGGATCAAAGGCGTGCGCCATGCATCGTCGTCGTCGCCACCTGGCCCTCTCCATCTTGTTTTTAGGATAGGGTCTCTCACTGAACCCGGAAGTCCTCATTTCAGTTAGGCTGCCTGGCCAGTGACCACCCCCCCCCCGGATCTACCTGCCCCTGCCCTGCCAGCACTGGGCTTACAGGCGTGCACTCCTGTACCCAGCTTTTACATGGATGTTGCCCATCCCAACTTAGGTCTTCATCTTTTCACAGCAAGCACTGTACCCTCCGAGCCGACTTCCCAGCAGCTCCTGACCTATGTCTGTCCCCATGGCCACAGCACCCACTTTTTACAGATGCTGAACATAGTGCAGCCCTGGTGAGGATCACTACTAAGTTATCATGCTAGACGCTGCCAAAGCTTGAAACAAAAAGAATTTTTTTCTCCCACATCGTTTAAGCCTGCAAATGATGAGCACCTAGGCTATGAAATGCTGTTATGGTATATTTTATTATTAGCTTTATACACCGAGTCAAGAGTGTTTATATTTTAAAGCCTTGGAACTTACAGGGCATGCATTACCTTTCAGGAGAGAGAGCGTGCCAGCTGGTTGGGTGCCTCACGTTCTATTAACATTGAAGCCCGGCTTCCCTGGCAGGCTGCTCCTGGTGAACACATTCAGATCTGCGAGCAGTGAGCACAGGCTTCCAGACCAAATGGCTCTTTGTCTGTAGAGGAGAAGGAAGATCCAGACCACTGGAGCATGTCTCTCACCACCCCTGAGCATCCCCCCTATTAGCCGCTCAGACCTGGGAGATCAGCTAACAGCTGTCAGGGGACACCTGCAATTCAGTCAGACAGGAAACCATTCTACAGCCCTCTCTCTACCTGTGTGCATCTGCATCTCATGGGCCACGCTGTGAGACTGGATCCCTTCCCATCCCCGACCTGTCTGCCTTTCTAGCTACCTCAGCTTTGCCTAGGATGATGACAAAGCTCCTTTAGGACCCACAAGACCTTCCCTATACCCGCTTCTCCCACCCACTCTTGCCACACTGGCCTTTGTGCCTTCCCCAAAGTTACTCTGTCACCACAGGGCCTTTACACAAGCTGCTCTTGTTTCTTCAAGCTTCTCCTCCCTGCTCCTCTACTTTGTTAATGAAGCTGCTCACATCACCAAGGTCAGACGAGCTATCACTTCTTCACAGACACGTCCTAGGCCCCCTTGGCACTGCCATACAAGTTCTTCCTTCAGCTTGCTCGTACTGGTGCAGTTATATGATTACATGTGTATAGTTGGTATGGAGTCTTGTTAGGACACATCACATCACAGATCACAGTACCCTAAATCTCATGCTCAGCTGCAGCTGCATAAAGTGGGCAGGGAGTGGGGTGGGGTAGGAGGTTGGGGGGGCAGGGGCCGGGGTGGGGGAGGTAAGGAACCATTCCTGAATGATTTAATTTTTAAAATCACATTTCATTTACAGATTTATTTTGTGATTCAGGGCGTGTGTGTGTGTGTGTGTGTGTGTGTGCACGCGTGTGTACGTGTGTGTGTGTGTGTGTGTGTGTGTGTGTGTGTGTGTGTATGTATGTATGCTCACACACCACAGCTCACATGGTGTGGTCAGAAGACAACTTCGGTGTGTTGATTGTTTCCTTTCACTATGTGGCACCTAAGGCTTGGTGGCAAGTGTCTTACTCACTGCTGGGCCATTTTCCTGGACCCTGAACCATGTGAACTTTGGACGAATGAAAAACAAACCAATAAACATGACCATCTTGACATCTATACTCGGGCCACAGTATAGCTGGGAGGCCAAGGGTGCATAGGTCTAGATGGCCCTGTGGGTCACTGGGACTTGTTAGCATATTTCAAGGCACAGGAGGGAAAACTTGCCTACAAACCCTGGAATTCAGAAGACACCAATTTGCCTTCGTGAGAGCATCATTAAGTTAGGAAATGACTCCCACATGCAGCTCTAGGATCAGAGCAGCATCTCGATCCTCAGCAGCATGGCTCTCTGTGCCTCCTCCCATCTTTGCTGCCTCCTAACCATGGGACATCCATAGCCTTGCTTTAAATCCACCCCACCCCCCAGCGAGGCTAACCTTCTTTTCTGGGTTGTAGACTGCACAATACCCACAAGGCCATATCTGAGATATTTAAATATGACTTTGAGAAATGAATCTGTATTCGATATAAAAGGCTACACTCACGACAAACATGACTGCAATGTCGAAAAATCCCTAAATAAAGAGATGCCACGTTCTCTGCATATTCATGCCTGAAATGAATATTATATATGATGCCTGGCTTTGTAAGCATTTGGGTACAGCAGAAGGCGAGAATGCAGATTTACTTATTTTTATCAATGAAAACAACTCCACTTGACCAGCAGAAGAATTGTTTCCTCTGGCTTGAAGAACAATGCGCCTGCAGAAGGCAGTCCTGCCTATTAGTCTCTGAGCAAAGCTTTATTTTTATATCATTGTGTCGTTTTATGCACAGTCCCCAAGTGCCTTGTCAATGACAGCCACTCATTAAATCATTTGAACTATCATATAAAAATAAAGATGGATTTTAAGCTACACTGAGCCAGGCAGTTGGTTAGCAAATACTGATTGCTCCCCATGGGGTCTGGAGTGTTCTTTCAGGTGATAGAGACTCATAGGAAGGAAGCACATGGTCCGTTGCCTCAGGAGGACTTAGGGACCAATCCTAGCAACAAACAGATGAACCTTCAAGCAGAATAAAACTGCTCAGAAAAAAGTAGAGTGAAGGTCAGTATAAATGCAGTTTCAGAGGCAAGCAAGGGAGTGGCAGATGCTGCGCCTGTGGAGGAAGATGCAAGCCTTGAGTGTGGAACAGTTTGGAAGGTTAGACCTTATGACATGAGTCCTGGTTGTGAAGGCACGTGCCTGTGAGTCCCAGCACTTGGGAGACCAAAGCAAGAGGGTTGCTGTGTGTTTAAAGCCACCCTGAGCTACACAGTAAGAACCTGATACAGGAGGGAGGAGGAGGAAGAGGAAGAGAGGAAGGAAGGGAGGAAAAGAAAAGAGAGGGGGAAGCAAGAGAGGAAGGGATGGAGGGAGGGAAGGAGGGAGGGAGAGCAAAAAAAATGAGGAAAGAAGGAAATCGAGCGAACACTCCCCCAAAAGAGGTCAACCTAGCAAACGATTACGATTATGGGGACAGGTGAAGCTGCAAGATAAACTTAGAACTTCTACAAGGATTATTCTCCTTTCTGGGCAAAACTATAAATTTTCAACAAGGACATAAATGTGAGTGTCTCACGGAAAAGAATAAAGCAAACTCCTGAAAAGGTGGAGCGGGAGCCCTCCAGGTGAGGACACAGGCCGACTAAACCACCATGGGAAACTGCTAACCTCAACTGTGGGGGGTTTCCTCCCCATGCCACCCCTACCCTGGCTCTTTTGGAGGTTCTAGAAACTTCAAGAGGTGGGGTCTAGCTTGCGGGAGTAGGTCACCGAGTATGGGTGTTGGGGTGTGCTGGCCTTGGCCTTACTCTCCCTTCTCTGTTTCCTGGCTACAAAGGGTCTAACCCTCTCCTCTGCCACACATGACCACTGCCATGTTCTTCCACAGTGCTCAGTGCCCAAGGGCAACAGATTGAATTCTCTGAAACAGTGAGCTTGAGTCAATCTGTTCCCTCTTTAAGACACTGTGAGGTATTTTGGTCACAGTTACACAAAATGCCCAAAATATATTCACCACTCTGCAATCCACTTATACTGTCTAAATTCATGTTCATATCCACCAAGGAAGAGTCACAAGATTGTCCATGGTGGTGGCATACCAACCACTGTATACAAACTAACCTACTGTATGCAACCTACACATCTATCAGCAATGAGATGTACAAACAGACTTGGACATTCAATAAGACACAGTATAACACTGAAAATCAGTGTTCTCAAACTACAGAGAGAACATTGATGAATCTCAATCACCGAGCAAAGGAAAGTGTCTGCAAAGGAATTCATAGTGTTTTATTCTATTTAGATTTTTTTCGCTTGGTTTTTTTGAAGATAGAGTTTCTCTGTGTTTCCCTGGCTGTCCAGGAACTCACTCTGTAAACCAGGTTTGCCTCAAACACAGAGGTACATCTTTCTCTGCCTCCCAAGTGCTGGCATTAAAGGCATATGTCAACACACCCAGCTATTTGTTTATTTTTTAATTAACAAAGCCGAAAATTAGTATGCCCAGCCAGGACTTCATGTGGGGAGAAGATAGTGAGACACAGGGCAGTGGGGTGCATCTGGGCCATTTGCATATCTCATATCCATGTTTTGTGATGATCCACCTGGCTGTGTGCATGTGCCTTTTAGAATGTGTGTCCATAAGTCATATTTCAATAATAATAATAAAAGCTCTTGTTTAAAGCATGGAACCTTTAAAAACAAAACCACTAGTACTTGAGGAAAGGTATTTCATGGGGATGGCACCACCTTCCACATCAGCTGCATCAGATTAGCAGATGTGCTCATCCTGTGTGGCCTCATTCAAAAGCCACTGGCTGAGGGATTAGTAGTGCGTGTGCATGTGTGCATGCATACATGTGAGTTTGTGTGTGTGCATGTGGTGTGTGTGTGTATGTGTGTGTGTGTATGTGTGTGTGTGTGATATAAGACCTTGGTGCTAAAAGGCAGATGGGAATACATCAAGTCTCTTTCCCTGGATATGGAGGATGTGGGGTTCATCAGGGACAATTGTGCCAAAGATAAGCACCAGACCTGAGTTTGCTGAAGATGGGGACATGGTGGAGGAGAGAAGCCAGAGGGCAGAGCTAAATAATGCCACGCATCCACTAGCCTACATATTTTAGGGGTGGTTGCATTACTAACAACATAAACATCTAGCCATATCTGCTCTACCTATGTGAATATGGTGACAAGGTTTGGACTCTGCTGCATTCCGTGTACTTGGCATCCAGGGCAGACTTCTGGCATCATCTTCAGGGACACCTCAGAGAGGCAACAGACTGGCCTGGCCAGGCCTGCCTGGTTCTGATACTCACTCTATCTTTTCTGGGCATGGCCCTCTGTCTGCCTTCCACCACCGACTTCATAAGAACAGTTGGAACTGACCACTTCATAAAGGCAGCAATGTGAGGGGCTCAGTGCACATCTTAAATCTCAGCATTCACGAGGCAGAGGCAGGTGAGTTTCTGTTGGCCAGAAGTACATAGCAGTTCTAGGCCAGCCAGCCAGAGCTACACAGTGAGCCCTTGTCTTTAAATAAATAAATAAATAAATAAATAAATAAATAAATAAATAAATAATGATTAAAAAGAAAAAAAGGAGGAGGATGGTTAGAAAGGTGCTCCAAGTTTTCTGGTTGGTTCAATCAAAAGGGAAAAAAATAACCTTGGAAAATGAAAAATGCAATGGTCAACAAAACGTCTCATTAAATAAAAAATATCCTGAATCTTATATATTTGTCTCCATTGCAAAGACTCAGCTCAGCAGAATCAGTCACAGCAGTTACCAGGTATAGATTTGTCCCAATAAAGCTTTAATTAAAAAAAAAAAAAACAAGCAGTGGTTCAAATATGACCCACTGGCTTTATTTTGCAGACCCCTGTTATGAGGTGCAATTATACCCTAGGACTAAGCAAACACCCTCAGGAAATGGGTTATTTTTCTGAGACCTCAAAACAAATGACAGTGGCAACACCAGATAGCACACTTGATGTGCACCACATTAAGTGGCTCCTCTCTGCACCTCAGAGGCCATTAAAGCAGCCCTAGCCTGCGCACTTCCTGGGTTTGCATTCACACCCTGGTTTGTATTCCCAGCTCTCCCCCTGTCTCTGTAGCAGACACCTGTGCTGCAGCCACAGCTCTCCTCTGTTTCTGCTGCCTGGGCAAAGCCAAGCCTCTGACCCTTTCCCTGAAGCCCTGCTTCCAAACGTGCTTTCATCTTTCAAGAGATCCTTCAAGTGTCTCTGCCTTGCGTTTTCCCAGGCACCTCTGGGCTGGCTCAATATCCCCTCCTCCATATCCCCACAGCACTTTGAACAGAAGCACACTTCATCAATACAGCTTCAGCAACCCTTTTCCACTTTATCTCTAATGGCTTAACCTTATCACATGTAGTAGGTTTTTTTTTTTTTAATCTGCTGTTTCCTGGCTAGGTTGTGAACTCCTTTCAAACACAGGCTACGCCTTATTAATCTTTGTTTACTCCGGGGTTAGCTGTGGATCTGGCATGGAGAGGCAGCGGAGCACATGTTTGCACACTTGTTTAACTCACTGTAGAGTCTGGTTAGGCCGGGGCCATGGGGGCTGCGTGGTATGAATCACAGCTTAGCCTGTCTGCTGTTCATGAGACACTTGCAGAGAGTTAATAAGCAAGTCTTCCTGACAAGGCGTTTGGGGAACTGTTCATAAATGATCGAATATTAAAATCAAATCAAGTTCAGAAGTAAATGCACACATCTCTCTCCCACCTATGACCTAAACATCCTTCAAATCACACACACACACACACACACACACACACACACACACACACACACACATTGCTCTAGTTAATTCTACCATTGCGTGCTTTTGGCAAATACATTTTTCTCTTTCATAGGAGTCTCATGAAAATCTCATCCTCATATTGGATATGAGACCATTGTACATTCCTCTTTATAAAATAGCTTCCGGGAGTTTTGTAGGTTTATATCCAGTTCCATTCAGAACACCAACAGGGTGGTTTATTTGGAGAAAACCCAGAAACTCCCATGTGTGGCTATGGTTTTCTAAAGTGCCAGCTGGATGCTCCCTCTAGTTAAACCCAGGCAAGAATAGAGGCCAAGACATGACAAATGTTCTCAGCTCTACTTTTTATTGTTTATCTTGGGTAAAGGGCAAATTGGTGCGCGAGACTACGCATGTGAAGCTGTCCACTGACTGCTGCCACAGCACTGGGTTTTCTGTAGTATTTGTTCCTAGAATTCTGTTAGTCTAGAAAGGAGTGTACAGGACAATCAGATGTGTATGTGGGGGGGGGGCGGTGTTAGGGAACATGTGTGCAGAACTGTACACAGCCTCACCCTATGAGGTAAGTAGGGGGCTACTTCAAGCTTTCAACTGCCATTATTTAGCGCTGTTATTGTGGGGTGGTGGCCAGGGTCCGTTGTTTATCTATAACCCTTGCACACAGAACTTTATAGCAGTCACAGGCCTGAGGAGACCCAAGGCAAACATCCTCAGGGTTTGGCACGCCCAGAATTTCCACCCACACTCCATTCCTCAGGAAACTAGGATGGCTTCATTCTCCTCATTTGTCCAGGGGTTCTGGGGAAATGCACCCATGAGAATCCTCTTGGCTATTAGGATTGACTCAGTCCTAGCTCTGTTAAGTGATGACACTGTCATCTCCGCCCCCCCAACCCCCATCTTGGTTCCTCTGCTCAGCTTCCCTTGCTCCTCTGGAACTTTCTGAGGCAAATCTCTACCCGTTCTGCTTGCAGCAAACTCCTCAAGGCCAGGGACTTCGACAGAGAGGAAACGGAAGCGGCTTGAGCCTGGTGTCTCATCTCCTCTGGGCCCCCAAACTCAGCAGGCCATAAATACATAATCAAAGATTTTTGTCTTTACTCACCCAGGTAGGAATTATATAATCAGATGCCGAGTCTTCTTTTGTCTTTGTTTCTTTAAACTTTCTAGATTGCACTGAGAATTCCTCTGATTTTACTCAGAAATGTTCAAACCTTTTAAGTCAACAGCCCCAGCAGCTAATCAGAAAATTATGTGTACATTAGTATACACACTGAAATTTTAAAAATGCAACCTTTATGAGCTTCTACAGTGTGTGTGTATGCCTGTGTGCACGCACCAAGAGAAATACACAACTACATACACACCCCATCTAATAATCTAGTCTGGGGGCGTAGCTAGCTCACGGGCAGAGTGTAGATAGGCCTGAGTTTAATTCCAGCAGTGAAAGTCAAAGAACACACACATAGATTCCGCCCTCTCGTGTGTGTGTGTGTGTGTGTGTGTGTGTGTGTGTGTATGTGTGTGTGTGTGTATGTGTGTGTCTATGCATGCATGGTCCCTACTCCTGTCCCCCTTGAGCCTCATGTGTGTGGCTTCCTTGAGCTCATCTACAGCACGTGAGGTTTACAACCCCTGTTAACAGAAGAAATTACAAAGATCCAAAGTTTCCATTGGAAGTTAGTAAGTTCTGGGCACCCAGGGCACAGCAAGCTGATCACAGTTTATAGAACTGTATTCTATACGTGAAATTGCAGAGATGGCAGATCTTCTGTGCACACACTCATATACACAGTAGTAACTGAGTAGTATGACAGAGAGGTAAAGTAATTTGACTGTGGCCATCATTTCACAATGTATGTATGTGTAAATGAAATTATCATGTTGTGCATCTTGAATATACACAGTTTATTTGACAATAGTATTTCACTAATCTGGAAAAACATAATAATTAAGAAATTATTCCCATTCCCACCCTCCCTCCCTCTTCTGCCCTGTTTCCCTCTCCTAGACCTCTGACAGAAGGGGACCTCCTCCCCCACCATATGACGACAGCCTATCAGGTCTCATCCAGATAGCTTGCTTCCCCTTCCTCTGTGTGCCACTGGGCCTCCCCGCCAAGAGGAAGTGATCAAATCGGGGGCACCAGAGTTCATGTCAGATGCAGTCCTTGCTCTCCCCCATGACTGTGGAGAATGAGCTGTCCTTTGGCTAGATCTGAACATGGGTCTTGGCTTGCTGCATGCATTGTCCTTGGTTGGTGCAACAGTTTGTGCCAGCTCCCTGGGTACAGATCCACTGGCCTTGATGGTCTTCTTGTGGGGCTACTGAACCTTCTGGGTCCTTCCATACCGCCCCCCCCCAATTCTTTCACACCACTCTCACCTGGAGTCCAGCATCGAGTTCCAATATCTGTTCTGATTCCCTGCCAGGTGGAGTCTCTCAGAGGACATCTATGTTGGGATAATATCCACTTATAAGTGAGTATACACCATGTGTGTCTTTCTGGGTCTGGGTTACCTCACTCAGGATGATCATTTCTAGTTCCATCCATTTGGAAAGGTGTGACCTCTAAGATAGCATCACACGCTCTTGCAGGGGGCTTTGAGTTTGGTTCCCAACACCCACATCAGGCAGTTCACAACACCTGTAACTCCAGAATTAGGGCATCTGATGCCTTCTTTTGACCTCCAGAGGTGCCAGTCTTTATGTACATATACTCATATGCAGATATACATACACAGATATAGTGTAAAAAAACAATAACAAAAGAAATGGTTAATATGAAAGCCAAACCAAACCCCGCCTCCCTGCAGTTGCTTCCTGTAAGGTGCTTAGACACAGCAGTGACACGGGTAACCGATGGTAAACACTAGTGTGCAAGTGGGAGACTCCAACATGGCTCCTTTCTCAGGGAACTCTCTGTTCTTTGAAAACTAAAATGCTTGGCCCTCACCGATTTTCGTAGAGGAGACACCATGAAGAGTGATGAGTAAATGCCTTGCCTCTGGGTACAAATCCCACAGCTGGCCACGTCCTGGCTCTGGGGTTTATTTCCATTACTTGACTTTTCTGCACCATCACTTCTTGGTTGGGAAAATGTCTTGGTCTGCTCCTTTCTGCTGCACCACAATAGCGCAGGCCAGAGATCCGCAAACAGTAGGAGTGGTTTAGGCTCACAGCTCTGGAGGCTGGGGAATCCAAAGTCAAGGGCAATAAGCAGTGAGGTCCCTCTTATGGTACTACGACACGGTAAAAGAGGGGGTGGCAAAGTACGCCCCTTTGTAACTTACCCATTCCTGTAGCAACAGCATTAAATCTATTCATGACAGCACAAGCCTCAAGGCCTAATGCCGTTTAAAGGTTTGGCATTTTAATACTATTAAAATGGCAAGTAAATTTCAACGTGCTCGGGAAAGGATGCTCAAACCACAGCAGGGTATAATGAGGGAATCCGCATCCCCCACTCAGATTAGAGGTGATAAGCCATACTGAACACTTGGCTCAGGTTATACTCCACACGCGTCTGTCACTTTCCTCAAACCGACCAAGCAACGGCCATGTTTTGGATTAAACCCCTTTGCCTAACTTACTTATTCTTCAAATTACACAAGGGGACAGTCAATATTGTTATTCTCACTTTACAGAGAGGATGTGCAATCGGCTTAGCTTACACAACCAGTGTGGCACAACACCCTCCTGAGCTGCCATGATTGGTCAGCTGATGGCCCACACCTGTGCATTCATTAACTCAGCCCTCATCCATTCTGAATCAGAAGAGTGGTCCGAGGAACATCCTAGAGAGATTTCCTCCTGGCTGGGCCCAATCTCCCATGGACACCTACCTGCTTACTAGACTAATGGACAGGAAGGAAGGAAGGTACTATCAGCATGCAGGAGAGGGTCTGGGGAGAATTCCTCCCGCTCAGAAGGCAGCAGCAGCATTAGCGCTGACCTCTTTCTGCTCCCTGTTGCCTGTAAAGCACCAACCCTTCCACCAGTGAGGCTCCGCCACGGCAAGCTGACTCGACTGATTGAAACATGATTGTCCCTCTTAATCAAAGTGATGTCATTCTCTGATTTCAGAAAGTGAGAGATGGTGGAATTAATGACAGCTTGAGTGGGCTTCTAATGGCCCAGGGCTTCATAGGGTCCCTGGGCTCACAAGCCACTTGCATTTCAATGATGTGCTGTGGGATTTCTGCACTAACAAGGGTGCCATAAGTCTTAATTACCCAGAACCAAGGCCTCACCTTGCTGTGTTTCCCTGGGGAGTTCCACTGAAGTCAGTGAGAGCTTTGCCTGCAGCTCAGCACCATGAAAACCTGCCTGCAAATGTTTGCAAATTACCCTGAATGCCTCTAAAGGAAACAGGAGGGAATTATTTATTTTTAGAATGCTGGCATAGACCCGGCCCTGCCTCGCCTGTCGCATACCTGTGTGTGACTCAAATCTCATATCCCTCTGTCTCAGATTAATTCTGCAACATGGGCTTCCTTCCTCCATGCTGAATGGAGGCACCTTGTAGGTCTTGCCCTCAGCCTAGCTGCTGCTAATGCCCCCTCCCCCGACGTTCCTGCCTCTGACTCCACAGCAATCTCTAGAAAGCCTAATGTGCTTTCCATTAGAGGGCTGACTGGGCATCCCTTCCCAGCCTTGAAAGCACACAGAGGACATCAAGTGCCTCCTAACTTGCTCTTGTGTCTCTCTGAAAATTGGTGCTGGCAATGCTTCTGCCTGGGCTCCTGCATCTGATAAACGCAACACACACACACACACACACACACACACACACACACGCACGCACGCACGCACGCACGCATGCACGCGCACACACACGCAGAGGCTGTCACCCTCTGTCAGATCACACACGATCCCTCCTCCAGGTGGCTAGCAATCAGGAGGAGGCTACACCACATTACACCAAATGGCTTTCACCTGTAAGCGTATCCTCAGGAAAAGTGCCAAGAGCCCTATTCTTGCCCAGCGTTTTGGCAACCCACCTGGAGGTGCTTCGCTACCCCTGCATACAGAACAGGTTTTGAAACCACAGCCTGATCTTATCATCACCGTTCTCAAAGCCCACAATGTCACCCATTGTCCAAACTGAAAGGCCTGGGTCTTAATCCTCCAGGCACTCTTGCCAACCACCTCCCTTCTCAGAACATCTTCTATCGCACTTGAAAGGTCACTTCCTTCAGAGGCCTGTCCCTCAAGACCTCTACTCTGGACCCTCCCTGCAGACCAGACCCCCTCATAAATATCATGATGCTCAGGCCGCTGGCCTGTGCAGGTCTCACTGCTGTTTCAATCTGCCGTCACCTGGCGCCTAGGAGACCTGTTGTGCCAATGAGTGATTGATAATTATCTGTGGATTGATGAAAACAAATTAAAGAATGATTGAACGAACACTTCATAAATGTTTAATAGTAACAGCCAAATTGTGGCCCTAGGTTAATCTTATATCAATATGTGCCTGCTTATGCCTTATCCTAAATAGAACTATTCATTAGGAAGATATTAAAATAATAAACTGTCTTTCCACAGACATATGGGCAGGTGGTTGAGTGTCTAGCATGATCGATACACAAAGGGACCCTGGGGGTCAGGTTTTCATTTCTTTGAGACTCTGAACCTTGTAATCAAAGCCTTCCCCTCAAAGCAATCTTCCACTGAATTTTAAACCATCCTACCTCCCCGCCCACATTCCCAATAACAACAAAACCAAAATGGTCACAAAACACACTGTGCACTTCTAAGCACCAGGCTAGCACTGCTCATCCAAGGAAAAGTCCTGAGCATCAGTGAACTGCGCTTCAAACCTGCCACGTCCTCCTGCGCTGTTCAGAAAAGCACCGCCCTGTGGGAAGTTGCTCTAGAGAACTTGAACTTGGTGGTGCCCAAATCACCTCAGGTTCTAACTTGCCTGGGCCTCCCTTCTGAATGGATATTATTCATTCCTCGGGTGACCACAGACAGAAGCTCAGGCATTAACACATCACCAGTGACGAGGATGCAAATGAGAGGGAACAAATAGGAAAACAGCTCTATCTTGCCTCGCCACTGCCTTGCCTTGTCTCAAATTCATAGAAATATTAATCCTCCTGAAGGCTTAGGAATGCGTACGGGGTAACATTCTCAAGGAAGCTAATAATTATCTCTTGTTAGCTAGATCAACTAGCGGCAGTCTTTCACTGCGGGGACAGAAAAATATTGTGACGTGCTCTGTTAAGCAAGCCAGGGTAGCAGAATGAATTAGGACATTTAGACTAACAATAATAACGACATATGAATCTAGCTCCTTTCTACAGATAATTGATAACATTGACAGAAAATAGGCGCAGAGTTAATAGAGTGCACTATGAATGGTTGATTGAGACACAGAGGACAACATTTCCCTCCGTTGCCATGCTGTTATCACTAATATTTATTAGACACCCACTATGTCTGGTATGACTCTTATCAGAAACTGGGATAATAATAAATTACCACCTGCCAGCCACGTGCACAGTAACTGCATTGTGTGTCTAGGAGGCTCTTATTAAAACTTGGGAATCTATTAAAAGTCTCATTTTGAAACAAGAAAGCAAGAGGAAGAATTTATGAATTGTAGATCTTCAGTATTAACCCCAACAACAGCCTTGGAGAGGAAAAGAATTCTTCAGAGAAAAAAATTAGTTCCTGCCAAGGAAAATGGAGAAACATACGTTAGAGGGCCCTACCAGATGCCTCCAATAGTGCTGAGCAGAAATGAGGTACATTCTAATTTCACAGGGAAAGAAAAAGACATATAGGCTAGCCTGTGGATCAGGCAGAGTCCAGAAGCCTCCTCTGCCAGCTTGTCAATCACATGTGTAACTAACGGCAGTGTCCTCACACACTCAAGACCCACTCTGATCTTTGGATCTGGTAAGTACTGCATCACCGCCACTGATGTAGCCAGACACAACTCACCTCCTCCAGTTACTAGTTTAATCCGCATAGTGGACAGCCATGCTGCTTGCAAGGTTGGCTCTCATATAGCCTCACTTCAGTGTCTGACTGACTCTGCAGTGTGATTGTGTTGTCTGCCACTAAGTGGTGTGATCTATTAGTTCTTACCCACAAAAGATGAGGAAAGCACTTATCAAAAGAATCCCATGGATGTGATATTTTTGGTAACATCTGAACTTAGGCCTTAAGAGACCTTGCAGCATCCAGTCCTACTTTTCTTAGAACACAGGCCACATCAGGTAAGAAAGCCCAGGCTAGCCATCTTCATGATCAGAGCTCTCATCCGCAGAGAACAGCTAACAGCCAGTGGCAACTGACAATCAAATGAGGACCACAGAATCAACAGGATGTACACAGCCATCCACTGGTATCTATTTACATTGGACTATGTAGTTCCTGTCACACTGCCAGATGACAGTTGCTGCCCAAGTGACCCCAGAAGCAACCAAGCAGAAGAGCCACCCTGTTGAGCTCAGGGCAAGACTCTGACCGAAGAATCACAGACATATAAAACCCGCTAAGAGTCTGAGCAACTCAAGTTGGAGACATTTGTTACACAGCAGTGGATGGTTGGATGAACAATGAAAGACACTTTGTATTTGACACAAGTGCTTTAGAAAAGCGACTCTATTGTAAGCCCTCGAACCACAGCCTTCAGGATGCTGTTAATGTGTGAAGCTGAGGTGTTTCTTCTTGTTTCTCCCCATCGCCTCTCAAAGCAATTCACACTGAGACTGGACTGTTTAACCTTCCTTTTCCAAAGAAATAATAAATGCTGCGGGTTCCGAAATGCTTGTTCAGTAATTGGCTGGCAGTGGGCTGACAGCGTGTGGAGAGGGAAGGAGGCCCAGGTGTCTTCCTCTGTCCAGATGTGCTGGTGCCCACGCTGCCCAGCTGCAGCACCATTGTCAAGGCCCTGAGACCTCCTGGAAGGCCACGGTGACAGGGATCGTCGGACATGGTTTGGGGCCTCCGGGGAAATGATACCAACAGAAGCTGCAGCCAGAAGAAATGGCTCAGAACCCACTGAGGATGTCAAACTATGCAAATGTCAAAATTCCTTATGTCCAATGATATAGTTTTTCAGAGAACCTAAGCGCATCGTCCTTTATTTCTTAAGTCATCTCTAAATTACCTACTACAGAGTAAAAGCTATGTGAAAGCTTGTTACAGAGTGATATTTAGGAAATTAACGACAAGGAGGAAAATCTACATGTTCCCAGAGCATGATTTTCTACGGAATTATTTTGATATGTGGTTGGTTAAATCTGGGTATGGAGCCTGTGGCACAGACACTCTGCAAGGCAGACTGGAAGGACACAGACACAGGCTTAATTTTAAGTTCAAAGGTAATCTCTGTGTAAAATCTTTTCTTCCTGGGCAGTCCTCCTTTTTCTATTAAGGCCTTCACCTGGTTGCATGAGGCCCACCCATGTTTTTGAGGCTTGTCCACTTTCCCCAAGGGCTATTAACTCACCTGTTAATCTCATCTAAGAAATAGCTTCAGAGGGGTTGTGAGCGTAGCCCGAGTGATAGAGTCCTTACCTAGCATGATATGCAAAGCTCTGGGTTCAATCACCAGGACTGTATAAATCAAGCCTGTAATCCCGGCATCCAGGAAGTGGAGGAAGAAAAATCAGACATTTAAGGACATTCTTAGTGACATATCAAGTTCAAGATGAGCCTGGGCCACATCAGACCCTGTCTCAAAAACCTAAAACAAGCCACAAACACAGAAAGAGAAGAAACGGCTCCACAGAAATGCCTAGAATAGTAATGACCTAATTCCTACGCAATGTGGCTTAGTGAAGTTGACCTGAAAAATTAACCACAGGAAGTGCTGAGTTGATTTGTGTCCCCTAAGGGACAGCCTGCAGTCCTAGATCCCTGGTATTATAGAAAGCACCTTCCTTGGGGATAAGCTCTTAACAGAGGAAGTCAACTGACGATGAAGTCATTAGAATGGGTTCCAATTCATTATAATTGGTGTCCTTATAACAAGGGAAAATCTGAACCAACAGACAGATATGTGCAGAGGGCACACACGTGAGGCATGGAGAAGACAGCCATGCATCTACACACCAAGGAAAGCCAAGGACCCCCAGGAAACAGCAGTTGCAGAAAGGGGCTGTCAGCAGTGTGGACTGGCCAACACCTTAATTTGGGATGTTTCACCACTAGAACTGTGGGATGCTAGTTAAAACTCTAACTAGACAGTCCAGTTAGAGACATTTTGTCATGGCTGCCCTAGCAGAAAGCAGAGAGATGAAAGCCTTGTTTATAGGCTCGAGAAGCACTATTACCTGCCCTTCTGCAAGAGTGAGGAGTTGAGAAAAGCCTTGGGTGGGTCTTCTTCCTTGAACCCATGGCTCTGTACTTTAACAAGCCCTGGGAGATAGGTCTGAAAGAATTTGACAAGTTTCTGTTTCCTCAGAAAGCAAGGATGATGCCTGCATTTCTGGGACCCCCACCCACGGTGAGAGTATGGGGGTTCTTGGCTGTGAGCTGGAGGTAGAGACTTTTGCCAAGGAATCCGCAGAAAGGACTAAGGTGCTGTGTCCAACCTGTGGCTGCTGGTCCTGTTGCTCACCCCACGATGGACAGACTGGAAGCCAATACTGCACATTATACATTGTACTGAGATCCCAAGAGCACAGGCCAAGCAGATCTGGGGCTGTCCTGCATCAACCCGCTGACATTTCATAATAATGACTTTATTTTACTCTCTGTCTCTGCCTCTGTCTCTGTCTCTGTTTCTGCCTCTGCCTCTGCCTCTGCCTCTGCCTCTGCCTCTGTCTGTCTGTCTGTCTGTCT
>OU015747.1:15851416-15881994 GCA_907169655.1 Acomys percivali | reverse complement strand
TTTAATATGTTGTCCTTAGGAGGTGAGATCTGTCAGAGGTCATTTATTAGGCCATGAAGGTAGAACCCTTATGATTGGTAGTACCTTTAAAACATACCACACACACACACACACACACACACACACACACACACACACACATACACACACACACAGAGAGAGAGAGAGAGAGAGAGAGAGAGAGAGAGAGAGAGTTACACACTAGACTTCTTCACCCTACTTCCCTCATATGAGGGTATAAGAAGGCAGCAGGCCAGGAACTTAGCTCTCACTGATATGGGCTCTGCCTCAACCTGATCTTAGACTTTTTAGCCTCTGGAACTCTGAAAATGAACGTCTGTTGTTTAAACTGCTCAGTCTGTGGTCTATGCTAAGATTGTGGCATTGCAGCAGAGGAGAGACTAAATAAAGAACACATGTGCTTACTAAACAATAATTAGCTAGGCTGAATCTCTCTGTGCCTCAGTTTCCTTTTCTGTCCAATGGGGATGCCAATCCTGTCAGGGTAGAGATTCGGTGTAACAGCCGTTATGATGCGCATCAGAGAACAACCTCACTGGTATTTATTGCTTCTGTCCTAGTGTGCTTTCTGTTGGTGTGATAAACACCATGACCAAAGGCAACTAGGGGAGAAAATGGTTTATTATTTTATCTTATAGCGTACAGTCAGTCCATCATGAAGGAAAGTCAGGGCAGCAACTCAAGGCAGGAACCTGGAGGCAGGAACTGGAGCAGACGCCATGGAGGAGTGCTGCTTACTGGCTTGTTCCCTCATGGCTTCTCCACTTTGCTTTCTTATACAAGCCAGGAGCACCTAGGGTGGCACCACCCACAGGAGGCTGAGCCCTCCCATATTAATCATTAATCAAGAAAATTTTCCTACATGACATGCCTAGAGGCCAGCCTCATGGAACCATTTTGTCAATGAAGGTCCTATCTTGTGTCAAGTTGACAAAGAAACAAAGCAGCACAGCTACAGTGATTAGTAAGTGGGAAACATGGGGTTGTAAATGACATAATAGCTCATCATAGGCTTAAAATTTAGCAAGTAAAATATAGAGATGCTTAACAGGTGACCTGTTTCATGTAGAAAATCATGTGGTGGGTTGATGGGAGCTGAGAATTCTGGGTCTCAGCTTCCATCCAGAGATGTCTGCTCCTGTCTCCATGCTGCTGGTCTTTCTGGAAGCCCTCTGCAATCTGTAATGCCAAGCCATCAAACTCTTGATTCTCTAGGCTGCTCCCTTTCAGAAGCAAGCCACCATGGTAGATGTCATCCGAGAGTGACACACTGACACTGCAGGTGAACATCAGCAGTCATCTAGGAGTGAGCCTGATGGGCAGTCCAACCCAGCCAACCCTCAGGTGTCTTCAGCTATCCCAACATCTATTCATACCCCAGTCAGGGGGTTGGAGAGATGCTTGCTGCCAAGGCTGATGACCTGAGTTCAAGTCCTAGGACCTACATAGTGAAGGTGAGAACTAATTCCAAAGCTGTCACCCAACTTCGACATAACTGTGGCTCATACCATGGCATGAGTATTCCCACCACCACCACCACTACACACACACACACACACACACACACACACACACACACACACAGTAAAAATAATTAAAAAAAAAAAAAAAGAATTTTCAATCATCCATAGAATGGCAAAAGCCAACCAATGGCTTTAATTTTTAAGCAATCAGCTTGGAGTAGCTATATAGTCATAGATGATAGAAATTAGGTTTTAGGCAAGAGGTGATTTTCAAGCTATCACAGGAGGACTCTGCAGAAGGAAAGGTTTAAGAATGGCCTGGCAGGCCAGGAGTAGTGGCCTTTAATCTCAACACCTGAGAGGCAAAGACAGGCAGATCACTCTGAGTTCAAGGCCAGCCTGGTCTACAAAGCAAGTCCAGGACAGCCAAGGCTACACAGAGAAACTGTCTCAAAAAAAAAAAAAAAAAAAAAAAAAAAAAGAATGCCCTGGCAGGATAGTGACAGAGGCTCTTAGAGAAAGCCATTACAGAGTCGGGGTAGGGAGGAATGAGTGAGCACCAGTGGCACCTGCAGAGAGATGAGGGCTGCTAGAGGGGAGGATGGAGGGAGTCCACGGGCCAGAAGGCTGCCACACCAAATTACTGTGGCTTTGGGATAAGCTCTTCTTGTTGTCAGGAAGCAAAACTCATTCTTGCCCTTTGGAGTGAAGGGGTTTTTTGGGAAACAGCAGTAGGATTTACGGATGGGAAGGCAGGCGTCTGGGGAGATTAGACACTACAGAAAGACGGGACCTCCCAGGAGGGCGGGATTGAAGGCTGTGCTCTCTGTACAGCCCAGCCCTTCACATGTTCTTTGAAGGCCACTGAATGATGTGTGACCCGGGCTGCCAGATACCCTATCTTCCTCTCTGTTCTCATCCACCTCCTTTGCTGGGAGAGGGGGGAATCTATAAAGAGCAAGAATATCACAGCCCAGTTCTGCATTCAAAGGTCTCCCCCCTCCCCCAGACTGCTTTCCTAGACATCCATGAGGCTCTCTCCTCATTCAGGACTTTGTCAACTCCTCCCACATCCGATTCTCATTACCTGTTCAATTTTCTAACTAGATCTTATGGTTCTTATTATTACCCTTTTAAAATATCTATTTTTGTGAGGTGTGGTGATATACACCTTTAATCCCAGCATTTGGGAGACAGAGGCAAGCAAATCTCTGAGTTTGAGGGCAAGCTGGTCTTCATACTGAATTCCAGGATGGCCATAGTTATGTAGAGATACCCTGTCTAAAAAAACAAAAACAAAAACAAAACAAAACAAAAACAAAAACAAAAATAGCACACCTTGCAAGAAGACCATCAAAGCTAGCAAATCCGGATCCAGGGGGGCCTGCACAAACTTCTGTATCAACCAAGGACAATGCATGCAGTAAACCTAGACCCCTATTCTGATACAGTCAATGGACCGCGCATTCTCCACAGCTGTATGGAGAGCAGAGACTGACTCTGACATGAACTCTGGTGCTCCATTTGATGTGCACATGCGTGCACACACACACACACACACGTGTGTGTGTGTGTGTGTGTGTGTGTGTGTGTGTGTGTGTGTGTGTGTGTGTGATGGCTAGATGGTGCAGTGGGTAAGAGTATTTGCCACCAAGAATCACAATCTGAATTTGATCCCCAGGACGCAGGTGGTGGCAGGAGAGAATGGACTCCCACAAGTTGTCTTCTGACCTTCACCATGCATGCCACCACATGCGTGTGCCCACACACATATACACATAAACCATACACACACACACACACTCACATACTAAATTAAAAAGAACCTGCAGAGGCTGGATGGACCTGGCTTGGTTCTTAGCATCCGCATAAAGCAACTCCCAGCCACCTGTAACTCTGATTCCAAGGGATTTGATGTTCTGACCCACCACAGGCATTTGTACACATGGTGTGCACATAAACTCCTGCAGACTCACCTTCACACGCCTAAACAAAAATAAGTAAAAATTTTCTAAAGGTAAAAATATCTATTTTTCTGTTGCTTCCCTAGCTAGAAGGCGTGCACAGCCCAGCACCTGCCCAGTGCTAAGGAAGCGATCCCGGCATACGGTGGGTGCACAGCACGAATAATAGAAAATAATGAGTGAACAAATACTCAGATCCCAGGCAGAAGTCCAGGGCTTAAGGTATCTTGTTACTCCTCAGCAGGAGAGATTTATGGATCTTCGGTCTAATTCTCCTCAGCCCTTCTCTGTTTCCTGCTATTCCCAGGCATTTCCCTCACCATCAACTCCGTGACAGCTTTTGTCTCCCAGCTTGTGCTGACTCACAGGCACCTGCTCTCTCACAGCTCCAGGCGTGCTGCTACTGTCTTTCTTCATGGATCTGTCCAACCACCGCCCCCCACCCGCCTCTCTCTGGTTTTCTAGGTGAAATTCCACAGGCAGCTGCCAATTAGACCAGGCCATTGCTGGGGAAAGAGGGCATTTGACTTTAGGCTTTTGACTGTGTTCTGGGTCAGGCTTCCACAATGACTCAATTAGTTGGGACCACAGTCCCAAAACATGTAATCCCATAGAGAATTATTATTTTGCCCCTAAGAGATGCGTGGATATAGCAAGGAGGGATCACCAGCCTCTGCTCAGGGCAGCTTCTGGTGGGGGGGTGTCAAGCTGCGGGGGTGGAGGATGTGGAGTGCAGGGGGGGGAGGGGAGGGGGGAGTGGAATTAAATCAATTTAGACATAGAGGATATCATTTTCAGAGGGAGCTAAAACTGTTTTTGGCTTTTAAGTAGTAAATTTTGACACGCGGGTGGTCCCAATAGGAATTTAGGGAAGGAGAATTAATTTTTTGAGAGAGTGGTGTTATTGTTGCAGGATTAGGTTGGTTGAGAAGAGCAAGGACTGGCCTCCTTCCCGGCGCCTTCTGGAGTCTTGCTCTATCACGTGATCCTCTCACGTGCTCTCTTGCCATTGCCGCCCTCCTCGGGAGACAAATCAGAAGATTTTTCCAGTCTTAGGTTTTCAATCTCCAAAATGATGAGCTGGATCAACACCTTCCTTTCTAAAGTTGACAGCGCGGGCTTTTTTTTTTGGATATAGTAGAAGAAAATAGACTAATACAGCTATCCTAGGAATGAAATGGCTTAGTAGTAGATGAAGATGGCATATAGAAGGTCAGTAAGGAAGCCAGCTAGGGAGCATCAATAAAGTCACAAACCACGTCAGGGACGGTGATGATGAAGAGAGAGTGAGAGTGGTCTGAAACCTGAAGTTTTCTGTCAGGTACACAAGGCTGGAATTCTGTAGAAAGCCTCGGGCTGCATATACCGGAAGTCACTGACACGGGCTTAAAACTGGGTGGTTAGAGTCTAGACCAGCGTTTCTCAACCTTCCTAATGTTGTGACCCTTTAATACAGTTGTGGTGGCCCCTAACCATAAAATTATCATTGCTACTACATAACTGTAATTTTGTTACTATAATGAATCCTAACGTAAATATCCACGCTTTCTCGATGGTCTTCGGGTACTCAAAGGGGTCCCGACCCACAGGTTCAGAACCACTGGTATTTAAGGACACAAGCCAAGAGGGGTACTTGGGAAAGATCTTTGTGGAAAAGGGACACAAAAGAAGAAAAGATTGAGGAGTGATCTAAATTGGAAATACTTGCACGGTAGGTAGCCTCAGAGAGTTTTACCGCCCTATCGCATCCGCATCCGAAGCCTCTCCTGTTTCTTCACTAGGTCGGTGGAGGCGGCATGGGACCACTCAGTAACAGACCAGCGAACATCCAGCCTGCCCTCCCGCAGCCAGCAACCACACTTCTTCGGGGATTCACAGTGTTCTAAAAATACATCCGCTGGGCTGCAGTGCCACAATTAGTGGAGCTGCTGTCCCAGGAAACGCTCGTCACCATTTTGCTTAGATCAGAGAGCGGATTAACTTTGATGTCTGTCTGCACCCTGCGCAAGACACCACTGGCGGTCTGCTCCCTGCAAGCATCCAATCTTCGCATGCAAAGGAAGAAGGGAAAAGTGGCTGCCAGGAGCCTGAGCCTAATTTTTTTTTCTTAGTGATTGAGATGAAAATATGCACCCTGGGGATCCTGACATATTTGACTTGCATCCTGTCTCAGGGTCTCTCTCTTTGCATATATGCCTTCCCCCCAGACTCAAATTTCCTTTGGCTTTCCCAAACATTAGCACAGCAATGGAGCCTCAAGGCCTTCACAATTGTGTTGATTCCTGCATCTGTGAGGGCTCCTGGTGGCGTGAACTGAACCTGGAGAGCTGAGGTTCCAACAGACTTTACTTGGGGTGCACGGGGTGCATAGAACCTGTAACACTTTAGGATCAAGCCTGCAAGAAGGCACCACCATCAGGGCTCCAGGATTATGGGGGAAAGGGGACCCAGAGAATAACCTCACCAGAACACTAGAAGAAATCGGAATGAAAGTTAGAGGGTCACAGGTAGACAGGAAGAGTGAATATAAGCTCCCCAAGATGAGCTTCTTGTCCCTGGATGACACTGCCAGGTTAAAGGTGATGGGTATTGAAACAGAGAGAGTGGGAGAAAGGGGGGATCACCCAGGGGCCTTATAAAATACTCAACCCCGTGTCCATTTAGCAGACTTCCAACCTAAGGGCTCTCCCATCCCCCAAAGGGAGAAAGGCTTTACTTTCTTTCCAACCGCTTGGTCTTTCTTCTGCCTTTCTCTGATGTTCAACTCTTTGTTCATCCCAGAGAACGGGCCCTGAAATCCCCAGCATCTTCGACTAACGTCTTTGTTATATTTCTTGGGGTCTTTCATCTGGGATTTGAACCTGGGGGTAAGGAGAGCAGGGGCCTCCTGGTGAAGACTTTCATCTTTTCCGGCTCAGCAGAGAACCTAACGAACTTGTATGCCCTGACTTCTAAGCCAAGAGACAGGGCAAACTGGACCCCAAGGAACCAAGTGTCTTCCTGGGTGGGGGAGGGTAAGCTTGCCCACCTGGGAAAGGAGGTCACTCCTCTACTCCATCCTACACCCAGCTCTTAGATTCCTGAGGTGTGAGATGCTAAATGGCCGTGCCTAGGGGTGGGCTGTCTGGGCATGGGAAGCCTTGTTCAGCCATGTCTCTGGTTCTTTGAGCTGATCTAGAATGTAGGCAAAACACAAGGTGGGCTTGAAATGTTTTAGTGTGAGGGAAAAAAATGGTACCAAGTTTGCTTTGAGTTCGATGCAGGAGGTACCTGAAATTCCAATGGAGCCATATACAAGTGGGCTGGGCAGGGGCGTGTGCCTGTGTGTGTTTCTTCTTCTGTATAAGAAAGCTAATTAGCTGCATGCTTTAGCTGTATGTTCAGAACTCACATGGCTACTGCTGGGGTGGGTAGCAGGACAAAAACCCCTACACACACACACACACACACACACACACACACACACACACACACACACACACACCCTTTCTCTGGCCCAGGCTCCTCCATAAACAGGGCTCAGGAGGTTCCCAAGCTGATGGAAGAGTAGAAAAGAAAATGAAGTAGCAAGAGTTCTCTCTGGGTGGCTGGAGCTTGGGCTCAGTGTAGAAGGCTTGAATAGGCAGGAAGCACTGGGTTGGTTCCATGGCCGGCCCAGTCATGGTGTGGCCATGACTGCAGCAGCCAGTCCACAGAACTAAAGGAGACTTAAGGGTCTTTCCAGCCATGTACCTCTAGCATTAAGCTCATATGAATCTGCAGCAGCCAGGGGACAGGTGCTGGACAAGAGTGAGCCTGCTTGGGGGGAGGTTGGGGATGAGGGTTCCATGGGTCATAACGCCTGCCTTTTCTACACTTTCCTCCTTGCTGTCCATTTCTGTTTCTGCCCCTCATGCCCTGAGCATCTCACTTTTTTTTTTTTTTTTTTTTTCATTTTCCGGGCTGAGGAAAAAGAACATTCCATACTGTCAAGATACAGGTAGCGTCCTTGCTTACAGATTATAAATCTAGACAAGGAGGTGAGAAGGGATGATTATACTCCAGTGGCTTTTCCGAGTGGGGAATCTTACACAGGCAAAATGAGATTAGGAATTCATTAAGGTTCTGGGGTACTGAAGAGTCATATCTCCAAGGAGGCGATGAATAATCTGAACAGACGCTCCCTTCTTTCGATAGTCACTAACGAAGAGGAGAAACAGGTATCTATATCTAACTTGGTAAAACTTCCAGATGACACTCTGGAGAGGGTGACAAAGAAGATCTGGAGGATGGTCCACTGTATCTTCTTTTGTCTGGAGGTGAGTGTCGTCAACAAATGCTCGCTTAGACGGTGCCAAGACCTATGGGAATCCCTGCCTCCATGGGCCTTAAGAAGGAAATGTCTGACACTTCTCTACACATGCCTAGGATAAAAGGGGGACCTTTAGTGGGACATAGCAGGGTATGTGAAAACCCAACAGCGTCCAAAGTCTCCATCGCCGTGAACAGACACTGGCATGGCTGGAGAGCTAAATGGACTGGTTTCTTGATGGGTGAAGCTTGAGTGGCTATTGCAGGTCCCTTTCCCCTAAGCACTACTCAATTACTGCTAAGTGCTGTCAATAGAGAGAGAACTTTCAGGGCAGGCCCCAGAGGTAACTGTGGGACACATTGTGTAGCAGAAACCACTCGCCCCTGCAGGAACGGGTTAAACACTGGGCTTCTGAAGGAAGACTGCCTTGTTCTTGGTGCTTGGGGGATTCTCCTAGGTCCTCCTAGGTCCGTTCCCACAGTTAAAAGGGGGCTGTAGCATCTAGTTTCACTGCTGCCCTCATCCTGACAATACTTTTCCAGGTAAGCCACTACCCCCTCCCTTATCCTGCCTCTGGCCTGGTTGCTATAGGCAGGGCCTCTCCAGAGGTCACAGGATACAGTTATCTTATTGATTAAGTGTGTCCTTGCAGATGTCCACAGGCTATGCTATGGACCCTTTTATCCTTGGGAATATAGCCACTTTCCCTCTCAATTGGATA
The DNA here is from genome assembly GCA_907169655.1 of Acomys percivali. Lineage (NCBI taxonomy): Eukaryota > Metazoa > Chordata > Mammalia > Rodentia > Muridae > Acomys > Acomys percivali. The sequence continues at coordinate 15,873,534 of OU015747.1, read as the reverse complement.
ACTCCTACCTCATCAGAGATGGCTTTAGGTCCCTCTTCGTTGAGGATTCACCATCTCTGTGCCTGATAATAGGGAAGGCTGGAATGAATAACCAGTTCCTATTGAATAAGTGGGCAGAGTGGTGGGAATGTAGCAGTGGGTCGAGTGCAGATCAGCTCATGTCTGGAACCTTGGTGGTTGAGTCTAAAGGGACCCATGAGCCGCACAGCCACACCCACCCAGGAAATAGGAGCTCACTGACTTTGCTGGGTGATTTTGGTTGGAGGTGAAGAACCAGACCCCAGAAGCAGAATCTTTGCTGTACTTTTTTTCAGGGCATGTAACCTTGGGCAAGTGTATTGTTCAGTCTTCCCCAGCAACTTGACTGGGTGAGAATAACCTAGAAACATACCTCTAGGAGTACCTGTGAGGTTGTTTTTTACAGAGCTAGATGGTTTGAGAAGTTTAACTAAGGGAGAAAAAAGACCTTCCTTGAATGTGGCCTGGGGTCCCAGGATGAATTAAAAACAAAAATGCGAGGAATCGAGCAGAGCGCCAGCATCTGTCTCTCTCTGCTTCCCGACTGTGGACATGTTTTGACTCAGTTTCCTCATGTTTCTGCCTGCATGCCTTGCCGACCCGGCTGGACTGTACCCTCAAACCACAGGCCAAAATAATACCCCTTGCCTTCTCTAGTCACTTTTGTCACATGTCTTGTCACAGCAGTGAAAAGTCAAGTCATGAGCCTCACTTTCCACCTCTGAAAAGGCTCGGGGATACTAATCAATACAGTGACCGCATAGGATAAGTGGTGTATGAGGTTTGACAGCAGTCCTGCCCTTCCTGTGGATGCACAGGGGATGCGCAGGCTCCTGGATTTATGGGCCCACCAACAGTGCTAACTGAGAAGTCATTCCACAAAGAACACCGGGAGCTCTTCGGAGGGTTGCAAATGCACACTGTGACACTTTACCCCTACCCTGCTGCAAACACCACGAAGACAACAGGCTTTACTACTATATCCAATGCTGCCGCCACCTTTACCTACACCTGCCCTGGCTCAGGAAATCACAGTTTTGTTTTGTTTTTTTAATTAGCAATTCCTCTTTTCATCCCAATCAACAAGTACAGGGCTTTGCATACAGCAGGCACCACAAAAACAAAACCACCACCACCAACAGCAACAACACCCTGCAAGTTGAACTGACAGGACAGTGGGAGAAGAAAAAGTGGGGGAGTAGAGTTTTCTCAGAAATGGGAGAATGCTGAAATCAAAGAGATGAACTTGGCATTTGGTAGAACCAGAAGATATAACTGTGGCCTGGGGATAACCCTAATACCCCACAGAAGGCACAGGGGCATCCTAGCATCATTTCTGTTGAGATAATTATCCTGACAACCCCCGAGCGGAGGAATAAAAGCAGCTTGGGGAAGAAAGGGCTTATTTCCAGTCAAAATTTCAGGTTATAGTCCATCATTGTAGGGAAACCCAGGCAGGAATCCCAGCAGCTGGTCAGACCACATCCACAGTCAAGAGGAGGATGCTACATCTCTGTTGCCAGCTGCTTCTAGCTTCCTCCCGTCCTGTACAGTTCAGGATCCGCTGCCCAGCTAATGCTGCTGCCCCAAAAGGGGCTGGGACCTCTACCTCCATTAAAAAGCTAGCCTATCCACAGATGGGCATACAGGCCAACCTGGTCTAGGAAGTCTCTCACTCAGGCTCTCTTCTCGGGTGACTGTAGGCTGTGACAAGTTGGCATTTAGAATGAGCCATCACAGGTAGGGAAACCACTGCTGCTGAACAAATGGGGACAGAGATGCTAGGATACGTTTGCTACATCATCTTGGTTCATCTGCCACAGCATCCTGTTCTTGCCTTGGAGGTGGCTCCTGGTCCCTCACCAGGATGGACCCTTCTTTCAATGTCTTGCGTCTCCTTTGCAGAGGCGGGTAGGTGGGTGGGGCCTGGCTGCTGGCTTCCAGACTAATAAGGAGTCACAAGAGGTCAGCCCTCAGCCAGAGCATGTCACTGAGAAAATGGAGGCCTTCCATGGGCTATACAAAAGTCGCCCTCACCTTGCAGCTTAAGGGAATCTCCTGCGTGGACATTTAATCTAGGACCTCTCATTTTGTCGTAAAAGATAAATCCCTAAGGGGCTAGGGAGATAGCTCGGTAGATGAAGTGCTTGTCCTTGGAAGTGTGAAGATCCAAGTTTGATCCACAGGGTTTGAGTAATAAAGCTGGGTGTGGTAGCATTCACTTAGAAACCCAGCACCGAGAAGGTGGAGATGAAAGGATGTCTGGGGATCACGCCTAACTCCTGAGCTCCCGGCCAGTGAGAGACCCTGTCTCAAAGGAGGTGGGTGGCATCACGAAGGATGAAATCTGAGGTTGGCCTCTTGCCTTCCTGTGCATGCACACACACTCAAGCGCGTGCACGTGTACACCCACTCCCCTCACATAGGAGGCCTCAACACAAAGCTGCCTTCTGTGAACAGGGCCTTCATTTGGCCAATACCAGCAATCTGGAGTCAGGTGCCATTTGGGGAATGCCTGGCTCAAATTCAACATTAACATCTGTTTTGTCTCCTGCAGTCCTAACCTCAGTTTCAGCCCCTTTCCCCACAGCTCCAGGAGGGCCTCATTGCCTTGAGTTCAAATCCATTTTCCAATAGAGCCGAGACTGAGTATGATTGGCCTAATTTGGGTCACATGGCCAGGCGGAAGCAACTTCATTGGTCAAGTCGTAGGCCAGCCAATCCATGATGGAAGGACCTTGGTCAGCTTGGGGGTGTGCTTAACTGTCAGAGATTGGAAAGAGTCGGAGGAGGAGGAGGAGGAGGAGGAGGAGGAGGAGGAGGAGGAGGACAGGGACAGGAGGACCCACTTATCTATCAAGAATGGGAGAGGAGCTGTTCCCCGAAGGCATTTAGTGATGGATCATCCACTGCTAAGATCACAAGTAGAAACCACTGGCGATCTCCCATCCTCTCTGTTTAATTCATGTACCACACGTTCCCTCTTTGCTGGGCAATCTTGTCTCCTTACCCAACAAGCTCCTGAGAGGGCCGGAGGAGCAGCCACCTCACCGCACAGTCATCTGTCTTACTCCTGGTACTTCTGTTGCCTGTGGGACTGCATCACTCATCGGCAACAGGCTGCTTCCAGGATTAGTTATCTGTTCATCTATTTGTTCCCTGGCAGGATCCTGGAGAGCAGAGGTCATGTCTTATTCATCTTGTGTCCCCCTTAGCACTTTGCCTGCTGTTTGTGTGTGTGTGTGGGGGGGTGCATAGCAAGATAGTCTATAAATCTGTTGACAGATTGAACGACTGATTTATATGCCGCTAGAGCCAGAGGTAGATGGAATCTTGATTCAACTACAAAACTACGGAGAAAAAGACCTGTGTTCACCACATCATTTCCGAGAGATTGCAGAGCTTCTCCGGACTAAATAATGTTGCTGAGGTCAAGATGAACGTCCTCCCTGGCGCGCCCAGCCTCAGCTGCTGGTGTCATATTTCTAAGAGACTGAGTGAAGGCCCAAGGAATGCTAGTCTAAGCTGCCCAGCCCGCTGAGGAGATCATCTCTAACAGGTGCAGAGGAGGAGGAAGGCTACTAGGGAATGGGGGAGCAGGTGTCAGCTTTCAGAGGCTGTGCCCCCCCCCCCCCCCCCCCCCCCCCCCGGCAAAGAGCCAGAGTCCTAGGGACTTGCCTCTGACTCTATGCTGTTCCCGGGTTTTTAATAGTTTTTGTTTGCAGCCCTCTGTTAGTTTTGGGAATTCCTGTCTATTTCCTGGAACCCCTGTATAATCCCCCGACAACCCAGCTCACACAACAAGGAGGGGAGGATGCTCCAACACACTCCTTGAAGGCTGTCTTGTTTTAAAAGACGCAGGGCTTTATTTTGTAAATACCTTTCCAACTATTGCAGACCAGGCGATTTGTCCATCTTTGGCTCACGCCCACAACTTTCAAAGAGGGATGCCCAGCGATTCGTCCAAAGTTTCTCTGAGGCTTCAGGGAGACAGTCACTAAATGTCAAGTTAATGAGGGGAAAGGATGGGAAAGTGTGGTTGGTAACGGAAGAGCAAAACAGGAGGATGGTAGTTGGAGCAGAGGAGGCAGCACCCAGGCCCGTGGTAAGAGATCAAAAAAGGCTACGGGAAAGGAACGTGACCAAAGGTACACATGTCGGCACTGGACTCCAGTGCCTCGCACGCCACGCTGGCAGCCAAAGGGGGGGCCCCGCCCTCAAACAATCTCGCCCCGCCTCTCGCGTGGTGTCTTTCCGCCCAGGTCCCGCCTCTGAGCCCAGAGACTCCGCCCCACACTCAAGTCCCGGAAGCGAAAGCTACTCCGCCTCTTCCGACTCAGGTCGCGACCTTGAGGCTGGGAGTCCGGTTTGCGAGCGTGCCGGGCCAGCGGGGGTCCTGCAGCCCTCTCTCTTGCCATGGTCGCGGCCCGGAACCTGCGCACCGCGCTCGTATTCGGCGGCTTCATCTCCATGGTCGGCGCCGCCTTCTACCCCATCTACTTCCGGCCCCTTATGCGGCGGGAGGAATACCGTGAGTGACCTCTGACCCCGCACGGTGGCTGGTCCCAGCGCTACAGGGACTCCCTCAGGCCCCTACCATATCAGAGGAAGGAGCTGGACTTAGTGAGGCCAACCGGGTTTCAGGCTCGCCCAGTGCAGCCCGGTGATGTCGGACAAGTGGCCCCACCTCTGACCTTCTATGTTCAGGCTCTAAATACATATCTGCACCATCAGCACCAGAACCGTGGAGAATCTTAGAGGTCACAGAGGTGTTGAAGTGTATGAAAGCAGCCTGAACATAGCAGCTCGACACTGAACATTAGTTCACACACAGTATATACTGAATATTTAGTAGATGTCAACTTAGACACATACTGGATTGTTGAATTTGCACAGCCTTCCCTTGAGGTTAGAATGTTACTATCATTTTACAGATGGGGTCACATAAGTGGTAAATGGTGAGGGGAGATGTTCCAATGGTGAGGGAGACAGGCTTCTGTCTCCAGAGCCCCCCCCTCCCCCCTCCCCCCGCCCAGACTGAGATGGCGTTATAGTGGGGACGAGAGCCTTGCTCATCCTGAGTTGAAAGGTGTTTTTTATTGCGCGTCATTTCCGACCCCTGAGATGTCTTGGCGCGGAAATCTTTCAAAGCTAAACTGTTAACCTGGGTGTTTTGAGTTTCTTCTCAAATCGTGGTTTTTCAGATTCTGCTGGTTTCCTTCATTTTTTAAGCCGGTTGCTCACGTGGCGATGGCGAGTGTCCGGGGAGTCATTTTCCTCCTTCATCATTCAGGTCGTATCATTCTAAAAACCAAACTCTCCTTCCTGGAGACCTATACCTCAGCAAGGATTAGCGCTCTGATGCATCTGAAGCCATCTGTCAGAGAGGAGAGATGAGGCATTAGAGGGTCATTTTGTTCTCCAGGAAACCTGAATCATCCTGAAGATGGAAGAGGGCCAGCCCAGCCCCTGGGGAATATTAGCTGAGGCTTGGGCGATTTGAATCTGCCCGGCTCCAGTGCTATTGCATTTGGTTTCTGGAGGCAGAGCATTTAAGTACACACACAATCCCCTGGCTGCTGCTCCTCATCAGTGCAGACTGAGCCGGTCTCTGCTTCCTGCCTTCCAAGTCCTGAGTGCGCCGCGCGCGGGAGAGAGCGTGGGCTTGACCAAGGTCCCACAAAATTTGTCTCCTCCCCTCTCCTTGCCGTACCCCATGCCGCAGGCTATTTTACTACAGCTTTTAGAGCTGTTCGTGGGACAGAAGGTCTGCTCTGGGTTCCCTTAGAAAAGCCCCGGTTCTGAAGGCAGGAGTGTGGTTCTTGGTGTGCCTGGAGATGGTTTTGCTTGTCACAGCTAAGGGAGAGAAGGTGAGGTGAGTGAGTAGGGTATTAGCTTCTAGGTAGGATCCAGGATACGTTTTCCACAGTGCACAGAAGTCACCCTTAACCAGCCTGTATCTCTCCATGTCTTCCGGGAATACAACCCAGTCTTAGGTCGTCCAAGTTGCTTTAGGAAGGCAGGCCAACCTCTAAGGCTGTCTACACCTCATTACCTTTTAGCTTATTTTGATTAATTCGGCCAACGTTAACCCAATGTTATAACTAAATCTTTAAAAGTGAATAATAGTAAACAGCTAACTGGGTTTTGTTTTTGTTTTCCGAGACATGGTTTCTCTGTGTAGCCTTGGCTGGCCTGGATCTGCTTTGTAGACCAGGGTGTCCTCAAACTCACAGATGTGCCTGCCTCTGCCTCTCTGAGTGCTGGGAATACAGGTGTGGGCCACCTTGCCCTGCTTAATTTTTTTGTCAGAATTTTTTTTCTTGGTACCCTTCCAAGCACATCTACTCTACTAAAGTCATTTAGTGCTCATAATAACCCTTTGTGGTAGCTGCTCATGGAAAGGCATTTCCTCCCTCTGAACCTTGCCTATTCCCCCGGCTGTAGTGGTGCTGGTGGTTGTCACTGGACTGCATTTACAGGTTTTGGGTGAATTGAGTGAGGAATTACTTGTGGAAACTCCTAGCGTATTCACATATTAGGAGGGCTTTGGTGAGGAATGAGGTGTAAGCAGGTGTGCGCCTAGGGCTGGCTGCCCTGGCAGTAAGTGTGGCCAGCTGGTTTAGTGTGTGCTCAGGAACTGGCCGCCTGCTGTGTACGTGAGCTTCTCAGTGCACTCGGTGTCTAGTATTTATAGTATCTAACTGCTTTTCTTTCTTCTGCTCAAAACCCAGTGTTTAGCTGTCACTCGTGCCTGGTGCAGTTTAGAGATGAGGGAGCCTCTGAGGGGTGACCCCAGCACCTCTTTCCTTGCCCTCTTCTCATTCTGTCCCTTCCTTGTGCATCCTCTGTGCTGTATTAACCCAGTGTGTTCCCTGTCACTAACATCGCTATTTATCTTTAGTCACCATCTTGTCATCTTTCCTATCTGCCCCTCATGCCTTTCTTGGGTCTATTGTTTTGTTTAGTTTTATTTGGGGTTTTTGGTTTTTCGAGACAGGGTCTCTCTGTGTAGCTTTGGCTGTCCTGGACTCACTTTGTAGATCAGGCTGGCTTCGAATTCACAGAGATCCACCTGCCTCTGCCTCCCGAGTGCTGGGATTAAAGCGTGTGCCACCACACCTGGCCTCTTGGGTGCATTGTTATTTTCTTTTTTTTAAAGCTTTAAAAAAAAAATGTATTCTCTTTTTTTTTTAAGCTGTAAAGACATGTGTGCTGTTGAGGGGTGCACGTACCACAGCTTCCGTGCAGCCATCAGAGGACAGCTTTGTGAAGCTGCTTCTCCTCACCTGCTTTATCATGGGTTGTGGGGACTGAATTGGGGTCACTGGGCTTGCTTGGCAAATGCTGTACTGGCTGGGCCATCTTGCTGGCCCCAGTTGAGTTCTTTCTGAAATGCACTTGGTACGACTTCTTCGGTGAGAATCTGTAATGGGAAACTGTTTGGGTCGGGTAGGAAATGTGGGGCCCTCCGGGTCTCTGGCACTGGTCCTGCCATTTGCCCTTCAAGTGCAGTCATCCGGCTTGCTTAATTAAAACCCTGCAGTTAGTCCACTGCTATGCTCAAAGTCGGCCCAGTGGAGGTTATTGAAGTATTTTAACAAGGTAACCAGATTCACTGTATAACAGCATCCATACCACCAACCGGGAAGAGGACCTGAAGGGAGAGAAAGAGGCAGAGAGACTGGTACCGAAAAGTAGTATCTTTGTTGTTGTTGTTGTGTTTTTGTTTTTTGTTTTTTTTGGCCTCAGGATCTGGTACTCAGCCTGTATCAGAACACTTCAGGGACTGCAGGACTAGTACACAGAGACTTATGACTGATGAGCCCTGTCTTAGTCAGTGCTCTATTGCTGTGAAGAGACCCCATGACCATGGCAACTCTTATAAAGGAAAGCATTTAATTGAGGTTTGATGACAGTTTCAGAGGTTTGGTCCATTTTCATCATGGCAGGGAGCATGGCAGCATGCAGGCACACGTGGTGCTGGAACAGTAGCTAAGAGTTCCGTGTCCAGATCCACAGCTGTAGAACAGCAACAGGAAGAGAAAGCCACTGGGCCCTCCCCCAGTGACACACTTCCTCCAAAAAGACCACACCTACTCCAACAAGGCTACACCTCCTAATCCTTTCAAATAGTGCCGTACCCTGGTGACCAAACACTTACATATATGAGCCTTTGGGGGCCACTCTTATTCAGATCACCACGAGCCCCAGGGGTGAGGGAGAATGACTCTGGCAACTGTGAACGTGGTCGTCGTGGTCATGGCAACCAATTGTAAGGCATCCGTTGGAAGGATGAGGATGAAGAGGGACCATTCTGGGCAGCTGGAAGGTTAGGTACCAGTGTGCTGCTGGAGGCTGCCCAGAGGCAGAACAATACTGGAGTGGGGTGAGGCCCGGTCAATGCAGAAGGTTGGGGCTCTGGCCGGTGATCCACACTGGGAAGGGCTGATATGTAGTCAGCTGAGAAAAGCGCCTCAAAGGAACCTCAGGAGGAGTGGGCACAGAGAAGCTTAAGATTAAGAGAGCCCCATAGCATCAAGAAGACAGCTCTTCATGGAAGGGGTGTGGCCGCCGGTTAGGTTGCTTGGGAATAGTAGAGATAAGTGAATGTATCCATCAGACTTTTGAAAGAGATGATGTAACTGTTGGTCGATTCTTTCAGTGGTTTAGAAGTGAGCAGGAAGGTTGAAGCAGATTAAAAAGTGAGCAGTCTGTTAAATGGACCTTTAAAGATGTTTGTTGGTAGGAACATGGCAACCTTGAAGCAGGCAGAGGGATGAGGGAAAATGGGGTTTTGCTTTCAGTTTGGCATGGGGAGGCATGGGAATACCAGGAGAGTCCAGACTGGCTAAGGTGCTAGAGAGTGAAGACAGTCTGTAGAGGAAAGTGACATCACTTAGGCAGACATAGTCTTGGGCAGAGTCACCTGTTCCCACAACTTTAGAGAAAGAGTAGGTATGGATGCAGGAACATGTGCCCTTGGCATGACGAGTTGAGGGCACTGTAGCTGACAGCGTCTGCTGACTGACACAGGACGACAAACCCTCTCTAAGAGAAGGGCATTCTCCGGGTGTTACCGACTGGGTGTTACCAACCAGCTGCCCAGGGTCCTTTGCCTTTGCCTGCCTCTGATGGGCTGACAAGGTGGCTCATTGGCCACTTGCTGCCACACTTGATGGCCTGAGTTTGATTCCTGGTTGCTACATGGTAGAAGGAAAGACCCACTCGTACAGTTGTCTTCTCTCCTCCACCCGTGGCCTTTATTGGGCCTACTGTTGCAGGACCCAGGGAGTCGAGGAAGGGGAACACAGGAAGAGTGTCTTCCAGCCAGGTCACAAAGTAAGAACAGCATCCTGCTTACGTCATCAAGAAGGGAGTGTTGCACCAGTCACAGCAGTCCTTTACACAGACAAAGAATGCTGTTACCACCAACTGTGCCAGTGTCTTTTGCCTAGTCACAGCAATCCCTCTTTCAGGCCAACAGGATGATTGCAGGTTCATGAAGATTCCAGTAAGTGTTATAATGGCGGTGAGTCCAGCACAAGTGTTTGAAATAATCACGGAGGAGCTTGTCTTCAGGAGCTGGGATTTGCCTCTGGCAGCAAAGAGCTTTGATTTCTTCAAGGTAACCATGGAGTGCTCAAAAGTGCCAGTGCTGACATGAGCACAATCTGGCTGCCTGCTTGGCTCAGAGTCCTCAAAGCAGCCAGGACATCAGGGAGGGGTCCAACGCTGTCAGTTAGGGAAACATGCTAGCGTATTCATAGGGAGAGCAAGCATCAGATGGACACTTACAAGGAGGATTTTGTGTTCATATAAACAGTGACTGCAGTAGCTCGGTGGTTCTCCTCCACTGTCCTGAGGTGGACAGTCCCTCCTTCTGTGACAGGGTGTGGACCTGAGCTCTTGGTTGCTTCTTAATTCCTCCTCACCTCTGACCACCCTGTGTACATTTGTTATTCAGTCAGATTTGGTCATTCCGAGGAGTGGACTATGGTCCTTAGGGGCCTCCGAGCCATGTAAAGTCAGAGTGTCAGTTCCCTCAGGGCCAGCCTGGGGGGGGGCTGCTTCAGTAGGATGAGCCCACAGACTGCAGGAGTGAGAAGGAAGCCTGCTCTGTCCCACAGTGAAGGAGAGCCCTGTCATAGCTAAGTAGCAGGCCACTGTGACAAGAGTGTCTTGGTGCACTTCTTTTTGTCATCCAGCGTGATCTTTAGCTCTCCCGCTGACTTGTCAAGGCTTGAGTAACTGCTCGGTGGAATGTACACCGGTCAATCCATCCATGATAGCTCAAGTCCTGGTTCGACGCCTGGGGAGGTGGCAGTTAGCCTTGGGGCTTTGATCTGAAACTAGGGGTTTGGGTATAGTCCTGTTGTGCTTTGGAGGGAGCCCAGGCATTGCTTTTCCCTTTCTCCCTGTTGCTGGTGGGTCTTGCCTGAGGACTTAGAGGACACAACCTGAAGCCTGATATAAGTCTGCATATCTTTCAGCCAGTCCAGTTCTGAGTGTGGATCTTTAAAAGTAGCATGTGTTTCAGGCATTGAACGCAAATGGTGAAGTGGGCTAGAGTAAGAGAAGCTTTTTGTTTTTGTTTTCTTTATCTTGATCTTTCCCAGTTATAGTTGGATGTACAGAAATACAAAACCATAGGGTTTTTACCCAAAAGCCCGGAGCGCATTCATTCCTGACATGCGGGTACCTTGTCCAGTGTCACTCTGCATGTTAATTGCTGGGCAGACACTGGCTCCTGACTCCCTGCCCTTGTCCACATAATGCCTGTCAGGATGCCCGTGAGCCAGTGAAGTTGCAGGCCAGCGAGGTGAATGGTTACATGAGGGATCCGGGAGGAGCCCTGATCCCCTGCCTCACGCCTGTGTTCTTTCTGCTGTCCCTTGCTGCCCCCAATTGAAACTGTGCTGCGCATCCAGAAGAACAAGATGGCCAGCCATCACTTGATGTGCAAAATGCCTTTCCTGTAAGAGCATTTCCCCTACTGTACGCCTGGTGCTCAGAATATGCTTTTCACCCCATTCACCATGTAATGGAGCAGAATGCAGAGACAGGCCAGCGTCCCGCTTTCTAACTGGCATTCCAAAGCTCTCTGTACTCAGCCTGGATTTGATGAGTGCGCAGACATGTTTACAGTGCAAAGAGCAGTGATTGAAGTGGCTGCCAGCTAGTTCCTTCAGCTGGCCGGCTCAGGTGAGCTGCAGCCGTGGTGTGGCCGACGTTCCCCTCAGCTGCCCACTCTCCAGTGGTGCCTTTGGTCTCAGCCAGCTGTTTCAAGCCCATTGTTCTGTCCCCTCAACCAGCTGGTTCACACCTGCTAGTCCATGTCCTGTGCCTGCCCCCCTTCCCCCACGCAGGCCCTGCCAGCTGCCTCACACCTGCTACCACAGCTGTGTGCTCTCCTCAGTCACTATTCTGTCCCTGTGTCCTCTTGGATTTATGACCACTTGGTATCCTTGGTCACTTGGTGTTTGTGTTCACTGGCCTCTGGTTCCCGGCTGTTCCAGCACTCTTGAGTTCCGGGCTTCCAGTAGGCGGACTGCAGAGCCTAGTCAGCAGCAGCATGAAGGAGCTGCCGGGGAGCTACTTAAGTCCGTCCGGCTATTTTTAAACAGGTAGATGCTTGAAGCAGCCATCCTGGAATGGTCACATGTTGCTGCACTTTCTTATCTGGCTGTTGTGCGGTTGCACTTTTTTTTTTTTTTTTTTTTTTTTTTTTTAATTAAGAAGAAGCTCAAGTGACAGAAACGATCCCAAGGATAGAACCATAAATCCCTGTGTCCTTCACCTGGATTTGCCAGTGGTTTAACAGTCGCCACATTGGCTTTTCTCCCTTACAGAGAATACACACATGCACCTAGATTGCAGTTCATCACTGTAATTTTGCTGAGCCATTTGAGAGTGGGTTGAAGACATTATGAGCTTTTATTCCTAAGTACTTGAGCCTGTTTTTGCTAAGAACAAGGGCGTTCATTCTTTTACCTAGTCACAGTGTAGTCAAGAATTCGGGGAATTTAGTATTGATACAACACAGCTGCTCGGTACAGAGGCTGTGTCCATATGTTGCCTTTTTTTTTCTTCTTCTTCCCCTGCTGATTGTGGGAAGAGATGGGAAGATGGATGGGGTCTGGCTTTCCTCTGCCCACTCACCTGCTGGTGTTCACGAGAGCAACCCTCAGAAAAGCACTCTGTGTGCTGGACAGTGAGAAAGAAAGCACAAGTTGCATACCAGACTTAAAGTTAGGCAGATTCTTTTACTACATGCAGAGTCAACCTACCTGTGTGCATAAACAGCTTTAATGACACCCGCTAGCCGGCCCACCCGTGGACCTTTGACTAGAGAACTAGTCTCAATTAGCCCTACAAATCAAGCCCCAGCCTGAGCACCAGGGGGCAGAGTTGAGCTTGCCGGGACACTGGAGTGGGTTTTAGGCACTTCACACGGACACTTGCTCACAACTGAAATCCGTAATTAGCTTATTTGTGCATGTAGCTAAAAGCCTCCTTCTGCCTCCTCCGCCTTCCTGAGGTTCATAGATGTTGACTGTTCCTCCAGTGACAACGAAATAGAAACCTGTCAACTTCATCAAGACGAATGTGCTAAATCCTGAGAGGCTGGTTTCTGTTTTCCCATTAGCAGATTCCGCATCCTCAAAAGAAGTGTCTTTGTGTGGTCTCCTGAATTTCCATAAAACTGCAGTGGCCTCAGAGTGTTTATGAAACATTAATGGATCAGAGAAACGGATTTAGGTAGAAGCTAATACCCAGTTATCACTTGACAAGAACTAGTTTAGCTTGCCTGTTCAGGCCAGGCCGCCAAGGTGGCTGTGTCAGGACCCAGATTATGACCAGATTATAGCCTGCTTAGAACAAATCTCCAGCCTCATTAGCAATTAGCAGGAAGGTGCCGAGACAGGGAGTCCTCCCTCCCTTGGTTCTCCACTGCATGACAAGAGGTTGAAGTACAATTAGGCATTCTGTTCCTGCCACCCAGCTAGCAGCTTCCTCCCAGCGATGCCTGGCATCCCGCCAGCATCTTGGGCTCTGCAGTGGTACCTGCTTCTTAGAGAACCGGGATTGATACATTAGGATGACTGAGTTTCTTTTGTCTGTGCATCTAGAATGCTTCACAGTGACTATTTTTCAAACTTTACCTCTTCCTGATTTCACAATACAGAGATAACTTAGGTCTGGAAATTTCTTACTTATTTTTGTTTCTGGCGAGACTCATGATAGTGTGATGCTTTGCTGGCTAGCGCTAGCACAAGTTGGAGACATCCATACTTTTGAGACTTCACCATTGACATCTTAGGGCACAGGTCTGCAGAATGGGATGTCATTTACCCCTCAACTCTGAGAAGGTCTATTGACAGCTGCAGGTCCATAACATCTGTGTGCCATTTACCTGCTAGTTTGAGAGGAGAGCTGTAAACACACCAGGCCACTGAGAGCTGATGGCCCACTGTGCCTTGTCTTCTCCTTGCCTTTCTTAGAATTAGCTATCAAGATTTCCACACCCCACACCACCCAATAAAGTTAGTATTGATAACACTATCAGGTAAGTCATTTAGGATTGGCTTTCTGGCTCGACGCTCCTGAGAAGCAAGTTAGGTGGCTATCGGGCTTGGCAGAGCCCCGTTTCTTGTTCCTACAGCAGGCCTGTAAGGGTAGACACACTGGCTTAATGGCTAATAAGAGCTGAGAGTGGCTGTAAAGAAATGGTTGATCTATTAAGACAAAGGTCTGATTACTGCATTTAATCACTGCATCGTAAGAGTCAACATCTTTTGGTGCCAAGTCCTTCTAAAAAGCTACCATTTGTCAAGATATTTAAGATAATAATTCTTTGTTGTCACAGGTTTCGGGTTTCTTCTGAACCAGTTAGTAAGATGTGACAGTGAACCTGAAGCCCACACTCATAAAATGCTTGGTTTCTCCTGGCCCCTGCCCGTTGGACAGCTCCAAAGTACCAGGCTTAGCTGCTGGAGCTACAGCAAGCTCACTAATTGGCACAGCACCTGCAATCAATTAGGGAAGCTTCAATTATCCAAACCAAAGCCACCCACCCAAAGATTAATTTTCTGCTCTATTTCCTATCAAAAACATAGCATATTTAGCTTGGAGTCTGGTCCTTCAGTGAAGTGCTTTGAGACACCCTTTTCTTGACAGTTGTGCCTGTCCTTTCTTTGTGGCAGCCCTTCCCTTGTAATGTCACACCCACCAGCCCTTCAGAACTGTTGCTTCTGTTGTGTTGTGTCCTTTGCAAAATGCTGAGATTACAGGGAAAAGATGACCGAAGTATGGCTCTTTTTACCTCATAGGATCTAGTTTCCCCAACCTAAAAGCGTTAAGTAATGGCGTCCCTGAACTGAATCACACTCTTAAATAGGCTTTGTAATTGGCCTGTGTAAAGAGAAAAAGGTTGCCCATGCCTCCTGTCTAAAGAGTAATTAATTGTTCTGTTGTGTTTCTCAGAGAAGGAGCAGGCTGTAAATCGAGCTGGTATTGTCCAGGAAGACGTGCAGCCACCAGGTAAACTGAAAAATCCCAGGCAGTCCCATCCGGGCACGTGGCACGAGTGCGCCCTCTGCCCTCTGCCCTCTGCCCTCTGCGGTGGGGTCGGGTGTTTTCTCTTGGGAAGCTGATCTTGCTGTATTTTAGGATCGTTCTTGTCTTGTCGGGTCTTCCCAAGACTTGATGCTAGCGCTTCAGTGCCTCGTACTTTTCATAGGATGGCTGGGCACTTGGTAAGTGGGCGTACAATGTAGTTGGATGTGCAGCAGATCACCTGCCTGGCCGACTCCCATAGCAAGCACCTCTGTAAACACCACCCTCCCGGGGAGGAAGTGCTTACGGCTGAGCTGTGCTCCGTGATGTGGGACACAGCTTCCTACTCGAGTCCGCAGAGCTCCCTTCAGGGCTGAATAGGGTATTCCTTTAAATGATCCAAGCTGCCTGAGAATGAGAGGTTTTCTTGCTTATTAACCCAACGCCTGCAATCTGGAGGTCCTGGGCCAGATCTGTTTCTCCCTCGTGTCAGATAGTTCCCAAGCCATTTGTAAAAAACCCTCGCAGCTGCCGTGCCTGCCAGGCACCTCGTTGCAGGGTTCCCGTCTCTCACCCATTTCAGTGTCTCAGCCACATGGAAATTGCATGGCTCAAGTTCCACATCATCTTGTTTGTTTGGGATCAAGGGGACATGCTCAGACGTTTAACAATGAATCCTGATGGTGTTTTTTTGTGTTTCTTCCCATAGGGTTGAAAGTGTGGTCCGATCCATTTGGCAGGAAATGAGGCTGTCGGCAAGTCTGATGAGGAAAGTGGACGTCTTCATCCTGTGCACTCTGCAGCGGGGACAATAGATTGCTCTCCGTGGCCGCATGGCTGGAAAAGGAACCCTTCACGCTGCCAGCGAGAGCCCTTGTGATCAAGACTGTGCAAAAACAGTGCTTCCTTTAAGTCCCTGGAGAACCTGAACAGATGACGCCATTAGCAAGTGCCTTGTGGCTGCGTCGACTTCGCAGGAGCAGAGCCAGCCTGCAGGGCTGTTTGTGGAAGCTCGCTGCTCATGCAGTCTTTATCACCTCTAAGCTGTGATGTGAACACAAGCAACCTGTGGGCTCAAGGTGCATGGCTGCTTTGCCACCTTCTGGATAAGCGATTTCAGTGCAAATGGCTGTGCCAAGCTGCCTCACTGGGCTCTTTGAGACTGTTCCAGTTGATAAAACTGTTTGAGGGCAGGATCCTTAGCTGCTGAAGAATACACTGTTCAGCTTAACCCTCTCATTGAAAGTCACTGTGTCGGGAAGTAAATAGGAAGCAACTCACACTAGACTGTAGTTGCACAGTAGAATCCCGGGCAAGCTGGCCAGCAGCGAGGCTGTGGGTATTAAAATGGTTTTTCTTAGTGTGCTGTTATGTGCAACTTTTGTACTGTGTGTGTGTGTGTGTGTGTGTGTGTGTGTGTGTTTTGTTTCAGTGTGTATAGGGATTGTTTGTGGGCCTTGGTTTTTGTTTTTTGAGACAGAGTCTATCAGACCAATCAAGACTTCAACTTCAGAGAGCCACCTGCCATTGTCTGGTAGAATTTTTTTTTGTAAACCGAATTGTGATATGAAGAAGTAATACCACTGCCCAGGTCCTCTCTAAGTACATATCCACACAGTGTCATCTATTTGTATACAAGGTAAGCAGCACAGTTTCCAAGATAGCTGTTGTTCCCCAGAGGAACAAAACTGATAAAATGAATATGCATATTTAAAGGGGATTTATTAGACTGACTTACAGACTGTGGTTCCAGCTGATCCAACAACAGCTGTCAACCAGCAGAAAGTCTTAAGAACCCAGTAGTTGTTCATGGAACAACTTCTTATACGTCCTTCACGTAGGTGCCACAAGGAGATGTGGCCCAGATAAGGTGGATCTTCCCACCTCAGAAGATCCAGATTAAAGGTGGGTGTGCCGCTTCAAATGATTTAATTAAGAAAAGTCCCTCACAGGTGTCCCAGCCACTTGGGTTTTACTTAATTCCAATTGTAGTCAAGTTGACAACCAAGAGTAGCCACCACAGCTGTTAATGGCGTTTCCCCACCAGGTTCCTCACCAGGAGCTCTAGCAGTGACAGTGCAAAGCAGTTTCCTCGTGATTTTTTTTTTCCTCCCTCACTTGCTTCTGTGTTTTTCTTTCTGTGTCTTTCTTCCTCCCTCCTGCCCTCCCCCTTTTCCTCTTTTCCTTTGAATCTCTCTCCTTTGCTGTGCTCTGCCTACCTAGCCTCCTAGTAGATGACTTGGTGCTGAAGAACCGGCCTGGTTCTGAGCAGAAAGCCTTGTGTGTTTTCATGAGGTACTTGGTGACATAATTTCATAATTGTGAACTTGGGCATTTTCTTAACATGCTGCTGGCCCAATTATGTAATGACTGGCAAACAGAAATAAGATTGATAGAAATAAGATTGATTGCCTAACATCTAATTGACTCAGTTAACAACCCAGTAGAGGAAGCTGACTAATTAGGGGTGCGTTTGCCTACTATTTTCCTTGGAGGGGGCATCAAGAGGTTATGTAGTCTTAAGTCAAATCATGCAGATGCTCAATTGAACCTTATGACCGACGGAGGCGACTGCAGGTCTTTGGGAGGACTTCTGGGCTAAGGGATTGAGTTTTGGAAAAGGACTGTGGGAGCAGACCCAGTATGTCTCCTAAGCTGGATCTTTGTCCTGGGCCTGCCTCTCCCTGCCCTCAGTTTACCTTTTTGCAATGATAGAAGAAGGGCTTTCTATCATCCGTCACCTTGATGCCTACAGCAGGAGCATTCAGTATCTCAGACACAGATCTGCAGAGTGCTGCCCACTCATGCCCAGTGAGTGGTGAGAGGTGCCCTCCTGAGGACTGACCGAGGGCCTCACAATCCAGGAGTCCGAGTGCACCCCTTCCCTGAGGACAGTGATAGAAGCGATTTACTTGCAAGAGGCAGCATATGGGTGCATTTAGGAAACAGGTCTGCTATTGACAAGGTACACTGGATTCTCATTTGCTAAGTTCCTGGGAAGGGTGGTCATTTCCCAAGTGCTTTGAGAGGCAGCACTTCCTACTGTTGCTTTTCGGGGGCTAGAGACTTCCCCTTTAGGGGAAAATCAGATCATGACTTCCTAAATCTTTTGATCCCAGGATTCCTTTACACATAAAATGCACTCTCTCAGGGCTGGGAGGGTGGCTCTGGAAAAGAGCATTGGGCTGCAGGCCTGTGATCAGAACTTGAATCCTCAGCACTCATGGAGGAAGCTGAGCATGGCTGGTCATGTCTCTGTAACCCCAGCATGGGCGGGGGTTGGAGTGGCACCGGGGATGAAGACAGGCAGCTACCAAGAGTTTTCCAGCCTAGCTGAAATGGTCCAGTGGAAGACTGTCTCAAGGCCGTGAGTGGGAGAGCAGTGGAGGGGTGCTCAAGATCCTGCTTTGGCTTCTGCCTGCACTGTCACCATAACACGTTTTTTAAAACTCCAAATTGTGTTCGTGCCAATTATTATACCTGTAGAAATGCACTGTAGCTGGGCGTGGCGCATGCCTTTAATCCCAGAGGCAGAGGCAGGCGGATCGCTGTGAGTTTGAGGCCTGCTCTACAAAGTGAGTCCAGGACAGCCAAGGCTAACACAGAGAAACCCTGTCTCAAAAAACAAAACAAACAAACAAAGAAATGCACTGTATTATAATCTTAAAGCAGCCCTACTCATAGTGGTTAATAGTGCAGTTAGGCTGTTTGTTTCCTGCCCAGAATGAGCAACAGACATGGGGAGAAAAGCATCTGTAATCACTTGAATGTGATGAAAATACTGGTTCGCATCTTGCATCCTTTGTGTGTTTTCATTTTCCTACTGCAGTTAATTTCATTATATTTTGCAAAGACCCTCAGGAGAATGGGAGTTAGAAATAGGCACAGAACTAGGGCTGTGGTTCAATTGCCGGAGTGCTAACTTGCTATGCTTGAAGCCCTAGGTTCAGTTTCCAGTACCATCTAAGGGTGGATGTGATATCCCCACGCTGCAATTCTAGCACTCAGCGGTAGAGGCAGGAGGATCAGAAGTTCAAGGTCATTTTCTGTTATATAGCAAGTTTGAAGCTACCTTGTTAGCCATGACACCTGGAGCAGGGGACACAGAGGGAGGGCAGGAAAGAAAGAGGAAGGAATGGTGGGAAGGAAAGAGAGGGGGGCGGGGAAAGAAGGAAGGGGGGAGGGAGGGAAGGGAGCGGAGGGGAGGGGAGGGGAGAGGAAGAAAAGTGAAAGCAAAAGCTAGCTTTTGGGTTCCAGTCCTAGGAGTCCCAGAAGTGTGGTGTACGCAGGAGGGCGTTTACTCTCCCGGGCTGCTGTAGTTCGACGCATCCCCAGAAGCGCTGATGGAAATCTCATGTTCTCTGTCCAAGCACTTGCTGGCTCCTGGGCATTGCCGAGGCCCACTAAGAGCAGTGAGACCAAGGTAGGGCTGTCGAGGTGCTGGAGTACGCACCCTATCGGTGGAGCATCAGAAGGAACCCTCGCGCATCCTCCTCTGGGCGGTCGCTGAGGCTAGAGTCTCTGAATCAGGTACCTTGTGGTGAAAGCTGGGTCACCCTTCCTGAACACCCCCCCCCCACCCCGTGGACAGGACTCATCTAACTGGTCTTCCCTCAGCGCTATAAGGAGACACCCACTTGGTGTCTTTGATCCAGAGAGACTTCTCTCTGGAGGCACACGTGACCGCAGTAAAAGCTAAGAACTCACACTGATTGTCTGAAAAAATTCACGTGGAGTCTTTGCTGTTGCTTCTGGGGTTTTCATAAATTGATAAGTACGTTTTAAAAAGCTATACGTACAAGATGTTCACTGATAGTAGCAAAAAGCTCGAAACAGTAGAACCGTAGAAGTGTGGTGGCCCTGTGAGACAGTTACTTTAAATTATGATTAAATTTTACTAATGTTTTCCTAATGTGCTAGTATGTATTATTCATAATTATGTGCACATATGCCTCTTCTTATATATGTTGATGTATGTGTGCCTATGTTGAACGGCTCTAAGGATCTCAAAATAGGACCAGTCACCAATTAATTGCTCAGTAGCACATCTACTTATTAAATATTTACTGTGTGCCTAAAAAGCAACAAAGCAATAAAAATAATTGTACTCGGAGGCCTCAAAGAAGAGTAGTGCTGGCTAAGGTTGTCTGTTACAGATGTTTGCAGCTGCCTGTCCCACCGTCACCCCCTTCTTTCCCTTTTCCCCTTCTGTCTCGGCTGTGGATGGAGCTGGCTTTATCCTGTGCCACAGGGATAGACACGTTGGCCATTCAGAACACTGGACAATCTTCCAGAATTGGATTCAGGATGAGTATGTGTTGATCTTGCCAGCCTATTGCTTTGTGTAGTCAAACGAGTAGTCAGAAGGGCCTCTTCTTCATTGAGTTTGGAGCTTTTGTTGACCATGTTGACATGATGCAAAGACAGACAGAGACTAACATCAAAGTTAACCCCGCCAGGTCCTGAGGATGTGGCTCAGCCTCCTGAGTCTCACTTGAGTCTGAAGCAAATCACAATATGGATTTTGTACCAACTTAGAGTGGATTTTTGCCACTTTCCTATACCCTCCTTGGGGTTGTACATAGGCCCTGAGCCTGTTTGGCAAATGCCCTACCCCTGAGCTATACCCCTGCACCCAACTCCTGACATACTTTCACTATTGAGACAGGTACTTGCTAAATTGCCCAGTATGGATTTAAACTTGCTCTGGAGCCCAGACAGGTCTTGACACATAATCTTCCTACCTCAACCTCCTCAGTGTCCTAGATCACAGGTCCGTATGGAGAGGCTGCGTAGTTTTTGCCACCGTATTAATAGCACGGTGGTCTAAGCATGACACCTCCATTTTGTAACTTTAAGTCCAGTCCTGAAATGAATTTCTGTCACCCCCTTTCTAAAGGGTGCCAAGACACCCGTTTACCCTTGTGATGGCTTGGGGGGCATATTGGGTGGGCGCCCTGCCTGGTCCTTATCTAGAGGGGCAGAGGGATGTTGTTGTGGGTGACCTCTTTGGCTTTTCTGGTTTTGTTTGGCATGTGTGCACACGTGCATTTTAATCTCCACCTTGTTTCCCAGCCTAGGGAACAGGCTCCTGCTCCCTCCCTGGTTTGTAGCCTCTGGTTCACAGTGAGACTGGAGAGAGTGTTTGGCCCATTAAATGAAATCAAATGCCCTCGTGTGAGCTGAGAGGCTCTGGATGGCTAAACCACACCGGCTTCCTTTATTTTGGCCGCCCCAAGGTTTTCTACTTTGTATTTGCTTTTTTTTATTTCTTCATTTCTCTGGATAGATAGAGGTCCTGGTTTTTCTATTGTTTGAAATCTTTTTACTGTAACAAGATGTTCACGATGAAGGATTGTGGGGGCTTGGGGCTAGTGCCGAACTGCTTTATAATTTAGCAAACGTATTTCTTCTTTAAGGAAGGGGCTGTAACCCACGGCGGTACTGTGAGCCTCTGGCTGACCCCAACACCAACCTTCTTTTCTAAAACCCGTCCCTTGGTTTGCAGCCTCTTCCAGCCCACCATGTCTTGCCAAGGGGTGGGGGCATGTCTGTATTGGAAGGAGCCATTTATTTAAGGCAGATGCAGAGATGATCTAGACAACCGTGGGCCTCCAGCTTCTCGGCTCCCGCTAAGTCTGCACACCATGACTTACATCGGGACCATTAGCTTCATAAGCACAGGCTGGAGTATTGGGCAAACAGGCCTGAGGGCACGCAGTGTGGAACCTTGCTGGCTTGTGTGAACACCCAGTGGGGCTGAGCTCACATGAAGACAATGGTGTTTAGGAGAGAAAGTGACCATGCATCTGGTTCAGACATTACTAAGAGAGTGGCAGCTCTGCTGATTTAGCTTGTGAAATAAGCACAAGCTGATTTCTAAAATGGCTTCTCCTCCTCCTCCTCCTCCTCCTCCTCCTTCTCCTCCTTCTTCTCCCTTTTCCTCTTGCTTACTGTGGAGTCACTTTAACAGACAGGATACCTCATCACAAACCATTCTTCAGTGTCTGGAACCAAGAGAGCAGCACCCAGTTGTAGACAGGTCCTGCTTTTTGAAAGTTAGGGCTAGGCTGTTGCAGAAGATGTCAGGCAGGGGAACAGAGAACCCCAGACAGTCCCTTCCTGTCTCTGGTGATGGACCATGTGCCCCTTGGGTCACTTCTGGCTCTCAATCAACTCTACCCAAACCCCTGCCCAATGCAATGCTTCCAGAAGCTGCATGAGAAATTGCAGTGAATGTCAGAGGCTGGGTACAGACTGTCCCCAGGGCCCTAGCCTCTTGGCTGTGCCGCCAGACACGGGACAGGAAGATGAATGACAACAGTTGCTTCTGCAGTGTCCAGAATATCTAACACCATCGCAGACAGAGCAGACGAGTCTTGTCCTAGCCAATACGTATACTGAAGTCTTAACTCTACAAGCTTTAGGATGTGAACATCTGGAGATGGCTCAGGGAGGTGATAAAGATGCGACAGGTTATCGGGGTGGGTCCTAATTCAATAGGATTGCTGTGTGTGTGTGTGTGTGTGTGTGTGTGTGTG
>OU015747.1:15835671-15851406 GCA_907169655.1 Acomys percivali | reverse complement strand
ACACACACACACACACACACACACACACACACACTAGCACCCCTTCGCACATGTGCACTTGCACACATGGATATACATATGTACAAAAGTCAGCAGGGGAGCTGTGATCCTCGCAAGCTGGTCAGATCACAAGGGCCTTCTGTGCTTTCTATGGATTGCAGATTTCTAAGAGAAGTGCCCGGAAGGAGAAGTTAGCGAGACGGTGAGAGGGGAGGTCTCAGGACAACTACAGGTGGATGGAGAGTTGGAGAGACACTGGAAGGCACCAATGGTCCCTGAGGACTGCCTTAGTTAGGCTTTCTATTGCTGCGAAGAGACACCATGACCGTGACAATTCTTATCAAGGAAAACATTTTACCGGGGCTTACTTACAGTTTCCGAGGTTTAGTCCACTATCATACTGACCGGAAACATTGCAGTGTTCGGGCAAGCGTGGTGCTGGAGAAGGAGCTGAGAGCTCACCGTCAGGATCCACAGGCTGCTGTGGAGCCTGTGAGCCACACTGGGCATAGCTTGAACATAGGAAATCTCAAAGCCTGTCCTCACAGTGACACACTTTCTCCAACAAGGCCACACTACTCTAACAAGGCCACACCTCCTGTTAGTGCCACTTCCTACAGACCTATGGGGGGCCATTTTTATTCAGATCACCACAAGGGGACCACAGTAGAGTTGTGGTGAGATGCTGGGTCATGTAGGTGAGCAGTAGACAAAGGGACCCTGAGGTAAGCCTGTGGGAGAGGACTCCAAGCCTTAGATGAAGTCACAGCTCCATTCCCCCTTGAAATCAGCCTCTAGAGACCCCACGGAGGACCCAGTGAAGCCATCAGAAGCTGAGAGAGAAAACTGTGGTTATGTTCGGCTACTGAATTTGCTATAAGCCCATCCTCAGAGCCCAGCCCCACTCACCAATTCCCTCCATCAGCTCTCCACTTCCTGAAGGTTTCTCCTCAAACAGCAGCACCATGTGAGGACCAATTGTCCAAACACATGATCCAGGGGAACAGGATAGTTCACATTCGTACTAGAGCAGGCACAGTGTTCCTTGGAGATGGTAATGGAATGGATGTCTGAGGATGCTCTTGGTATTTGAAACCTCTGAGTGAAACCATCTCTCTACGTCTGACAAAGCCATCCGAGGTAAATGTTGGCACTCACTGGGGCTGGAGGCATATCAGCTCCTCACAGCGCATTACTCTGATCGAAAGCTAGTATACCTTCGGATGTGTGATTAATGTTTACAGTGAAGAGAAACAACTTGCAAATTCATCTGGTGCATTCATCTTTGAAGGGCTTTTGCTGCAACCACGTCTCAGAACCAGTGGCTCCATCTGATTCTCTCCTTCTATGCAGGAGGCAGCTAAGCTGGGGATAGACCAACAGGCTTGGCTGGGTCCCTCCACTAGGGAGGAGGGCCAGGGCTAGGGCTTGGGCCTGCAAACTCTCGTTCCCACATGTTGATCGTGTCACACTAGAAGGGAGTGACATACTTTGGGCGCTTGGGGGTTGTTTCATCCACAGAATATATTGATAGAACTTCAGTTTTTTTTTTTTTTCTTAAAAAGCACAGTGAGTGAATTTTGCCTATTAGGAAATAAATTGGCTGCAGAGGAGAAAAAATGCTGCGTATTTTCAGGACTGAAAAAGCCTCTCTGTGGGAAACAGCTGCATGGTGTATGAAAGTCATGCTCAGGGCATAGTTACTCCGTCCGGAAGCAGTGTGCTATAATTAACACGCCTAGCATGGGCCCTGGCATGGAGAAAGCTCTTGGTTACCAACTCTCTCTGGGGGAACAAGCCATGCCACACATGCCCTCTCCCTGGGAATCTCCTTCTCCTCCTTAACTGAGGTGTGGTAGTTACAGGGAGAATCTAGATTCAAGTCTCAGCTGTCTGTGAGACCTAGGGTGAGGCACTCCGTTACCCCAGCCTCAGTTTCTACACCAGCCTTTATGATTTCAAGTCTCGTGGCCTAGATGTCCCTACATAGCCCTTCCAACTCTCACAACCTCAGATCTTACCCAGTTTGGAATTCTTCTTTTTCTGGGATTGATTCTTAAAATGACACCGTCCTCTTGGGTGGGCCAACTCCAAGCAAGCAGCTAGGAGATGAGCACAGAAATGCCGAATAGAAGGGAGAATGGCCACCAGTAGGGGGCAGTCTGAGGCCTGTTTCCTTTAGCCAAAGGGCAGCCAACCTCATCTGAGCCACGGCAGGGAGGAAGAGAAGTGATGAGCCTCACTCCAACAAGCTTAGGGAGGGGTATGGGCAAGAGGAGAGAGAACACGGGCTTCTTCAAGGCCTTATTTTAGCTTCTTTTTTAAAGTGGGGAGAGTGTGCCTGGGGCTGTTCTGGCCTGTATCTTCTCAGTACTTTCATCAGGACATCTTGTTACCTCCCTGGAGAGGGAAGGAAACAGACCAAGGAAAGAACCCAGGGATGTAAGCTATGGAAAGAATACTGCATTAAGTGAAAGCTTAATGATCAATCTGCTGGTGTGTGTGTGTGTGTGTGTGTGTGTGTGTGTGTGTGTAAAATAATTCAATTGTGTTAGTCACACTTTTGCACCAGTGTAACAAAATATGTGAGCAAAACAAATGAGAGGAGAAAGACTTTCTTGGCTCAAGGTTTCAGAGGTCTCCATTCATTGTGGCAGAAAGGGCAGAGCAAAACCCAGCAGTTGACATCACAGAGGCCGGGATTTCGAGACACACCCCCATGGATCGACTTTCCTCAACTGTGCCTCACCTCCTAGCTTCTGCCAACTCCAGAAAATGCCGTCAAATTATGTCTAGTAATGAATTGTTCCATTGATGCTCCACGCGTGTCTCCAATGCACTTCCTCTGAGCAGTGCACTGGGAACCAAACCTGTAAGATATGATTGGGGGGTGGGGGGGGGGGGGGGGGCAGGGCATATTTCGTATCTAAAGCGTAGCTGTTACTTTTAGAATTCCCCTCTCAGACTCGATTCTGGAGGCAAAAGGAATTTTGTTGGTGGCCGGGGGAAGGATGTCTTTTAAGAGTGAATCTGAGTTGTGGAAATAGTCATTTAGAGCAAGCACACGTGGGTCCAGTGCACTCTCCGGCTGCCAAAAGACAGACACAGAATTCTGCCTGACAGACGTGGCAGGAATGGACACGCTAGGCAGTGTCATTTCACAGCTCCTAGAGAAATAATTGATTCAGACAGTGATCATCAGTGGACGAACACATTAGATGAAAGGTTGATGAGGAACTTGACCATGGAGGGATCAGGCTGTCACTACCTGCAATGGTAATCAATCTTAATGTCATTGAAAGTAGGACATTGTGTCTCTCCTGATGTAAATGCAATAGGCAGCATGCAAGCTAGCCACAAAGAGTTCCTGCCAAAAATACCATCCAAGACCCAGAGTTCACTTTCATTTTCAGGGAATAAGGTAAGGTCTGAGAACCAGGAAACTTATGTGATGTCACACAGAGACAGAGATAAATCCACGGCGCGACAGGTATAAAGAACAATTACCAATTTACACAAGTTAGTGGTATGCACTAAAGATGGCAGTGGTGTGTTGATGATTGAGATGGCTAAAGAGAGGGTCTCTAAGCAAACGTAAGGATCAGCGTTTGGATCTGCAGAACTTGCTTGCAAGCCAGCCATGGCTGCAGTGGGGGGTGGGAGAATGAATGAGAGGGTGGGGGTGGAATAGAGATGGGAGGATCATTGTGGCTTGCTGGCTAGCTGGCCTAGCCAGAAAACAGCAAGTTCTAGGTTCAGTAGAGACTGTCTCACAGTGCAGAGTGACAGAGCAGGTTACTCAGCATCTTTCTCTTGTCTCTGCACACTTCCACAGCATCCTCATAAACATACATACATGTATAACACACATATTCACATGCACACTCATGTGTACATGCATACACACACACACACACACACACACACACACACCACAGACAAAGGATATAATGTGTTTGGTTTTTTTTTTTTTTTTGAGACAGGGTCTCTGTGTAGCCTTGACTGTCCTGGATTCGCTTTGTAGACCAGGCTGGCCTCAAACTCACAGTGATCCGCCTGCCTCTGCCTCCCGAGTGCTGGGATTAAAGGCGTGTGTGCCACCACCGCCCAGCATAAAGGCTGTAATATGAAGAGACATCGCAACCAAATGAATGTCTGATCTTTGTGAACAAAGCAACTGTAAATAGAACTTTGAGAATCTTGAGACTTTTGCTAATGGACCAGAGGTAAGACAATATCAAGAATTCGCTTCAGTTTTGTTAGATAAAATCATGACTTTATGGTTTGGTGAAAATAGTATTGATGTATTTTAGAGCTGCATACTAGGGTTTGCCTTAAGAAAGATCAGCCAAGAATAAAACCAAGGTTTTTTTTTTTAAGTTTTTATTGATTCCTTGCAAATTTCACATCACGTACCCCAATTCCAGTCATCTCCCTACTCCTTTGTATCCACCCTCTGCTCGTGCAACACCCCCCTTCCCCAAAAGAAAAGAAAATAAGGCAGAATTTAAAACAACCCACCTTGTCATGGAAGCTGTAGTGTGTCACACAGTGTACGCTTTTCTCCATACATCTTTATTTGCAAATGTTCATTGCAATGAGTCATTGGTGTGTTTTGAGGCCTCTGGCCTTGGCTACGCTATCAACACTGGATCCTCACAGGCTCACAGGTGCCCTTCTCAGATGTCCTGCCGTTGCCCTGTGTCACGAAGATACTGCCGCTTTGGAGCTGCAAGACTGGTCCTTTCACGTGCTCCAGCAGATCAGAGGTGAGGTAGATGTTGGGATGGGCTGTGGGGCTGGTGAGCCATGCAACTGGGGGAGCCCCCAGAGTAAGAGTGACGTGGAGACGTGTCCAAACCCTTAAAATCTTGTCTGGAAAATGGCAGAAGTAACATTGTTCCCTTCCTGTTCGGGGCCTGGATGTCCTGGTGCATAGAGCCTCAGCCTTATGACCCCCCACCTCTACCACCCCTGAGGTGGTCACATAGCCTGGTGGCCAGGTTTCTGGGTAAACTTCCTCTCTCCTTATAAGGACATGTCCAGCAAGCACCAGAAATTCCTCTTCATGCAAATGAAGCGTTCCCAGCACCTTGCTACCCCCACCAATGATGTACACTCACCGAAAACCTCTGCCTGCTCCCCAAGGTTTATATACCTCTTTTTACACTCCCCCCTTCCCGCCCTGCCCTCCCCATCTCTCAAAAGAGAGCTGTTTCACAGCTACTGAGATCCTGTTTGCATCCACCTGCTCCAGCTAAGCTTCACTCTGTCCAGTCTAGCCCAGTGGGTAACATGCCTGGATACCCGGAGGGCAAAAAGCAGACCCAGGACAGCAGTGGGCCAAGTCAAAACACTAGATCTGGGCCTGGGAGGCGGCTGGGTTGGTGAGCAGCCAGCTTTCCCACACCCACATTATCAGGTGAGCTCTCCAGCTCTGCTCTGGCTAGCCCACCCAAGGCTACAGCCAGCAAGTGGCAGGGCCCACTCTCCTGAGTCTTCATGACCACAGGGCCAGCTCTCCCATTTGCCACAGGTAGTGATGGGTGAGTGGGGGTGGGGCTGGGGAGAACATCTTCCTCTTCCTCAAGCCACCTATGGCAGACTAGGGAGGTGCCAACTCTCCCCTGAACACACTCTTTGGGCCTGCTTCTCTGCTCCTCTGCCATCAAGGTCAGCTCTACTGGGCTGCCTGGACAAGGGGCGGGGCCAGATCTCCTGAATGTGGTGGCTAGTGAGGGGCGGGGCCAGCTCAACACAGTACCTCAGGCAGCAGTCCAGAGCAGAAACATCTGTATGGCCTTTGGGTATAATAAGGCCTAGGACATCAACGCAGACCCAGGCTGCCATAGGATCATGGACTCAAGTATAGCCCCTGGTGGCAGCATGGCCTTGGGTGACAGCATAGGCAGGCCACTCAGATTGGCATGGCCCTCGGATATCCACATGTCTCTGGTGGCAGCCCAGACCACAGGATATCTGCTTTGTCTTCCGTGGTAACTCAGGCCAGAGACATTAACACAGACCCCAGCTGCAGCAGGACCATGGACAAAGCCAAGTTTTAAATGGATAAAGATATGCTGGCAAGGTACTAGAGAGATGGTTCAGAGGGTAAGAGCACTGTCTGTTCTTCTGTTCTTCCAAAAGTCCTGAATTCAAATTCCAGCAACCACATGGTGGCTCACAACCATCTATAATGAGATCTGGAGTCCTCTTCTGGCCTGCAGGCACACATGTGGGCAGAATACTTACTGTACAAATAATAAATAAATCTTTTAAAAAAAAGAGATGCTTGCAGAATCTTCATCATGTGTCTGAGCCATGTGTACCATTTGCTTATCTGCTTATTTTTGTTTAAAATAACTAGTGAGAGGCTGTCAGTATTGTAGTTTATTTTCTGTTGCAGGACGTGGTAGTTCATGCCTATAATCTTAGCTGAGCCCATGAAGCCCAAGGTGGTTGCTGGGAAATTTCTGGTGAGGGTCTGCTTGCTGTGTGATGTCAGAGCACATCATACAATGAGAAACAAGTAAGGGACAGGCTCAGGTGTCTCTCTGCTCTTGCAAAGCCAAGAATGACACCATGAAGATTTCTCAGCAAAAGCTCCGCCCACAAGTACATTTACATGGGAGCACCAGAGTTTCTAGGGTCACCCTCACATCATGGCAGAAAGGGAGTGAGGGATTTCACTGTGATGAGCTTATTTCATGCAGCGCATGTTTGTCCAGGTCTATCTATGTTGTTTCATGTGCTATAATTTCCTCACATTTTGCTTGTTTCATTCATCTATCAGGTGACATCTATCAACTCTGAGGAATGATGCTGCTATGAACATGGGTATGCAAATATCTCATTACAGCCTATCCTTCAGTCTGGGGCTGTAACTCAATTTTGTAGAGCGCTTGCCTAGCATGTGTGAAGGCAAAGGCCTGGATTTGATCCCAGGATCCCATAAACTGGACATGGTGATATATACCTGTAATTCCAGCATTTGAAAGATAAATGTAGGGGCTGGAGAGATGGCTCAGAGGACTGACTGACTGCTCTTCCAGAGGTCTTGAGTTCAATTCCCAGGAACTACATGGTGGCTCACAACCATTTAAAATATGATCTGATGCTCTCTTCTGGCCTGCAGGTGTACATGCAGGCAGAGCACTGTATACATAAGAAATAAATAAATCTTTAAAGAAGAAAGCAAGATAAAAGTAGGAGGATCGGAGGTCCATCCTTGACAACATAGCAAGCTCAAGGCCAGCCTGAGTACACGAGAGCCCCCCCAAAAAAGGGGGGAAGCGAAATAGCTGGATTATATGGTAATTCTATGCTTAACATGCAGAGAAAGCACATTGTACGTTCCTATTACAGGAGAATTTCAATTTCTGTACAGACTGGGCCTTCTTTTTTCTTTTTGGATGGTAGCCATTCCACTGAGTGCAAGGTAGCTTTGCTCTGCCTTGGCCCACCCCAACATCTTCAATCCACTCCCCGCTGCAGCCCTCAGGCTTCTGTGTTCTCTAGGTGAACAGAGACGTCTGGCTTCTCCGTACAAGTTGGAGAGGCCAACGACTTGCCTGAATAGACATGTTGTGAAGTTTCTCGTTCCACACAGTCTGTTTCTGGAGGGAGGCTGTGTAGTGGGCAGTCTAAATGAATCCATCCCTTAGGGCTAGACCCTGGGCTCCTCCTCCAGGAAGTAGTCATGGCAGGGTTTCCTTTTACTTAGTGAATATTTGTTGAGAGTTAAGGGGTGGCTTCTCATAGGGCCGAATTCAGTCATTTCCCAAAGAGAGTCACCAAAGAGTGTGTTCTTTAAAGCTTCCCACCATATAGGAACTTATCATTAAGTAAAGAGCCATGAGGACGTACAGGGGAGTCTCTGCAGTAAAGGGAGCAGCACTGTCCTTAAGACAAGAACTTGTTTGAAAGCTCCTAGAATGCACAAAGAAGAGCTGGAGCACTGCTGTGAAAGGCGAAATAGGCGAGAGCTACAGAGAGAGGCAGTTACCATGGTGATGAAGGATGCTTCATGTCTTGGGATTGTCTGTAAAATATCACAGACTTAGTTGCTTAAAACAACACACGTTTTTACTATTTCGTGCCTGTAAAGGCTAGACAATGAAAGCCAATGTGTGGGCAGGGTTGGTTCCTTCTGAACTGTTCCACACCGTTCCCACTGGCTTTAGCAACCTTTCCCTCTCCTTGGTGTGTAGATTCCTCATTCTGATAGCTGCTTTAATCTTCATGCAGAGTTATTCTTTTTGTTTGATTGATTTTTGTTTTGTTTTTCAAGACAGGGTTTCTCTTTGTAGCCTTGGCTATCCTAGACTCACTTTGTAGACCAGGATGGCCTTGAACTCACAGCCTCTGCCTCCCAAGTGCTGGCATTAAAGGTGTGCACCACCACACCCGGCTCTCCAGAGTTATTCTTGTGTGTGTTCGTCTTGGTGCCCACATTTCTCCCTTATGAGGACAGCATTCATATTGGGCAGATAGCATTCTCTATTCTAATCTGCCCTCATCTGAATTCATAATATTGGTTACCACCCTACTTAAATAAAGGGTGCATTCTAAAGTCCTCCACATTAAGATTTTAACATATTTTGGGGAAAACACATTTAAACTCTAATGAAAGGCAATAAATACATTGCTAAACTGGGGTTTTAAAAATGAGGATTAGTCATAAGACAGCAGAGGCTCTGTATTAGAAAGAGGCCCAGGTGTGAAGGTCCCTGCAGGTGTCACAGCAGACGGGGAAATGAACTGTGAAGAGATGAGAGTGAAAATTCGCTTTAATTTGACTTAGTTAAACTGGATCAAACTTTGAGAGTCTGATGCCAGGTGGTTTATCGCCAGCATATGTAAACACAGTACAATTTGGGGGTATTTTTCCCCCTGGTGTAATGCAATCCCCAGTGCAGAAGGAGGCATAATTACATTGAAACTTTCCTCAAAGTACAAGTGCTTCCTTCCAAGAAGATGAGTTCTCAAGATAGGCTACCTGTATTGGCGTAAGGGTCTAAGGAAGGGTCTGCCATGGCCTCAGGCATACAGATAAGTGTAGAGCTCATTTGGGCTTTTAGCCATCTCTGGTCCTGATTGTAGAAGCTTGGAGGAGCCCCTGACCGGACAGATAATGTAAGGACCATTTAAATTACTAGCCATCTCCAGTCCTGTCTGTAGAAGCTTGATATGTCCTGGTCCAACAGGTACAACAGATCACCAGGCTATCAGTCACTTTCAATTTGTAGCTTTCTGGATGGAAGAACAAGTTTTGCATCCTTTCTTTTGAAGGGAAAATCCTGTGTATTCAACATTCCTGGTTCCTCTGGAGATCTGCGGCCATGAGGACCTTTGTGCCCCCAACACCTCGGGATTCACAGTTTCAGACTTCTAGGCCTCAAAGGTTAAGGGCCTAGGAGCCAGTGGAATCCGTAAACCTGGAAGATTAAGGCTAACGCATACACAGCAAGCTCCCTTCCTTCGTGATGGGGGCTCACAGCTCAAATATGAGCAAAAGCCTGCTCCCTGGGAACAGTGAGTGGCCTGGGGTAAGGCGAAGGCGGGGGAGTAGAAAGAGCCAGCTCTAGAACCTGTCTTCCTGTGCTCAAATCCAAGCGCGCGTGCTATCATGTTCAGCTGGGAAGACTTAGCCGATTACTTCACTGCTTGATTCCTTCATTCCTCCATCTGAAAGGCTGGCTGTATGTCCAAGAGTGAATGTGAGCTCAAAACTGCCAGTGGCCCGAGTTTAGGCCAGTGCTGGCCTTGGGGTCACTGCCTCACGCAGGCTAGCGGTTGTTATTATCGTGGTAGAGATGGCAGCTCGATCTGAAATGAATCTCTCCAAGTAGAAGGATGCTCCTTTCCAAAAGAGAGGTGGAAAGCCACCAAGACACTGTTTTCTAAGGCTCAAGTTGATTTGCTGGAACCAACAGAGGATGGTAAGGCAGTGAGGGTTTGCAAGAGCAGAAACCTGGGAAGGGGGTGGGGGGGAGGCGCGGGGTAGGGGACCAAAGAGTGGGATCTGGGGACACACCTGGGAAGTGAGGCCTCAGGTCTGGGAACTACGAAGACAAAGACAGAAAGTAGCTGACCTAACTGATCCTCAGTGGGGTCAGGGTAGGGATAACAGACTCTTCTGGCTCACACTTGCTCAGCTTCCAGACCCTATGAAGTGATTTCCCATGGTCTGCTGGGAAAATGAATCCAGCTGGAGGTCAGCGAGCATAGGAACCCAGGATAGGAAGAAAAGGATGGATCTGATTGAAGTGGGAAAATTGTATTATACTCCCTGTATTAACCTGATTTCTGTTGTTGTGTGGCTATAACAAAGAACTGGGAACAAAAGCACTTTATAATTTTTTTTTTTTTTTTTTTTTTTTTTTTTTTGCAAACTCATAGTTTTGGAGGCTGAAAGTCTAAGATGGAACTACCCTATTAGTTCACCATGTAGTGAGAGCACCCTTGGGTGAACTGCACCTTGGCATTTCTCATCATAGTGGGAATGTGGGTAAGAGGAAGCATGTGGTAAGCCAGGAACCTAGGTGGCTTCTAGGTGCCAGGCTAACATCTTTATATCAGCTCACTCCTGAGAACACTGACCAGGTTCCACAAGACGTATGCTAATTCCTTCCAAGGGCAACAAAGGCTTCCCTCTCGAGTATGCTACATGTGAGAGCCAAGCATCCCCACTCTATCTTGAAGTTATGCTACCTTGAAACTGTGGCCACTGTGGGAGAGAAACCCCCGGTGACCTACTAGCCTTGCACTAAGCCCCACTTGCTTTACTGCCTGCTGAGGACCAAGTGTCTGGCACATGAAACCTAGCGAGGTGACCCACCTCCAAACTGAGCACCCACCCCTCAAATTCTGATCTCTTGTGGTACCCATGGCAGTATCATGGGAAACATGCATGTTCCTTGAGCCACAGCACCTGGAGAGGAAAGGCATAGCTAACAGTGGCTGTACACCAGAGGACCAAGTGGTTCCCAGTTAGATAAGGGCTGTGCTCCTCATTAAGGTCAATGTCACAAATGACACATGTCACTGGTTGGAGCAGTACAGAGCCAGAATGGAGCCAGGCAGGTGATTATTCCACAGAGAAGAACATTTGCTGTTATTATTGTAAAAATACGTCTCTGGTCTCAAAGGGGATGAGAGAAAGTTTATTCTGGAACCAAATCTAAGTGGCCGTGGCCTGAAAGACAGACTTAGGTTACCCTAAGGCCCATGCTTTGAAGGGTTAACAGTTTGTTGAAGTTTTATTTTTTTAAGATTAAAAAAAATATCTCTCACATGAGCACATATGCGCGCACGTGTATGTGTGTGTGTGTGTGTGTGTGTGTGTGTGTGTGTGTGTGTGTGCCCCACATGTGTGTAGGTGCCTGTGGAGGCCAGAATCGTGTGTTAGGTTCCCTGAAGCTGAAGCCACAGGAGGCTGTAAGGCCCCCCAGCATTGGTACCAGGAGCATAACTTAGGTTCTTGGGAAGAGCAGCATGCATGGACTAGACCTACAGAGACATCTCTCCAGCGCCCTTGATGAAGTCTCATAGTAACAGAACAAAGGAATGTGTAAGCCAAGGCGCCTTTCAAGTACATTGGTGGAGATGAACAGTGGGTAGGAAAGTGGAGGCAAAGTCGGGGAGATTTCTGCTGCAGTTCTCAGCTGCTGCCTGATGACACCTTAGCCCTTTGGTTGGCAGGAGTTAGCGGCCTGTTAAGTTAATACAGTCCAAACAGTTTTACCTTCTACCTTTTAGTCAGAAAGATGTTAGGTCAGCCATGGAGATGGACAAAGAATGACTATTAAGTGGGCTGACAGTTGCCCAAGGTAAACTGAAATTAGCAGCACTGGACCTACAACATCCCAACCTCTCCACCATCACTGAAGTTCATCAGCCTTGCAGACAGGTCAGCGGAAGGCGTATTTCTTCTCAGGAACTCTCCTTGACACCACACCAGCCTGAAAGCTTACATTTGAATCTCCAGAACTCACGGAAAAGGCTGGGTGTGACCATGTGTGTACCTGGAACCTCTTCTCTGCAGGGGATGGAGACAGGAGGACCTTGGGCTTGCTGCCTAAGTCTAGGCTCAGTGAGAGACCCTGTCTCAAGGAGTATGATAGAAAGTAATACAGCAGGATTGAGGATGCTGCTGCCCTGTGCCCTCTGTGTGTAGATGGCATGTACCCACCCCCACCCCATGCAAGTGTACACTGCACAGAGGAAGAAGCAAGTGAGAGAGCACGTGCCACTACGCTTTTTCCATTCTCACAGAATGACACAGACCTGTGGAAGCCATAACTTGAAGGTATGGTACTTCCTATATGTACTCCAAGTCAGAAGAAAACCTTTGTCCGGTTCTCAGGGACTTGGGCCTGTTATTCCTCCAGCATCCCAGGCTGGCATGTCCTGACTGATGCTGATGCTGGCCTGGGCCTGGCGATGTCCTTGGCAGTAGAGACAACATGCAACATTGGAAGTTGTTCGGAACATTAAAAAAAAAAAAAAAAAAAAAAAACATAGAGAGTAAACTCACTCCTCTGTTCTCTGTTGCTGGAGACAGCTGAGACTGGGCTTCGTGCTTCCCAGCATCATGGCTGTGCCACCTAAGGGAAGATGCACTGTAGGTGGGTGGGGGCAGGAAGCAGGAAACTAAGCAAGGCTGGGTGCAGCTAGGGAACTACAGTCTGAGGCAGGAGTGGTTGGGGGTGGGGCGTTTGTGATATACTCTCAGCCCAGAGCAGGCTCTAATTAGGCATGATGCACGGGTGGAGGAGAGGTTTTCTCTTTTCAGGAGCAGTGTGCTGAGGTAAGCATCACGGCCTTTGATGATCTGTTTGCGTTGTGAACATCAAAGGGTAAAGGAGGGTCCCGTCTCTGAAATTTAAATGTGGGGTTTTACCTTGCAATGACTTGCTGGTGTTTTAAATTAAAGCTTAAGGCATCACAGCAGAAGGCCAGACTTGTGGGCTGGGCCCAGGGAGCACATGCTGAGGCAAGTCCCAGTTGGGTCTGCTGGCACTGCCTGGGTCAGGAGGAGGTAGGAAGGCAATAGGTACCGGGTCAGGACAGAGATCATTGTGTGGGAGATCCAGAGGTCACAGGTGGGGCTGATGCGCAGGGTGACAGTGAAAAGAAGACCTCCTAGCTCTGTCAGCCGTGGAAGGGAAACTGAGCATGAGGACTGGGGGGAGGGATGCCATAACATGTCAGATGGCTGGCGTGAGGATGCTGAAGGCCCTGGCTGAGAAGGTACAAGTATCTTAGTTCAAAGATTACAGGCAGTTTTGCCTCCTGCTTCGTGAAGTAAGCTGAGGTGGAGAGGGATTTGGAGAAGAGAGAAAACAAGAGCTTCATTCGGCCCCTCACTTTGCTCTGTGCCTGCCTTGCCTGCAGTTTACTGTGTGAGGCATTAACTTTCAGCTTTTTGCTTCGTGAGTTGTCATACTGTGATTTATAACAAGGTGTTTATATATTTAAACACTGCCCCAGTTTCCTGGCATATAATTCCTAAGAATCTCTGAAGTGATGAGTGAGTGACCTGTATGCTAATGAGATGGCTGGTGGCTGGCAGCCTGTAAGTAGCCTTGGGACAGGGGCTGGACTCAAGAAAGACTGAGGCAGGGTGAGACAGGGCTTTTCAGTCCACCCACTCCCTACTCTATTCCCCAGCGAAGAGGGAAGGATGGAGTCTTATTTTGATCACCAGTGACCAGTGATCTAATTGATCATGTAATAATGTGTCCATATAAATCCCAGAACAGATGGCTTCAGACAGATTTGAGGCTCTTGAAATGCATGGGGATCCTTAAATGGTATGTGCCTCTCACCCTGGCTTTTCTCACATGCATAGCATCATTTGGAATGGACACTGGGCACAGTCTGGAGATTGAGAAATCACAACTCAACCTCTCTGTGTAGGGTCCTAAAAGCCGGCCTGGGGCTGGAGTGATTTGCAGCCTCAGCCGTTAAGAGCACATAGCTCCTTTGCAGAGGACCCCTGCTCAGTGCCCAGCACCAGGGGGCTCATAGCTGCTTGCAACTCCAGCTCCAGGGGACCTGGTGCTTTCTTCGGGGCTCATCAGCATGCACATATGTGGCTATAGCACACATTCACACGGAACACACACACACCCGTAAGTAAAAAAATAAGATAAATCTCAAAAAAGGAGAAAAGAGACTGGAGTCCAATGGAGAATCTTCGGTGAAAGTGCTTGCTTGCTTGTTGTCGGGGATTTTGCACCCGTATTTAGTCACAAAAATATTCTGTGTTGAATTTGGAGAGTAGAATTTTGCATACTGTAGGGGACAAGGTTTGTTTCTAGCATGTCAGGCATGGGGTGGGACAAGTGAGTTACGGGGGGAGCACAAACTTAATGAGGCTTCTGCTCTTATGCTCTCTCTGCTCTCAGAGCAGAGTTGGCATCCGAGGTGAATGTCCTCTTAACATGTCTGTCCTCCCGCTTCCATTGCCACTCTGCATCAGCGAGTTTGGCTGCAAATGAAGTCTCGTCCTTCTGAGTTCCTTGGGGAACTCTAAACTGCACTTGTTTAGATTAATTCTGTTTGCTCATTTGTTAAGCAAACACAGTTGGGTACCTACTGGGAGCCCAGTGGTATAGTAGGTATCAGAAACAATAACAGATAATGTTCCTGTCTCCATAAGGCTGACAACCTAGTTGACAGGAGAAATGCTGGGGGTGGGGATGGAAGGTATCTTGAGCATCTTAAAGAAGAAAAATGCAAGGGCCAGGCGTGGTGGTGCACGCCTTTAATTCCAGCACTTGGGAGGTAGAGGCAGGTGGATCACTGTGAGTTTGAGGCCAGCCTGGTCAACAAAGTGAGTCTAGGACAGCCAAAGCTGCACAGAGAAACCCTGTCTCAAAAAACCAAAACCAACCAACCAAACAAACAAAAAACAAACAGCAAAGGCCAGATTTGATGCTAAACTTACAGACTTCCCAGCTTCTAAAACTACAAACAAAACAAACCCTGTGTGATTGGTTTACAAAGTGAGTCTAGGACAGCCAAGGCTGCACAGAGAAACCCTGTCTCAAAAAAAAACAGAAGAGGGAGGAGGAGGAGGAGGAGGAGGAGGAGGAGGAGGAGGAGAAGAAGAAGAAGAAGAAGAAGAAGAAGAAGAAGAAGAAGAAGAAGAAGAAGAAGAAGAAGAAGAAGAAGAAGGCAGTGGTCCATAGCTGTGGTCCACAGGCATGGTCCATAGATGTGTCCACAGGCGTGGGAGGGCCCAGACGTGGGCACTTGAGTTGATGACAGCAGGACCATGATTTGTATTTCAGAAAGGTAGAAATGAGAAAAAGCACAGAAAAATGGGTGTAAGGGGGAGATAGACAGAAGGTGCATATGCATGCATGTATACAACAAGAGGTAGGGAATCCCATATAGAGGAAATTGCAGTGCACAAACGGTCTCTATAGTCTACCTGATAAACATTGTTTAAAGCCAATGAGGAACTAGATATTATTAGCCTCTGGGATCATAGAGACAAAAGTCAACATCCTGCTCATCTCATCCACCTAACATTTAAGGACCCAGACAAGTTAGCAGACTTGGGCCATCACAGCCATAGATGTTATTGGTATGAGGTGCTAGGCACTCGAAATTCAGTAAAGTAGGAAAAACAAAACAAAAAACCCCAACAACATCAACAACAAAACACACACACACACACACACACACACACACACACACACACACACACACACACACACA
>OU015747.1:15784317-15822347 GCA_907169655.1 Acomys percivali | reverse complement strand
TCTTCTTCTTCTTCTTCTTCTTCTTCTTCTTCTTCTTCTTCTTCTTCAAAGGAAAGAAAAGAAAAAGGTTGCAAGCAGCACTGAGAACAGAACTGAGAAGAAAGTCTAGTCCAGTGCAGCGCCCCCTACTGACCCCTCTGTACCAGGTCCCATCTGGGCTTGAGCAGGGCAGACAGCGGTGTCTGGCTATGCACCTTAGCACCCAGCTTGTCGGTAGTTTATCTCAGCTTAAACAATGGAAAATGTGTTTTTGGTTTTTGTTTTTTTCCCCCCTGACAGTGCTAGAAGAGCAAATGCAAGGTCTTGGCAGGATTCATTTCTTGTGAGGGCTCTCCCTGGCCTGTAGATGACGTCTTTCGTCAAGCCTTCTCAGGGTCTTCCATCTGTGTGTGGTGTGTCCTTATTCCTTCTCACAGGCACAGCAGACATGCTGGAGTGGGGCCCACCCAGATGACCTCATTTTGCCTGACCTCGGTGGAAGGCCCTGTCTCCAAATGCTGTGTAGAAATGTCTCAAGTGGCTGAAGGGAGTTCATATAAACTTGAGGCTGTTGTGCCTCAGCTTACAAGAGGCTAGGAATGACTATCACCCGGTTTTCACAAGAGGAAATGGAAGAACAGAAAGACTGGTAACCTATCCCGATACACAGCTGACAATAGAACCAGGGATGAGCAGAAAAAGCCTGATGCCATAGCCTGAGCTCAGAGCTCCTATGTGCACTGCTACACCCACAGAGGTAGGGCTGTCGACATCCACATTTCCATAGTACACATATCAAGATGTAGGTGACACCTCCTGACCCACGCCATGTAACATGACAGATGGCAGAGCAGGAGTTCCAGTCTAGCTATCCTGTCACCAAGCCCAGTCCTCTAGATTCCCTTAACAGGCTCCTTCTACAGCAGATGGGGGTAGCAAAGGGTCGAGGGGAAGAGGGGGAGAGTTTGGGAATAGCATAACTGACCCTCCATGACGTAACAAGGGCATTCATGACAAAATGGCTTCCTTGTACCCTGGAATGATGCTGACTCTAGAACACATTCAGACGGTGCAGATGGTGAAGGTGTGGGGTTCAGCCTATTTGAGGTTCCCACTCCCTCAGTGGGTTTGCCCTCCCCCAGTTCCTGTCCCAAACAACACAGCCCCTGTTAATACTCTTAGCACTCTCTAGGGATGAGTCTAGCCCCATCCCAAGCACCTTTATGTACAGCTTTCTTTAACCCTCTCAACAGCTCCATGAGTCAAGGGTAGCATTGTGACCCTTTCTATTTACATACTCAGAATTCAAGGGGCAGCACTTGCCCCAGGTTCACTTAGGGTATAGTCAAGGCAATCTGCACACCTGGAGCTCTAGTCCAGTCTTCATGGGTGGGCAGGGAGCTGACAGGGTTCCCTGCCCCCCATTCCTTTAGGTGTCATTTTCCAGAAAGAACTTAGCACATCTGGTCTGCACCAGACTCTTCCCGAGACCTCTAGTCAGGGAGGGCAGATAGACTCCGGAGAGACATCATGTGCCCTCTGTTGGGGTCGTGTCCAAGGTGCTATGGAGCAGAGGAAATAATTCAGTCTGGAGAAAGTCAAGGGACACTTAGTAAGGGAAGTGACAGCCTCGCTGGCTCTTTAGGGGTGACTAGGGATTCGCCAGGCAGACAGAGGGATGCTGGCACAAAGGATGGCCACAGCTGCTGTGTATGGAGCTAGGGACCATGTAGAAGGGGCTCAGCCCAGAGTCAAAGCTGGTGGGGAGAGTCTTTATTCTCGTGACGGTGACATTTCAAGGTCCCAACGACCCTTGAAAGGACATGGTCTTCAAGTTGCAGAGGTGTTCACTTGACACTACAACCTAAAGGCTCCACTGTGTCCTGAAAGCCTTGCAAGCCATGGTCTCCCAGCCCAGGCTACTAGCTTCCAGCCTCTGCTCCCAGCCCCTGGCCTCCATGGCCAGCCCTTCCCTGCTCTTCTGAGAAAAAGCCAAGCACCAGACTTAGCCTTTGATCTCGTCCCTCTCCACGCCTGGCCCTCTCTCCCCCTTTCAACACAGTTCTGTTTCATTAGCTAATTATGCTCATCAGAACTTTAGCACAGCTCTGGATAAAAAGGTTTGTTAAATGAATGAATAAGATCCTTTTTTTAAAAAAAATTACAATCCATTGACTGTAAGAGTACAGAGCGCTGTTAGCTATCCAATTGCACTGAATATTTAAGCAGGACACACCGTTCCCTTTTGGCTTCCCTGATCACTCTGGTATGCCTTAACTGCCTCCAGGTCACCAGCAGAGCCTCCAGTAAGGGTCTGGGCTGCAGTCAGACTGAGCCTGCTTAGCAATTTGCCTCCTGTGCTTGTGGCTCCATCTAACAACCCTGCTCCCACAAACGCGCAGAAAAGAAGCCGTGAAATTGCCTGAATTGAGAAGCTGACAGGAGAGCAAAAGGGGCCTGTCAAACCCCAACTTAGCTACAAGACAAAAAGGCAATTCCGCTAGCTACAGCAGCATGTTCCTAAGGCTGGGAAGGGCAAGAAGAATGCCTGCTTCCCCAAACACACACACACACACACACACACACACACACACACATATGCCTTCTTTGGCCTCTACTGTCTTCCTGCATCCGTAACAGAGGGGCGAGAGAAATCACCTTGTTTCAGGGAAAGATAGTCCCGACAAATTAGGGGGCAACCAAACTAGCAATAACGTCTCAAAAAAAAAAAAAAAAAAAAAAAAAAAAAGCCCAAACACCCTATTTCTACAGAAACGGAGAGTCAAGATGTTTTTTATATCAAGTTTTGATATTTATGAATTCTCTCACATGTCCCCGGTAGGTACCAGTCTCTTTTTCTGTTAATTCACAACAGCAGCAGCACCTCCTACAGAAAGTTCCTGCATTCTGCAGTTTTATTCAGGACTTGGATTCATTTCTCCTGTTGTTAGGCCCTTCAGGGTCAGTGATAACGCTAGCTGATTACGAAGAAGTCAAGACCCCTCCTTTGATCAGGTGCAGTTAATCTCCCCCCCACCAGGATTAGGTCTGATTGTGGGGTGACTTAACAATTCAGGGCTGGAGCAGCTTTAAGTCATTCATGGTCAGAATTCTGATGAAGAAATTAGGACTTCCTGAAGAAGACAAAACCAGCCAGCCTCTTTCCCATTATGAGCAGAAAAGAAAGCGTGGCTCTAAATTTTAAATGCCAACCAACAACTGGTTTTGAAGTTGCTATTTAGATACAGTGGCGGTGGGGACCCTGGGAAGCAGATGTCTCACACTTCATGAGAGAGATTTTTCACCCCTTAGGAAAGACTCAGGTAGCCCCGAGAAATTCTGAGGATGAAATTTGCACGCTGAGTTTCCTAAGATTTGGTGTGTGCGGGTGGTGGGTTTTAAATAGCTGCAGCGTCCAATTTGTAGGGCCCCTTGGGGCTTAGGTAATTGCCTGGCAGCTTGTGCGAGTTCTGCTGGCAAGGGGCTCAGGAGATTTACTCCTTGAAGAATGCGAAGCGAAGTGATTTCCCAATATTTGCAAATTGGCAAGCTGTGACGTTTTTTGAAAAAGCAGATGGAGTTTAGGGAGAGCCCAGAGCAGTGG
Organism: Acomys percivali; assembly: GCA_907169655.1. NCBI lineage: Eukaryota > Metazoa > Chordata > Mammalia > Rodentia > Muridae > Acomys > Acomys percivali. The sequence continues at coordinate 15,818,764 of OU015747.1, read as the reverse complement.
CCGGAAATCCCTGCAGAGGGTGCTTTCGGAGTCAATTCTCCTTGAGAGCAGTAGATGGCGCTAGTTGCCTTCCCGGGCAGAGCTGTAGCCTCCTTCCTTATGTTCAGGGCTTAGCCCTGGAGACTTGACCTAAGAAAAGCCAGAAGTGCTTCCTTTGCTCAGGAAGCACGATTGGGGGAGTGTGAAAGGGGATCTATGGTGTGTTCACGTCTTGAGGGCCGCACGTAGGCTGGTCGAAGGTTAATGCCCGGTATTGTGCTGTCTTGTGTTGTTTCCCAGTGGCTTCTTGTGAGGAAGGGTTAGTCTTATTTTGGGAAGATCTCAGCAGCCAATGGCGCCCGCCCGACCCCAAAGATGAGGGCTTCAGCTTGGGCAAATATTTGTTTCCTTTTCCTTCCTAAGAGGTGGGAGGCTCGGAGCAGCCAAGGGGTCCTAGGTATGGGATCTACCAGTACAGAATGGGAGAGGTCCGGAGAGTCTGTATAGGAAGCTTAGCAGGGCACTGCGTGCTGTGAATGCTGTGTCAGAAGCCGGGCATCCTTCCATTGCCCCTGTGGAATCTTAAGGTCAAATAGTGTGTGATGTTATCTCTCATTTCTGTTCCATCTCAGGACTGCTCACACTCTCTCTCTCTCTCTCTCTCTCTCTCTCTCTCTCTCTCTCTCTCTTTTTCAAGACAAGGTTTCTCTATGTAACCTTGGCTGTCTTGGACTCACTTTGTAGACCAGACTGGCCTCAAACTCACAGCGATCCACCTGCCTCTACCTCCCGAGTGCTGGGATTAAAGGCATGTGCCACCACACCTGGCCTCACACACTCTCTTAAAGTCCCTATTCTCCATATGAATTATCCATAGGCAGAAAATGGCAAAAGTTAGTTATGCGTGTGTTTCAGTAAGAATGTACTATATCTACACTACTAATTAGGCAAGGGAGAAACAAAGAGGTCAGTTTGCATGAGTGGAGGCAGGAAATGGCCTCTACCCAAGGCTTTGGTCAGGTAGTACTCCTATCACCAGTATGAATACTGTGTGTATTTAAAGTTTGTACATATATTGTTTATTTAGTCAGGGTCCAGCAAGAAAACCAGAAACCATTGTAATGCTCTCTCTCTCTCTCTCCCTCCCTCCCTCCCTCCCTCCCTTCCTCCCTCCCTCCTTCCCTCCTTCTCTTCAGACAGCAACATGGCTTCCCTGATCACACCCAGAGACCTTCTAGGTCTGTATGATTAGGCTTGTATGCAGACACTCCCTTAGCACACCCCTTTAATCAAACAAAAAAGGTAAAGTTAGTTTGTAGAAGGAAGCACATGTGTTTCAAAGCAATGTCAAGTTGAGAGGCAGACAAAGAGACTAATCAGAGAAAGATTTGACAGAATAGCATATGCTCAACTCTCATGAGAAGACAGAGGAAGGAGAAGAGACTTGAGAGAATGGCACCGAGGGGGAAAGAGAGAGAGAGGAGGCATTCTTACCAGCACAATTTTACAGAGACAGGTTGAAGTGGGAACAAGCTAGACAGGTGAAGACAGAACGAGCCAGAGAGTGAGAAGGGGCCAGAGGATTAGAACAGGTTGCTAGAGTTAGTTTGAGGCCAAGCAGAGTAATTCAGTCAGTAGCTGAGAAAAGCCAGTTTGAATCAGTCAGCTTGGAGAGGAGTTTGAGCCAGAATAACTGAGTTGAACCAGCCAGCCAGAGTTCAGAAAAGAACTAGAAAGGGTGGGCTTATTCAGCAGTAAATCTTAGAGGCTGAAAACATTCTAGGCCTAGACTGAATTGTATGGAGGCTAGAAGCTTCCATTACAAGGCCTATATTAGCAGATGGAGGCAATAAGCCTCTGAGACAATTACATCAAGCCAATAAAAGTTACTTCTACATCCAGCAACCAATGTAATTGGAGAAGAAGAAAGCCCACCAACATTGCAGAAAGCAGAGAACATCTCACAGATATGCCGCAGGACAAAGCTTTGAAACAAGAAAAATTAGCTACGATAATACAAAAACTTGAGAGACAAGAGACAGAGGAAGTAAGAGAAGAGGAAATGTTTAATTGTGAACATATGGTACAAAATGAAATTGAGGATCAAGATAGACATCCCATTGACAAAGGGTAAGAAGCCCAGCTCACTATCGTGAAGTCAGGCACGGATTGCGAAGGCCTAAATGTCTAGCTTATGTTTGGACTCATAATGATCTAATTGCACTTTGATAAATAGCAAGGGAGAATAAGATTAGCTGAAAGACACTGGATTGTAAAAAAAAAAAAAAAAAAAAGTTGCTGAATTAGATCAACTTGTATACACTTTTAAGTTTTTCTGTCCTGCTTTGTTTGTCTGTTTGGGTTTCTCTGTGTAGCCTTGGCTGTCCTGGACTCACTCACTGGCCTGGAACTCACAGCGATCCGCCTGCCTCTCTCTCCCCAAATGCTGGGATTACAGGTGTGCACCAGACGCCCCCCAACCCCCAACCCGCAGCGCCCCATAAAGATGTTTTAACATCTAAATGGAAGTAAGTGAATGCAGTTCATTAAGGAAGAGCATTTGCCTATGTGTCCACAGGTGGTGAAGGACTATGGGTTCCGTCAAAATTGATAAAGATCCAATCCAAATAAGAGAAGCTTCCACATCAAGGGAGAGATGCAGAAAGAGCAATGACAGCCCGGCACAGATACAGCGCAACAAGCCGGCTGAAGGAGGACAGCGCATTCATCAGACTGGAAGACTAAAATCCTGGGCATAGAAGTAATGATCAGGACTGCGGCTGAGAAGAATCACCAACCACATCGACAGATCTGCATGAGGATGCTCGGACTGTTAAGTTCTGGGCACTGATGACTGTTTCTGACATAATAGTTGTTAAACTGTGTATAAATTTTAGCTTAAACAGAAAGCACCCAGAAATACCACACATAGGAAACCACTACTGTCCCTAAGGTTGCAGGTAACAGAAAGACTGATGTTATTAAGGTTCAGCAGGTGAGGCAGTGTTTCTCAGCCCTCCTAATGCTGTGACCCTTTGATACAGTTCCCTATCATAAAATTATTTTCATTACTACCTCATAACTGTAATTTTGCTACCTTTGTGAATCATAATGTTGGGAGCCACTGAGGTGAGGTTTATGGCTGGGCTGGAAGGTCAGAACTGCCCACAGGATCTGAGGTGCAGCAGGGTTTGATGGCCTGGGAGAGGTGCAGAGACTGTTGTGATATTCCCTTGCAAGCAGAGGGAGAGTCCTGTTGTTCATTTCCTCCTGCCCTTCAGTCTTCTACCATATCTCCCGTTGTCTAAATCAACCAAGAAGCCAGAGATAAAAGGACCCCTAGTGGAGTTCCCTGGGATACAGAAGCAATCACAGTCGGGGGAGGAGCAGGGATGGGTGGAGTGAACGGACAGTAGACAGGATGAGCGGTGATATGCTAAAAGTCTTGCTGCTATCAAGATAATTGGATGTGTGGTTGTGTATGTATGTATATGTGTATATGTATGTGTGTATCTACATGTGTATTATGTATGTACGTATGTGTGTATATATGTGTATTTCTGTGTGTATGTGTATATGTGTATATATATGTATTGTATGTGTGTGTGCGTGCACTTAGTATAATGTTGAGGTGAAGAATATGAACTAGCTGTATAATATGGGCAGGACTTTTTTGCATCTCTTTTGGGGTGCATTGGGGTTAATATTGAGTACGCAGGGATGTGTGAGGGCTGAATGAGGTAAGCTATGTCAAGGATTTGGAGTGAAGTCTAGTACAAAGGAGCCAGAAGTCTAGATTAGGTTCTTTAAATCTGTCCAGGCTGCATGTATGTGGGTCTAATCTATTTCCAAACTGCCCTCAGGACTTCCTTCAGTGATGTGGAGATGTAAGCCAAATAAACCCTTTCTTCCACAACTTGCTTTTGGTCAAGGTGCTTCATCACGGCAGTGGTCACCCTAACTTGGGAATTCCCTATCGTTTGGGATGACTGGGTGGCAGACATGTGTTGAGTTTGGGTAGCAGCATATTTCAAAAACAGTGTGTGGATGTGGACTGACATTCAGGATGGCTTCAGTGTCTTCAGTTTACTGGGATCAACTGTGTGTGCGTGTGTGTGTGTGTGTGTGTGTGTGTGTGTGTGTGCCACATGTATGTGCTCCAAGGGTGTCAGGTGCCTACTATCACTCTCTGCCTTATTTCTTTTGAGACAAGGTCTCTCACTGAGCCTGGAGCTAGGATGGCAGCCAGCAAGCCACAGAAATGCTTCTTTCTTGGGGTTACCAGTGTACACAGGACCACTCCCAGCTTGTTACCCAGGTGCTGAGATTCGAACTCTGATCCTTGTGCTTGGGCAGCATACAAATACTTTGAATCCCTGAGCCAGTCCTCCATGGCCTGAAGTTGACTTTAGCTCTTTGTAAACAAAGGTGTGTTTGGCTCCACACAGAAGTCCCAGAGCACAGAGTCTATGCCTTACAATAGTGCTGCTAATTGCCCCGTGGTCTCCACGCTGCCCTGTGAGCTACATTACTTTCATCAAATTAGAAAACCAAGGTCCAGAAGACTTGAAAACATCCCAAAAGCTGAGCCAAGATTGAGGCCAGGCCTGTCCTTGCTCCCTCTGCCACCTCCACCCACAAAACTTTGGAGAAGAAGCTTGCTTTTCACAGTGGCCCGGACTGTGTGCTGACTGTGTGTCTGAAATGTGAGTAGAAAGATCTGTTACAGATGGCCAAATGGGCACAGTGTGACCCCAGAGGGTCGGAGCCAAGAGTCAAGTGATTTTAGGTCTGGAGTTTTCCAGGAGATGCCAAGTATCCTTGCCGAAGGGCACAGCTGGCCAGGGGCATGGGTAGTCACAGAAGGTCTTGGTGGGAGAACCCAGCTTCTCCATCCTCTGATTAACCTTGACCCTATTGTGCCCCCGGAAATGATTGCCCTTTGCAATCAGAAGCTCAGCCAGTGTAGAGTGGGCTCATTTGGACAATTGCTATGTATTTGCAAGGATGGATGTGGACCATTTGTCTATGCCTTGTTCTCTCAGCAGGTCTGGAGTCAATGCTAATGAGAACAGATCCATTTTCCTACAGCATCATTTCTAGCACATTGCACCTGGATTTTTAAAAAACCCTCTGTGACAGCCCATTACCTACAGGGATGAGGCCACTGTGTCTCCAGAGCTGGACTCAGCCATATTTCCAGTTTGAACTCCCTCCGATTCTCACACACGCTGTGCTCGGTCTTCTGTGTGCTGGCCCCAGTAACCTACCCTCAACCTGCCTCCAACTCTCCCACCTCAGTACCTTTGCCTGTGATATTACCTCACTCTCATCTACATCCAGGTGACAGCAATGCTGCACTTGGGCCAGGGGACCCTCCAGAGCCCTTTCTACTGCTCCACTAAGACAACAAACAGAATTAAGCCTCGTGTTGAGCACTTACATGTAAATTCGTGTACTCGTTTAGTATTTATTTTGAGTGCTGGGTACTGGTATGTATGGCAGTTAGTCAGTAGGTTTCAAATAAGAAATAAACCTGACCTAGGGTGCGTATCATCTTTCTGAGGCACCACAGTGGCCTAAAACAGCATACATTTATTTCTTGGTACTTTCAGAGGCTACAACTGTAAAATCAAGGCATTAGCAAGGCTGGCTCCTCCTGGGAACTCTGGGAAAGGTTCTTCTTTGTGCCCCTATTGGCATCCAGTGGCTGATCACCACCTTGGTGTTCTGTGGCATCCAGTGGCTGACCACCATCTTGGTGTTCTGTGGCATCCAGTGGCTGACCACCACCTTGGTGTTCTGTGGCATCAAGTGACTGACCACTACCTTGGTGTTCTGTGGCATCCAGTGGCTGACCACCACCTTAGTGTTCTGTGGCATCCAGTGGCTGACCAACACCTTGGTGTTCTGTAGCATCAAGTGGCTGACCACTATCTTGGTGTTCTGTGGCATCCAGTGGCTGACCACCACCTTGGTGTTCTATGGTATCAAGTGGCTGACCACCACCTTGGTGGTCTGTGGCATCCAGTGGCTGACCACCACATTGGCATTCTGTGGCACCCAGTGACTGGCCACCTTGGCATTCTCTGGCTCCTGGGTGTACCACTCTACTCTCCACTCTCTTTCTTACTCTGTGCTTCCACTGTGTGTTCTGTGTGTGTGTGTGTGTGTGTGTGTGTGTGTGTGTGTTTCTTTTTCTCTTTCCTCTTAAGGACACTTGTTTTTAGATTTAGGGTCCTCCCTACAACACCATGATCTCATCTCAAGATCTTCAGCTTAATTACATCTGCAAAGATCCTTTACCAAAGATAACATTATTCAAGGTTCGTAGGGGTAGGGTCATGGGGTCATGCATATCATGAAGGTATCACTCACAGTGTTTTAAGTAAGAGAGTTATTCTCCTTTAGGGAAAAGCCTAGAGGTTGGTAGTCACCAGCCTTAGTTTATTCCCTAACTTCTCTACAGTTCCATTATTCTTTCCCTCATCTTGGCACATAGTTACCTCAGCTCACTCTATCTGCAGTGCGGAGTATGTGTGTGGCACTGTCAGTCACATTTATTCCTGTTGTGAGAAGCTACAAAGCACAAGCTTCCATTAGTCTGGCACAGCACACATCTTCTCAGCAAGAAAGGCTTGAGTTTCTCTACCTATGAGGTGAGGGTGGATGAGGAAGGGTTTTTAACAAGGGTAGGAGATGCATGCTGACTAACACCGTGTCCATGTCCCTACCCTCAGAGAGCTGAGAACTACTGTCTCGATATTCAGAATGACCTTGTCCTTAGATTTGTTTGGCTGTAGGAGATGGTGAGCCTCAAATGCATTGTCCCCTTCAATGCAGGACTCTTGTCTCAGTTGCTGGGGTCACTAGCCACATTTTGCTTTCAGTAATCAGAGCACTGGGGTCTCTGGCTTTGCTGCACAGTCGTCTTTCCCAAGGACACGCCTTTCCCAGAGAGGTCCATGGCCGGAGCCCAATCCTTACATGCCTGATCACTCTTGCCTAACTGAAGCAATTTTGGAGGCTCGCCGAAGCACTTGGCTCCCTGGACCCCAGTCTTAAATACTCCCTGACAGCCTCCCCTTTGCCTTAGCTGGCGACTGAGTGGAGGCAGAGACTGGGTCCAGGAAGACATCCCTGATATCTTGAGCTAAAGCCTGTGTCATACATAGTTCAATAGGATGAAAACTAGCGGGGATGGTCACTCATATCACACACTGGAAAGAATGGAGGGGACAAGCATGGGCAGACGCAGGAGCCCAGGGAAGGTGGCCAGGAGAGTCTGTGGACAACATGAAGACTTGGAGGGAAGCTGAGAGCACTGGAGCTCACAGCGTCCAGCTGGCTTCCCTTGTGTCATTGCAAGTGCCTTCCACAGAACCCACAGCCATCCCCACCAGAGACTGTCTGGTCTTCGTTGGGAAGACCTCTATCCATCACACGGCTGTCCTGTCTCCAATGCCGCCTCGATTTGGCTTACTGGAACACCTACTTTAATGGGGCAAACTGAAAATAAAGTCCTTAAAGACCTTGAAGCTGGCCAGGCACTCAGGGAGGCAGAGGCAGAGGCAGACAGGTCTTTGTGAGTTCAAGGCCAGCCTGGTCTACAAAGCGAGTCCAGGACAGAGAAACCCTGAAACTTAAAAAAAAAAAAACAAAAAATCTTGAAGCCGTGGGACACTAAAGCACAAGCAATTTCCTCATCATACAAGAACAGCACATGATAGATTTGAATTTTAAAGGAAACAGGGAGCCATAGAAAGGCTTTGAGGGAAAAATGGGGAAATGATGCTCTTGTCAGTATTAGCCCATCTTTCGAAGGCGGAAAGGCTTTGTTTACACTGATCACAGGCATGTGCGTGCATATATTACCTTCTAGAGGCCACACTTGTGTGTAGCTGACACTGTGTACTGTGATGCCTAAAGGCAGGTTTCATTTCTGTTTTTAGATTGAGGACTTCTCTGCCATGATATCAAGCTCAGTGCAAGAGGACACACTGTTGGCCAACCTACAGGAAGTGCCCTTTACATGGCTTTTCTTTGAGGCAGCCAACAGGCCTTGCCTACCTTATTCTGTTAGCAAGCCCCCATTTTTGTTAGGAACTCATTGTCATCTGTAACATGTGGGTCTTTAGGGAGCCACTGACCACAAGTCATTCATATTTTCAGAGTGCAGTTACCTGGGCTGTAGTAAGAGGCTCGTGGCTTGGGCAGACAACTCTAATACCAACCAGATTTCTGATCCAGAAGCTTAGCTGTTCCCAACAGTGGGTGACATGAACTTGAACCTACCTGTGGTCCTCCTCACACCTTCCTCTCCATCACATTTTCCAAGCAAAGCATGGCAGAGGGCTGATCTAGAGAGACCAAGAGAGAGGCTTGCCTAGCCTCAGCAACTGTTCATGCCCGAGATCAACCCATGCTAGGAACTCCCAGGCTCTTGACTCGGTATATCTATTTTCGCTTCAGTTGTCTTGACTTGCGTTTGCTCTTGCTTACAGCCAGAAGAGCTCTACCTACGGCCAGCTTCTTCCAGGCACGTTACCATCTTTTACTTGCTTTGTCACTGCTGTTATTGTTTGTTTTTCTCCCTTGTGATTGTGAAAAAAAATTGCTAATAAGTTAATGATATACGTAAAAACATAACTGGTTACAGAGTTATTAATAAATAATAGCAAATATAGAAAAACACATGTTATGTGGAATAACCTGGTGTCTGAACATGAATGAGGGCCAGAACATAATGCTCACAGGGGCTTTGGCTCTCCAGATAGTTCTCATGCCCTATGTGGGAGCCAGTCTCTTGACAGTGCCTCGCAGAAACTCAAGGACAGGCTTGTTTGTGGTTCAGCCTTGGTCTTACCCTATGGGAGGCTCTCTGGGGGAGAACTGCCTCCCTGTGTGAAGCTGTCCTTTGGGTGGGCTGCTGGAACTCAGTGCGTCAGAACTGAACTGTGCCTCCTCTCCAAAATAAGCAGAGAGGGGAGTCGCCCCCACATGGGCTGTTGCATCATGCATCGCCCTGTCTGTTCAGCAAACTCATCTGTGTCTTGCCTTCTGCTAATTGACCCCACGATCTGGCAGCTAGAGCTTGGTCCCTCTGACACAAAAGACTGAGCAAAAAGAAGTGCAGCGATTTCAACCCCCCACCTGTGACACCCTGTTGTACTGATGTTTTAACATGATAGCCCCTTGTAGAGCAGCAGACGCTGGAGCGAGCGCTATAGTCTCTGATCCTTCTGAAGACTAGACAGACCTGCCAATGAAGAACATAACAGGCTTCCACCCTCTCCCTGGGGTTTCAAGTCTTATGACAGGAAGGATGAGTGAGGAGTGGATCCTCCCTGGACAGACTTTATCACAAGTTATTGTTTATCTCCAGGGTCCACTCATTCTTCCAAAGAAAATCATTTATGAACTAATCTGTCTTCTTGTCCCATCCATTCTCCATAATAATCATTTACTAGCCTTCAGAAAGAATTGCCTACATCCCCTGCCCACCCCCTTCCTCTGCTCTGAAGACAGATCTGAGCATGGAAAACTCTCTGGCTAAGTGTGTAATCACACTCTGGTGACTCCCTCCCCCCCCCCCGCCCCCGACTGTACACATTAAGTACAGCTGTATGCTGTTTTCTCCTATCAATCTGTCCATTGTCAGCTCATTCCAGCAAACCTTCAGAGGGGGGAAGACGCTTTCCCTATTCTCTCGTGGTGATGAATTAGAGGCTTTCAAAGAGATTGATGCCTGAGACCTGTGGAGAAAGAGGTTGTGTTTTGCAGATTAGTTTTCCAAGCTGGAGCTCATCCATGGGATGAGCCTATAAGAGGAACCTTAAGGAGCCACTGGATGGCCGAGTCCTACATGTGGACAATGCCAATGGGGAGGCAAATTCCAGAGACTGAGAATGGAACAGATGTTGGTGACCAGGGAGGAGAGAGTCTTTTTAATTTCCCGGCTCCTTCTCATCTCTAGCCTCCTCTTGTACTCTTGTCCTTTGCCTCCACTTGTACATCAGTGGTACCCTGCACTCTACATGGTCCCTCTCAATCTTCACAGAATGTTCACCCTAGCCGATCTTTGCCTTTTGTAACCCAAAAGGTCCTTTCTGATTCGTGGGCTTCTTGCCTTTCTTTATCAGATATCTCTGACAATAACCTCTCGCTTTTCCCTAGACACATAAAGCAACTGCCCCTTAGTAAGCCCACACATGCAGCCGAATCCTGAGACATCAGCTCCAAACCAAACCAGCCATCGATCACAACATTAATCTCACAGCGTTCTAGAGCCTGCAGCTTCCAACCCAATGTCTGAATATAATAAATATCTGTGAACACTGTCTTGCTCAAGGTTATCAGACAGAAGACATGAAAAAGCCAGTACTACGGCGGTGCTGTGGCAGTGTATAGCTAAATGCTCAGAGCTATAGGTGAGGGAACCCTTCTCCACTGCCCCAGTGTTCTGAGGGCCAGGGGCTTAGGGGGGCCCTTCCCTTTGATTCCCTCCTGGTTTTAGCTAGCCCTTGATGTCATCAGGATAGCCAGGCAGAAGGGGCCTTTCATAGGTGGCCTGAGCTCTAAGGCTTCTCCATGACAAGCCTAAATAAAGGCGACGTTGAAATGAGGACATGGAGGATGTAAGCCTGCCTATGGTGTGGAAAGCAAAGGAGAGTGGCAAAGCTGGGACTCTCCTGGAGTCCAGGGATGCAGCAGCAAGGAGCCACCTCAGTCGTCCAAAGAGCCAGGGGTTAGGAGACAGTGTCTTGTAAATGCCTTAGACAACCTGCTACCCAGAGACTTGAGTTCTGCCGTCTGTGCCTTCCCCAGGGACATTTGTTGTTTGGGGGTAGTTTTCCCCATGTCCCTACAAATCCAAACCTAGGCACAGGAACTCTTATGCTTTGTTTCATGGCTTTAAGGTTTCTGGGGCCTAGATCTTCATAGGAAGAACTCTTTGACCTCTGATCTTTGCTTCCTATAATTCTTGAACAGCAGTTCTCAACCTGTGGGCTGTGACCCCTCTAGGCATTGTATATCAGGTATCCTGCATATCAGATATTTGCATTATGATTCACAGCAGTGGCAAAGTTACAGTTATGAAGCAGCAATGCAAATAATTTTATAGGAAAAAAAACCCACCAAAATCTGGATGGTGGTGGCAGCACATACCTTTAATCCTAGGCAGAGGCAAGCTAATCTCTGAGATCAAGGCCAGCTTGGTCTACAGAGTGAGTTTCAGGACATCCAAGAGTAGGCAGGCCTTGAGATAAGGATCCATTCTTTACTTGCGGATCCCCTGCCAACAGTGTTTGCATTCCTGCTGCTGTGGTATCAATACAGGACAGCCGAAGGCCTCCCCTGCCCTGTTGGACTTCCATGCCCTGCAGATTGGACATCACGGATTCTAGCTTCATGCTCAGCAGGGCCTTCATGTTCCCAGTCACTCTTCTGAGTACCCCAGGTTTCCCACAATCCTTTACAAACTACCTCCCTTTAGGCCCAGGATATGGTGTTACTTCCCACTTTTGGGATAACACAGTTATCAGGGGAGACATCTTTCTTTCTGCTGCTCCCAAGTCCTTGCCAGGACACCAACCTGAGGCGCCATGGTTCCATCTCTTACTCCTCAGAAAAGTCAATGACTTTTCATGATGTGTAGTACCTGAATATTCACTAGGGGTCTCCAGAGAAACAGAACCAATAAGAGAAAGGGAAAGAAGGAGAGAGAAAGGGAGGGGAGAAGAATGAGGAGAGGAGAGGAGAGAGGAATAGAAGGGAAAGGGAGAAAAAAAATTTTTGAGGGCAAAGTAGCCTTGGCTGTCCCGGACTGACTTTGTAGACTAGGCTGGCCTTGAACTCACAGAGATCTGCCTGTCTCTGCCTCTTCTAATTTTTTAAACAGTGAATAATTGCTACAATAATTATAATTCTTACAATAAATGCATAGATATCTGGGCCTTATCTGCTGTCTTTGGGAGCAATGACATCATTTGTGGCCTTGGTCAACACTATTTCCTTGTTTCGTAGAGCTTGAATTACGATGCTGTGTGTTGAGGAGGGAAGGGGAAATCGGGGTCACTGAAGGCATGCAACTCTGTTTCAAAGGCATTTCACTAGGGAGAGAGAGAATTACGGGAAGTTCATTTTGTTGAGTTAAAGCAACCAGGGCATATTTATAACAGAGAATAAAAAGCAAGAAGGAGAGCATCAGAGAGGTGGTACAGTGCAAGTCAGAGGCAGAGAGGCAGAGAGAGAGGAAGAAAGCATTCTGAGGTGTGTGTGTGTGTGTGTGTGTGTGTGTGTGTGTGTGTGTGCGCTCAAGCTTGGGGAGACCAGAGATCAACCACTTGAGTTGTTCTCCAGGAGTTTCATGGGCACCTGGGGATCACTCATTGAGCTGGGCTGGCTTGCCAGTGAACCCCAGGGATCTGCCTATCTCTGTCTCCCCAGTGCTGGGATCCCAAGTGTGCCATCATGTCTAACTGTTTAAGTAGATGCTAGGAAACAGACTTAGATCCCTGTACTTGTTCAGGAAGTACATTACTCAGTAAACCATCTCCTCAAGCCCTCATGGATAAAATTGTAAGACTGAAAATGCAAGAAGGCATAATGGAGTCTCTAACTGAGACGATCCATTTTGTGTTGTAGGCACAGAGGACAAACATATGGCAGTAATTCTGGCAGATACAGGAAGAAGTAGGAAAGCTTTGGCTCCTCGGTGTGTGTAGCCTAATCAAGCCAAGGAGACAGATGCCAAGTACACTGCATGCAGAGGAGGCAGGGACCAAAACTAGGATTGGTGGGATTTCCACTGAGTATGAGAGTGATGGGTCACTTGAGCAAGCTTTATACTTGTGTGCATAGATGCATGCACACACACACACACACACACACACACACATCACTGTGCACATGTGGAGGTGTGGAGGTCAGGGGACTACTTTCAGGAGTTAATTCTCTCCTTTCACTCTGTGACCACCCACGGATCAAAGTCAGGTTGTTGGGGAGGGGGCAAATATCTTTTCCTACTAAGCCAGCTCATTAGCCCAGAAGGTCTATGCTCCTCAAAGCACACAAATGCAAAGCTTTGCAGAACTTAGTGTGGAAACACAAGTACAATAAACACACTGTCAACCCCCAGATCAAAAGCTTCACCCAACAAGATCATGTGTTTCATGAACAAAAGCAAAAGATATTTATTTATTTATTGCTTAATTATTTTTATTCAATATTTTGCCTGCACACCAGAAGAGGGCACCAGATCTCATTATCGATGGTTGTGAGCCACCATTGTGGGTGCTGGGAATTGAACTCAGGACTTTTGGAAGACCATCCAGTGCTCTTAAACTCTGATCCATTTCTCCAGCCCCGCAAACTCTATCTTAAAGGAGTGGGGTTTGAAAATACAAGTTGCCTGGGTTTGTATCTAGAGTTTTAGGCAGGGAAAACATGTGGGAGTCCCAGCAGACAAGGTTGGGCCACCCATCCCAGTACCCCTCTGTCTGAAGAGAGTAATGGTAAAAGGAGAAAGGGAGATTTAATTCATAGGGCCATATTGGGAAGAACAGATAGGGTTACAAATACCCCGAGTTCATCCTTGGGCGACTGTCATAAGCTGTAGGTTTAGAGAAAGAATTTGAGCAGAGGGCAAGAGAGGCGCACGAGGAAGCCAGTCTGCTGAAGTTCTGTGTTGTTGATCATTGTCATGTTAGTGGAGAAACAGGAGTTTGGGTGGGAAATGTCCCTATAGGCTCATGAGCTGGAACACGTGGTCCTCAGCTGGTGATGCTTTTTGCAGAGGTTGTGGAGGGAGAGCTTCGCTGGAGGAAGTGGTTTACTGAGGGTGGGGCCTCAGGGCTTCATGGGCCAGCTCTACTTCCGGTCTTCTTTCTTCTTCCGCGGTATGGTCGCAATGTGATTAGTCATCTCCTTCTGCCACCGTGTCACATGCGATAGGTTGTATCCACAGAAACTATAAGCCCAAGTAAATCTTTTATTTATTTATTTATTTATTTATTTATTTATTTATTTATTTATTTATTTTGTCTGAATATTTTTATCACAGTAGCAAAAACCTGAGACATCTGACTGGCCTACTTCTCGATGAGGAAGAGCAGTAGTGAGATGCCTTCAGGAAAGACGTACTCTTTGGACCCGTAGCGGGGGTGGGGGATGGGGGTGGGGGGTGGGGGGGTGGGGAGTGGTGGGGGGTTGGGGGGGTTGGGGGGGCAGGGGGTCAATAGTAGTTTCCGGGTCAGAAGCTGACAGAGGATGCGAAGACACGTTCCTGGAGCAGGTGGTGATGGGCGGGACAGTCAGCAGCACCTGCGGGTGGAGAGCAGCTGTATCTGGCCTTGAAGGACCCTGACAGGCTCAGGCATTCACGATCCTGAGAGTGAACGTTTCCCGGTGCCTAGAAAGCACAATACCTGCGTGCAGAACTTCTGACTTTCAACGTCCCTTACCCCCCTCCCCCTCCCTCACCCGCAGCTTCCCTGTGGCCACACTGTGCTTTCTCTTCATGCGCTTGACACATGCAGAGTCGCTAAGGCACTTGTGGCCCCAAGGCCAAGCCAGTGGCCTGTATGAGGGAATGAGCCGGCCTGCATCTGGCCCGGATGTTGAGACAAAGGAAAAGACAGCCTGGTAACTCGTTCTTTCTACCTCAGCAGCAGTACAAAGCTGGCAAACCAGAGAAGCCCTTGACATCTCTATGAAGGATGCAGATTTCTGGGGATTCGGAGGCAAAGAGACTGCCAAAAAGGAGGGGCTGTTCGCAGCCAGGATGATCAGCATGCCTGAGGAACCACGGCTGAGAGCTGGAAGAGCCGGAAGCGTCTGGCTGCCACATTTGACTCCGTAAGTGCTCGTATGCCACAAATGAGAGGAAGACACGGTGGCTGAAGTCGAGCCAGGAGGCTCCAGTATTGCTCTCCGTGCCAGCGTCCATGGATTTGGATGCTCTGTGAAGGAGTCTAGTGAACAGAGGGAAAGTCCAACACTGCACTTTTGACCCCACATCTCTTGGTCTCCAGGATGTTGTGGCTGCGGATTCTTTGCCCTTGGCCTTGAGGTCATAAAGGTGGAGATGCCAGGATGAGATCAGTGTTCTCTTAAGAGGAAGAAGAGGGGGCTTGAGAGATGGCTCAGCAGTTAAAGGCACTGGAATCTCTTCCAGAGGTCTTAAGTTCAATTCCCAGCACCCACGTGGCGGCTCACAACTATCTGTAACCCCAGTTTCAGAGGATCCGACACCCTCTCACAAACAAGCATGTAGGCAAAACACCAATGCAAATAAAATAAACTTTAAAAAAAAAAAAAAAAAGGAAGAAGAGACCAGGACATTCAAGGACATAGTAGAAGGGAGCATCTGCAAACTGGAAGAGAATTCTTCCTAGGAGAAAAAATCAGCTGGCATCTTAACTTTAGGTTTTGCAGCCATCCGAACTACAAGAAACGTAAGTATTGGAGCCATACATCTGGTGATTTCCTGTTACAAAGGCTAAAGCCAATTGGACACTGGGAGTATCCTGCCTCCTTTCAGGCAGCTGTGGACCAATCTGGGTGACCACCTGACCCTCCTCACCCCACCTGGGGCAGCTCTGGCGACCATGGACATCTGTGTATGCTTTCAAGGCCCTGTACCAGTATCCCCCTCTCTGGCCTAGGTGGGTGTGATTTCTCCCTCTCCTCTCCTGACACCTAGACTATAACCACAGCATTAGTCAGGGGGAGATGCCACCCCACAGCCGTATGCCCATCATTCAGCTGTCCCCAAGGGCAGGAAATAAGTGCACAGTGGTGCACACATATGCATGTTGATTGAACCAAGTGTGCTGTGATTCCTACCGCCCTCCCTTCCTCAGGAGGCCGCTCTCTCATTCTCATGTCCTTGGAAACGTGACCCATGGGGGGCTTCCTAGCCCAACAGCTTCATTTCCCCCCAGTCCCCGTCCTCCTGTGTAGGGAAGTTTAAGACATTGACCATCAAGCTCAGTGGCTCCTTGGGTTTATCAGGGAGATTTGAAAAGATGGAGTCTAATGCCAGGTGTAGTGGCACACCCCTTTCATCCCAGTACTCAGGAGGCAGAGGCAGAGGCAGAGGCAGGTGGATCTCTGTGAGTTCAAGGCCAGCCTGGTCTACAAAGCTAGTCTAGGACAGCCAGGGTTGTTATACAGAGAAACCCTGTCTTGAAAAACCCAAAGAAATCTGGGTGTGGTAGTGTACTCTTTGGTTCCTAGAACCCACACAGAAATGAAGGGCATCGTGATGCATACATGTGGTCGCATACAGGCAGGTAGGGACAGACTTATTGGCCAATCTAACTTCATTGGCAAGCCCAGGGACAGTGAGAGACCTTGTCTTAATGAGATGCATGGTTCCTGAGGCATGACACCTGAGATTGTCCTCTGGCCTCCATAAGCATGTGCACACATATATGCAACCACACACATATGTGCACCTGCACACATGTATACACACACACACACACACACACACACACACACACACACACACGAAATTTTTGGCACCTGGGCTGTGGCACTTTGAGTTCACACCTCCAACCTCATTCGGCAGAGTCCGCCAAGATATATAATTCAATGCTTTGCCTGAGCATATGCACATGAGCAAAAAAAAAAAAAAAAAAAAACTTCTCCATCTTAAACAGACAAACACTTGTAGGTTTCCCAGGATCTGCGGGGCAGGAGCAGTCAAGGATCATAAAGCATCGTAAAGAAGATGCTCTTTAGAGACAGGTGGGGCGGGAAGACAGTGGAAAGACACAGAGAAGTCTGTCTCCCTGGAAGGAGAGGCCCCCAGTCTTCCACCATGATCCCCAGAAAGACCCAGCCACCTTGGCAGTGGGATCTGAGACTTTTAGACTCCAGAATGTTCTTTTAAAATTCTCTTGTTTAAATCATCTGTTTTTGTTAATGTGTTATGTGTATCCTGGCAAATTGCTCCAATGACCAGCAAACTTAATTTGTAGAGGCTTCTATTTTCTTATCTGTAAAATGAAAAGAGATTGTAGTATTTTTCTCCTAGTGATGTAAAGGTAGTAATAGGTGCTTTAAATAAAACACACTGGTATGCTGGGCAGTGGTGGCTCACACCTTTAATCCCAGCACTCAAGAGGCAGAGGCAAGTGGATCTCTGAATTTGAAGCGAGCCTGGTCTACAGAGTGAGTTCCAGGACAGCCAAAGCCACACAAAGAAATCCTGTCTTTAAAAACAAAACACACTTGTAAGTTACGAATGTCATAATATAGGCTATCTCCATATGTAGGCAAAATATTAAACTTGTTTACACAAACATATTTTAAATAGTAACACCAACCAACCAACAAACAAACAAACAAAAAGTCCCACACACAAAAAAACTTAAAGCCATATCAACACCTTGTTCAGCAAACAACGGGTGTCCAGTGGGTTGGTCCAGGAGCTGCTGGCTTCTGGATGAGAGTAGATGGACCTCTAGACCAAAGGTCCAATTTCTCACTCAGGGGTGGCTTAGAGGCTTCAGGGCAAGGCTCTGTGTGCTAGGCCAGGCTCCCGATCTCACTGGGGGAAGTGGAAATGATTTTCCATTGGGTACTACAGTTTAGCTCTTTTAGAATGAAACTGGCTGGTGTCAGATAGCAGTGAAAGCTCCGGTGCTCCACAGGCCCATTATGATACCAAAAGTGTCACAGTCCTTTGCAGGCAGATGTCCAGAAACTGGTTGGCAGGCAGGTCCAATGAGGCACAGGCTTGGCCATAGCACTGAGCTAGCAGTGATGGAACGGGCTTCAGGGGCTGCGAAGACAACTCCACGATCACTGCCTTGATGGGAGGTCAAGCCCCAGGCATCCAGCGGTGACTCTTTGCCAGAATAAATGGACTCCCAGACTGTCATGGTGGAAGAATGTCAAAAGCACAAGAGAGCAAGCCAGCCAGTCAGCCTTTATTTATAAACTTTGGGCAGTGGGGAGGAGTTTGTGGGTCAATGTGTCTGATTTGATAAGGCTACAGTATCAGGATAGTTGGTTTGCATACAGTGACACAGTACCTCATTTACATGCAGTAACATGGGACTCTAACACGAGAATAAGAACACAGTACTTAATTATCCTATGGGTGGGGGAAAAACTTCTAGATACGGTTAAAGGTCATTTGCTGAGGGCTAGGATCTCCATAGCATAGGGTGAGGTACTTCCATGAATCCCCAGGTGCTTGTGAACAGATTCTATCAGGAAGGCCTGTAATCTTCCTGGAGGGCTATGTTATGCTCCTTACAAGATCTGGGGTTCCCCAGATCAGGCGAAGAGAGAACCACACCAAGAAAGGGAGTCCCTCGTAATAGACTGAAGTCAATTGGTCATCCAGATACGACAGACTTCTGGCCTTTCCAGCAGGGTTCCACAACCTCTAAAGTTATAGATGTGCAAGAGACAGAAGGAGTGAGTCTTTCCAGTGGGAACAGGGGGTGAAGTACTTGAAATGAGCTCTTAATGGAACTTCTTTTGAGGAGACAGCTTTAATTTTTTTTAAGCTGGTGGTGTACAAAGCCATTCACCCTCCAATAACTTTGCCCAGTTCTTCAGGCCCCTTCATCACCTTCACCTTGTCCTGAGACTCATTCCGACTCAGAGGATTGGAGTCAAGGAGTTAGCATAAAATTCTTTTAGTGTGGCACCAGGAGGGAGACCAACAGCGCACAAACCTCTGCCTACTAGTGACCCATAGGACATGAAGGAAAGAGAGAGAAAAAAAAAGTGGCTCTGCAGATTTGGTTGCTCCTCTCAATGCCTGTGTGTGTCATTTGTGTTGTGGCTTCGGTTTGGCTTGGCTGGGATGTGCTGCTGTTGTTGTTTTCAATGAGCTTGGATCCAGGCTGGGTTTGGCACTATGATCCCTGCTCCTCCATCCTCAGTGAACAGGACGCCTGGACTTGGTCATCATAATGAGCAAAGGGGTGCAAAGACATTTTTCTGGGATTACTACATAGTTTGGTTTTTTTGTATCAACAGTGAGTTCTATGAGAGATTTCATTCATTTCTTTTTTAACCACACAATGAGAGACAAGATTTCCTCCCACAGGATTCAGAACTAGCATCGATTCTTTGTCACAATTCCATGCAACTGAAATTAAAACACAAATGAAACTCAAATTCTCTAAGAGGAAAAAAATTCTTCTGAAAACATCATCCGCAGAAGTTAAAAAAGAAAAAATACCCCCCCAAATAAGCCACAAAGTGTAAACATGCATGGCACTTTGAACTCAGTGTAAGAGTGTGTGTGTGTGTGTGTGTGTGTGTATGTGTGTGTGTGTGTGTGTATGTGTGTGTGTGTGTGTGTGTGTGTGTGTTAAGACCCATTCTAGGATTCAGAAGCTCAAATAAAGTCACTGAAGGAAGTCTAGAGTTTTGTGTTAGGGCAAAGTCCAGGATGGAGCCATCTTTAGAAACAGCTGGATCCAGGGGCTCAGAGGACTCTGTCTGAACTGTCTTCCCTTCCTACCCAGCTCTGGGTTTCTTCATATCACACAGGCTCTCCCCATGTGGTGTCAGCATGACCTCCAGCAGCTTCAGGCTTGCACTCTGCCAGCGACATGACCCTCTAGGAATGCGTACTGCTTTCCCAATAGCCCCAGACAGCCCAAGTTTTTCTCTCCAATGAGAGTTCTAACCAAGCCCAACCCTGCTCAGCTTCTGAGATTAGATGAGATCTGGTGCATTCAGGATAGCATGGCTGTACACCCAAGCTTGCTTCTCTATAGCCTAAGTTGGATTTAGCATCTTTGGAGACACTATCTTGGCATGTCTGGTTGACTAGGTCTCATCCACTCTACAGACAGGGTAGATAAGACAGGCACAGCAATCTATAGAGACTGAAATGGAGGGAGAGGGTTGACTCCGCAAAGAAAAGTTAAGTGATCTTATCAGAAAGGAAAATGGGAAGAGAAACACCATGCGGAAGGGGTGTACAAACAATAATCTCCCAAGACCCTGAGCCTATCTGCAGAAATGTGTGCCCGCCGACTGCTGATGGTCATGGATACCACTGTCCCCAGGTTGGCCATGGGCCGACTGCTATCTATCCGTCAAGGCAGAGGAACCCAGGACTTGAATCCTGTGGCACTCTGTGAAGTGGAGAGGGAAGAGAGAGTGTGGCAATTTGTTTTTCATATTTCAGCTTGTTCTGGATGCCACGCGAGCTGTATGCGTTGGCTCCTGACTAATAAAAACAGAGGGGGAGCCAGGCTGGAAACCTGGCTGTGTTTCTGTGCACAATTAGGTTTGTTTGTTTAGGTCTCTTTTTATTTGTTTTGAGATGACTCAGATAGGAATAGTGCAGGCCGTTCAAAGCAAAGAGCTCATAAGTGGATTCAGGGGCCAGGGGTTTTGCCAAGGGCAGAAAGACTTGGCTCCTGGGGGCATTTTCCCATCCAGGGGTTTCTCAGACTTTCAAGTGGGGCTGGAAGAATGCTGTTCCTAGCCAGATTATTTTTCTTAGCAGACCCCCATCCAGGGTCGTAGCTGGGCCAGGGGTTGCAAACCTCCTACATACACAGAAGTCCCCCAACAGCACACAGGGCACCTATTGTGCAGATCTGGGCCGGTCTCATCCTGATGGCTTTACCGTCTGCATCTCTCATCCTCTCTGGAAAGGTTTTCATGTGCCTGCCTCCCTCTTACCAGACAACACACTCTCTTCCTCATGCTCTGAATTTGTCTCAAAACTACTTTCAAGGTCCTCTAGTCCCATTGCCAAGGCACAAAATTTTCAGCCTCCTGGAGAATGTGGGGCTCAGTGCAATAGGAGATGTAGCAAGTACCTCACTGAGCACACACAGGGGTGGTGACCCCTGGGGGATGATTTGCAGCTGTCCAGTAGATCTGGCATTTGGAGCCCTAGAAGAGGTGGACAGTAGCCTTTGTTCTCCTGGAAGAATAAAATGCAAGCCAGACGTTGGGAAGAATACAACATTCTACTCTCTCAGAGAGGGAGCTGGAGTGTTCTTTCCAGCACCCTTCCCAACGCCATGAGTCAGGACAGCGGCATGGGCCTGGTTGTTTTCAGATACTAAACATTTTTTTTTTTATCCAAATGTGAGTAGTTTTGTTTCGTTTACAGGGAATCTGGGACCTAGCCCTAGCTGGGATGAGTTCCCCTGCTCCACTGCTCACAAGAACTGAAGGACCACAGGCTGACGTGATATGCAGAGAGGCACCCTCGTGAGTCCTAACTTGGACAAGCTCTGGTCACCCACCTGTCATTTAAAACTGCTTACCTTTTCCGCATCTGTCTGTAAGCTCATCAGCATTGGAGACTCTCCACTGGCAGCATTGCGAGCTGTAGTTAAAAGGATTCAGGGTCTTCTAGAAGAAAGACTTAATTTTATCCAAAGTCACATAGTTGAGGATTTTTTTAAAAAACCATTGTCCTCCAGACTTTATCATAGGATTAAGTGCTACTCACTGGATTCCATGCACTTGTTCCAGCCATGTTTGGGCATTAGGTGACAAACAGTGAGGCAGCAATGGCTCACATGTCAGCAGACCCTAGCATGTGGCCATGGGTGCAGTTTCCTGGGGATGTGAGTCCATTGTGAAATGAAATCCTTACTCTCTTATTGTCTTGAAGTATGTTCCCGCAGGGGACCCCATTAGATCAGACAGAAAGCCCAAATGGAATCAGTCACTCAGACCAAAAGCCAGACCAAAAGGAAGTAAGTTACAATCCCGTCTTCCCAGAACTCTGAGACAGCAATCACGGCCAACAGTCCCAAGCAGGACAGTGATGATCGCTTTCCCTCAGAGCATAACCTGAGATAGCCTGCTGTCAGGCAATTGTTTCCACCAATCTGCTCTTTGCTCTTTGTTTCTGCTTTCTTTCCCTCCCCTGTCTATAAAGACCATTTTCAGTTCAGCATGTTGAAGCACATCTTTATTTTAGAGAATAATGTGTTGCCTGATCCTAGAACCATAAAATGGAGCCAATTAGGAGCTTCAGAACTCCAGCTGGCACACGGAGAGGAAGCAATTCTGAGAACTCAGTCAGGAAGCAGAGAGGGCTTAACTTAAATTGGGGCAAGGTGATGAACTCTTAAAGCCAGCCCCCAGGGACATGCTTTCCCCACAACCTCTTCAAGCAGTGGCTCTAACCACTGTTCAAATACCCAAGCCTATAGAGGACATTCTCATTCAAATCACCACACCTAACAAACAGCAGCTTAAAAGAGAAGAGGTTTATTTGGACTTAGAGTTCAAGAGGAGCCACAGCTCCTCAGGAAGCAGGAATGTCATGGTGGCACCATTGTGAAACCGCTGATCACAGGCTTGTGGTTAGGAAGCAGAGAATGGACAGGAAGTGGGACTTGGCTATAAAATCTGAAGGCTCGGCCGGGCATGGTGGCGTACCCCTTTAATCCTAGAACTCAGGAAGCAGAGGCAGGCAGATCTCTGTGAGTTCGAGGCCAGCCTGGTCTACAAAGAGAGTTCCAGGACAGCCAGGACTATTACACAGAGAAACTCTATCTTGGGAAAGTAAAAACAACAACAGCAAAAACCTGAAGGCTCATCTCTGGTGACTCACTTGCTCCAGTGGGCCTCCATCTCCTAAAGGTTCTAGACTCTTCCAAAACATCATCCCCAGCTGGGGACTATGTGTTCAGACACACTAGCCTATGGGGGACGTTTTACACTCAAACCTCAACTTTGACAACAACAAGTACTAAAAGCAAAATGTTTCATTTAAACTCTCAGTTTCTTTCTATTCCCTTCACTTAGCAAATGCTAAGTGTTCTCTAGTGGAAGGAGGGAAGTAGGTGAGGTGTTGCATGGGAGTGGAGCGGCACAAAAGTAAATTATAGAAGAAACCAAGACCACAGCACACACTTGGGCCATATACCAGCAGGATGAGAGATGATTTGCTATTATTGACCTTTGCTTGCTTGCCTCATTGTTTCTTTTTTTTCTTTTTATTTATGTGTATGCGTGTCTGCCCATGTGTGTGCAGGTGCTTGAAGAAACCAGAATAGGGTGTCAGAGCTCAAGGGCTTGAGTGATAGGTGGTTGTGAGCTCCCAGACATGGGTAATGGGGCTGAACTCTGGTCTTTTGCAAGAACACCAAGTGCTCTCAACCACTGATCCATCTCTCCAGCCTGGTTTTGTTGTCTCTTGAATCTACATTTCCCTGCTGGGTCCAGCTTTCTTCTTGGTGTCAGTAAGCACCATACCCTTGGTCAAGGGCAGACTCATCTTTCTTGAGGTCTGGCATTGATGTAACTTGGGATCTTCTTCAAGTATAAGCATTCAAACTTGAAGTATAAGATTAAGGATGAAAGCTAATAATAGGCAGAGAAAAAGAAACCACCACAAATCCACTTTAGAAAGCTGGGAAATGAAATGAATATTATAAAATCTAGAAAATAAAATTTTTAGTAGTTAACTCTACTATTTTACAACTATTGCTTATGTTGGCAACATTGGAATGACACAGGCCTTGGGGAGGTGACTTGTAGAGAGATGAGTTGGCCTATATACACGTTCAGTTGGGGGTTAGATTTGGTGGTTTGTTGTCGTTTAACGTATTGTTCATTTACACTCAATGCATGGATGTGGACCTGGTTTCCAGAGAGTCTCCTCTTAGTCACATAGTGACGTAATAGGCATACAGTGTCAGATTGGGTAGAGATGAACTCAGCCCTGAGATGCCCTGTATTTTAAGACCAAGTGTGTCTTCCTTTCTCTCTTCAAGCGCAGCAGTCTACTTCCATTTCCAGATGCTGATACTGTAGACTTTCCAGCCATTGCTGCCCTCTGCATTATTCCCTTGGGTTTCCGCAGGAGAGTGATGAAGAGCCTGGGAGATGGGGGTCTTGATGAAATGGATGCTTTAAAGACAACTCTGGCTGTAATGTGGAGAACAGATTTAAGTTGCTGGAACTGAGGATGGAATTCACTTGCCTGGGTGAAAAACGGCAACCCACATGAGAGTAGATGAGAATATATATATCTCCAATGAATAGGATATACATTTTAAATTATATCTACCACTCATTTCATCACCCCACCTCTCTCATACCCCCTTCTCAACTTCATGCCTTCTTGTTCTCCTCCTTGTCCTTGTCCTCATTGTTGGCGGCGGCAGCCTCCCCCTCCTCCTCCCCCTCCTCCCCTCCTCCTCCCCTTCCTCCCTCCTCCTCCTCCTCCTCCTCCTCCTCCTCCTCCTCCTCCTCTTCTTCTTCTTCTTCTTCTTCTTCTTCTTCTTCTTCTTCTTCTTTTCTTCTTCTTCTGTAAATAGCCCACTGACTCCAATTAGCTTTGCATAGTGTGGTGCCATATCCACTGGAGTGTGGGCAGCCTACCAGTGGCTACATGTCTCTGCCCCTAGTAGCCATCAGTCGTCATTAGTGCCTCACCTAGCTCCTCCAAGGTGAGAGATTCCTGAGAAGCTGAGAGAACTTACTGTGTTGGAAGTGTGAGAGGTACAGTTCTGGGGGCGGAGGAGTAGCTGCTATTTCCTCAGGTAGAAAATGGAGGAGGTGGAAGATGAGGTAAAGGCATAGAGGAAGAGGGAGGAGAAGGAGGGAGGAGAGAGGAGGGAGGAGGGAGGAGGGAGGAGAAGAGATCCATCAAGAAAAACTGGGGGAGCTGGTCCTAATCCTGCTAAGATTTCTATGCCCAAGTAGTTTTACTTAAGCTACGAATGATGATATAGGTCAGACATGGGAGAGTGGGCCTTATAGGACATGTGGATTTGGGACTTCAGTGGCTGGTAACTTGGTGAAATGCTTAAAGTGGACTCCAGCAAAGGTCGTCATAGCAGAATAGATGGGGGTCACAAATACAAGTGTGCAGGCACAGCTGTGCTGTGCTGAGCTGAGGAAGAGAAGAAGTCAGTGCTATTAGCCTGCTGCAGTCAACACGGGAGCGTCGGGGGCTTATGCAAGAACTAACACTTGAACAGAGATCCAAATAATAATTAGAAGGAGTTAGGCAGTGAGGAGAAGACCATTCCAGTCTGAGGAAAGAATGTGCACCAACGCCTGAAGAGAAAGGTTCCCACTAGTTAGAGGTAGCGGAATAGCTGTCAAGAAGCCCAGGACATCTGCCTTAAGGGAGAAAAGTTTCCTCTTTGTGAGAATAAATGAGCAGCTTCCAAGATCCTCTTTTTAACTATGAAATTTTACAGTTTTCTCATCCTTTTGATTTCCTGCTTTTTGGGAAAAAGAAAGAATCATCCATTTAATTATAAGAAGAGAATAAGTGGTGGGTGGCGCACGCCTTTAATCCCAGCACTCGGGAGGCAGAGGCAGGTGGATTGCTGTGAGTTTGAGGCCAGCCTGGTCTACAAAGTGAATCCAGGACAGTCAAGGCTACACAGAGAGACCCTGTCTCAGAAAAAAAACCAAAAAACAAAAAACAAAAAAAAGAGAAGAGAATAAGCCTTTTATAAAGGTGTTATTGTGCTGAAAAAATTTTTTGTCATCTTTGTTTTTTCTATCATCCATCTACCTACCCATCTGTCAATCAATACATCATATACGCATGTTTGATATATGCATCCAAATTTGGCATATCTTATTTCTATTAATGAATCATTTAGAGCTATTACAGTCATCATGACTTCCACCTTTAACTACTTCATTGCATGTCTCATTTGAAGACAGAAAAAGATCAAATTCAGGACTGGGTCTGGAATCCAGAGTTCTGGGGTGTCTTGAGATATTAAAAGCACCTATGAGAGCCAGTGTCCAGTCCCCTGCACTGTGGACTCAGGCTGGCAGGTGAGGCAACCCAGTGAGTAGATGTCAATCTGAACAAGGTCAGAGCAGTGGCAGGTGGAAGCAAAGGATGCTTTGGTAGGCAACCTGGGTGGAGACTCCTCAGGTTAACACCCACCCACATCTGTTCTCTTCATCCGCACTAACTGTATCTGTCTAACACTCAGGTTTTCAATGCACTCACCAGGAAAACCCTCGTGAGATACGTGAAAGAAGCCATGGGTTGGGAATTCTGGAGACATGTGTGAAAACAACCAATGCCAGACTTTGAGTCACGACATGCTTTTGTTCTTGATCCTTCCTTCCTGTTGTGAGGAATGTCATTATGCAGCAGCCATCTTGCAGGCATGAGATGACCTTAAAGATGTGAGCCAAAGTTCAGGATGCTGAAACAGTATGGTGTGACACTTCTTCTTCTACTGGAGAGTTGTGACCAAATGTCCTCTCATCCCAGACACAACAATGGCAATATATCAAGGTAATGAAGATTATAGTAAAATCCAACTTTGTGAACCAGTGAGATCACTGGGGTTGCTTACAGGAACATGGACAATTCAGAGAATACTGCTTCACTAAAACCCCATGCTAGCTCGGATGGCGATTGCTGAAGCTGGAACCCTAGTGCTCTCGGCATGATTGGCAGATGAATCAGCAGGTGGGAGGGTCTCATCTCCTCCCCCTCAACCCTTGACAAATGAGGGGCCCTGTGAATCTGGTACATTTCAGAAATTTCTAGAGTCTTCTAAGTTGTTTACCTCCTGAATCTTCTTGAGCCTCCCTTTAGAACTTTGGGAGTCCTAACAGCTGGCCCCAAAGAGGGAAGTTATTTATTCAAAAGAATAAGACAGTAAGACACAAGACCTAACAAGCTGGAGCCACTGTCAAGGCTGATGGCTTACTCTAAACTCTGTGAGAAAAGAAATGAACTGTTTCACTTAAGACACCATTAATTGGGGTTTGTGTGACATGCAGCTGCCTCTAGTCCTGACTGAGACATTACCTGGTCTTGTCTTGGGGATGGTGGGGACAGTTCTCCATGGGTCATGAAGGACAAATAAGAAATAGGTCAGAAGGTGAACTAAAGAGTCCATAGCATTGATTTCATCTTAAGAACAGCAGAGCATGATGCCAATCTTTGAGGAGACTGTTGGTTGAATTTTAAGAAGCGTAAGAACTGGCTGGGGGACTGGAGAGATGGCTCAGTGGTTAAGAGCACTGCCTGCTCTTCCAGAGGTCCTGAGTTCAATTCCCAGCAACCACATGGTGCCTCAAAACCCATCTATAATGTGATCTGATGCCCTCTTCTGCAGACAAAGCACTCATATACAATAAATAAATCTTTAAAAAAAAAAAAAGAACTGGCTGGGGATGTAGTTAAGCTGGTCAAGTACTCTCAGAGCACACAAGAAGCCCTGGAAGGGTCGAGCGTGGTAGCACACGCCTTTAATCCCAGCACTCTGGAGGCAGAGGTAGGCAGATCTCTGTGAGTTTGAGGCCAGCCTGGCTACAAAGAGAGTTCTAGGACAGCCAGGGCTTAAGCCCTAGATAACAAGATTCAGGGAAAAGGTGTGGTGACAAGCAGCTGTAATCCCTGTACTCAGGAGTCGGAAGCAGGAAAATCAGAAGTTCGAGGTCACTCAACAAGTTTGAGGCCAGACCAGATTGCATGACATCCCATCATCTTTATAAATCAGAACAGCCCCCACAAACCAACAGACACCCCAAACAATCAAAAAGGAAAGTTTTTAAAAGACACATAAATGTAAGTCACCTCTCTGACAATGAAGAAGGGACCGCAGCAGGAAAACTAGCTAGAGAGCAGATGCAAAGCTAAGTAAAGATCCCAGCACTCAGGAGGCAGAGGCAGGCGGATCGCTGTTAGTTCGAGGCCAGCTTGGTCCACAAAGTTAGTCCAGGACAGCCAAGGCTACACAGAGAAACTCTGTCTCGAAAAACCAAAAACAAACAAACAAAAAAGCTCAGTAAGGAGTGGTGAGCCCCTGACAGGATGTAGGGCAGGGCTGTCTGCACACAGGACCTGGGCCAGGGAGCCATGCAGTCTGCCATCTTGCTGAGCAAACAATTTTGCCTCTTTTTTACTTTTCTGTTTCTATATGATTAATTTAATTTGTTAAACAAATCTCTCTCTGTCTCTGTTTCTCTGTTACTCTGTTCTTTGTCTGTCTCTGTCTGTCTCTCTCTCTCTTTCTGTGTGTGTGTGTGTGTGTGTGTGTGTGTGTGTGTCTGTGTGTCTGTGTGAATGGTACAGCATCTCCATGCCACTTTCCCTCCACTGCGTGTGTTCTAGCTGCTAGAGGAACTGAAATGGACTGACAGGAGGGAATGGCTCACAACAGTGTGGGGAATCCTGATGCCCACCAGGGGTCATCTGGCAAAAAGAGGTGGAAAGCTTCCATTTGTACTTTAGGAGAGAGAGAGGGTGCCAGGAACTAAGGCCAGGCAGGGAAAGAAGAGGAAAGAGACAGGAAAGAGACAGGAAGGACTGTTACTTACAGAATACAGCACAGGGCCAAAGACGGATAGACACCCTCAGTGCATCCCTGCAAAGAGGCACCCTGCTCCTCCTTTCTATAGGTTTCTGTTACTCACAGCCAATAGTGTCCCCCAAAACATGAATAGATATTATCAGAAATAAAGCATTATAGGTTTTAAAGTGTTCCCCGTTCTAGCAGTGCTAGGTGGTATCTATTTAGAATCTCATAGCATTCTGAACTATCTCTCCCAGGCCATGGGTTGCTCCTCAGGAGGTGTCTGCCTCTCCTGTCAGCTGGCTCTGTTTTCAGATTGATAGGCACAGGGTCACAGGGCCAAGGTCCCAGCAACTCTCTCCTTTTACTTGATCTCAGCCTCAGAGAACAAGGGCAAGATTGTCAGGACTTGGGCTGTGCCAAAGAAGCCACACAGAGCTTCCTTTAAGTAAAGAGACAGTAGACATTTTGAGAGACTGCCCACGCTCACAAAATGTTTATTAGGACATATTTCTATAATTGTCTTTGTTTCTCATTAGTTACCTGGTTCATTTCTTTCTGGGCATAACTTAATGTTTTCATTTTTTGTGTGGTCAGGGTTTCATGTAGCCCAGGCTGCCTTCACATTCCCTAGGTAGCAAAAGAGATTGGCCTTGAACTTCTGATCCCTTTGCTGCAATCTCCTGAGGGATTACAGGCGACTGTTGCTATACTTCCGCCATGCTGGGGATGAGCCCAGGGTTTGGTGCAATCCACCAACTGAGCTACCTCCAGCTACCTGGGCCTAATTTCTAAGCCAAAGCTTATTACATGCTGGGCAGGTGCACCGTAAGGCTCAGCTGCATGTGTCCCTCATGTTCACGGAACTCTTTGCTCACAGCCAAGGGGCGCCATGGCAACAAGTGGCCAGAGCTGATTGGCTCTGGGGTCTTTCAGTCCCTGCTTCCTGAGCCTACAGCAGCACCCCGTTTGCCAAGCTCTACTCTTGGTGGGTGAGGGTTGGGTGTGGGGTGTGGGGTGGGGGCAAAAGATAGATTAAATAAAGGCCCAAAGAGTGAAGACAGGTTAATTGACTCCACCCACATGTCTCCCAGTACGGAATTTGCCTCGATCATGGTAACAAGTGCAATATCCTTCCTTTTAACTTTTTTCCCCCAGACAGGGTTTCTCTGTGTAGCTTTGTAGACGAGGCTAGCCTCAAACTCACAGAGATCAGCCTGCCTCTGCCTCCCCAGTGCTGGGATTAAAGGCTTGCATCATTCATGTAAGAGGCAGAGTATCACTAAGTTGTTCCTTTTTTTTTTTTTTTTTTGAGACTGGGTTTCTCTGTGTAGCCTCGGCTGTCCTGGACTCACTTTGTAGACCAGGCTGGCCTCGAACTCACAGCGATCCGCCAGCTTCTGCCTCCCTAGTGCTGGGATTAAAGGCGTGCGCCACCACTATCCTCGACCTCCAAATCCTCCTACCTCAGCTGCCAAGTAGCTGGGTTTACAGGTCTGTGCCAGCAGCCTGGCTGACCTGGGTCATTTTAATGGAGATGCTCACAATATGCGAGCGGTCACCTTAGGGTGCCTGCAGACAAGGCGATCTGGAACAGCCTTAGCGTCTCAAGGGTGAAGCGCAGCTGCCGGCATCTCCCAGGAGGGGGCAGCAGCGCCACGTGCAGAGGACCACAACCTCTCAAGCGCGCAGTGTCCGGGAGGAGGAAGGTGAGGCTGGGGGAAAGTCCCTTACGCGCCCTCTGCACCTTTCACCAGACCTGCTAGCGGCCTTCTTCCAGAAGCTGCTACTTTTTTGGGGGTGGGGGGGTGTCCCGACCTAGGCACCGTCTCTGAAATCTTCCTCCTGCGTCTCCTCTATTCCCACTCGTGCTCAACTCGCCTCTGTAGTCCACCCTGCTCCATCCCTTCTCCATGTGGCTCACCATTCTGCGTGGCCTGCATCGCTGCCAGCGAGCCCAGTTGCATTTATAACTGGTCCTTTCTCACAGGCCCGGGTACATCTCCCGGGGGCTGCACAAATCCAGCTGAGAACTGTCCCTGCTGTCCCCAGATCTCCAGGGAAGCTAGGCTGGGCAAATAACAACTCCCATGGCACAAACGATGCTTAGAGTTAATCTGGCCTCTCTCTTCTGAGCCTCACCCACCAGTTACAGGCATAGGAGGATAAGGTCATTCATTGTGAGAGGCGGTTAAACCCTGGGGTGGTATTTTTAAACCCTGGTTGTTTGGGAAACTCTCAGTGGCTTTCACAACCTCTGTTTTATCTCTCTCCCAGACTCAGTGGGTACATCCAACAAAAGGGTCCTTCTCCCCTTGTAGCAACCCAGCAGTGGGTTATTTGGTTCCAGGATGGGTGTGAACTGAATTCCCAGAAAGAAAAAAAAAAAAAGCGCCACACCTATGTGAAGGAGTCTGCAGGGCTGATGGACTGATTAGAGTTTAATGATTATGGAGAGTTGGAATGCTGCAAATCCAGATTCCTCTTTGGCTATCTTAAGTCCTCTGAATAGCCACTTATCACCCCCCACACACACACACACACCATCTGCCGGAACATCCTTTCTACTATCAGGTAAATCTTTCTGGAATGCTCGAACAGAGCAAAACCTTCCCCAAGGCCCTAACTGAGAATGCTATCAGATAGTCCCTGAGATCCTAATCACATCCCTTGCTCTGTAACTATATCGGTCTCAACACTGTTTCCACCCTGGAATACGGTATTTTTGGACAAGGGGAACCTGTGTTCCCAGGCTATAGTCACTCATATTAGAATCCCATAAGAACCAATGATCTTATTCCTTCTGAAACGAGAGGAACATTTTGCATAGACAGGAAGATGTCTGTTGCGAATCTCCTCTTGGCCTCTTCCAGCCAGGGAGATGGTCTTTGGGCCAGCCATTCTCTCTTGGTGGCTCAGCCTCCACTGGGCCACAGCGCTAAAACTCTTCCTATGGTCGTATACTAGCACTGTTGCCTGAGAAATCCACCTCACCCACCTCTGCGTTGGTCCAGAGGTCACCTTGTCTCACAATAGCAAGCCTGTGGTGGGCCCAGGACCTGTTATCTGGGGAAAATTACACTCCAGCCCCTCACTTCCAGGCTGACCCTGCGGCTCTGGTGTGTGTTTACAGCTTCCTGGGCCGACCTGAAGTGATCTGTGAAAGACTTTCCGCTCAGATTCCAGAAGTCAGGAAAACACAGATTCCTAAAGCAGCTGTAATCTGGCCATTTCCTTCACTTTTTCTCTGAGGTTTCCACGTACAGAGAAAGGGCACCCTGTGACTTTCCTACCCCTTCCTGCCTCCTGACCTTTTGTGTTCTCTTGGCTGGCTTTGGCATCCTGCAGCATATAGGGAAACATTTGGAACTCGAGGCAGCATTTTCCAAATTCTTCCTCCTCCTCCTCTCTCACCTGTCAAGACAAAACCCAAAGCATCCAGTTCTAAGTGTATCCCGTTTTCGGAATAATCCCATTCGGGATTTATTTATTGTGCATGTGTGTGCTTGGGTGGGCGGGTGCCTTGGTATGGGTGTGGAGGTCAGAGGACAGCTTGCAAGTCTTGCCTCTCTCCCCCCATTTGCGTGGATCCTGATGCTCGAATTCTGGTACCAGGGCTGAGCCAACTTGTGTGGGGGTGGGGTGGGGGGGAGGCTACAGGATCCTACCTAGAAACACAGGGGTGAGCTCTGCCTGGGACTCTTCCTTGGAGTTTTCCCTGCAGCCAACTTGGAAGTACGCACACCGGGATGGGATGGCCTCTCACCTTTGCTGCTGTCATCATTCCTCCCTGCAGGCAGATGCATATCTGGAGTCCCCGAGGGAGGGACTTATTGTGCTTTCACAGATGGATTCCCCTCCCTTCCCTTAGCAGCGGAAGAGCTAACTTGTAGCTTTTCTCTGTTTCCTACGGCTCTGATAGGTTCCACTTCCTAGTCCCTTTTGCTCTGCCTCCCAATGGGATATGTCAGTAGCCCTGTTCCTCAAAGGCCCAGGTGGTGACTTCTCCAGGCTCT
Source organism: Acomys percivali (assembly GCA_907169655.1). Taxonomy (NCBI): domain Eukaryota; kingdom Metazoa; phylum Chordata; class Mammalia; order Rodentia; family Muridae; genus Acomys; species Acomys percivali. The sequence continues at coordinate 15,786,507 of OU015747.1, read as the reverse complement.
ACAACCCTACAGCCTCACATCCTGACCTCCTCATACCTTCAGGCAAAATCCCATGCCATTCCTCTGTGGCAAGTGACCTGCTTTCTCTGTGGCAAGTGACCAAGCCTGGCTCATGCTCCACTACTGCTCTGTGGCCTGTCTGCTCTTGCCCACGTTCACAGCGGTAGCAGCTCCTGCTCTGAAGCCTTTCCAAAATCTACCAAGTTGGGTGGGGACTTCTCCTTCCTATAATGTCCTGTCCCATTTTAGGTCCCTCAAGTCCTGCCTTGTATTTAGGGATAGATAAATAAAATCCTCTCCCTCGGCTGGGAACACTCACTCAGCTGGGTATGGAAAGCTTCTATGGGGCTCTGGGCTAAATTAAACCAAATGTGACTAGATATCATTAGAAATCAAAGCCTAAAGCATTATCGGTTCACACAAATGATTAGATTGCTTGGGCTTGAGTGCCCTCGTTTGTGAAACAATGGACCATGATAAGGTAGGACCTTTGCATCCCCTTTATTCTGAGACTGTATCCAGGCTCTTCCTGTGGTGTGAGTGCATAATGTACACGCATGTGCACTGTGTGTGTGCTCTGTGTGTGTGTGTGTACTGTGTGTGTGCTGTGTGTGTGTGTGTTAGGCTGTGTGGTTTGACTACCGAGGAACACGGAGCAGAGAACTGGCACTCCAGATAAGAATGAAGCTGCCGTCTAGTGGCTCCACTGTGAGGGGATCTTGAACATGTGCCCAGTTGAAGGAAGAATGAGGAAGTTTGTTGGTCCACCCCATGAGCATTTACACTGGGCCTACTGTGCACTCGGACTTGGCTGTGTTTTCCTACCTCTAAGAAGCCAGAGTCCGTTAGAAGGAGACTAACAATTATCCGGAAGTAGAAAGTCTAGATGGGAGAGTGTAAAGGCCACAGAAGAGGGGGAGATGGGTGGTAAGGACAGATCTTGCTAGTGTGGCGTGAGAAAGGGGAGAGCAGGACGGAGGATGGCTGGTATTTCTGAGCAAGTGGGGCAGCCCACTGTGCCAGGCCTGTGAGTGGCACAGTAGCCGCTTTCATGACCATTTTTGAGCCAGGCTAATGAGGCCTAAGACTCTGGGGTCCTCCTGTATGTCATCCCAGAGGGGCGGTCCCTGTTGATAGCTAGCTCTGGCCTGGCCTGTCACCTTGGTGATTTCCTTTCCAACCTCAGACCCTTTCCCTGTCCTACCCTCACCACCTCCAGAGCCAGAGAGGCAGCTTCTCAAGCTCGCCTTTAGCAAGAATAGCTTTTCTCTCCAGCTAGTCCATTTCTGGAGAAGAACCATACCGAGAAAGCAATTATCACCTCAAGGAGAATCACCTTCCCCTAAGTGCTCCCGTGCAGGGCGCTGGGGCAGAGGTCCCAGGAGTTCTGCCTAGGGACAGTCTAAGAAGCAGCTTTCCCTGAAAAAACAAAACAAAACAAAACTGCTCAAGGCTGATGGCGGTGACACTTGGCTGGCTCAGCAAGCACCTTTTCCCTGGGAGCGTGGAAAGGCTTCCAGACTTGGTCCGCTGCTGCAGAAAAGGAGGCTGAGGGAGACTGCTTATTGGTTTTTCATAGTGCTCTTTCTCCCTAACGTACAGCCAGCCAGCCGTGCATTTTTAGAGCGTTACACAGGCTCACAACTCAGCATTCATCAGACAGTTGGGCTGAGCGTGGGGGGATGCCACGGGGTCAGGGACAAGAACAGATGGGTCTTCGTTTAAGCAGGTTAGAAGTTCAGCTGCCACGGCGGAAGAAAACCAGTCTTTTAGGCTGGGGATGAGGGGATGGGAATGAAGGGGCATGGTGGGCAAGAAGGCGAGAGGCCTCTGCTGTCGTGATGTCTGTAGGCTCCTCGGGAATGAGCGCTATCTAGGCAGTTGTTTTCCTTCTGCATGCAGAAGCAAAGGCAACTGTGCCTGAAGCAAGAAGCAAGAGGCCTGCTGCCATTCTAAAATAGCAGCACTGCTGAGTTTTCCAGATGAGGATTTCTCCTTGGTGAGCCAAAGAGTTTTGGAACATTATTTGAAAGCAAAACCACCCTCTTCCTGCTCGCTCTTTCTTTCTTTCTTTCTTTCTTTCTTTCTTTCTTTCTTTCTTTCTTTCTTTTCTTCTTCTTCTTCTTCTTCTTCTTCTTCTTCTTCTTCTTCTTCTTCTTCTTCTTCTTCTTCTTCTTCTTCTTCTTCTTC
>OU015747.1:15764314-15784307 GCA_907169655.1 Acomys percivali | reverse complement strand
TCTTCTTCTTCTTCTTCTTCTTCTTCTTCTTCTTCTTCTTCTTCTTCCTCCTCCTCCTCCTCCTCCTCCTCCTCCTCCTCTTCTTCCTCTTCTTCTTCAGGAAAGCATCTCACATGATGAAATCAGGGTTTTTAACTCTTGAAGGAAAACCGGTCAGGGGCAGCTCTTGGGCCTTTTCCAAGTGTGGCTGGGTTTCTCTTTGTCAAAAAGCAGTTGGGATTTTGTGCCAGGTAAAGGACATGGTTTCCTAGGAGGGTTGATTGACAACAAGGAAAGTGCTGGTAGCTGTTGGAATAAAAGAAAAAGGAAGTAGAAAGAGGAGCCTGAGGACCAGTCTTTGCTGCCTGGCAAGTGACCTCAAAGCTCTGGTTGAGGGGCTGCAGAGATGGCTCAGTGGCTAAGAGCCTCTTCCAGAGGACCCAGGTTCAATTCTCAGCACTCACACAGCAGCTTACACCTACATGTAGCTCTAGTCCCAGGGGATCTGAAACCCTCTCTTGGTCTCCACGGGCACTGCATACTCATGGCACACTCACATATATGTAGGCAAAGCTCCCCATACACATGAAAATAAAACAAAACAAACGTAGAATGTTTTGGCTGAAAACACCTATCATTTTCTTTATGTGTGGTTCTGTGTAACAACAGCTGGGTCTGGCTCAGCCGGGGTGGTTCTTCTCTACTCATCTCTGGCTTCTTCCTCTGACTACGTGTTTGGAGCAGCTCAGATGGAGTTAGGTGGTTAAGATGACCTTTTTAACTCTCCTAGCAGTGGATGCTGCTGTGAGTGGGGCTACAAACCCCCAGAGACCTGCGTTGGCTTCTCCTCTGGTGGCTGGGCTCCAAAGCCAGCAAGAAGGAGGGAAAGACTCAACTCAGGGTGTTTTCCCAGGTCTCTGCTTGGGTTATATGTGCTCTGCCATGAAAGCCAAGTGTGCAAATTAGCACGAGTCTACGTGGGAGGAGACTACCATGTAGCAGGGGCTGCGGGGCCGTGACTCCACTGGGAGCCATTGCTGTAACTGCCTACCCACAAGAAGGAAGTAAATCTGAGATGACACTGGACACTCTAACCTCAGCAAGATGCAAACCATGCGGGGCAGGACTCTTATGTGCTCAAGCTGAAAGAAGAAAAACCAGAGAATCAATTTGTTGGGGGTTTTTGGAACACGCTGGCTATTTCCTAGGTTGGAGAGACAGTTGGGTTTATTTCAAGATAGGGTTTCTCTGTACTCCTCGCTGTCCCGGGACTTGATCTGTAGACCAAGCTAGCCTTGAATTTACAGAGATCCGCCTGTCTCTGCCTCCCGAGTGCTGGGATTACAGGTGTGTGCCACCACGCCTGGCTGACACTGGGGTTTGTAAGACTGGGATAGCTCAAGTGTGAATCCTTTTCAGCATCTCAAAAAATTCGGAACAGCATTGTTTTCTCCACATGAACAAAGATAGATGGGTGGCTGTATAAACAGCTTGCTAGACAATAGGCTGAGCCGGTCTCAGATTTCCCTGGCCTTCCCAGTCTATAGAAAGACACTGGTGTGGTTAGAGTCTAAAAAGGAAAACAGAAACATCCAGCTTCAGTAACAGAGAGATCTGATTATATACTGCTGATGGACAAGTAGGGGGCTAAATAGGACTGAGCCAGCAACTCAGGAGTAAAAAAAGGCAGGGAGATACTACAACTCCCAGACTAAAGAGGCATAGAAGGACACCAACTCACGGAGTCCAGGGGCCAAGATGACAAGGACAAACTGGAGCCACTATGCCTTCCTGGGGTCACAGAGGAGATGGAGCTGCCATGGGAGAACATGGGAAGAATATGAGAAATCCAATTCCTCCCCTTCTTCAGCTCCACTCTGCCAATGTCTCCCGGGGGATGGGGGTGGGGCAGAGTCTGGCTAGAAACTCTGTAGGAACTTCAGACATGAAGCCAACATGGCAGCCCCTAGAACCCAGAGCAGGAATGAGCTGTGAGCAAAGATGCCCCCAAGCCAGAACAGAAATGTCCTCAGCAGTACCTTGTTTGATATGCCAAGACACCCTGTGCCCCCACAAAGTCCCACTAGCAACTTCTGTGTATTCCTGGGGTCATCTTGTGAACTCAAGAAAGGTTGCCCAACCCTCCTCATCAAGGTCCAAGCCTGCTTCGCAAGGGATGGCTTCCTCCTTGTCAGTGATGCTCTGTCCCTGGTGGCCATTTGGTGCCTCTGTGACACCAAAGACTCCCAAGGCCTCACTAGCTGGCTCAGAAGTAGAGGGGTGCTGTTTTCACTCCAGAGTGAAAACCACACAGCTCTCCACAAACAGCTCAGTCAGCTTTCTCCTGCAGCTGCCTGCAGACATCCAGAACGGAGGCTGTGTCACAAAGAGAGAGCCAAGGCTGATTTCCCACTTCCCATCTTAGAACACCCGTCCAAACTGCTCTGCCTCCTTCCAACAACACACCACCCTACAAATCCACTCCTGGGAGTTCACCCCGCCTTTCCCAGGCACAATGAGGGACGGGGCACATTCAGAAATCTCAGATGGGTTCAAGCTTGAGTGACAACTCAAATACACACCCTACACACATTCACACACATACTTGTGAATACGCCTCCCCCCCCACATAAGCACACATGCACATGACCATGTACTCACGTGATCATCACTCCTCCATGTTGAGAAAACCAGAAATCATAGAAATAATGGTTGATTGACACACCTTCCACATGTCACATGCTTGATACTTTATTCTTTCATTCCCAATGACAGCCCTTGTATAGTCAGTCCCTTTCTTAACTGTAGCTGAGAAAATGGAAGTGTTTAGAGATGTACTACATGACTGGCTTATGAGGCTTAATTTTGATAGTCAATCTGAATAGATTGAGAGATGCTTAGACTTACCTCTGAACATGTCCACTGGGGACAGTTGGCTCTTGGGAACAGCGTGCTCCAACATCGATGGCTTACCCATTGATGAGTTCATAATTCCAAGAGACTCTCAGGAAGTGATGTGCAGGCAGGAGCCAGGACTAGGATGGGGGAAATACACTGTTGGGCATATACTACTGGCAGCCTCATCTTGCTCTAGTCCTTCCTGTTTCTGCTTTACTCTGCTTTCTGTTCTTCAGGATGTGTGTTCTCCGTGGCCCCTTCCCTGTTACAATGTGCTGGTATCTCTGAATCTGTAAGGGGAGATATCTTTCTTCTTCTAAGTTGTTTTGTTCAGATACTTGGTCACAAAAATGATAAAAATCCACACACTCACAAATAAATAATCAAAAGTCAGGAATCCTGCATAGCTCCAAAGTCAGGATCTTCCTCCTACCAAGCTGCTTCTCCATGCATGTGAGTGGTGTGGGTTTTTTGTTTCTTTTTGTTTTTTCTCTCTTGTGTGGCACTATTTCTTACTTTCCTAGAAAGGCATAAACAAATATTTCTAGGGCTCTTGTACCACTAGGAAAGGGCACTTTTCCTAGCAAGTGGTCCCTAGATTGAGTTTAGAAACTACCCAAAACTAAGCGTGCCCCCTGCATAATTGCGTGCTCTCATGTTTTCCTGAGCACTGTGGCTGGCTGCTGCCCTCTTAAACAGTGCTGGAGGATCGTCCCTAGAGATGCTACAGCCAGGGGATCTGGAGGCAATTTAGTACCGGTGTTGAGAACACAAACTCTGGCATCAGACACAGATTTGGAGAAGGAATTTTCCATGCGCACACAAAGCTGCTTTGTAGCTGGGGAGGATAGGAGATGCCAGCACACAATTCACAAGGGGCTGAGCCAATCCTACATTCTCAGCCACAGGATGGATTTGCGGGAAGCAGGGAGAGCCACCATCACAGTGCGCACACTGGAGGAAGTGATGGGTGCATGACTCCAGTTTAGCAGGGCGTCCTGGCTGTGCAACACAGGTAAGAGAGAGTGTAGCATTTGCAAATGAGACACAGTGTTTCCAGAGAGCCAGTGATTTCTTTGAGGTCCAGTGAGAGGCTCAGATAACCAAGTCTTAACGCTCAGGGCTGAAAACCCACCTCCTTTATTTACTATTTGTCTTAGGATTTCCATTGCTGTGATAAACATCACAACAGAGAGCAACGTGGAAAGGAGAGGATTTATTTCCCCTTCCGCTTCATCGTCCATCTCTTGAATCTTTTTCAGATAGGCCTACCAGGCCACAGGTTGCTCTTTCAAGGTCTCTAGTGGCCTTGGTGATGGTAAATGCAAGGAATCGTTTGCAGACCCCACTTTCTTGATTTATTGGTAGACTTTTTTTCTTCATTAAACAGTGTGTGTGTGTGTGATACGTTATGGCTTATCCACCCGTGTGTGCAACTGTGGAGGTCAGAGGTTGTCATCAGATGTTTTTCTCTATTGAACCCGACCTTATTTATCAATACAGGGTCTCTCACTGGACCTAGAACTCACCATGTCATCTAGGCTGGTTGGTCATTGGGTCCCTGGGATCCAATTCTCCCCATCTACACAAAGGTGGTGTACAGTTATGTGCTGCCAAGCCTGGCTTATATGTGGGTGCTGCGGGGGGGAGGGGGGGCTAAACCCAGGTCCTCATGCTTGTGCAGCAAGCACTGCACACGCTGAACCCCAGCCCCATTATCAGCAGGGCTCAATACTGCATCCAGCCCTCTTTTTCAAAGTCCTTTCTCCTCTTGCCTGTTAAGGTAAATCTCCGCACCTGCCCCTTGCCTATCCTGAGACTCTGCTGAGCTCTAGCCTTTTTCTCACAGAACTCACATCTCCTCTGTCCACACTCATTCCCTTGAGAGCTCTTCCACAGTCCTGTGTATGCCTTCAACATGCCCCACCCCTCCATAGCTCAGACTTTTCTTCTGAACTTCAAACCCTTATGCCAACTGCTTGCTCAGCATGACCCTGGAAGTGCTACCAGGTGTCATGACTTTAATACCTCCCTAACTGAACCTCCCAACCTTCTCCCTCTTTCCTTCTTCACATCTTCCAGTGCCTGACTTTGAGACCCACAACCCAAATAAAAGTGCTGGGTGTGTGGCGTGAGCTTGCAACCTCAGAGCTCTGTGGATTCCTGGGGCTTGCTGGCCAGCCGTCATTAGCCTAATTAGTGAATCTCCTGTCCCAGTGAGAGATCCTATCTCAAAACCCACAAAAGGATAGTATTGGAGGAAGGACACTAGAAGTTGAACTCTGGTCACCATGTATGTGTTTCCTGTCATTATGGCACTCATACATGCAAACACGTGTACACACATATACTCACACATGCATACACACACACACACACACACACACACACACACACACACACACACACACACAGGCTTTACCCAAACACCCCATAAAACCCAATCACTTCTCATCCTTTCCACTGGTCCATTTTAGTCTACAGTTATTCTGAGCATCTCACCATCACGCAGCTTCATCCTCTGTAACTCAGGGTATCAGCAGAGCGTTCTCTAGTCACCCGTGCCACACCACATCATTTTTCTGCTCAAAGTGTTCCAGGAGCATATAGCCCCACAGAGATTCAGTGCTGCTGTCCCCACCACATGCAGCAAAGCCATTCTTTTCCAAAGTCCTACATAACACCTGTCTGAGGGGATCCTCACAGCTGATGCAACTGTACCAAAACTGGCTCCTCAGATGCCATCATTCCAACACAGAACCTTGGAGCCTGCTGGCTCCTTTGTCTGGAATGTTCTTTCAAGGGATATTCACTGCTTTGCATCTTTTGGTTATTTATATATTTTTATTTGCAAATGAGAGTTCTCTAATAGAAAACCACGACCTAGTCCCACTCTGGTTCTCCTGGCTGCCTTAGGCTTCTCCACATGATCTGCTTATAACTTCCTTACCTAGTTCTGAATTGTGAGCCTCTCCTCTATGGAATGTAAGACTACCAGGAGCAGAGATTTTTTAAAAAATTTCTTTCCAGTGCTTTGTAGCCAGCGCCTAGAATTCCCACTGCCCGATGTGTAATGTTTGTTGAGTGGAGGGATTGACAGCTGAAAGACCTTAGCCATTTGACATTAGTGAGCAGAATATGATGACAAAGGGCCTGGGCTGCCTACATGACTGTCTTATCTGTAGGCATCAACTGTTGTCTTTTGGCCTCGGGCCACATCTACAAGTTTCTTAAGAGTGAAGACTATGTGGTTTAGCATCCCCAAACTCTCTCCGCCCAGCATCAGAGTCTCCTAATGATGGCTTCACTAAAAAACCAATACAGCTGGGGCTGTATTGACGGCTCAGCAGTTACAGTGATTACAATGCCCACTGTGATTGCAGGAGACTCGGGTTTGGTTCCCAGCATGCACATAAGGCACTTACAACAGCTTGTGCTTCCAGTTCCAGGAGATCCTATGATGCCCTTTGGCCTCTGTGGGAACCTACACACAGGGTGCACATAAAGTGATATACGCAGTCATGTGCACACATACAATAAAAGGGGGAGAAAGAACTCCTGAAGATGATCTGGAAGCATTCACAACAACCAGCTTATTCTTCCTCCCAGCTTTGCTTGGGGCTAGCTGCATACTAAATGTATTCACTTATTTACTCAGCCAGCCAATTAAATGCAGCTTTGAAACCCTGCAATTGTTATTATTATAAACAGTTTTCTCAAAAGAAAATACAAAGTTCTGTTCCTCCTACTGCCTTTCCTAAAAGCATATTTGTTCCAAATAGAAACATCACTGCCTCCATCCCTTCTGTACAAATACGAAATGTACTGTCTGGCCAGACCCAGGACATTTTTAGCTCACCATCTCCTTTGCAGAATTTTGGAGAACATTTCCCTGAAGAAAGTTTTTTCCTCCCTCATCCCTTAAAGACATAGATAGGCGCTTGCTCACCACAGATGTGTGCCATACGCTTAGGAGGGTACAGACCATTAGACAGATGGCAGCAAGCAAGTGCAAATGAGCCAACGGCAAACGGTGGAAGGCCCGGTGTGGTGACCCAGCTTTGTCCCCACCCCAGCCACTTATCGAAGCTGAACTCACTCTCTCCTCCCTTCCCAGGGCTTCCCAGCTGGGCTGACCGTCTAATGATGTCATCATCTTTTTTTCCACCAACCAGACAAAGGTAGCTGAGGAGCTCAGCCTGTCTAGGACTGAGTGGCCTTAGCCTTCCTGATGGTGACCTTCCCAGGGCATCCAAATGTCTACTGACAGGACATCCTGCGGCTCACACTTCCTATGCAGACGGACAGTGGCTGACTCCATGGTTAAGTGTCTCTCTTGAAGAGTTTTTCTCAGAGGAAAACAAACCTGCTGGCTCAAGCATCCTTGGTCCTTCGGGTTTACTCTGAATTGTCATACCCCACACAGACAATGTATGGTTATAGTAATTGCACTGAGTACAGGGGATGAACCCTGCCACAGAAGTATTGTGAAGGCCTTCACCATGCTTTCTCTGCATAAAAAAAATATATATTTATTTATGTGCATGGAGGAGGGGAGTGTGTGCCCCTGGCACATGAGTGTGAAAGTTGTAGGTGTTAGTTCTCTCTTTCCACCATGTGGGTGTCTGGGATTGAACTCAGGTCATTAGGCTTGGTAGCAAGCAGTTTTCCTGCTGAGCCATATTGACATCTGTGCTGGATAGTTTTACGTCAACTTGACACAAGCTAAAGTCACCTGAGAGCAGGGAAACTCAGTAAGAAAATGCCCCCATAAGATCAGCCCGCACATAGCCCATGTGGAATCTTCTTAACTAGTGATTGATGGGGGAGGGTCCAGTCCGTTGTGGGTGGTCCCATTTCTGGGCTGATGGTCCTGGGTGCTATAAGAAAGCAGGCTGAGCAAGCCACGGGGAACAAGCCAGTAAGCCCCACCCCTACAGGGCCTCTGCATCAGCTCTTGCTTCTGGTTTCCTGCCATGTTTGAGTTCCTGTCCTGACTTCCATTGATGATGAGCAGTGGTATGGAAGTTTAAGCCAAATAAATTCTTTCCTCCCCAAGTTGGGGTGTTACATCGCAGCAATAGAAACCCTGAGACAACATCCCTATCCCTATTTTTTTTATATATATATTATATTTCTTTCTGGATAGACAGTTAGCCAAGAGGCATCTTTCATATCTCCTTCTGAAAAGCTCCATCAAGGCTCATGGTGGCGCACGCCTTTAATCCCAGCACTCGGGAGGCAGAGACAGGCAGATTGCTGTGAGGCCAGCCTGGTATACAAAAATAAGTCCAGGACAGTCAAGACTGTTACACAGAGAAACCCTGTCTCAAAAAAACCTTAAAAAAAAAAAAAAAGGAAAGAAAGAAAGAAAAGAAAAAAAAGATGGCTCATGTAAAAAGCCCATTTCCTGAGTGACTTCCAAGAGAGGTAGCCCTGTCCTCTGCTGCCCGTCTCAGCCTCCTTACTGCACTCTTGTAGTTCTTTTTCCTTGAGTGAATAATACTTGTTTCATTGGCCTCTTCTTATTAGGACATACTTTAGTGAAAAGAGACCCTACTTGGCTCCCCTTGCCCCTCCGACACGCCCTCCCACTCAGCACTCCATAAGTAACTGAGAACAAACACTTTGTAGACTTCCTCTCTGTTCTCCATGCCCAGTCTCTGGAAGGATACTCTCAATCATTGTCTTTCATTGTTTGTTGGCAAATAGCTGATCTTAGAAGCATGGTCTGGCTGCTAAGGGTCCTTTTTCTTCCGTCACTGAGGAGATGATTCACCATGGTTAAACACTAAGAGAAACACTGTCCCCTGTCAACAAATCTATTGACAGAACCCTGGTGGCCTCCCTAGCTGACCTTTCATTTAATACCTGTAACTGGGCAGACTCAGACCTTCCTGTTACGCCTAAAGCTGAGGACCTGGAAGATGACTGGCTCAGAGTTGGCATGAGCTCTCTGCCTCAGATTCGAAGGTTTCTGTTTACTCTTAGACAGCGACTTGGCTGCAGGAAGGCTCTCTGGTGGCTGCAGTACAGGCACAGACAACTTAAAGATTAGTCTTAGCTCTAGCCACTGTCCTTTCCCCCATCTTTTTCTGGGCTCTGGTCCTTCTCTATTCTTAGGTTTCAAAAACACATCAAAGCTACCAGATTCTCCCAGCATCCCTCTGTTCCTACCTGTCACAAGGTATGGCTGGCATACCCTGCCTCTTACTCTATATGCCTGCATTTCCCCCAGCTCCCCTTCCCTACGTGAGCCAACCATTTTGGTTACCTGTCCTCTTTTTTTTATCTATCTTACCTTCCTGGCCTCTTGGTCTGGCTCTCCCCTCTCCTCGGCTCAGGGTCAAGTTCACGCTGGACTCTGCCTCTGGCTATGCCTTTTATCTACAATAAACCTTCTGCTCCACCATACCTAGGAACAGTCCTCCTCCTCTTCCTCTTCCTCCTCCTCCTCTTCCTCCTTCTCCTCTTCTGGTTCCTCCACTTCTTCTCTTCTTCCTCTTCTTCCTCCTTCTTCCTCCTCTTCCTCCTCCTCCTCCTTCTTCTATCAACTCAATCTGTCCCTTGAAAATACCTTAACGCGTGTTCTAGGCGCTTTTCTTGCCTATGATCCTGGCCCTTAGGAAAGAGAAGCATCTCCCACCTGCCTCAGAGGAAAGTGCACCCAACACGCACAACGCACAGGACTCCTGTCTCTATCCACTTGTTTGTAACTTTAGCCTCTTGTTTTTTCCCACTAGAGGAATCCAGGTTCCTGCCCACATCTGAAGGGAGAAAGCTCTCTCCCTTGACCAGGGAAGCAGGTGCACGCCGTGCCTCAGCAGTTCCCAGGAAGGCTCAGTGCCATAGACTGCTGTGCCAAGGAGCTGAGAGTGGACTCCTTCCCTGGAAGCCTGTCTCATCCCGTCTCATAGTAACCTCTAAAATGCTGGGGCTAACCTAGAGCATCTGTCTGCCAGTACAGAGCACCCGGGAAGCTTTTCCTTGTATCCAACAGGTGGGCCTACTACGTCAGAAACATAGACATACACATTTGTGCCAGGCATGGTGGCGGACACCTTTAATCCTAGCACTCAGAAGGCAGAGACAGGTGGATCACTGTGAGGTCAAGGCCAACCTGGTCTACAAAGGGAGCCCAGGACAGCCAAGGCTACAAAGAGAAACTATGTCTTAAAAAATAAAAAACAAATGCCAGGCATGGTGGTGCACGCCTTTAATCTCAGCACTTGGGAGGCAGAGGCAGGTGGATCGCTGTGAGTTCAAGGCCAGACTGGTCTACAAAGTGAGTCCAGGACAGCCAAGGCTACACAGAGAAACCTTGTCTCGAAAAACCAAACCAAAAACCAAAAAACAAACAAACAAAACAAAAACAACAACAACAAAGCCACCCACACATTAGTATCTTCTCACAATGTCAGAATATATTGAGTAACAAGACATTCACAAGGCACATCAGTTTTGTTAGCTACAATTTGCTATGCAGGTTCATTTTAAAAATCATGTTTGTTTTTTCTTATTCTTTGATAATTTCCTCCCCTTCCTTGGGTTTCCTCCCTTGACAGCATCCTCCTCACAACTTCATTTCATTTTTCTTTCATAACCCACTGAGTTCCATTTGTGCTGTCCATGTAGGCCTAGTTGTTGGGGCGACACACTGGAGCATGAACAACCTATCAGGAGCCACACCCTTCCTAGCAGCATCTACTGTCAATAGCTCCTCAGCAAGGGTTTGGCGGCTTAATAGTTCCTCCCCATCCACGCTGGAAGGTTGACTGGCTTGATCTTGGCCAGGTCTTGTGGAGGCAACCACAGCCGCTGTGAATTCGTGGGTCCTTTCAAGCACAGGTTCTTCGTTTAATTGTAATGTTTTTGGATTTACTTTATGTGTATGAGTGTTTTGCCTGCGTGTATGTACACATGTCATACGTGTGCATGGTGCCTACGGAGGTCAGAAGAGGGCAGAAGGTCCTCTAGAGATATGGATAGTTAGGAGGTACTATGTGGGTTCTAGTAATTGAACTGGGCCCTCTGCAAGAGCAACAAGCTCTCTTAACTGTTGAGTGACCTCTCCAGCTCCAAGCCCAGGTTCTTTTATTCCAGTTTTAACCACTGTTAACTCTAAGATCACACGTTATACCTTGCACAGTAATTACTTCTCTCATATATATACATATATATATACATACATACATGTATATATGTATATAACATATTAGCTACAAAATCAACAAGTCGAGTAGGCCGCATCATCTGTGAGGACCTAAACCAGCAGAAGTACCTAGGACAGTTGTGAACTTTCTGCCCATCAGTTCTAGACGTACACACGAGTGGTCAGAAGACAGGTTGTCTGTCACTACCACAGTGCTGCCTATACTCTTCTTTTTGGGCTCCAGGTAAGAGTGTTGCCCCTTTCCTCAGTCTGGTGATTTGGGGTCTGGTGTTACTGATATAGCTTTAACACACACACACACACACACACACACACACACACACACACACACACACCATGTGCTCACATGGTTTCACTCTACTTCGATAAGTTTATAGGGTGACAACTTTTTTACTTTTTTTTTTTGGTTTTTTGAGACAGGGTTTCTCTGTGTAATCTTGGCTGTTCTGGACTCTCTTTGTAGACCAGGCTGGTCTCGAACTTACAGAGATCCTCCTGCCTCTGCCTCCTGAGTGCTGGGATTAAAGGCGCACACCACCATGGGCATTCTGAATGTTCTTGAGGGCTAGATCACTCAGATGTAATAAAGGCTTCTCCATCCACTTGATTATTTTTCTAAGTCCTCAAGGTAGCCTAGGGTCCCTGGGCACATGACTCCTGTCTGTCCTCCAGTCTCTCTCTCTGATAGAGAGACTATCACAAGGACCAGAAGTGGCTTTGTCTTGGGTTTGGCTTCTTTTTAAAGCCTGGTACAGAGTTGTTCTAGAAGGAGAGTAAGAAAGAGTGGGAGCTGAGGGGGGTGGTGCACACCTTTAATTCCAGCAGTCAGGAGGCAGAGGCAGGCGGATCACTGTGAGTTCGAGGCTAGCCTGGTCTACAAAGAGAGTTCCAGGACAGTAAGGACTAGTGTAAAGAGAAACCTTGTCTCAAAAAATACCAAAGAGAGAGGCAGGAAGGTAAATAAAAGAGAGTGAATGGGAGGAGGAGGAGGAAGAGGAGGGAATAACAGGAGTTTTGGCAGATATTTTGAGCTATGCAAGTCAAGTCATTGATGGAATAAATCATTGACAGAAAGAGAGGAAAAGAAAGCATGGAAGTAAATGAATGTGCACGCCACAGATGTCATGGAGAGCATGATTTGCTGGGCGCTGCATGAGTAAGCAAGAGTGAAAACCAAGCCAGGCCTGGTGGCGCATGCCTTTTATCCCAGCACTCAGGAGGCAGAGGCAGGTGGATCAATGTGAGTTTAAGGCCAGCCTGGTCTACAAAGTGAGTCCAGGACAACCAGAGATACACAGAGAAACCCTGTCTCGAAAAAACAAAAAACAAAACAAAACAAAAAGGAGTGAAAAACCAGTAGAGGCTGGCTATTCGGTTATTGTTTAAGGCCTTGGCAGGGAGCCAGCAGGGAGCACAGGCCACAGGAAGTCTTCCCTGGAGATGTAAGGGAAGACAAAAAAAAAAAAAACCCTTTATAGTCCAACAGGGGAACAGAAACAAGTTAAATGACACCAATGGAATTGTGGGACATTCTACAAGACAACTAGAATGATCTTTAAACACTAGCTTTAGGGAAGGAGAAACAGGTGGGTCCCAAGAGCTTGCTGGCCGGAAAAGGGAAGCATCTGTCTCAGAAGAGAGACCCTGTTTCAAGGAGGAAAAGCAGAAAGTGTTAGAGAAGGACACTCGATGTCCTGCTCTGGCATTGGCACGTGGCTGCATGGGGTCCCCACATCTACACACTCACTGCATGCACCACACATGTAGATGACACATATGCCTGTGTTCACTCACACACAGACAGACACAGACAGAAACACACACACACACACACACACACACACACACACACAATCAATGTTCTTTTTACATAAAAGCACGTTGAAAGACTGAAGAGCAAAAATGCTTTTGATTGGATCCATGGAGACATCGTATCTTACTGTATCTTCACAGCCATCAGGGAAACAGCCTCATGAAGAGAGGCAAAAGAGGTGGAAAGTCCTCAAAGACGGGCCCTGCCTGGCCTTTTGAAGGCATAGTAAAGAGGCTAGCATGCCTGGAGGAGGTCGGAAGAATTGGAGGAAGGTAGAAAGCTCGGCATCTTAAAAACCTTATAAGGACTTTGGACTTGACCATTTTAGCCTGTTGAGTTTGGAATAGCTATTTGGTGGGTGTGGAGATGCAAGCAGGAAGCCGACTGTGCAAGCCTGCAATTCAGGGGACAAGCTAGGAAAAGTCATAAAAAGCTTTAAAGTTCTTCACCACATGAGATGATCTCAAAGCCATTAGACTGGGTGAGATCATCAAGGGAATGAGTCTGAAGAAAAGACCCAGAGGGTGAGCGCCAGGTCACTCTGCAGCAAGAGGTCAGGGGAAGAGGGAACAGCCAAGGCAGTGGTGAAGAGCTGGCTGGGATGAAGGAGGGTCCACCTCCCACTGGAAGTGTGTGCGTCTCGTTCTTGACTTCCTTTGACATGATGGGGTCCCCTGAGACTGGGGCATTGATGAAGCCCTAGGAGTAATCCACTGAGAAAGAGAAATGACTGATCTTGACCTTGGTAAGGATTGACCCAGATTGGCTAGAGTGAGTGTGGGAGAGAGAAGGGGCTGACTGAGCACAGTGCATACAAACGATGAGACCAGGAGCAGAGACCCGGGGTCACCGCCCTTAGGGGAGTGGGGTAAGGAAAAGTTCTTGGCTTTTCCAATTTACTTTTTAAAGCTTTGATACTAGAGCTAAGATAGCTCCTGTAATTAGAAATGGGCTTGAAGGAGTGACCAAATGAGTGAGTTAATGATTATAGATTCAGGGTCAAATGGGGGGCTCTCTTTCCCATGGGAGAGATCTGAGAAGGTTTATATCGCAAAAGAGACGTTCAGGAGACGGTGACACCCTAGGGAAAGGGTGGACATACCTCAAAGCACCCTCTCTGTCCTGCTCTCCTGTTGACACCAGCATCTGGCCCTCCCATCAGTCACTTTGCCTGGAGCCCAATTAGGGCAAAGACACAACTTCTTCCTGCTGTGGCCCCATGAAGTCTGGCCCAGAGATGAAGCCCATTTGGAAACCGTCTTCGTCTCATTTGTGTGTTTTTTCAATTTGATTATTAAGTGCCGTTTAACACGGGCAAGGGGAAGGCCTGTTTTCATTCCCCAATTCTCCTTCCTCCCTGGCCTGCGTGCCTCCCTGGTGAGTAATGGGGAGGCTGCATTTCTAGAACACAAGGGGAAACTTCCAGCAAATTGCAAAAGCATGTTTCTTCCTTGAAAAATCCTTTCACACTTGTTTAGCGCTGGGTTTGTAAAGTTCACGAAAGGCCTCCATAAAGATGCTTCGAAGGGCACTGACTTTCTCTGTTCTCCTGGAGAACTTTCCACTGTTTACTCCTAAGGGGGTCTACGGCTTAAGGGGGCAGTAATGGAAGCAGAAAGCCTAGATGGGAGCATAGATGTGGCCAGGAGGATGAACACTTTAGAGCTGTCAGCCACCAGCTGGTTGGAGGAGCCTGGAAAGGTCAAGTCGCCCTCTGCCCCATCCTCACCATCCGTCAGGTCCCACATGGCTGGGGCAGCAAGGTAGACAGAAGGCTAAGCAAAAAGTTTCAGGAAGAGTGACAGTCTTTGTTTGTTTGTTTGTTTTGGCTTTTGATTTTTTGTTTTTGTTTTTCAAGACAGGATTTCTCTGTGTAGCCTTGGCTGTCCTGGACTCATTTTGAAGACCAGGCTGACCTCAAACTTACAGCGATCCACCTACCTCTGCCTCCCAAGTGCTGGGATTAAAGGCTTGCGCCACCACCAGCCTGCCTGAGTGAAAGTCTTTATATAGGCAGCTTGCAGTGCAAGGGGAGGAGATGGAAGACTGGAAAACACCGCCAGAATTGCCCAAGCAGGGTTCTGCCTGAAAGTTAGAGGCAGCCACCCTCTAGCCAGAGAAACAGAGTTCTGAAAGAGGGCCAGTGAGGAGTTTCTCTCCTGCAGAGAGACACTCTTCTTTGGGTTGTTGACAAACAAGGTGGCTTTCTAAAAGGTAGGCAGGCAAAGATGGAGCAGAAGGGTGACACGCCTGGTAGCCCATGGAGACTGTTGGTGCAGCTCCTAGGGCAAACTAGGGGAGGCACTATAGAGCTCTGTGGACAGTACTCCTGGGTTTCTGTTACTATGACCAACCTATTCCAGACCATGGAGGGCTGCCTCTGCAGTGTTATTTGTCACTGGCCCTCTTGGGCCACCACAGACATAGTAGGAAGAATGTCCCTTGCACACTCCATTCTTGCTTCTCTATTTGTAGAGCCTGCCTACCTTTTGAATCTTCTTTGTCACACAGGGGCCAGAGGGTGAGAAGAAGAAGAAATTGGGCATGGTGGTGCATGCCTATAGTCCCAGCACTTGGGAGGTGGATGTAGGAGGATCAGGAAGTCAAGGCCAAGCTCTATGTAGCAAGTTCAAGGTCAGCCAGAACTACACGAAATCCACAGTCAAAACAACAGTAACAGAAACAAGAACTGAAAAAAGACAGGGTGTTCTGTCAGGACAAAGTCCTGAAATAAAACGATATATTTGCTTGGCTGAAGATGGAGAGATGGCAAGAAACAGAGACTAGAGTGTCTCCTCCAGCCCTGGGAATTCTCTGAAGGCCTGTGTGCCTCCTTAACCCAGCACTGCATTCTGGAGGACAGCCACCAGACTTGGGTCCAGCAATGTTCCCATGGTGATTAATAATGCAGCAAAGGCCATATATGTGACAGGACAGGAAGATCCTTAAATCTACCTGGAGCCCAGGGTATCCTACAGGAGAACCAGCCATCCCCTCTTCCACACATCAGAAACTGGGCTACCCCAAAACACCCTTTTCCGCTGCTGAGGAAGCCTGCTGGCTGCTGCCTCCTCTTCCCCTCCCAGCTGGCTCAGCCCCTCCTCTCTGTTCCGCCTTCTCCTCACCCCATCTCTTTTTCTCTTCCTCTTTCCATGTCTCTGATCTTCCAATACCCCCATCCTTCCTGTTCCCTTGGCAGAAGGCAATGGTGTCATCGGGGGTTGACCTGGGTGGCCTCGAGCTCAGGCGTAGCTTCATGCTACATCTCTGTGTGGAGCCCCAGCGAAGACAGCTTCTCCCAACAGCTGTACTTCGGTCTCTACGCCCATTTTGCAAATGGAGAAACTGATGCCAAGAGAGAGTGATGACTCTGCCTCCTCTCAAGGTCTTCAGCTGCTGTAATTCAGCCCAAGGAGTCATTCTTGGAATATATCTGATTGCCTCTTCTTGGAAAGCTCCAGTCTACTTAAGACACCCAGTCCCATGGAGATCCCACTGCCCATCCCATGCCCAAGTTAGCATAAGTCTGGTGCACCAAAGCTTTGGGTCTTTCTATATCCCAGGCTCTTTATTCCAGCATCCATGGAGAGACACCAATGTTGTTTCCTTTTGACAACACCAGGGTCTCAAACGCTCTGTGTATAACGTACTTTCAGGAGCTCATAGCAGAATGGCTTCAGTTTTACCCAACCTGAACTGTCAACTACTCTTTACAGAACCCATTTCCCTGCCTGCCTTCAAGTTTTGTAAACAGAAAGGGGACCATGAGTTTCTAACACCCTTTGGAGAAGATGAAGCTTCTCTGCTAATTATTCCAAATCAACTAACAAGCTTTGCGGGGAAGCGAGTGGAAGCAGAGCTTGCACAGGTAGCTAGGGAAGCGACCCTGGCTCTGGAAAATTCCTTTTCAGGGGGCGAAGGTTCTGCACACAGATGGCTGTTTTTTTAAATCTGGAGTTGGGGGTTTGACTGAAAGATTGCCACATAGTCGACACGCGCTGCATAACATTGTCAGGAGAGAGTGTTTATGGGCCTCCGTGCTAATGATTCCCATTTATGGAACATGTGTGCAACAGCCGAATGGGGCTGGCTGAGATGGGACATCAGTGAGGCCTGGGCCTCACAGCCTGGCTGCACACACGCGCTCCACAAGGCAGCTGCCGGGGTTGTTCTGTTATAAGCTGGGGGCATCAGAGGCTCCCCCAGAAATCTGGAATTTCAGTTCCGTCAACATCCAAGCGAAGAAGGTCCTGTGAGGGGTGCTGGGGCCAGACTGACTGAAGCAGGCTAGTAATAAAAACGATTGCTGTTGTGAGGGTAAATGCTAACATTTCCAGGAGCTCACTCCACACAGGGCTTGTTGAAGGCTCGCGTGTGTTTTCTTTTCCTTTAATCCTTGCAACACGCGTATATAGTGCAGACAGAATTTACGTCTGTTCCATGTAGCTTCATGACCTGAAAGAAGAAACGCTCAGAAGGACTGAGTGTCCTGTCCATGGCCGTGAACTTATAAAATCAAAACATTTTCATATGTATTAATATATAGTCATTGTTTAAAATATAGGTTTTCACTATATCATCTTCATGCATGCATATCACGTAGTTTGCTCATATCTACCCCCACTTCCACCCCCTGGTCTCCCCTGGCTGCTGCTGGCTGCCTTCCACAGAGCTGAAATTAAACCCTAGTGTAACTGTAGAGCTAGTCTGAGAGGTGTGGAAAAGCCAACTCTGGAAGTTCATTCACATCATTTTTGATCACAGTTGACATGACAGCTAAAAAGATGTATTTGGGGACTCAGAACGATCTAGATTAAACTTCCTCTTTGCCGCTTGGGCCTGGGCAATGGCTCAGTGGACAGCACTTGGACTTGAGTTCAAATCGCCAGCACCCACTCAAAAGCTGGGCTTGGCTTGCAAGCCTGTAACTCTAGTGGGTGGGGACAGGAGGATCTGGAGAGCCCCATAGCCACTCAGATACTGTCTCAGTAAATAAGATGGAGAGCCTTAAGGAAGGTTCCCAAAACCTTCTCTGACCTCTGACCTCCGCATTATGTCTCTGTACATTACACAGATGTGCATGCCCTCACATGCATATAACCATACACCCATGCCTCCCCTCCACAAGCTACCTGGATTTCCTTACTAAAAGTGGGGAAGAGTAGAAACCTCTACCAGGATAATTGTAAAGGCCCTACATGGCTCAGCACCCAGCACAAACTAAATCCCTAGTAATTATTCAACAATTGGACCACAGCCAGGTCAGTGGAACCCTGGAGCTGGGTGTGGACGCCCCCCGACAGAAGCTCATGGTGTAGCTTTGTGGCCACCACCTTCAGAAACACCCCAGGCATTTATCTATTGCATGGGACCACAGAACAATAGCGATGCCCATATCAGGGACCACTCAAAGCAGGGCATGGAACAAGGTAGCGACGTGTGCAAAGCACATCTTGTATCTTTGAAGAACTGAGGCAAAGTTCCTTGTTGTCTTTGGAAACCCCATTCCGTCCTCTCCCTTTTGAACACAGCCTTGCACACTGCACATGGTCATTAGGCACAAAGCAAGAAATCGCAGAAACCCAACCCTCAAAGGTCTTTGGTCCTCTAGGGGAAGGATGGGACCAACAAAAATAAAGCATTCATTAGAAACAAAAAACGACATGTCGTATACACATATACTGTAGCTAATCACTAACAGCCGTGTGGAGACGTGAGCAGGGGCTATGGGATTGTGCCAGAGTGCCTGCGATGACATCTGAGAAGTTTCTGGAAGGAGGGGGAGTTTTGGATGGATGGGAGCTGGGTCCCTCTAGAGGGGACCTTAAGTTTATTCTACCCCTGCTAGCTATCCCTTCCCTAGTACACAGTAGGTGCCTCATGCTTGCTCCCTGAGTGACAGAACAGGATGTAGCAAGAGGGAGCTCCCAGGAGGGTGTGGACAAACAGTGGGCTGATGACTCAGAGGTGGTGGGGGTAGGCTGAGCGCTCCATGGAGTTTATTTTTCTTTAGTATTCTCTGCCAGAGGCTGGCCCATGACAGACCCAGAGGGCCAGTTTTTCTTTGGAGAGAAGGGGGATTCTATTTATGCAGTCTGGTTACAGCTCACTTTCCTGTATTATTTTAAGTGCACAACCGCTTCCTAGTACCAGAATCTCAAAACATTTCCCCCATGGACACAGACAGTTATGTGGCGTTGTGATGGGGTCTTCTTGGCTAAGCTGAAGGTGGCTGTCCTGAGTCTCCTCTCCAGGGTGTTTGCAGTACAGGCGGAGAGACCTCTGCCTGAGATTTGGAGGCCGTGCCTGGCCACTGGGCTTTCCATGGATGTTAGAGAGCAGTGACCAGCCTTGTAGATGCACTTTGCCTGGGTTCTCTCTCACTGTCCACAAGGTCTTCTGTACAGATCTCATGTCACAGAGCACCAGCTTTGGATGACTGGGGACACTGGCTCTGGCTTTTGTCCATTCTCACAAGCTCCAACTTGTTTCTCTCCTCTCTTCTCCTTTACATCCGGGTCTTCTCAGCTGGGTATGGTGGCACACGCCTTTAATCCCAGCATTTGAGAGGCAGAGGCAGGTGGATCGCTGTGAGTTCAAGGCCAGCCTGGTCTACAAAGCAAGTCCAGGACAGCTAAGGCTACATAGAGAGACCCTGTCTCGAAAAACAAAAACAAAAACAATCAAACAAACAAAAAATCTGGTCTTCTCTGTCCGTATAGTATAGAGATGCTTAGCTGGTCCTTGGATGCAGGGAATCAGTTTCTATTGAAAATCCTCGAATCATACCCATATTCAGAAACACTGAAAGGTAGTTATTATGTCTCTGACTGACTCTACCTGGTACAGATGCCACATCTTCAGTCTGGCGAGGGATTGTAGTGGTATGTGCCAATGGCAGTGTTTCCAGTCTACTCATTGGTGATTGATTTGGGACAGGTTTGTGACCTGGAACACCACTGGCATCAGAAATGTGTATTCAGAGACAGGTGGCCATCAGCTAGGTGTGATGGTCCACACCTAAAATCTTAGTCTAATTCAGAAGCTAGAGCTGGAGGAGCAGAGTTTAAGGCCAAGCTGTGTTACATGAGGACATCTTTTTTCTTGTTTTTGTTTTTTCCAGACAGGGT